>CM026066.1:15836839-16451839 GCA_014839685.1 Anableps anableps | reverse complement strand
CCTTTAGGAGCCTCATACAGGTTTTCTTCCAGGACTACCCTGTTTTTAACTTCATCCATCTTCTAATCAGCTTCTCTGTCCCTGCTGAAAAAAGTACTCCCACAACACGATGCTTTCCCCACCATGTTTTACCATGGAGGTACCCATGGTGGTGTGTTTAGGGAAATGTATACTGTGAGTCTTCTGTCACAAATAGAGCACATGTAGGACAGAAAGTTCAATTTTGGTCTCATAGGACAAGAGCACCTTCTTCCACATGTGCCATGCCAACTCAATTGCTTGTTGTATTTAGGTGTAATAGATTAAAGGAGGCTAAATATGTTTTCAGTCATCAGTCACTATTTTTCCATGCATTTGCAGAAACAGTTGCACACCTGGAGTAATTTTTAAATACCATAATCTGTGCATATGTGCATCGCAAGTGTTATGCAGTAGTTGTGTAAGGCAACAGAAAAAAAGTTCACAGGTGTTTTGGGTTGAATCTTGCATTGAGCCACAGATGCTGAATAGGTTGTTGGCAAATAAATATCCACCACCCTGTAGTCTGTTTTACCTCCAAACAAGCACATCGCTGCATCTCCACTTGCTTACGTGAGTACACACACAACAGTGTGTCTGTGGTTCAGCATGTAACCCTGTGGGATGCTATCTAGAACTTTCACCTCGGTTCGGGGAGCAACTGATATTTTTCTTGAATAAATTACAGGCCATGAGCCGGAAGGTTTCTCCATGTTCTTGTGTGACACAGCAAAAAAGACGGTCAAAACAGATGAAATACTGCCAGCAAGTTCACAATGTCATTGGTGAAAATATTTCTATTCTAGCAAAGTTGCAACTCTTGAAAAATCACTTTTTTAAAAAATTTGCAATGCATTCTATTACAGATTGCATAAGGAGTACATGCACACAGACAGTGCCCACTATGCTATTTTTGTTGTGACCCAACCATTTGTTGTAATGCATGCTTCTAGATGCCAGTAGCAACACTCACTCCTCCATATGCACACTCCTAGCTGAACCACCCACATGAAGTGCATTTAGCTGCATTCCAGTAGGCCTCCTCTTTCTCCTATTCCTACAGTCAAAGAGTAGTCTGCATGCTTTTTCATCACACCAGGACCACTGTTAAGAAACCTCTAGAATTTCCTTCCTCAACATCTGGAGAGAAGCAGATAGAGGTCTCTTTGCAACACAACCCCAAGCGGACAAATTCGTGTGCATCTGTACAGCTGTAAAAACACTATAAGCAGCTGTTCAAGGTCAACTCCTTGAACAAACACACTCAGTGGGTCTGCTTTGGCCTTCCACAGACCTCTGTGTTTATGTGTGTCTACATCAGCTGGGGCTGGTGCATTAAGTACGGCTGCTTTGTCAAGCTAAGGGTTAGTGAGGCATAGAGCTTTCTGCCTTAATTCACAATCAGGAGCAGGGATTTGCCTTGCAACACTATTCCTACCTCTTGAATCTTTTCACATTTGTCATATTAAAAACTCCATGTCTGTTGATCTATACAATTAAATTGGCGCTCCTGCTGTATGTCTACAGCTACAGTACTGCTGGAAGGTAAACCTCCACCCAAACGTAAAGTCCTTTGCATCCTGGAGGTTTTCATTTCAGATTGCTGTGTATTTTCCTCTATCTATCTTCCCATCACCTTTGACTCAGTTCCCTGTGCCTGCTGAAGTACTAATCAGCTGATTTCCGAAGACAAGAAGTTGCAGAGGATATATTTACGCATATCAGAAAGGGGGTTGAATACAAATTCATGGCAGATGTAAGTATTTATTTGATGAAAATCATATACCACTTTCATTTCACTTCACAATTATGCACTACTTTGTGTTGGACTATGACATAAGTCATAGTAAATAAAGCACAATGATGTTTGTGGTTGAAATGTGACTAACATTAAGGGGTGTGCATACTTTTACAAGATGCAATAAAATACTGCATGGATTGTATACACGCTATGTTGCCATGATTACTATAGTGATACGTGAGTGAAATCAAAAGTTAGAAAATTGGATTGCACTTTAGTGACATGATCTAGATCACTGAGATATTCAGAACATGATTTTTAGCAAAGTCTGTTACAGAAGCAACAACAATCAACAGACCATCTATACAGGACACATCTATCATCTGTCAGTAGGAGGCTTTGAAGGCAAAGGGTTACTGCACTGTGTGAATTAGATTTAATTAGTACCGCCACTGAGCTGAAATGTCATGAGCTCCATAAATGGCCTGTTATTTTTTTTCTTCAGCAAGCTTAGTGAACAACTTGATTGAAAGACTCGGCCTAAATTAACTGTAAACTGTTTGACGCTTTTAGTGTAATCCACTTAAATTTATTTATTGCAGAGTTTGATTTACCAAGGAGATTTTTGCATACTAATGAGGTCAGTTTATCCAAGTTTTCTCTCCACAGGTGAGTTTATTCACACAATAAAAGCTAAAGCAGTTGACTTACAATTTTCATCCATGCATTCATTTCCAAGTCTGTGCCAAAAAGGGTTTAGTCATAAAACGAAGCAGCTCTCAGGGTAATCATTGATCAGGCACTTCATTCACAGCTGCTGTAGTTGGGCTCTTGTCATAGAGCTATAGTGACCCCTATAGGCTATTTTTTGAAAGAGCTTGCAACTATGATCTAAGTACTGTATGAGCAAAAGTTAGAAAATCTGATTTAAATGGGTGGGCATTTGCACATATCAATCTGGAAATGCTGGTGCCCAATCATTAAACTAGGTTGGCACTGCTTTCTGATAACCTTGCAAACAGCTGTGTGTGAATACACTGACTTGATTGTGATGGAGTGTATATGTATGACGTGTCCAAGCTTGTTATGTCTGAAATCTGAGTTTTCCAGTGACTACATTTAATATTACTTTAAACTCCAAATATCAAATGACGCTCAGGAAAAGAGTGTGACTGAAGAAACTCTAAACAAAGAACTATGTTTAAGACCAGTCTAAACAAAAGGAGTCATTACAGATACAGTTATCTTAGATTACACTGAAAGATGTTTCCTTCCTGTATTTAAGGCTCGCTGATTCACTGAGGAAGTTAGGCGGCTCTCGATTTTCTATTTTAGGTCATAGTCACGGCCCTAATAAATCTGCAAGAGTCTCACTTCCCCTTTTTTAGAAATGCAGCAGATTTGTCATGCCACTTCAGTAGCTTTAAGATTTCTATTCAGCGACATTTAAAGTACTGTCAACAATGAAACATAAAAAAATAGAGCATTAATACGAGTGATACAAGAAGTGTAAATCATCCTGGTTGGCCTTATTTGTAAAGGTGCTGCAAAACATCACGTCTGAGGTGGCAACACTGATGACCTCAACAGGTTCATGGTAAACATTTGTGTAAACCTCCAAAGTTCAGCCAGCTTGGCACATGAATCTCTGCCAAGACAAACTGAAACACCAAAAATAGAGCAGGATGTGGAGGACTTTGAGAGGCTCCCAAATTCATTGACAGCAGCCTTGGTTCATCAGGTCTCTGATGAACTAAATGACTCCACAGTCATATGAAAGGATGATGTTTGAGCCTTACTGACTGACTGCCATTTAATTAACACATTAAACATATATTAGAAGCTTCACTGGTATTTCTAATGCCAGCGGATTTCTAATGATCTTTTTGTACAGTGAACAAGACAACACAAGTGACAGGAACAGTTTAATCATATGGGTCCAAAATCTGAACACTCCAAATGTATTATCCTTAACTGCATGATACTGTACCTTGCAAAAGTATCCACACCCCTTGAACTTTTCACATTTTGTCACTTTACAAATACTTCAGTGTGTTTTAAAGGTATTTTAAGAGAAAGACCAACACATAGTATAGCTTATTGTGAAGTATTTTATCTTTGTTGCTATGACTGTATATGCACAGTAGTCATCAGCAGCCTTATTCTTTTAAATTTATTGTATTTTATGTAATCTTTTTAAACCTCAGTCTTTTTTACAGCACTTTGATGAACATCGGATGGTTTAGGTGTGCTTTAACAATACATTTGAGTTGAATATGAATGGTTTTCAGTCCCACAGCATGCTTCTACGACCACAATGGTTTACTGTAGGGATGGTGTGATCACAGTGATGACCGGTGTTAAGTCTGTAAAGCACATAGTCTTTTGCCGTGCACCAAAGTACCATTTTGGTCTCATCTACATCTGACCAGAACATCTTCTTCTACATGTTTGTTGTTGGGATTCTTGTGGCTTTCTTTAAATACTGGCTCTCCTTTTGCTACTCTTCCATAAATGTTAGATCTGTGGCATATAAAACTAATATTTGTCCTGTCGACAAATTCTTCCATCAGAGCAGCATATCTCTACAGCTTCTCTAGAGTTACCATAGGCCTCTTGGCTGCCTCTCTGATAAATTTTCTTCTTTCAGGTTAGGTGGAGAGCCATGTCTTGTTAGGTTTACAGTTAGAATATAATCTCTTCCTCTTTGAATGATGGACTGAAAAGTGCTCTGAGATGTTCGAAGATTGGGATATTGTTCTTTAACCTATCACCTCTTTAACCTTCTCCACAACTTTATCCCTAACCTCTCCGATGTGCCCCTTGGTCTTCGTAATGCTGTTTGCTCGCTGTGTTTTCAGATTTCTTATATGTAAATTTGGTTATAATGTAACATTGTGAAAATGCTAAAGAGGCATAAAAAATAAGCACTGTAGATTATGAATAAAAAGCCAAGTGATTAACTGATGACATTTCTTTTGCAAATCTTCCTAAATGTAAGACTGAAATCTTACAATCATAACTTTAATGTGAGGTGAACATTCTCCATTATTACTATTCATTAATGACATGTAAGCGTTCATACATTTTAGCTTATTATTTCAACAGCAGAGGGATAACATCTGCTGCTGTCTCTTACTTCATGTGGAATTAGAGGAAAGTGTATTTTTTTTAAGGGTCACCAGCTGTTAGGACAACACATATTTGGAAACCTCTAAATATGAAACTTCCAGAGTCCAGAGGGGTCAGAGTATATTTCAACATTGCTGATGGTTTAAAGACCAATTACACAATCTGTTTACCCCAGTGTTGAAGGCCTATATGCACCTGATGGAAAGGTAATGTATATTTTTAGCGGTTGAACAGATAAATCCCACAGATTATGCACAGAGAATTAAAAGGACAAAATAAAATAGTTTTTCATTTAACGTTAACACAGACCAGCAGCACCTTCAGATATAAAAGAGGCAAGGAGAATATATAGCACAGGGCATATACATATGTAAAAGGACTGCAAAAACTAAAAAGAAAAAAGCAAGAAAAAAAAAGGAGAAAAAAACCCCCTGAAAGAATTACACAGAAAAAATAAAGGCATGTAGAACTAAGTGAATAGGATTTATGGTGTCTTTTAAAAGTATTTACAGCCCTTGAACTTTTTCCAGTGTTGTTGTTTTCTAATAAACATCTGAGACCTTCACAGAACGGCTGTATTTATGTTAAACACTGGATTTTATTTAGGGGCATTAGAGTAAAGGGAACTGCATGCATGTCTGAATGCATAATTTTCTCTCCACCTAAAGCTGCAGTATGTAATGTTTATGAAAAATATATTTTTTACTTATTTCTTAACATCATCATTATGTCATGACAGTATAATATAAGACAGATAATCTGTGAAAAAAAATCAAGCTCCTCTGCCTTCTCCCAGTGCTCCCAGTACTAGCTGCAGAAATACACCACTCAGTCAGAAACAACCAATCAGAGCCAGAAGTAGGGTCTTAGCACTGTCAATCACCCTTGTGTACACAACCACTCACACACACCGCCTTGCTTTCTGCTATGAAGCTGGATCACCACAAGACGACGGATTAACAGATTTCCTGGAACAGTAAGTTGTTTCTCCACCACTAGCACATTTAGCAGCGCGTACAAGAGGTTGATTGACAGCACTAAACCCTTCTTCTGGCTCTAATTGGTTGTTTTAGGTAGGGAGCGGTGCATTTCTTTAGACACCAATAATAGCTCAGGGAGGAGATCGATCTTTTCACATATTATCTGTAAAAATGCAAAAAACATATTTTTGTAAAAGTTACATACTGAAGCTTTAATATACATAGTTTTGTGTTGGTCTACCACATAAAATCCTAATAAAATACCTTGAAGTTTGTGGCTGTAATGTGATAAAATGTGAAACAGTTGATCAGGTATGAGTTTTTTTTTTTTCTCAAGGTGGTACACTTTCCAAAGTTTAGTCTCCCATTTTAACAGCAGGTAGAACAAGCAAGGTCAACAGTGAAAAACAAGTTGGAAGGAGGATGGTGCTGCTGATTTCAACAAGGCTGGATCAGACTGTAAGCAGATCAAGCCAGGGCAACACTAAGCACATGGCGTGTTGCTAGCCACTGAGAGCGTAACGTGAGTCTCCCCGGAGGCTGTCTTCACCTCTTGAATGTCTTGTCTGCACACACATGCAGTAATAAAGGGTCCTGAGTGCTGATACTTTATACCCTTCCATCATCTGCCAGCCAATATCTTGGGCTGACAGACACGATAGACTTCAGTAATGCATTAAAGTCGTATCAAGGACATTTTGTTTTCTTTGGCAGAGAGTGACGTAAGGGCCCACTGATAAATATCACGGTGTGGCTAAGAGTTTTTAAGAGAAAATATACAAAGTCGTTCTTTTTCCTCATCTTTTCACTATTTTTAAGGCTTTATTTTAGTACAAGCATAAACTGGATCAAAAAAACTGTGTTCTCTGACGTCAGCTGGAGATCTGCTAAAACCCAGACATTCAAACTCACTGTGTTTGTTGATTTAAGTTGGATTGGTCATAATGGGAACATATAAACAACCCTGGAAAACATACTTGATAATGACACTTGTGTTTATCTCATTTTCTGAACAAAAATGGTAAAGTCTTGGACTCCTCAGTCATTAACTCTCCCTTGTTGGAGAGCTGAGCAAATCTCTCTGGATTATGTAGTAAATAGGAGCTTTTAGCAATCAAAGGGCTTTCATATTCTGCTCAGGAAGGGTATGTAACAGTGGCTGGTGTTGCATAAGAGGGAAATAAATCAGAGCAGGGTTTGGCCATGCTTACAGCCTACAGAGCAGACTTATGAATGCTGGATTCAGTTCAAAAACTAACAGGAAATCCTTTATAACTGGAACTAGGAGTCACTTCAATAACTCCCAGAAGCAGGAATAAAACAGTTAGAGCACCTTGGGAAAAACATTCACTCACTGGAATGACGTGTGTGACATGAAGGCCCCAGTAATCACAATAGACGAAGAGTTAAATTTTGTTTTGTTTGCAAGAGACAATAGATTTTCCTTTCCCACAGTAGCATTTTGTGGCTATGCACACACATTTCCATTTAATGTTTCATTGGCAGCTACAGACAGTAGGGTAAAGTGAGGTGCTGCAAATACATACAAGAAAATAAATATATGGTTTTTGAACACTAAAGCCTGCAAACATATTCTACTGTATTAGTACCAAAAATTAAAACAACCGATATAGACCAATTTATTGGCATTCTGGTAAACATGTGTAAAAAGTCTTCAAATAATTTCGTCCTTTATTCAGTGTGAGCATAATCTCATTTATTTGGTCAGGAAAATATTCCATGTTCAGAAATACATTAAATTGGAATATGTGTCCCAGTGGGATGCATTTGTCAGGTTAGAAGTAGCTCTTGAAAATAACCTTTAACAGATATTTAACATACTTTATTAAGCCCTTTGTTAAAATTTTAACATTTCTTTGTTAAAATTTGTTTTGTGTATTGATCCAGTGTAATATTCTAATCTTAAATGTTGTATTTTCATTAGCTGTAAGCAGAAAATTACAATTGACAGAAAGGTTTCAGTAAGCAGGCTTCTGCAGAACTTAATAACGTGCTGAGGAGGTAGTTGGACCATTTTAATGAGCTGTGCTGGAGCAGAGACACATCTAAAACTGACAGGACACCAGCCCCTGAAGACTGGAGCTGGACATCCATGGTCTGGATCAGAGTTTCCCAACCCTGGTCCTCAAGGCACACTGCCCTGCATGTTTTAGATCATGAATGTCCAGCTCTAGTGCTCAAGGGCTGGCTGTCCTTCTCCAACACAGCTGATCCAGATTGTTCAACTACCTCCTCATTTCTGGAGAAGCTTGTGAACATTTGATTCAAGAATGTGGTGAACCACGGAAAGAACTTAAACATGCAGGATACCAGCCCTTGAGGACTGACTTTGGACACCATTGATTTAAGGAATTTAATCACTAGCATAAATTAACTTTAAATAATATTTATATTTCTTGAGATGCACTTGGATTTCTTTTTAATAAAATCACCCATGCCACACTTTGTACTTCAAAAAATCCATTTAAAATAAATAGAATTTATGATTTTTTTTATTTATTTATTATTTTTTTTGTAATTTATGCGTTACTTTTTAAGTTGATTGGAGTTTCTGGGAGCTTTTAATTAGTAAACCATGACTTTCTGATTCCATTTGGGTATACATATGACATGTCACAGAGCCCATTTCTTTCAGCTAGTGGCCACTAAGCTGGACAAGGACCCTTACTTATTGTGTCTTGTTGCACAATGAACAGAATGTTAGAGAACTGCAACAAAGAGTGGTATCTTGGGGTTAACCTGTCTCAAAAGCAACCATTAGATGCTATCTAAATGCCAACTATGTCTTTGAGGGTGATATAAAACAATACAATTCTGTCCCACCATCACAATTGCTAATGTCACCTGGAAGCCTGTCATTCATTAAGGTGAGACCATAAGTATGAGCTTTTCAGCAGTAAACACTCCAAATGTGAAAGAAAGGTTGAACATGTGGAACAGGTGGATATTTACACCCTTGTCCGGATATTCGCTACAGAGTTCTCTTAATTTGGAATACTTGTCAAATATAGTTCATTTTTAAAATAGAGTTATAAATTATTTGAGAAGCAAATTTACATACACTGCTAGTGAATGCTGTCAGTGATTATTGTTATTTGACATACATTGTAAATGTTTTATTCAGCTTTTTTATGTTGTCTGTTTTAACTTGCTGTTATTTATTTGTGTAATTGCTGTCTTGGCGAGAACCCTCAGGTAATAGAGATTTAGAATCTCTATGTTAGTATCCATGGTTAAATAAAAGGTAAATAAAATGAAATAAACACCTTGTGCCAGGGGTGGACTGGCATACAGGAATACTGGGGATTTCCCCAGTGGGCCAATGGGTTATTAGGCTGGTGGTTTAGCCCGTGGAGAAGCTGTCACGCTCATCCAAAAGTAATGCAGCATGCTGTTGTTTTGAGGGGCAACCATGCCTCAAACTATGCCATCTCAAATGCCTTCTCCTGTAAACACATGACTGATGCTGCAGGACCAGCCGGCTGACAATGAAGCGGAGAAAAACTCGCACAGCCTATGAAAATAAATAGCCTCTGTGGCGCTTATTAAAATATCAACGGTCAAGAAACGGAAAAGCCTTGTCCCTACTAGTGCCACATAAATTAAATCACCCCGTTTGTCTCTCGCATCCAGCAGAGAGATGCGCAGTGCAGTGGCTCTAACTCGTCAAGCACGGCTATCCCAAGCAGAATATGATTTAGGGCCCCTCTTCCTGTTAACATCACCACCACTGTGTTTCAATACAGATTGAACATAAATATATTTCATTGAAATTTTTTGTGAAAGACCAATACAAAGTGGTATACATTTGTTAAGTAAAAAGAAAATTACACGTGATTCAAAACATTTTTTACAAAAAAACCCCAAAAAACTGAAAAGCGCGGTGTGCAAAAGTATTCAACCCCGTTTTCTCTGAGTGTAACCAGTTGCCTTCAGAAGTTGCCTGATGATAGCTAATGACAAAATAGAGTCCACCTGTGTGTAATCTAATCTCAGTACAAATACAGCTGCTCTGCGACGGCCTCAGAGGTTGGTTAAGAGAATACTGGGGAACAAACAGCATCATGAAGTCCAAGGAACACACCAGACAGGTCAGGGATAAAGCTGTGGAGAAGTTTAAAGCAGGTTTAGGCTACAACAAGATTTCCCAAGCTTTGAACATCTCACGGAGTACTGTTCAATCCATCATCCAGAAATGGAAAAAGTATGGCACAACTGTAAACCTACCAAGACAAGGCCGTCCACCTAAACTCACAGGCCAAACAAGGAGAGCACTGATCAGAGATACAGCCAAGAGGCCCATGGTGACTCTGGACGAAATTCAGAGATCCACAGCTCAGGTGGGGGAATCTGTCCACAGGACAGTGGCAAGAAGAAAGCCATTAAAAGAAAATTGAAAAATTGAACTTTTTGGCCAAAATGCAAAACGCTATGTCTGGCGGAGAACTAACACTGCACATCACTCTGAACACACCATTCCCACTGTCAAATACGGTGGTGGCAGCATCATGCTCTGGGGGGCTTCTCTTCAGTAGGGACAGGGAGGAAGGTCAGTGTTGATGGGAAGATGGATGGAGCCAAATACAGGGCAATCTCGGAAGAAAACCTGTTGGAGTCTTCAAAAGACTTGAGACTGGGGTGGAGGTTCACCTTCCAGCAGGAGAACCACCTGAAACATGTATGTAAACATGTATAATTTTCTTTCTACTTCACAATTGTATACCACTTTGTGTTGGTCATTCACATATAATTCAAATTAAATATATTTATGTTTGTGGTTGTAATGTGACAAAATATGGAAAAGTCCAAGGGGTATGAATACTTTTTTAAGCTACTGTATATTTCCAGAAAATTGCATTACTGACAGACATCTTCCTCATAGTTCCCTGATAATTTGGGTGGTTGATGGTACCTTAGTGATGTAACATCTTCCTTGATAGGACCCTGATATTGGATAGGTTGAAAGTACATCAATAGTCCATTTAAGAAAATTCCTACATGTTAGCATTTTTCTTATATGTGGTTCAACATTCATGAGGGATAAAAGAGGTGGTTTCCCTGACATTATTTAGTTAATTTAATTTTTAGCATTTATAATTTTTTTTTACGAGTTCAAGGTCACTTATTTTTACACGTAAAAAAATCACCTAGTCCAAAAATATGAAAAAATAATTAGTTCTAAAAGTGTAGGAAGAACAGTGAACAGTCAGCAAGGATGAAAGAATAACCTGACACCAGTGACAAGCTGCTTGGCTAGGACTGAATAGGACCAGGAAACAGTGAAAACAGGACTGCATATTCAAATTGGCTGCTAGGGATTTGTTAAAAACATAAAGACTATTTCCATATCAACTATTTCAGTTCCAAGCTGAACTGTAGAGATGGTGTGAAGGAAGATGTCAACTGATTACTTATTGAGTATATCTTGTACAATGCCGCCATCATCGCTTCCAAATGATTCCAGGCACAACTACATGACTGCTTGAGGGTTACACCTCATTAAGTGATAACACATTTAGCTGGAGCTTAAGCTTGGGAGTCTGCAAATTGAACCTCACTTTCATTAATAGATCTTGGGTACGTGGCTGGAGAAATGCATTTAAGTCTGTTAAAACATAACACTATCTCACACACAAGCACAATAGAGGAGAAAGAAAGCCTCAAAGTACAGTCAAGTATTAACAAAGCGAGAGAACGGGATGGAATTTTCCATCCAAAACCCTTTCAGGTTCAGGGCTCTGCCTGGGCCATAAACAGGTCAAGACTGTGGTGGCTAACCCCTGAAGTCTACTTCAGAACGTGATTGTGTTTGTCAACCAATGAGGAGAGGGGGGGGATCAGTGGAAAATTACCAGTCCCGCACTCACTCACGCACAGACGCACACAGTCACACACACACACACACACACACACACACACACACACACACACACACACACACACACACACACACACACACGCGATCAGAACCAGATGAGGGACTGACCTGTAGCTACATATCTATCTCACTCAATGGTTGCGTTTCTAATGGTCGCAGGTGCGGGGTGGGCATGGCTGCGTTGTCAGGATGCAGCAGCCCGCAAACTGCAATTGATTATATGTGATGATGTGTGTATTCACATCCATGCACATTTCCAAGAAAAATACCTGTGAGATATCTTGCAGACCAAAGAGATGGGTTGGCAGCATGCATGTGTTTCTCTGTGCATGTGTTTGCTCTCATTCACTGTCTATTTTAATTTGTGATTTGCAAAATGATCAAGATCAAGATAATCCTTGTAATTTATTTACATCATCAGGCATTTGCTTTCATGCCTTGCAAAAGTATTCATACTGCTGGACATTTTTTCAAGCTTTGTCACATTACAACCTCCACCTCCACCAATTATACACAGATTTGATAAATTTTCAAAAATAAAAATTTGGTATGAATTTGTATTCAGCACCCCAATGTCAGTACTTTGTAGATGCACCTTTTGCTTCAAATAGAACTGGGATATGCCTCTGCCAGCTTTGCAGTTTTAGAGAGAATTCTTCTTTGCAAAATATCGCAAGCTCAGTCAAATTAGGTGCAGGTTATATTTGAACATTGGTTTTCAAGCCTTTCCAGATTCTCTGTTGGATTTAGGATTTGGCTGGATGATTCTAACATACGAACACACTTTAATCTAGTCCTTAGTAGTTTTCATTCATTTTCCTGCTTAAAGGTAAGTTCCCACCCCACTCTTAAGTCTTTTGAAGTCTTCAGCAAGTCTTCGTTCATGTCCCTGTTGAAAAAAATGATCCCCATGAAGCTGCCACCATTTGTGAGTGCCAAGGGTCCCCATGGGGATGTGTGTTTTGAGTGATGCACACATTTCAGTTTTCCACCACACATAGCATTTCACATGATGGGTCAAAAGATTTGATATTGCTTGAATCTGAGAGAAACACGTTCAATTAGCTGAATGCCTGACATGGCTTGAGTTTAGCTTTAAATGGGACTCTATTTGTCTTTGTTTTAGTGATGGCTTTCTTCAGATCGATCTTCCTTAAAATCCAGATTTGTGGAGTAGACGCCTGAACTGTGAATCTCTGGAGTTTCTCCAGGGCCTTTTAACTGCTCTTCTGATTAATGCTCTCTTTGCTTGCCCTGTCAGGCCTCTGAAGTTGTGTCACAGTCTTTCCATTTTTAGATATGGAATTGAACAGTACTCTGTGAGGTATTCAAAGTATGAAATATTGTTTTAATCGTACTCTGTTTAAGACCAGTTCAAAGATTTTTACCTGGTCTTCATGATTTTTCCTTGGTCTTTAAGATGCTTTTTGTTTTCTAATATTCTCTAATAAACTCTGAGGCCTTCACAAAACAGTTGCATCTATACTGAGCACATAATTTTATGTAAAGGTTACAGAATAAATGGGTGGAATTCAAATGCACACAACCTAAACTCACATTTGTTTTGTTAAAAAACAATCATGCACTGCTTTGTGTTGGTTTATCGTATGGAGCCACAATAACACACTGAAGTTTATGGTTGAAATGTGTCAAAATGTAAAAAAAAAAAAAAAAATGTTGTTTAAGAATACCTTTGCAAAGCAATGCATTTATCAATAAGATGAAAATCAGATGTGAATTGGTGTTAAGTTGCCAGAAAAGAAAGCCAAAACTTTACCTGAGTTCCAAGGCAGCCCACCAACATGTGAGTGAGTAGTTTGGCAGCAAACATGGGAGAACGGGAGCACAATACATGGGATATGATGGCCAAGGCAAACCCTGAAAAATGGAAAATGCATTGATAATTTATTACAACTTCATAGGGACCAATATGAACAATTAAACTCTGAACTAAATGCTGAATGCAACGAAATTGCAGTATATGCAAAAACAAAATCAAATATGTGGAAGACAAATCAAAAAAGACAAAACAGTCAGTCTTTTATACCTGAGATACAAATAAATCCTGACGCAAAGAAGGCCTCATTGTAGGATGCAAGTGCAGCAAACTCTGCATGGGCCGCATAGATAGACAAGTGGGAGCATGCACACTCCACATAACTGCCACTTTCTTTCACAACTCTGCAGTATTGTCCATCAGATGACCAGCTAGAAGAGAGAAGAGTGTAAGGGAGGAGACAAAGCAGGTTGAGATTACATATTTCTTGACACTTTTTCCCTCAGTGTTTGAGGATTTTTAGGTTTCACCCACCCGAAAAAAGAATTCCAAAAATGTGTTAGTTGCACCATGAGATTAAGATTTCCCAAGCAAAGAAAAAAATCTTGCATAACATGAAAAGTGTCATTACAATGATAAAAATCTAAGAAAATTTACAACATTTATACATGTTTTCCCAATTTGTGTGGAATTTACTGGAACAGTTAACTGATCATAATGGTTATTCCTTCTCAACCTTTTGCTCTCTCAGCCTCACATGTATATTTCTTCTCTTTCGTTTTGCCATCCAAACAGCTTCACTGGCCAAACCAAAGCTGCCAATTTTTAACTTGTAACAGTGTGTTCCAGCCAAGTGTTCTCTAGGGCGTTTTCCATGCCCTAGAGATGTCCTCCAGAAACTGACTCCAAGTGGGAGGACACAGAATGTTCAAATATGAAAACATAGAAGGCATGAAAACCCCTATGGCCTTTAAGGAGCCTTAATAAGGGACTGAACTTGGACTTTTGGCCTTTGGTAAGGAAACTGTTCCTTGTCACAAATTAGAAGTTAGTAACTCAGAAATATAGGAAGACGGTTAGAAAGAAATTAGAGACTCAGTGGCACTTATAACTAACTCTGTCATCGTTGCCTATTAAAGGGGAAATATAAAACCTTGCTTTTTCTGTGCTTGAGAATATAGTATACAATATATCTGTGCAACTAAAGTCATTATTAAATAACCAACTTTGAGGCCCTGATGGTTGGAAAATATGCCATTGCAGAGTTGTTTGGATGTACAGGGGAGAAAGTAGAGCATGCCACACAAGAAGCTCAAACTGAAAAAATCAAGCCCTTCTATTTTGAACTTAACCCAGCTAAACTCATGATGTTTACCTCCTTTGGTCTTTGCTATTTTTTTAATTTGAAGAATATTATGAGCTGTTTCATACAGTGACTTGGACAATTCATATCCCCTGACTTTTTCCACATTACAATCTCAAACAATGTTATTTCACTGGGCTTTTATGTAACACACAAACACATAGTAGTACATAATTGTGAAATGATGCATGATTTTCAAAGGTTTTTTACCAATAAATATCTGAAAAGTATGATGTGCAGTTGTTTTGGTCCCTCCATTAATATGATACCCTTAAATAAAGTTCCAGGTTTTGCACAAGAACAAAAATTCACAAGAAGTCTAATTTAAAGTTACTCTCAAGCCATGTAGGGGACACAGGGAACATGTGGAGTAAGGTGCTGTTGTCAGAGGTATACCAAAATTGAGCTTGTTCGCCTACATGCAAAGATGCCATGTGTGGCAGAAAATAAGTACCGCATATTACCCTGAACACATCATCCCCATAGTGAAACATGATGGTGGTAACATGATGCTGTAGGCATGGGGTTTTTTTCAGCAAGGATAGGGAAGCTGGTCTTGGATGTTCTGGAGCAAAAGGCTTTAAAACACTTGAAACTAGGTGGAAGTTTACCTTGCATAACGACAAGGACCCTAAACATATAGGTAGAGCTACAACTGAATCGTTTAGTATGATTGTAGTAAATGCATGATCAATTGTCAGAATGGCCTAGTTCAAGTCCAGACTTAAATCAGTTTTATAATTTGTGGCAAGACTTGAAGATTTATCTTCACAGACATTCACTATCTAATGTGACTGATAATTTTACAAAGAAAAATAGGCAAAAATGTTTGTATCTGTATACTGAAAGCTGCAAACAAGAGTCGTACCCCAGCAGACTTGCAGTTGGAGGTGCAGTAAAATGTAGTAGCACAAGGTATTAATGCAGGTTATAGATTGCAAATGAATGCCACATTTTTCAGGGCTTTTTAAAAATAATAATAACATACAATGAAATTGTAGATGTAACTGGACACATTTTGGAAGCGTATAAGGTATATGAATACATTTGTAAGGAGCTGTATATCCCAAATGAGAAATTCACCTGTCATTTCCAGTTTTTCATTTATTATCATAAGTTGGTATGTCAAAGACAAAGCCAAACCAGCTACCCAGTGCCAAATTGCATACATACAGGAGAACAAGATTAGTTGTCACACGGGTTGGCTGTCACAGTCTCAAAATCTTGCCCCTTAGAGGGAGCTGTTGCAAAATGTTTGTGTTTGAATTTCCAAAATAATTGTCTCAGACTAGGTACATTTTTATTTTAGCACTTTGACACTTGACATCGAGGTGAGATGACTTTTTGTGTTTTCACATCATAATGTAACTTTTGATTTTTTCTGTGTTCCTTTTCATTTGTCTTTTAAACAAAGGATTTAGAATAAACACTCATTAGCATTTAAAAGTACAAAGACAGAGCTATAGTTAGAATAATTTTTTTCTTTGCTGCACTATAGCGTGTGCTTGCTAGCACAACTGCCAGCAAAAAAATCACTGATGTCAAATGTGAAATGAAAAACAAATGGCAGCTACTCAGCAGGTAATGGAAAAAAGTATTCTCTTTCACTGAATAGAGAAAACTAGGTCAATAAAATAATAGATTTGGGTAGACCATATTCTGTTCTGTTGTAGACAACTTGATTCTGTTTTCTATAGCCTACTAGTTTTTGACAAGTTGGATAGCCTATATGTTCTGTATGGCGAATAAGATGTTGCTGCTTCTAAAAGATGTTTTTTCAACTAAGATGTTAAATTTAACATTGTAAATTGAAAGACTGTATTAAAAAATTTTTTGTTTGTTTTCCAGAAACCTCCTTTCTAAATTTTTTCTCATTAAAATATAATTAGAACAACCAACCCCATCACAGGGTTGATTGTCACAAATGCTCACTCTGTATTTGGTGGTGTGTAACTTTTGAAAAAAAAAAAAAAAAAAAAAAAAAAAAAAAATGTTTTGAGAAGCATAAGGTTACTATATCCTGACAAGACACTTTGGGGTTCCGTTACACACTGAAATGAGATCAACTAAGCATTGCATTTTTTTGGAATTTAGAAGAAAGCTAAAAGTGTGACAAACAACCCCATTATCCCCTAAATGGTGAAGACCTTAAACAGCCTGAGGTTAAAACCTTCAGGAAGGTATTTTTCTTTTAGTTTATTAAGTGTGCTGACATATATTTTAAAGATGGGTACCTTGACATAGTAATGATATAAGAGGTTTTAAAGGAAATTTAAGCCTATATACCAAATTAATGGTAAATGGATTGACATTATATACCATCTTTCCAGTAATACTGACCACTGAAAGCACTTTACACTATAGACACATTCACAAACACGCACAAATTTATATAGCAATCAGTAAAGCTATGTACCTTGCCTAGGGGCACATCAACATATGAAGCTGGAATCGAACCTACAGCCTTATGATTGCAAGAGAACAACTATACCACTGATACAAAAAGGTCCCAAAACCATGTTGATAGAGACATGTTTTTCATCGAACCCTGAGAATGTTACCTTAATTTTGTAACAAAGCAATATTTATCAGCACATGTGCCTGATCACAAGAGTTTTTAATGTGTCACCTTGCAGTGGTCTGGTTCCAAAGAAGGCACACAGATGCTCCTGGTTTAACTTGCTGACCAGGAGAGTTGATGCGATATATCACCTCATTGCCATCTTCTAGGGGCTGTGACCCTCTCTCCTGGAGACTAACTGAGAATATCTACAAATAGAAGAAGTAGCAGAAGAGAGATCAAGTTCTGAGTCTGAAAAATTAAGATCTTTTATAGTTTGGGACAATGCTGCCACCTGGTGTTTGAAAAAAATCTTTAATTAGATAAAATAACTTCTCTGCATAAATGAATTCAAATTATCTGAGAAGTTTCCTACCTTCCCACTAACAGCTGTGATTGTATCGTTGGTAAGAAACCAGTGTTCAGTTCTGAACTCTGTCAGCTGAATCCTGCTGAGGTTCCTGCAGTCTGCTGATGAGGCTGCTGGCACTGGCAGCAGTGTATCTGGAAGCTGGAAGAAGTCGGCATTACGGCCCCTGTATTTGTGTCCATTAATTTGTGTTGGGTACCACTGGAAGGCAGATATGGTCATAAATGGGCATGTTTCCATGATGGTACCCATTCTAGAGAAAATGAAAAAAGGAAACATTTGTAATCCCAAGCATGGTGATAGTGTGTGTGTGTCTATAAAAAACAGCAATAGAAGTTTTACTCATGTAAAACACTTACATATCACATTGAAGATGTGAGATAAGGGAGAAAGCAAATCGCTCTGCCACTTCAGCAAGGTAGCTGAGACCTCGAGAGTCAATTCGGCTGGGATTGGCCAGAACACATAACAGGTCATAGGTCAAATTTTGGCTGCTTGAATGTAGGGGAGTCCGCTCTGCCTCTGCAAGTACCTGAATCAAGAAAAAGAATAGCTGGGAATACAACCGGATGAAAACGAATTCAATTCTTCTTCACAAACAATTCTTTATACTGAATGACAAACTACCTCAGATGATTTCTTCTGATGCGAAGGAGCAACAGCTCTACTCAAATTCTGCCACTTAGACGATAATGCTTGTCTTGATCAGATGCCCAAAGCACCTCATCTCACTCATTTTGTTATACAGGAATAGTGGTCATGTCTGCACCAGAGTCTCCTCACATGGGCATGTCCAGAAAACAGAGTTTCTTAGGAGGCATTCTGATCAGATGTTCAATCTACCTCAGCTGACTCTTCTTGATGTGGAGGAGCAGCAGCTCTAGCAGCTCCAAGCTCCCTCTGGATGACAGTGCTCCTTGCATTATCTCTACGGCTGAGTCCTTCCACCAAATGGAGGAAGTTCATTTCAGCTACTTGTATCTTGTTCTTACCACTTTATCAAATGAATTGTGTATAGAAAATGGCTGGGGAGATGGATGAGTGGATGGAACTATATTATTCATTACCCAATTTTTATTGCAACCCACTTACCTTCCCAAGGGTTTCAAGCACAGCAGTCATCTGCTCACGAGTGAGAGTTGAAGTAAATTTACTCTTTAGTCCTTGCAACACCTGATTTATTATTGTGGGGTTGAGAGGCTGGTGTAATGGATCTAACAAGCCCCACACAGACTGACTTGCTGCATTTAATACCAGAGTCACATTAGCCAGTCCAAACTGGGAATGAACACTGGCTCCTCCTGTAGGACTGTAGAGCTCCACCTGGAAGCGCTTCGGTGTGGGTGAAGATGAGGCAAGGTCAGGTGTCAAGTAAATGTCTAGTGTTGTGATGTGACTCCCAGGTTCAAAGGTTACTTGACCCTCTTGTTTAGGAAAGTCCATGCCTGCTTTAGCAGGCCAGATGACATAAGGACCAACCATCTCTTCCTTGTTAAGCTCCTAAAGCAGAATGAAACATGTTTTTGAGGTTCAAAGAAACAAGTACAAGTCATTGTCAGAGCTGGCTATACATCAGACTTTGTTTAAACACACTTCTAGTGAAGAACAGTGCTCACATTCTATCTGCAGCGCTGTTTCTGAGACATACTGACCACATTGTATTATCTTTGGTGAAGGTCCTTCTGCACAAGCCCTGGGCTTTTATAGTCTAGCCACATCCTCTAAGAGATGAAAGCACATTACCATATGTGTCTGAGAGTTTTTGATTTTTTTGGAGTGCACTAGAAACTGGCTTTAATCTCCAATATCAAAAGGACAGTCATTGGATGTGACAGGCAATTGATCTGGGTGCAGACAAAACAAAACAACAACTCTTAGAGAAATATAATTGTGGAGGTAAAGAACGGAGGAAACTTTGGCTTTTTGAACTTCATGATGACTGAAAACCCTCTGTCTTATATTAAGTAACATCATGAGAGCAAAACTGGAAGAGAGAATGAGGGGACCCTGTAGGAAATAATGTGTAATGCAATCTGGTTTTGGCCATCAGTTTTAAAATCTACTGTAACTCTAATATAAGAACTGCAGGGTGTATACCTCTACAAAAATTTACATTTTGTTGTGTAATTAATCTTGGGGGTTGGTTGAAGCAGGTAACATGTATCATGAGAACTTTTTATTTAAATTTGTTTACATAATTACAAACAACTAAAAGTTAAAACGCCTGGGCATTAGGATTTCATTGTTAATTTTTTAAAATTTCAGTCAAAACTAAGATATGATTTTCTAAAACAGACTAAAAGGCCTCTGCAATATGTGGCTGAGCCAAACTAGTTCTATATACAGCTGAGGATGAAATGAATGTCCATGAATATATAATTATTTAGCATATCAACTAACGAATCATGAGGAACCTTGACAGAACTGTAGCAGAATTTGTGTTGATCTTTAGACGCAGCCTCTTTTGTAGACTTCTAGACAGCACATATACAGTACTATATTTGGAATTCCCCAACATATAAGTCTTACTTTCATCACAAGTTTTTTCCGCATGCACTTTCCATATCTGGTCTTCTTTAGCTCATGGCCTCAATTGTCTCCAAATCATGCTGGGATCCATACCTTTATTTATTCGCTCAATCCCTGTGTAAGACTTCTGCTTAGAAATATGCTCTGAGCACAACCAGAGGACACTACACTTGGTGGCACATTCAATTATTGGTGAAAAAGCTCAAACTGAAACATGTTTCCCTTTACTTTCCCCTTGTTGCTTCTACATTAATGCTTGTACAGGTTTATAGTAATGAGATTTAAATGAACCCTTCGTCTTAAAAACCTACATGCTTTTGAAACTGTTTATCATGAAGACTTGATGTTTATGACATATATATGAAAAGACACTAATGTCTGTTATATGTTTGTGTCAGATGGTTTGGTTTATCCATCTGCAGACTGAGAGATTGTTGTATTTTAATCACCAAAGCTATTTTGGGTAAAGTGCTTTCATATCCTTAGACCTACATTCATCTGGAAAATCCATGTGGTTACAGTTTTTGGAACCAAAGATGTTGTCTTGCTGTCTGTACCAAAGGTCTGTACAGAATTTGAAAAAAAAAAAAAAAAAGCATTTATTTATGCATAACTTCATAACTGGAACTCTTTGCAGAATGATCTAAAAATTCAGGATATCATCTCCTTGAACATTTAAAAAAAAAAACTTAATAAAAGACTTAAAGACAGATGAATCTGTCTGTAGACACTTGTCTAAATAGATTTGTTAAAAACACTATATGTAGGCTTACTAATATGTATGTGGTTTGTTTCCTTCATTTGTCATGTCATAACTTGTCCAGGACATTCTTGTAAAAGAGATTACTGATATCAGTGAGTTATCGCTTTCTGATAAATAAAAGTTAAAAATAAAATAAACGATGTCTTACCACTGTGTGATATTGAAGGGTCATGGCTGAAGCTGTGTTCGCTTGTCTGTAGAGCTGCAGGCTGAGCCTTGTGCTCATCACCGTAGCGACTGGCAGTCTATGACCCACAGAAAAGTACACAACACCTTGCAGATTATCGCTCTCTGCCAAGGAGATGTTGGCAAAACGAGTTGTCTCATTGATGGAGGCTCCAGCTCCCACTTGATAAATCTCTACTAAGAACCAGGCCTGATATTCTGGTTCCTAGAATAAAGAAGATATGTGACTTATCAAATCATAATCCTGCTTCACTGAACATATTTCAAGGTGAAAAACACAAATAAGATGATATAATACTGATTTTTGCTGAGGGTGTTGCTCTCTTTTACCTCATCATCCAGAACCTCCAGAATGAGAGCACAGAGGATCTCTCCTCTCCGACAGATCACCACTCCTGAAGTCTGCACAAGCTGTGAGGTTAGGTTGACTCCATTTTTAACAAGGCTTAAAGATTCCTTACTGAAGGTAGCCCTCCAGAAGACCTGCAAATCTTCAAAAGCTCTAAGTAGAAGAAGAAAGTACATGGTTCTTTATGAACAATAAAACAAATCACAGTAAGTGAAGAAACCCATTTTTGGCTACAAATTTGCAAAACTTTACTATTTAACTGTATTTTATAAAACCTGTTTTCCTGTCTCTGTAGGTAGAGCAGAGCAGTTCTATTCACTGAATCCTCATCCAGAACTTGGCCCATCATGGAGTTGAAAGCAAAGCCTACAATACCGTTATGAAGGTCACTCCCTGATATGGAAAGAGGAAGGTATTGAAAAAGAAAAATCAGATTCAAGGAGAGCAACAGACATTAATTAATAATATCAGTTTAAAAACAATTATTTTATGAGTTTTCACTTGAAATCTAGATTACAAATTGAGGACTATTTGGTAAAATCTTCACCTTCACTGGAGTAGTAGTCATACAAATAAATACATGACAAGCCCATTCAAACAATCCTTACACTTTCCTTTCAGGAGTACAAACAACAGAAAAAGAGTTCAGAATACATTCCAGATAAAACTGAAAATACTGAATTCTTTACACCATTAAATATATATATATATATATATATATATATATATATATATATATATAAAATTATTATTATAATAATTTATTTTTTTTTACCAAGGATTGTGATCTTAACAAACGATCCAAAGCCCTGGGATGGGCTGTCAGTGATCTGAGCTCCTCCCTCTGGTTCACTGAGGTAGATGAAGAATACTTCCTGTCCCTCTGGTTCTGAATCATCCAGGATGATGAGGACAACTTCCATCTCTTCCTCGCCAGCTTGCAGAGACACTACAGTGGACTCCAAGTGGAAGTCCTGCTCTTCCTTTGCGAGAGCCCAGGTAGGTTCCAGAGTGATGGGAGGACGGGTGGTACTTCCATCTAAGTAACACAACACAACTGCATAAGTTTGAGGAAAACTACAGACTAAATAAGGGTTAATATTTGCTGCTGTATGAGGAAACAGACCTCCATATGCCTGGACCCGAACACTCACAGTCCCTGCGACACTGTCTGACCTGCGTACCCTCAGTACAACCCTCCGTTCCTGCTGATTTGCCTCATCTCTGTCCTCTTGCACCTGGATAAGCTCAGGTCCAATGCTCAAAACTCCGCCAGTTGCATCACTGGCCAGAATGGTGATAGTGGCCACTCTGTGTTGTGGATTAATGCGAGGGGATGTATCTGCCCCAGTTAAATTTGGAGTAAGGATCTCAACATGTGTTAAGTTGACATAAAAGTACTCGTCGGGCTCTGACAGAGCATCATCAATGATTGAAAGGCGGAAGGAAGCATTTATTTGTTGAGGTGACCCAAACACCAAGCGGCCAGCAGACACTGCAAGAAAATCCTCTCCTGCTGCTGCGCTGCCCCCTGATGTTGTGTAGGACAGCTGAGATGTGTTACTGCGGGACCCGTACAGCTTCTGAACATAAAGTGTTAGAGTCTGGATGTCCTCTGCGATAACAAGCTGGCGAGAATCAGGGGCAAACTGGTAAATACCCAATGGTTCCACTTCTGCCAAAGTAAAGCCTGACCTGTCAACAAAAGCAGACAGACCTTAGAGCTCAATGTCGGTCAGTTGAATGTTCAGTTGTTGCCTAAAGCCATCCTAAGGATACTACCTTAACTTAACAGCACCAGGTCCAGCAGTGCTTGATATGGCATCAGTGAGGTGTATAGTATAGGTTGCAGCCTCTAATGCATCAGCAAAAGCTGTAAAAGATATGGACTTAGTCTGTTCTCCATGAGCCAAGGTGAGAGAACCTAAATATGAATGAAAATACACATAGCCAGCAGTTAGAATCTGTGACAGAGTTTGATACAATAATATATGTGATTTATAAACACAGAAAGAAAACAGATTCATTTGCCACAGATTAAAAAGTTGGGCTTTTATTACTCTGTTTTTTTCAAACTTAATCTATTAAGTGTCCTACCTGAGTTTGGAACTATATGCCCAGTTTTGAAGCCGGATCGATTATTTCCTGAAGGATAACCAGCTTTCCACCGCACTGTGACATCACCAAAAAGCCCCATTCGAGTCACCTTTGCCTCACATGTTCCCATTTCTATACTTAAAACCTGCAGAGCCAGTGAGGCAAATCCAACCTAAATAAGACCAAGGGAAATAGGGCAGTAGATGATTGATTAACTTAAGCACACATTCTTGGATAAACAGTTAACTTAAGGTTAGATATAATCATGTACAGAGAAAGAATGCAGTCACGGATTTTCTGAAATTACCTGTGGTATACCACATGGTCCTGTGATTGGTCCTAAACTATTTATGTTATAGATATATTATTATGTATTTATTGGAAAAAAACATAAATTATTTTAATAACTTTTTTATGTTGCATGTTTGCCCCTACTGCACTGTCTTTCATTCTTATTTTGATATATTTTTTTGTTGTTGTGTGAATAGCCTACGCATGCTCCCACTTAATAAACTTGCTGCTGTGAGAATGAATTTTCCCACTGTGGGACAATGAAGGAAATTTCTATTCTATTTCTATTCTAAATGACAAATGTAATGTAAAAAAAACAGTAAAAGGTGAGTCTTACAATATATAATACTTAAATTGAAAGACCATTCGAAACCAGGTTTTTGGGAGCGCTAACTGACTTTAAGTTGTACAGGAAGCCTCATATAAACTATATAAAAAGTAAAACGTTCAAAACCATTGAACTGCTATATAAAATCAAAGCCATTTTAGAACAACAAAAAACACATTCTGTTATACAGCTCTGTAACACTATTACATAATGCGGCGTTACAAGTTCCTTAATAGTAACTGATTTATATGCTGCAGAAGAAATCTTTAAGAATTATGAATGGTTCAGATTACTGATCCAATTAATAATATATTTATGAAGTTGAATGCCTTTAATTTTTATTTTCGTAGAATGTAATACTACTCTGCACTAATAATTTACAAACTGTGGATTAATTATGACGAGGAATTAGGAGTCATGTTCACAGTATAACTCCTATAAAATGTAAAAGAAATTGGTCATGATGAAACATAAGTAAAAATGAAGATTAATTATCATTTTCTTTTTGTTTTGCTAAAAAAGAAAGTGCTGATAATGATAATAACGTTACACTGATAGTAAAATAAATGTGTAGCTTTAATAAGCTTATTGTTGTGCCTAGACTTTGCAGTGAACAATTGGGGTAGCTGCTACTGAGCAGAATTTCAGCTCCACAAATATTAATACTTACCAAAATAAGTATTGTGCAGCATATCAACATATACCATGACTCAACCTTGTTTTCTAAGCATACACGACCATGAAGCAGTCTGTAATAAGGCATGATTTTAATGTTATTTTTTGCCATTTACTTTTTATTACCCATACAAGTAGTTTAATATTAGCTGCAAAACATACGCAAATAAAAAAATAATAAAGCAAGAAAAACTTTATACCTATGCTTAAAATTAAATATTTCCACAGCAAGAAAATGTTTTTTAAAGATATACATTCTCCTAAATAGTGTAGTGAGTTATCTGAAAATGATGCTGTAGTGCTTTCAAGGAGGCTTGAATATTTACCACTGGCAACATCTGTATACCTTTAGAATTACTTTAAGAAGTTAGAAAGATTTGCATTAAAATAAGCTTATTAACTTATGTTTATTCAGGTTACTTAAATGTTAAGTGTGTACTCATTTGTTTTTGTTAGAAACTGTCAGAAACTTATGATCCATGACTCCAAGAAAAGTGAATTTATATACATACTAACTGGAAACAAGACAGTCATTAATTTTGAGAAATAATCCCCCAAAATACTCATATTAACACAAAGTAAACTGCTGTTATTATCCTCTTAACTCCACATGTACATCTGAATTTCCCAAATGTGGGACAATAAAGGATATTTCTATTCTATTATATTAGAGCATATGATTTAATATATGAAAAATAAATGAGTAAACACATTCACAAGTCACCTCTGAGCTGGCAGCTTCTTCTGGTATGGTCACCACAGCAGAACTGGCGTCATGAAGAAGACGAGGCAAAGAGCCTTGGGGAGCACTGACAAGACTAACATCAGTCAGCTCTACTGTAAAGCTTTCACCCAGTGACAAAAATGCCTACAAAACGAAAGACAATGTGAATAAAAATAAACAGTATAAACTATAACAAGATGAAATCATTTGATGAAAAGTATATTACTTTAGCAAATGTATGATTTCTTGGTATTGTCAAAAAGCATCATGATCCTTACCTGGCTACTGATGGGGACAGTGATTTGACTTAAGGGCTGTCCTTCTATCATAAGCAGCCTTCCTTCAGCTTGTCCTTCCAGTATCTCCTGGATGTCTATGTCTTCAGTTCCCTTTCCACTTATCTTATAGCCAACACTGGCATTGCCAAACAGCCCAGCAAGTCGAGTCACATTCACAACCAGAGCTCTAGTGAGCTGGGACCCTGAACCCACCACAATTACAACCTGCTGTTCAGGGTTCAGGGAAAACACTCCGTGGGGTTCATCATTAGCAGGCACCCTAAAGGGGAAAAATGAAGAGTAATTATATTTTTGACTTCTCTTTCAAAGCTGTTTTCCCACATAATTTTTTTTAACCGCTAGACAAATATAAAGCAACAAGAGCATTCAAAAAACTGAGAATATACAATATTGAAAATTCTGGTGAGTGTGAACAAGAATAAGTATTTAAAAACTGGAATTATAGTCTGAGTGCCAAAGAGAAGCCCAACAGATCATGTGGGCAGGTGTAGCACACTGTTACAAATTAGCCAGAAAAGTTAATAATGATGCACAGGTTATGTGGAGAGGCTCTGTTTCCCCCAGTCATTAAGAACCATGGTTTCATTCACTGAATAAAAATAACAGGATATAAAGATTGTCAACTTCAAGTCATCATAAGCCTTCAAATATTTTTCAGCTATATTTATAGCTTTTTATGTTTTATTTAGTTAATTATCTATTTATTATTAAATGTCAGTATTGCATTCTATCGACAAAATATCCAGTATATTACACAGGAGGGATTCTAACATGATTCTAATCTCAAACCTTATTTGAGTTCTGATCAGGTCTGGGTTGGCATCCAGTGTCCCACCACCATCCACAGCTATAAGCTGAACAATATAGAGCTCCTCCAGCTCTGGCACTGTGTCAGGCATCAGGCTCAGGATAATTTCTGCCTCCCTTTGGCCTTCCACAATCACCACAGACCCAGCTAAGGCTTGGAAGTCACCCACTGTATCTGAGACACTCTGAATCTGCCACTGAACCTGCAAGGAAATGATGGTTGTGTTAGCAGTTTTACTCATCATTTGTTTGACAGATAGGGAAGAAATGTAGATTTGTGATATAATCTTACTGTGATGTTGCCCATGGTTCCCTCTCTGCGTGTGATCAACAAGGATATGTTGAGTGGGCCTTCTGCTTCTGTGGATTCATTGATGACATGTTGTTGAAGAGCATCAGCAGTGAACTGGACTATACCATTAGGGTCTCCAAACTTCTCTATCTGAAAGAAAAAGACAGAATTTTGTAGCTATAATTTGGCTACCTTATCTATATCTTATCTGAGCTCTAGTGCTATTATTCAGTAAAGTACCTTGAGTGTTACTGAACCAGCCTGAGGATCAACATCCATCTCTCCAGAAAGAATGCTCAGCTCTATAACAAATGTTTCCTCCATTTCCACTTCTCCATGAGGTAGAATCCGCAGTTCTATGATACTCATACTCTCCTCTCCATCTTTAAAAAAGAAAGTCCCACTCACTGGAGCTCTAAAGTCAGTATTTAAAGCAGGCAGGACGTCTCTGCCGTTTGGGCCGAGGATGTTCCAAGCAACCTGTGAAAAAGAAAGATATTAGACAAAGTAAGATCTGAAAGAGGATCACAATGTTATTTTCTCCCCTGGAGTAATTCAATGTACCGTTGCATTTCCCAAAAGACCTCCTGTTCTTTCCAAAACAAGACTCAGCTTCAAAGTAGAGTCTGGGTTTACCACAGTGATTACACTTTCATTTACAAAGCGGACCACTCCATTTGGAGAGTCACTCTTGCCAATGGTGACCCTTGCAACATGCTGGGATCCCAGAACTGCTCCGCTGGTGGCTCCAACCAGAACAATTTCAAATATCTCAGAAGGTTCACTGAAAAAAATAAATTTATTTGGGTGAGTTAGAATCAAAATAATGTCAATTTTCATTAGGTGTTATATTAATAATGTAGATGGCCCTCTTACCTGTCCATATCATCTATAATAGTGACATTGATGAAACTTATATTCTGGCCACTGACAAACACCAGTGAGTCATTGTGCAGGAAGTAGTCAAGATTAGTGGTCGCACTCAAGCCTCTCGAAATAAAGTGAGCAGAGACCGTCCCATAGGAACCCACTCTCCTCACCACTGGGATCAACACATAACCCACATCTTCCTCAACTGAAAAAAACAGCAAGTCAAAATGCATCTTCTGTCTCATTTGTAACATATCATCATACACTCATAGCCAAAAAGTATTTTCATTCACAAAATGATCTGGTGGCAAAGGTTCACTACTATATTGTGAGTAAAAGTGGTAAGCAAAAGTGCTAATGAAGACAGGGGAGTTGATATTACTGTCTCATTCTAATTCGGTTAGAAGAACAGAATAGTCACTTTAAAAAGGAGTGATGCTTAAAATGATAGTCATCTCTTTCTTTCAAATATTTTACAGGTTGCTGATAGTGAGATTGCAGCCAGGTCAACTATTTATTCAGTCATCGATAACTTCAAGGTTCAGTTGCTGTGAAGAAAGCTTTAGGGTGTCCAAGAAAGTTCAGCAAGTGCCTAGCTTGTCTTGTTAACAACTCCAGTCCTAAAGAGCTGGTGTCCCACATGTTTTTGTTTTCACATTTGATCTTCTCTTTCAACACACCTGAATCAAATGAGTGGCTCTTTGCCAGGTTTGTACAGAACTTGATAAATTGATGAGAAGGTAATTCACCCATTACTTCAGCTGTGTGGGAGCAACAATGCAGCTAAACCATGCAGGACACGACTGTTGAGAACTATAGACCTTTTGACACTGGCCTTATGTCAAGAAGGGCAGCAAAGAATCTATTTATCTCCAAACATCAGACAACAGCAAGAAGAACTGCCAGGATTGGACTGCAGAAGATTGGGGTAAAATTGTTTTTTCTGACCAAGCCCCTATCAGGCTGTTTGGGACATCTGGAAAAAAGAAGCAAGAAATATCTAAAGAAGAAAAGGTAAGCTTCTATGAATCATGAGTCATGCTGAAAGTGAGATGAATTATTTGTGAGTTTTCCTCTTATCTAAGGCAGTTGGTTCTGCCTAAACACTGCCATGATTAAACTGTAGTATCAAAACATCCTGCGAGAGCATTTTCCCCATTCTTCCAGCAGTTTGGAGATGAACAATGTTTCTGGAGCACCATGTCACAGGGCAAAAGTTATAACTTGACTCAGGGATCAAAACATTTCAATTTGTGGTCTAAGGTCAGGAAACTAACCAGATCTTAATACTATTAAGAACCTGTCAATGGTGTTCTTTCATTGGATGCATTTTTCAATAAAAGCTGTTGAAACCAATAAAAATGTTTAATATTGAAATAGGGTATACCATTGAAACTGACATAAAGATCTTATATGCTGAATATTGCGTAACAGATTACTTAGATTGTGTATTTAACTCATTGTGGCCTATACAGGTTCTAACTGAACTGTTTCTGCTTGCTGTTTTACCTGTAATGTTAAGGAAGTCCTGCCTGAACTCCAGGATCCCTTCAGCATTGTCATTCTGCTGTATAACCACAAGAAGAGAAGATATGTTTCCAATAGCTGGAGGTTGGTCCAGCTGCAATCCTGACTCCCTCACTGTGTAGTCCACAGCACTGACCATTAGAGGGAGACATAGAAAAAGAAATAAGAAAGAACCAATCAGGAAGGCAAGAGGAAACCTTCCTAATCATTCACATTTTAGAAAATGTAATAACCTGAGATTAAGCAGCTCTACATTGGTAATGTTAACTAAAAACAGCTCGGGTCCTTCTGGAAGACTGTCATCCCAGATATGCAATGTGACTTCTTGTGAGGTTTGGCCCGGTATAAACAGTAATCGTCCTGAAGCTGGAGTAAAGTCCATTCCACTAACTGCTGTGTAGCCCGAGGTCTCATAAGTCACCAACACACTGCCCAAACTGCCATAGGAGCGAATCACTGTCACATTAACCTATGTTAAAAACAAACAGGAAATTAAACCATTGTTGTTGAGACCTATCAGCACTCTGTATCAGTGAATTTCCCTTAATGAAATAGATTTATAGATGTGTCTGTCAAATTTTAATGACCTCACCATTTCCTCCTCTTCTTTTGTGGTGAGCTGGAGTTGGTTAAAAGAGAAAAGTCCATGGGGGAAATCGCTTGCTGCCACGGTAACCCTGGCATCCCTGGCAATGGGACTTATTTCCAGTCCTACTGTTGCAGAGGTCAGTGAGAGCAGGTAATCACGTCTCTCTTCAGGGAGTTCATCATCAAGGACCTGTCAGCACAATAAACAAACTTCTATTAAAAGTACAAAGAAGCCAATTTTAAGATAAATGTTGTTCTGCAGACACGAAAACAGACCATAATTATTCTTTCAATGAATTCCATCAACATTAAATACCTTCAGAATAATGGTGGCAACAGACTGACCATCACTCATAGTGACAGTGCCAGAAATTGTTTCAAATTCAGAAACCAAAGCTGGAATAATATTCCAGTTCACTTGGACATCTCCAAAAACACCTGGACCTCGCACAAGGCTATGCAGAAAAACACAAACAGGTGTTTCATCACTGAAATGGAAAACTCCTTCTTTTCTTTCTGGGTTAGTGACAGTGTGACAATTATCTTACTTGACCATGGCAGTCCCATTATAGTTTCCGTGAGGTTCTCCAATGATAACGTTCCGAGATGACTCTAGTATTCTAATAATTCCCAGTGCAGCTTTGTCTGCCCTGATGGTGACTGTAACCACTCCTGCATAAGATTCATTACAGCAGTTAAGTAAGTTAAAAAACCTGTAAAAATAAAGCCTTACTTATTAAGTTAGAAAGCGTATTGCATATAATTCAAAACCAAAGCAGTATCATGATGATATCTAACAGAAAAACACCAACTGTGATTTAAAGCAATCAACAGTGTAAGCCATGCTAATATTCACACAGCTTCAACCAGTGCCAAGAATGCATAATCCACACCTGTTGATTGGAAGACTATAAGAGTCTGTGGGATGTGTAGATTTACCAGGTCAATGCAAGTTGAGCCATCATATTTATTGCTCTTAGAAGCATGAAAACGATTCTGTACCAATTCCTGAATTCAATTGGCAGCAATTTGATGGTACATGAGAACAATTTTTGTGAATTTCTTAACTGAAAAGTAGACTTATGTTATTGCTATATTATTAATGTAGATTTAAAAGGACTTAACAATATTACAAAATTCTTTATACGAATAGTTGGAGAAAATACACAGCAATCCAGTTATTAATCTATGCAAAGCATAAGATAATCAGGGTTCAGGGTTTTGCTAATCTGTGTATCCTCAGCATAGCATTGAAAAAACAGTTAGCTGAAGTTTTGTATAAGGTGGCCCAAGGAAAATGAAGACGAAAAAGAACTGGTTTTAGTATTGAACCTTGTGGCACACCATGAGTCAGTGGTGCTGGGATGGAGTCAGTATAACTTGGTGCCACATAAAACTTTAATTTTGATAAGTAGACGATGAACCACTTAAAAGAGATCTCAGCCAATTTTCCTGATGGCTCAATTATTGTGAGATTAACAGACTCAAAAACAGCTACTACGTCCAACAACACTAAAATAGAAATTATATTGCAGTCTAAGATGAAGAGAATGTCATGTCAAGTGTAGACAGAAAAGGAAGAGGAATAATTGTTGCTTCTGTAAAACTGAGCACTTTTTCTCATTAAGTTAATATGCTGTTAATTTGCCATTTTCATATACAAACCATGTAAGGGGTCGATGATAGCACCACTGTCAGCAGGAAGCAAGCGTACAGTGAAGTGTTCATCTCCTTCCAGCAAATTATCAGCAAGGGCTCGAATCACAAAAGACTTGACAGGCTCAGTCTGTCAAATAAAATGTAGTTAATGTTTTCTATTTTACGCTAAATGGTTCTTATAAACAATGAAGCAAATGGCAACTTTATACTACACCTCAGTGAAGAAAAGTGTCCCATTAACAGGAAAGAGGTCATCTACAGCTTGGTCTTCCAACTGCCACTCCAGCACCACTGCACCCTCACCTCCTGCACTGCGCACCACTGTGAGTGTCGCCACAGCTGAAGGATCGTCCACAAACTCGGGCTCACTGACCACAATCTGAAAGAAAAAAAAGTGAAAACATGTACAGAAATATTTAAAAATTAAGACAAAAATTTTCCTAGCTCTTATTTTATCAGTAACATAAGGCTTTCCTAATGCTATGCTGCCTAATTTTAACCACATTATACTCATGTTTATGACGAATACACCTCTTCTGTGTATCATGTAGTTTTACAGTTAGATGAACGAATACAACACATTCACCTCTAAGTCTTGAAATCCAAATCGTCCGAGAGGCGAGTCATTGGACGGAATCACAACAGTTACAAAGGTCACTTTTCCAAGACGAGCGCCACCGATCACCCGTAGCAAATCCACTCTGAAGGTTTCTGAGGCTTCTACTCGTTCATCATCCAAGATGGTGATGGCTATAGTGGATTCTTTCTAAAGTTTTGACAAATACACAATCTACAATGTAAGCCACTGGATATTATGTTTGGGGGAGATTTATTTTCAGCTCAGAACACAATATCCTGATTTACCTGGCCATCTTGAAAGGTGACGTTTCCCGATAAAGGGGTGAAGTCATTAAAATCAGCTGTGATCGGCTGAGCCTCCCAGTAAGCAACCAGTCTTCCACTTGTACCAGCAAGTCGTACCACAGACAGATGAACGATATTGTCTGGTGGTGGTATCTCATAGGCCAACACACTTCCAGGTAAATCCTAAGAAGGATAAGTTTTTTATGGAAGATTATTCGGCACCTGAGCACACATTACATTTTCCCCTCACCTTATTTCACCTTTTTACATGCTCACCTCAGAGATGTTGAACTGCAGAATCCCTCGTGGATCATCATTCTCCTGGATGGTGATCTCTGCTACTTCCATCCCAGGCCTCCTTAGACTTGGCTGCCCTGCTCCAACAGACCCTCTTACTAGCTCCACTCCAGTGATATTCACCAGGAAACTTTCTGCAAGCTCTGGGACATCATCCTTCAAAAATATATGTTCATGTGCATTAAATAAAAAGGGAAATACTACAGAAGATTGTGATGTTAATTACTAATCACCCATCCTTACTGGTAGGATAGTGATAGAGACAAGCGCCACGGTGGCACCGTTGAACATAATAATGGTGTCATCTATTGCTAAGTAGTCTTCTCCTGCAGAAGCCTGATTGGAAGGGGGTTGGCTCAAGGCTGGTTTTGTCTGGTAATGGACCACCACCTCACCTGAAGATCCCTGCTCCCTTACTACAGAAAGAGTCACATTGATGGGAGATCCTGCAGATTGGGAAAAATTAGATTAAAGTAAATATTAAACTCTGAAAAACCGGATGCTACACATAATCACAGTATCTACAGTGTCTTGCAACTTTTGCGATTACAAACCTCAACTTCAATTTTCTTGACATTTTATCTAATAACCCAAGAAAAAGTACTGTGAAATTGTGAAGTGGCTACAAAATGGAACATAAGTTTAAAGTCTAAATTGTGTGACATGCATTTGTATTCAGTTCTCTTTGTACCCAAGAACAAAATCCATTGCACTCAATTGCTTCCAGATGTCCCCTAAGCAGTAAATAGAGACCACCTGGGTGTAATTTAATTTTAGAATAAATGCAGCTGTTCCACCTCAGGGTTTTGTTAGAGCACAAGAGTGAACAGTCAACATCATCAAAACCAATGAACACACCATAGAGGTCAGGGATAACGTTGTGGAGGGGTCTAAACTAGGGTAGGTTTCAACAATATCCTAAGCTTTGAACACAGGAACCTTAATTCATCCATTGTCCAAAAATGGGAGGGGTAGATCATAGGAGGGGGCCTATTAATATATGGCTTTGGAGTTAAACTGACAGGCTAGGTAAGGTGATTTTTATTGAAAAAAGTAAAAACCAAGTACAATTTTCTTTTCAGATTACTGTTATGCACAACAATTCATTATTATATAACCTAACATAAAAAATGACAACAACATAGATGTTTGTGGTTGTAATACGACAAAATATGGAAAGGTTTAAGGTTTATGAATACTTTTGCAAGGCACTGCATGCATCTGGAAAACCTCCAATAAAAAAGAAGACACGACCAACTTTTATCAATACAAATATTCTATATTAGTAGGTATGACCAATAAATATTTATCCAATACTTTCAATAATAAATATTATTATTAAATCTCTGTAGCCTCCATTTCACAGATTAATCAACCCAATTACTTCCCATCCCACAAATAAAAACATCTTGGCTATGGTAAATCTTAAAGTAGCTTTTTTTTTTAAAACGGTGGTTGAGTGATTACTTTGAAAATATCAGAAAAATGTATATTAAGCAATATGTAGCACACTAGAGAGCTTTGCACAATGATCTCTCATAGATTAACACGTGTTACATTAATTTCTTGCATTGAGGTTCTTACGCTGTGGTTCCTGTGTTAGTGTAAACTGGGAATCCAGATGCCATCCAATCACGCCGTAGGGGGAGCCATTTGGTAAGATGGTAAGCAGAGCCTGAGCCCGCTGTCTGTCAATCACTGCACCTATTTCCATGTTCTGAAGGCCCAAAGTTGTGACATCCCGGATGGTTATTATGACACTCTCGGATAACTCAGGCAAACCATCTGCCACAATGGCTAATGAGATGATGGCTACAGTCTGACCTTCAGAGAATGTGACCTGTAATGGAAATTGCAGTTTTGCACTGAATTAAGACATTTTTACACAAAATTAATGGCAGTTATTATCTCAAAAAGCATTTCAGAAATGGTGTTAAAGTGTTATGTTCTGTGTAAGCAGCAGAGGTTACTCACCACTCCGGACGTGGGGTAAATGTCTGCCAAACTACCGTTTGCTGCCCAATGAACAGTCAGTCGACCAAAGCTTCCTCTTTTTCTCTCAACATTGAGAGAAATTTGGTTATTTTGTTCCAACTCCTCAACCTCCATGTATAACGAATTCTGCAAATATATGTACAGTTGAGCTTAATACTTAGAAATACTTTTAAACAGTAACATGGTGAGCACTTTAAAATGAATTTTTACCTGAGCAAAGCCAATAACTCCATGGGCATCATCATTAGTTGGGACAATAATTGTCACCTGGCCACCAAACCCGATCTCAGCCCCTCCCTTTGGATTCTTCAGCTTGACTCGGAAGACCTCCTCCACCTCAGGGATGTCGTCATCAATGACGTTGACTGCTAGATCAAGCTCGCTGTCACCAGGAGCAAAGTACAACTCCCCAGAGCTGAATGTCAGAAAGGAGAGAGAAAAGACACCATTTCTTTCATTAGATTATTTTTTTCATTGTGAAAACTAGCCTGTGTTTGATATTTGTAATCCAGCATATACCTGGGTATGAAGTCAGACTGATTTGAGACAGTGGTGAACTCATAGATAGTGGAGCTATTATCCTCAGAGGAAGCCAAAAGGACCTTTGTGGCATCGAGATATGGGACCATGAAGGAGAGGAAGTTGTTGGCTATAGGGACCCTCAGGATCATGGTGAACAAGTTGACATCAGATCTCCAGGAGTAAAGGGAAGAACCATTTCTTCCAGCTAACAGTGCATACGCTAAGAAAACAAAAATCCTTAGTTTAGGATTTTAAAGTTAAACAACAAATCTGATTGGATTTTTTAAAAAATAAGACCACAGTTTGAGATGCATCAACAAATCAGCTGGTGAATCAGCTGATTTTCACCTCAGTCAGTGAACAGTAAGAACTAACAGGCTGCACTAACCAAAATACTCTTTACTATAACTGCAGGAATAAAACTTGCATATCTTAAATACCAGTCAGGTATTTAAAACTAAAAATGTATTTAAACATATACTGTATTTTATGTGGAGCCATGTATTGATGTTCATTTAGGCCACAACAACAGGCACCTGGATTTTGGAGTGCGTTGGGCATTTCACTTCCGAGCCATTTCATGATTTTGCAGTTTTGGTATTTTCATGTCCAGTGTTTTAGTGTAAAAATCAGAAATCAGCTAAATCATATCAACTTGTAGCTGCTTTGGGTGCACTTTGGCAATTTTAGAAGATTCCATAAAGGTTGAATGCTTTACAACAAAATTGCTCTGTTTTTTCATCTTTTACACTTTCAACTTCTGTTGGCAGACTTTTGGAAGAATCACTGAAGCATCTCTATCAAAACAGCTGCTCTGTGCTTGAGCTCATTCAGTGAAATTGAAAATCTTCGGTTTCAATGTTTAAGATGTCATATCTAAGCTTCAAATTGAGTAGGTTTACATAATTAAAGTTTTTTTCAGGTTACATAGCCATTTTACCCATGCATGACAGATTGTAAAAATTGGGTCTTTCTCTTTCAAGACAAGAAGAGCTCTTTATTTTGATTTATTTTGATACTTTTTAAGCAATTCAGATTGTTGGTGTGATTTAAAAATTGTCCCACTGAATAATCCAGAGATCTTAAGATCATGAAACCATGAGCTGACATTATTTTTTAGGAATTTCTGGTAGAGAGCAGAATTCTTAGTTTCATCAATTACAGCAAGTCATCTAGGTAGTGGAGAATCAAAGCAGCAGCAGATTATTAAGCTTCCAACATCTGATGGTTGTCCATTGGTATAATGTTCATTTTCTGAGATGTGTTACTTTTAAAACAGCTGGAACAGGATACACACCTTTAAGAAAGTTCCACTTTTGTCTCATCCTTCCCCAAAATGTTTCCCACGTTTGACAAATGTAAGAGTGGCCTTTGCATTCTTGTTATTAGTAGTGGTCTTTCTCTTTGAACTGTCCTACAGATTTTTGCCCAGTCTCTTTCTTATTGTTAAAACATGGACACAGATCTTAGCTAAGACAAGTGAGGCCTGCAGTGTTTTAGATGTTGGTCTTGGTTTTTTTGTGAACTCCTGATTAGGTCCCCTTAGTGCTCTTGGACTAATTTTGGTCAGCTGGCCACTCCTGAGGGTTCATCACTGTTCCATGTTTTCTGCATTTGTGGGTAATGGCTCTCATTGTGGTCACCTGGATCCCCAAAACTTTGCAAATGGCTTTGTAGCTTATTTCCAGACTGATAGATGTCAATGTTTGTCATCTGTTGTTGTACTTCTTTAGGTTAGGCATTGATGTGTTACACTCACATTCCTTTGTCAAACAGGTTCTACACTTTTTTTCCCTTAAATTAAATCAACCACTGAAAATGGCTTTGGGTATTTAGTCAGGTTATTTTTGTTTGAGATTGAAGTTTGAAGAAGAAGTCTATAAATGGACACTTTTTCATGGCACTATAAATCTTCAGGTATTTTACAATACTACAAAATCTTTACAAGCAGATTTGTTCATGAATGCTTACTGATCCCTGACGACGCAGTAAAGGAGTGAATAGAGGTGAGCCCTGGGTGAGGAATGGACTGATAGTTCTGCGGTGAGGGCTCTGCTAAGCTCCACTGTAAAACCTCACAGGATGGAGAGGGACCTGTAAGAAGAAGACAGAAGCAAACAAAAAATGTTTCAGAGATTTACGTTCATTCATACCAGAATAGCATGTTTATGTAGCCACTTGCTTGACTGACACACCCAAGACTGCATAATTACAACTTCTGAGTCCTTTTGTGGTTCACCTGTGATGCACACTGAGGCCTTTCCACATAAACCCACAACAGGTCCAAACCAAAGACTCGTCACTTTTGCAAACTTAGAAGGATCATATCATTTCATAATAAACAGAGCATTGTAAAAATATATAGCCAGACCTGGACCATAGGTTTTGCAATCGTAGAACGAACAAAAGAACAAAGATGTTTAGTGAGCAATAAACAGTTTATGTTTGTATCACTAACATGCTTGCACTCTGTAATAAAATCAAACTGTTGCATAATCACCAAGAAGTTATGATGAAAACACAGCTACAAAGAAAACATGCAATGCATTTTATTCCTGTTTCCATACTGTGGACTACTCCCACTTTACACGCATCCTAGACTATGCTTATATAGTGAACCTAAACACAGTTTGCTTCTCACATCACTGCAGAAATAATTTTCTGAATGCTCTACATGTTGTTTTATCTGCAATTTTGAAGGTACAAATCCAATCCCAGGTATCAGCTCTGGGTTCTCATTAAGGCTGCACAATATACTGCGACAATATTGTTATGTCAGTATATGCAACATTCATAAAGTATAATTTAAAAATTTCATTCAATTTTACTATATCCATCAAAGCAAAGTGCTAAGTTAACAAAGCAAAAGAGCAACTATTCCAGTTTTGTCCATCCACAATAACTGAACTGCATTGAAATGTTAGAAGCCAAATTGTCAACAAGTCATATCAAAACAGAGAGTAAACGTGATAGTACTAGCATAGCACTGCAATAAAATATTCCACCTAAAAACATCAACAGAAGCAAGATGTGAGTTTACTGAAGGCTGCAAATGTATGTCTGAAGTCAAATATACTGTATGTCTAGACACGAATGATAAAGCTATGAGTTTTTCAGGTGATTCATTGTCAGAACAATATACTAGCTTGTTTTACAGAGTTAGCCATATGTTGGAACAGCATATTGAGGCTAAGCTGTAGAAACTCCAGTTGTAACAAATTAGTTCTCATTGTCAAGGAAAATAGATAGGAGACAGCACCGTGCCTGGAAAGTCATTGGTGAGAGAATTAAATGCTGCACAATCACAATGCTAATTTACCTAGTGTTCTTTTATTCCATATACATAACACTGGACCTGCACAATATATTAGGTCATAATCGACACTACAATATCAATATGTGCAATACTCCAATTTGAAAGGACTACTTGGATGCAATTTTGGTTGGCTCTTTTTTCATGTGATATATTCATTCATACTTTGCATGTTAATAATATAAATAGCCAATTGGATAGACTTTTCTTTGTCCTTACTGCCCACGCTTGATCTATATGTCACAAGGAGCTAAATGTGGGTCAGTTGTCATGGATGTTATCGCAATACTCCAAAACAATATTGCACTATTATGTTTTCCTAATATTGTGGAGCCCTATGCGACATTGATTTTAAAGATGCATCAGACTGTATCTGTCAATGAGTCTGTAAATGATTATTGCAAAACTCGGGTAGATATCAGGGAAAGGAAATGCTCATGTGGAAATAACTGTCTACCTCACACTGAAATTTAAGCACATACAAACAGTGAATGTTTTATGAAGTTAAACAAGTTAGATCACCTTCAACAGCAATCAACAGCAGAGTATCCTCTCCTCTCGTGTTGACTACTTCCACCTGAATGGCTCTGCCAGAAAGTGAGAGAGTTTGTGAATTCTGAAATATGCCATTGCTCCATTGCAGAAGTTGGCAGCTCCCACTTTGGCTGGCAGTGCACACTAACAGGTAGAGTACATCTGCATGAGTAAATGGAGCCAGACTGAGAATGTCTTGTTCAGAGTTGAGAGTCTGGTGGAGTGTAAAGGAGCTGCCCATCCAAACAAAAATCTAGAAATTCAAGAAAAAAAAATGAGTTCATGCATAATTCAAGTTAATGTTCCACAAAGCTGGAGCCATTTATTACTTCAACTGTATTTTTTTTTTTAAAACCAAAGATTGTCTTAAAAGTGGCCGAGTCTGCAATACCTGGCTAGATGCTATTAGGTAATCTTTGCCTTCAGTGGAGAGGTGTTTCACATCCAGGGCTTCAACACCTAAGATTTGCTCCTTTTGAAATCAAAATAATGTATGCCATATTATATAAGCTAAACATGTCATAATAATATAGCAATGCACCAAAACATGACAATGATGTTGTGATATGACAATTTTATACTTGCCAATGTTATGTTGAGGTCCTTCTGCAGTTTAAAGATGCTAAGATTGGCAGCAGGGTAGAAGGGAGGGCCACCATGTGTAATGCCAATGTAGGTAGAACCATTGATCGCAAACCCAACACATGAGGCTGGATCTTGGATTCTGACAGACTGAAACAATCAGAACAGAGAGTTAATAATGTTACCAAAATCATCCCTGGTATTTCAGTATTACCTAGATTTTAAATTGAGTGTAAAGATAATGTGCTTGTTTGGGTAGAATAGTCAGGTTACCTCTATCGGCACAAAAACACCTTGCCACCGATACAAAGTTGCCAGAGTGTGGACAGCCCCAACCATTGGCTTCATGTCAAGCCTCAAAGCCAGGAAGGAAGACTCTCCTGGAATGGAGCACCAAGCAGATGTAGGGTTGTCCTCAAAGCTCTGATACAAGCCAAGTACTGGGAGGGGACCCTCTGTAGGAAAAAAGAAGAGTACTCTTTGAGTCAAAGATGAGTACAAAGAGATTTAGATTGATTTTTACTTTTTATTCTTACCAAAAGCTGTAGCTGTGTCAGATTGCATCTCCCACTCTACACTAACCGCTGACTCCAAGCCATTACCGCGAGAGACGGTGAGGAAGACTGCTCTGGTTCCTTCTTCAGCAACCATTGCTGTGCTGGTCCTGAATAGAGACACAACAAGTAACCCTATCTGCAAGATCCAGTTTTTCACTGTTCAAAACACGTGGTAGGTTGCAAGCATTTGCATTCCTTTCAGATCCTTGATATAACTGTACTGAGACCTGTTGAGAGAGGGTCCAATTCGAAACAAGCCAGAAGGGGCTTGATTCTCCAGGATAGTGACAAGAATTTGTAGCTGGTCCCCAAGCCGTGCACCTCCTGTTGGGTTAACGAGGGTCAATGTGAAGGTTTCGTTTCCTTCAGGTTCAGCATCACGTACTGCTCGGACCTCCAGTATCTGAAACAACACAGAAAATAAATCTGGAATTATTTCTTATTTCTTTCATTGGCATTTGGTAGTTAAATTTGCATCTAGCTTACCTTAAATCTGACCCCATCCTCCAGCACTACAAAACCTTGCGTTGGCATCACATCACCCTCTGCCAGGCTGCCGTTGGCATCCATGATGGTAAACTGAACAGATACAGTGCCAAAAGTGCCTTCCTCTGGATTACGAACCACATAGAGTTTAGCTATGCTGTCACTCAGCTGTGACACAGAGGTAGGCTCTCGTAACAGGAAATGATCACTGGTGTTAAAGGAAATGACACCATGTCCATCATCACTGGCCAGGATATTTACAGTAGCTGTTAAAGCAGACAAAAGAAGTTAGAAAATGTACAATGGATAATTAAATATGCAACATAACTAATATAATTCACTACAACAAAAGTATCAAGGGTTGTTATAAATATAAAGAAAACCTGACCTGTGTTTTGATTAAAGGCTTAATCTCACCACTTTAAACTTCTTTCAGCATTTTTTGAAATATAACTAAGGTTTTGACATTGGTTAGAAAGTTAGTGCACTAACTTCAATTCTTCTTTTCTAAAAGCTTAAGCAAACTTAATGGAGAGCATCTGTAAACAGCAATTTTGAAGTCCTTCCACAGATTCTCTCTTGGATTTAGGTCTGGACTTTGACTGGGCCAGTTTAAGATGTTCTACTGCAGTTCAGACAGTATTTTTAGGGTTGTTGTTTGCTGGATGTCAACATCTAACACATTCTTAAGTCTTTTACAGCCTCTCACAGGTTCTCTTACAGTATTGCCCTTTGTTTAGCTCCAGCCTCGTTCTCTACAACTCTGACCAGCTTTCCTGTCCCTGCTGAAGAAAAATATATTCACACAGCACCATTTTTCATGGTGTGGAATATGTATGTCGTGTTAGAGATGTCCGACACACAGTATTTAGCATGTAGCCAAAGATTTCAAGGTAATGAATATTTTGGCACCTTTGTATGTATTTCTTTTGCTCATGGTTTAAAAGTTGTTAAAAGTCTTGATAGATCCCTGCAGCAAGCTCAGAAATTATTAATATCTGCTGTTGTATTTTTGTCCATTGGATGTTAACATCCCACTATCTACTTCTGTGGGCAGTTTACTAAACTTCATTGTATGCTTTTTTTCTTCCTACCTGTAGTATTTCTGCCAAGCTCAAGACCAGGTGAAGGCTCAGACAGGATTAGTTGGAATCTCTCTGCTCCTTCTGGAATAATGTCATCAATTATCTGCACCTCCACAAACTTATGCCTTTCCCCATCAACAAAATGGAGTATCTGGGATAACAGAGGGAGTAAAAAGTGAAAACTGACATTCAATCTTATGTTTTCAAAATCCCTCAGGTGACTAAGTTCAGGAAAAAGGTTAGAGTCAGGGTAACATAGGCTTTCTTTATATCACAATAAATCCTTCAAGTGTATTTAAATATTTAATGTTGACTGAAAAAATATTAAATGCAGATGCTAAGCACATGTTTTTAATTTAAAAAAGTATCCACACAGCATGATGCTGCAACCACCCTGTTCCACCATGTGGATGGTGTGCAAAATTAGTTTTAAGCCACACAGCACACGTTTGCCTCCTACATAGCTTGTAGAAAACTGCAAATGGGACATTTATAGTCTAAATATATGTGTGGATTACTGACTTTGTGTGTAATAGTGAATACTTGACACCGCTAACCATTTCACTTGTGTTGTAGTCAAGTCCCTGTTGGGCTTCCAAGTTCTGAGCAAAGAAGAAAAGGGAGACATCCCCATATGTTCCCTTGTTCCTGTAGGCCACGAGAGTCAGCGCCCCAATTGTTTCGTTCACTTCATACCTGCAGATAAGAGCTCATTTCAAATAATTTTTTAACAGAACATAGGCATATATTTAAATAATCTAATTTTTGGATGTTTTTTCTTACATGGTACTTGTCCATTCAATGACCCCTCTAATCCCATCATTAGCGACAATGCTGACTTCTGCCACCAGACCACTAGTGTCTAAAAGAGTGCAAACAGAAAAAATGTAAATAATGATGTTTCTGTGGTTTATAATTTATTATTTGTACAGCAACAAAAGCTGGGAAGGGAGTAACTGCAGGGGCTCTAGCTTTCATCATGGCACATTTAACCAAAGGATTACAACTAGGAGACATCTCCTGAGAAAAGTCTAGGAGCCTGAGGAGCCAAGTGTGATGTATTTATGGACTGATTTATGACCCTCTGAGCAGTGTTCTCCCATGTACTTTGTGGCCAGGACACTGGGAGGCCAGTTATGGGTTTAGTTTGGCTTTCTTCTTCCTCACCACACAGGGCTACGCGCTGCCACCAAATCCCAAGACTTCCTCAATCATAAAAAGCATTAGTCTCACCGTCCAAGCCACATAATGACTGCTGCCAAAAGAATGGCTACATGTTTACTGTGTGTCTCCAGGCAGCGGACTGATAGTATTCTGGGAACCTCCGAGTGCTGTTCTAGTTGTACTCATACTTTGTCAACTCATCACTTTCTAAAGTTACTCATTCATAAATTGGGCTGTGGTTAAGATTTCACAGAAACAGGAGAAAAACTGCAACTACAGGCTGGCTAAAGATCCATTTTAAGAGCTGAAAGTTTAACAGCATATTGCAAAATAAGGGTAAATCATGCATTTAAGTTCTTCATATTTAAACCATAGCTCAAACAGATATGTAAGTGGATTTTACCTGGTAAAGTACAATAAGCAACCTCTGCTCATCAAACAAGAGAGTATGTTTAAGGATTTTAGAGAGAAAAGAGGAAAATTGATTACAATGCATTACAAAAACAATAAAACAAAACAGGAATAAACTACAGAAGATACAGTGAAAAAAAGTAATTTTTAAAGACTGGCCATACTGGCTTGAAAATATTGACTCAGATTGATTTACAACAGTAGTGAAAATCCTCACCAAGTTGGGGAACAGTTGCAAGAGTTGTGATGAGTACTGCAGATGTTACGTTGACCAAGAAGAACTCCTGCAGCTCTGGAATGTCATCCTGATAAAAAAAGAAGCTGTAAATGCAAAATTCTAACCGATCTGCTAAAATAAATGTTAGTGAAGCCCAATAGAGAGAACATGAGCATATACTATATACACATACAACCTAAGGGTGTACTGGTAAATGTACAGATTTCAAAATCCAGTAAATGCAATAAGTTCTTAAATACATAATCTTGATTCCAAGGAAGCAGCCGTTTGTGTTTTTATTACATTTTGTTAAATGCCATCAAATCCAACAACTTTTGACATAGTCACTCTTCAGGTGAAGTATCCAGAGTCAAAGAATCAAAGAACATGTATGAATTGACTGAGCAATTATGCAAAACATGCATATCCTTGCTGTGATGATTGCACCAGTATTTAAGGCAATTTATAGTGAGATAAACAATTTCCAGGAGAAAAAGGACAAAAAAGTTTTGTGAATCTGAAGTAAAAAAATCATGCTCAAAAAGGAAAGCACAAAGCACAAGGCAAGTTAGACATCTCGTCCTTACCTCCATAATGGTGACAGGAATGGGAACTGAGGTCTGTCCTTCCTGAAGGATCACAAAACCAGTGCCAGAAACAAAGTCTTGTCCCGGGTCAGCGAGAGCACCCTCCACCTCTGACAGATTTTGTAGAGAACCTCTAATAACCTCATAGGTAATATTCACCGCTCCTACAAGCAAAAATTTAGTTATGATCTATTCTTCATGGTACAGGATTGCAAAACTTAAAAAATGTATTGAAAGATAAATACAGTTGTATGTGTTCATATTTTGCTTACAAACCTGAGGTGCCGAATTCTCTGTTAATGTAGATGTTTATAATTTGGTCCCGTTCCTCTGTGCTCACTCTGAGGGATGATGGCGCAATAGTCAGCAGTCCATACGGCTGATCACTGGTATCGACAGTGAGCACTGCTATACTGCCTTGAACATCCAGGGCAGCATGGCCAGTCACTGCAACACCTGCATGCAAGGTAAGTGGATGTTGTTTATGATTAAGTATATTCACAAATGTCTTCCAGATGCTGTTTACTAAAAGAAATATTATGTTTAGTACCAAATGTTTGTAGGTTGGAAAGTGACACTCTGTATTGATCTTGGTTCTCTGGTGTGGCGTCATCCATAAGCTGCAGGACTACAGTGCCATTTAGCTGTCCCTGTAGGAATCAACATAAATATGCAACAGTTCTGATATGCACATACCATTTCATTGCAATCTGTTCACCAGTTGGCACCACTAACTGCTTAGTTGTACCAGAAACAAAGCAAAGCAAAACACAAGCATCTGGAAACAATGATTATTTCACAAAAAACGAATTACCGACTTCTTATTTACCTCATTGAAGAAAATCTTCCCTGATGTTTGAACAAAAGTGCGGTGAGCAAGAGGACCTTGAACAGTCCAGTCTACTGTGACATTACCCAAACCTGGAGATGACCTCAACACTAATAAGGACAATCTTTCACCTGTAACAAGAAATATGATACAGTTGGGTCAAATAGATGCAATATCGCTATTACACATTGATTAAAGATAAGCTTTCAAAGAATGTGTTTTTGTTTTGTTTTTTTTCAACAGGATTTTTTTCAAGGTGGAGATGACTTCAGTGGTTTCTCAAGTTGTCTAATGGTATGGAGACTTCAACCACTCATGCATGAATGATTTCATGACAATGAGAACCCTGGAGCCCACCTGTTGGAGCATCAACAGCCATCACCATAAGTGCTTACTCTCACTTTCACATTCATACATAATTAGAAGGCATCTCCAATGACAAGAGGGTCGTCTTACAGAAATTCCTCTCATTTGAATGCTTGGTTGTTTCTGGAGAATCACAGACCTTATAGAACAAGACTTTTCTATGCTGCAATGTGGATGGAAACTGATGTAAATTCTATAAACTGTCTAATACACATTCATTTAAAATTAGAAGAGATTGTCATCTGCAACAGCAGAAAAGTTAATATGCAAAAAAAATTGATTAGTGATGAAGTCGTTTAAAGATTCTCTGAAAATTATTCAACATTTGGAGTGTATGTATTTATACCCCTTGATATTTTCCATACTATATTTTTTGGGGATTTTATGTGCAGATGAGCACAAAGTATTGCATAATTATGCAGTGGAAGGAAAAATCTCAAAAGTCTTGTGTACATTTGCATTCAGCTGCTGATGCATCCCCACACCATGATGTTGCTTGTTCTAAAGAGGGAAAGAGTGTTGAGGCTGATTTGCAGTGTTAGTCTCCCATTACACAGAGCATTTTGTATGTAGTGCATAAAGATCTTCTTCAACATGTTTGCTGTCTTTCCTACCTAGCTTGCAGTGAACAGAATAGGACTCCTTATGAATTGCAGAAAACAATGGCATACTTCTTGCCACTTTGCAATAAAGGCTAAATACAACGACACACCTTGTTTTTCTTCATTTGTTAAAAAAAGAACAACTCAGTATTGGTCTATCACATAAAATCCCAATAAAATACATTGAGGTTTGTGCAATGACAAAATGTTAAAAAGTTCAAGGGGTATGGCACTCTAATGCACCTGAAAAAAATGCATTGACATTAGCAGTTCTGGCACAGCAGCTCTTACAAATTTAACTACAATACCCACCCTCTCTGGCAATGACCGAGCGTGAGCCTGGATCGAATCCTACTATTCCTGCCACATTGTCGTTTGCCAGTATCACTATGGTTACAGTGTCTGAGCTTGGGAGGATACGACTTCCTCCCGCTGTGTTAACAAGCCCAATCATGACACTCTCATTGTCCTCTGGCTCAGAATCGTCTCTGATTACTACTTCTACTGTCTTTTTAACATCACCTGTGTGCAAAGAGCAAAAAGGTAGAAGCAACATTGGTTAAATGTGCATGTCCAAACTGTGTTAACTTAAAACAATTTAAAGAAAGGTAAAGTCTGTAATGACCCTAGGACTATGGAGATGTTCAAGAAGTTTTCACATACCATCAAAGACCAGAGTCCCTCCACTCCCAATGAAATCAGCATCTGGTGTGGCTTTTCCTCCAACAAATCTCCACTCTACAGTGACAGTGCCCAGATTTCCTCCTCTTCTCTCAATGACCAGAGGCACAACTGAGGGCTCTTCTTGAACTTCAAGGTAGAGTCCCTCCTTGGTGGCATTGGGACTGACACTGTAGATCAAAAATATGCCAAAAGCATCTCCGTTCACTCCAATAGTGACTACAGCAATGTCTGGGAGGCCGACTGTAGGCAAGTTCTTCTGTGACACGGTCAAATTGACCAACTCTACCTTCAAACAACACAGAATAGACACTTAGTTATCACAGAGTTTTTGAAGATACATTGAAATATAAATTAAGTTTAATTGGACCAGGCTTTACCTTTAAGATCTGTATAGAGAAGCTTTCATCCATTTCAGGGAATTTGTCAGTTAAGATTAAGACTGAGAGGTTGGCACTCCCAGATCCATCCTCCATAAAGGCACTTTGAGCAGTGACAGGGGTGTAATCACTTCCTGCCACAGCCTGGGCACTAAACAGGACAGCAGCTGCAGTGGTGTTTTTAATATAAGTCAAAACCTGAGATCTAAGGGTCAGCTGGTCAGCCCCTGATGTAACCCACATACAGGATGGAGGCATCACAGCTGTTGACAGAGAAAATGCCTGGCAGGTCCGTTCTCTCAAACAGGCAGCAGCACACGCAGCCACAGGGTCTCTTTGACTTGTGATGTTCACTGTCATAAACAGGCCATTGGTTGGAACACCTGACTTCGGCGAGTTATAGTAGATCAATAAATTTTGGTTTTGAGCCTGAGCCAAGCCAGTGATGTCAATCTCAGAGGTACTGTACGTGATCTCCAAGCGACCAAAGTGACCTCCTCTGAAATAGGGCAGAGGAGATGATGGAAAAAAATAAAAAATAGCAGTGAAAATTAGAGACTGTTATATGCTAGTATACCTAGAAATGTTGAATTCAATATAAAGTGCAAATGTTCTGTCAAATCACAGCCATAAATTTAATTTGATTTTATTGGGATTTTATGTGAATGGTCAACACAAAGCAGCACATAATGGTGATGTGAAAGGAAAATAATACATGTTTTTTTTTCTCTGCAAATAAAAATCTGTGAAGTGTGTTGTATAAGTTCAGCCCCTTTTACTCTGATACGCTAAAGTAGCAGTTTATTGCTACTAATGCTAATATTAGTTATCCCCTTTACAAATCTGGCCTTTATAGAAAAGTAGAAAGATTGCTGACCTGTTGAAAGAGAGCCCTAAGAAGTCCCCTTTGTGGTTTACCACATGCCATGTAGTGGAAACAGGAAACATGCAGGAGTAGGTCCTCCAGTCAGATGTTTCCAAAAACAACTTTTTGACAAGCAAAACTCTTGTGTAATGGAAAACCAACACTTCACATTAACTAAATGCACCATGATAAAAGCACCTTTGCCCTAGTGGGACATAGTGGTGGCAGCATCATGTGGGGATGAATTTCTTGAGCGGGAGCAGGAGTTAATGGAGTTGTCAGAGTTGGTGGAAAGATGGATCAAACTAAATACAGGACAATCCTTGAAAAAAATTCTGTTAGACTAGAGAAGAGGTTCACCTCCCAGGAAGACAACAACCCGAAACATACAGGCAGATCAACAATACAATGGTCAAGCAATAAAAGCACATTCATGTATTTGAATGGCCCAGACACCTAAATATGATTATTAATCTGTGGGAAGTCTTGAGAATTGACAGTCGTTACACACTCATCCAGGAGGAGTGAATGCTGCAAGTCAATGACTGGATGCAATCTGCTGTGTTTCTCTGGATAGAAACTTTTTAATTACTTTGAATAATTTATTAAGCTTACTGTACTGTTTGATAACTAGGATCAATTGGAATGTATGTATGATTGGATTGAAATTATTATTTTTTAAAGTGCCTCGAGATGACATCTGTTGTCATTGGTGAATTGGTGCTATATAAATAAATAAACTGAAACTGAAACGGTAATAGACAATCTTCACCCAGTCTGATTGGGCATTTTTTGCTAAGTGGAAAAGCCAAAAAAGCCTTTGCAGATGTGCAAAAGTGGTAGAAACATACTTCAAAGTATTGAATGAGGAGAGAGAATACACAACACCTCTAAGATTTGTTGTAGTAAGAATGTATCATTTTCCTTCCACTTTTCAACTACACATTACTTTTGTCAGTCCCATAAAATCAAAATTAAGTACATTCAAATTTGTGGTTATAATGTGACAAGATATGAAAAATCTTAGGGTCATATGGTATGAATACTTTTGCACAGTAACGAATAAATTATTCTGAAAGGTACCTTCTGCGGACAGTGATATTAGCACTGTAAACTCCCTCCAGTGGCTCCTGAACACGGTAAAGAGTTTGTTCAAAGTAAACTGTCCCATATGGGTTGTCATTTGCAGGCACTATTATGATAACAGATGTATCAGCTCCCAAGTTTCCTCCATTACTGGCACCGATAAGTTCTACTTTAATAACCTAAAACAGAAAGAGGAGCAAGAGGTTTTTTTTTTTTTTTTAATCACAAGGCAGGATATATAATAATGCAATTTTTTACTTTAGCCGTTTCTCTGGTCACCTCAGTAATTTCAGGTACATCATCAGGTAAAATCTCGACCCTGACTGTCTTCATGGTCTCCCCAGGAGCAAATTTAACCTCTCCAGATGTGGGTCTGATGTCCCCTTCTGCAAGTTTACCATTAACAGTTGCCCGCCACTGGACTGCCACTGTTCCAATAGTGCCAGCATTGCGCACAATAGGCAATGTGACCACAGCAGAGGCGGATTCTGGTTCTTCAACTGTTACTGGGACAGCCTGGAAGACTAGGTAAATAAAAAAGGGATAACTTGTTAAGCAGTGAGGAGCATTTATAAATAGTCTAGTAAGTTGAAAGAAGAATTTGGATCAGTGGTACTCACCAAAGGCACCAAAAGGGTCATCAGAAGGCAATATGGTGATGACGGCACGTGTGAGATCTCCCAGCAGAGCTCCTCCGGTTGTTTGGTTGATCAGCTCAATAACAAAAGTCTCTTCCAGCTCAGGAACCAGATCATTAATAACATAGATGGGAACAGATTTACTGGATTCTCCCTCTAAAAGGACCACATCAGTCGAGGCTACGCTGTAGTCTTCGCCTGTAAGAACACACACCAGCACACCATTATGCACAGCCTACACCCTTGATTTTTTTTGTCATTATGCTTCATTTGTTCAAAACTTACTGACTCTGGCAGTCACAGGTATAGCTCTGAATTTGACTGATACATCAGCAAAAATCCCACCAACTCGCGTGACATTTATTATGGGCCCAACATAATGTTCTGCAACACTGACAGCAGAAGCAGACAGCTGAAGGATTCCAAAAGCATCGTCGCTGGCCTCTACTATCACCTGGGCAACAATGTCAGCCATAGGGCCCAGAGAGGGGGATGTTGAGACTGAAAGATAGAGAAAGCACATATTTTATGCCTTAGACATGGTAAAATTGTTACTATAAATACACAATATTGTTGTAATATTGAGTCACATGCTTTTACACACACACACACACACACACACTTTAATGACATTGTAACTGATGCTGGTTTAACTTGGTGTCAGCCCTCTGAAACTATAACATGGGAATACTGGATCATTTTCCCAGAGAAAGCATTTGTGAGGTCAGACACTGATGTTGGACGAGATGTGGTATATGTAGTCAACCACTTCTTTGTGAGCTGTTGTTTTCAGTTGGTTTAACTTTATTATAATACCACTAAAAGTTGACTGTGGAATATTAATTAGTAAGGAAATTAAACAACTGGAATTCTTGCAAGTGGCATCTTATCATGGATATTATTGAGCTCCTCGGAGCGACCCCTTCTTTCACAAATGTTTGCAGAACCAGTCTGAATGCCTTGGGGATGTATTTTAGTAACCTGTGGTCATCGAAGTGACTGGAATACCTAAATTCAATGACATGGAGGGCTGACCCAATGGTTTTGGCATTATAGTGTATATAATGAAAAAATATGACCATCAAAAATTCTGCATTCAGTAACTTACTGGGCCTTTTTTGATCTCCTTTAATGAGGTCAAGACTGATCAGTCTGACAAAAACAATCTCATCGCGTTCCGGATTGTTATCATCAAGTATTCTGAGTGTGATGTTTGCCTCAGTCTGATTGGCCAAAAACACAACTGAATCAAGAAGGGAAACAAAATCCTGCCCTTCAGTGGCTCGCCCCACACCAGGAGTCCTGTAAGGCTCCGGATCAGACTCTTTTAGTGTCCCGTATGTGACTTGCACCTGATAGCAAAAAGTGGAAAAAGATTTTGAAGGATGACACAACAGCCACATGTAGAAATCTGTCTATATATTCTGTTGATGGTAAGTGGACACACCTGACCCATACTTCCTTTCAGTCGCTGGATAGTAAGGGAGACAGTTACATCTGCTTCAGGAAGACGAACAGACCTCGATGCATTAGCGAATATAAAAACACCATAAGGATGATCACTGGCGAGCACAGTCAGAGTGGCAGATGTTTGGACACCCAGACGACCTTTTGAAACGTTAACCAGGGACACAGTGTAGCTTTTGTCCAACTCGGGGATCTCATCCTGGGCTACACCAATGACTATATTTTCTGATGTCTGCCCCACACCAAAGGAGATGTTCCCTAGCCTGCTAAGGAGCTCTCCTTGAGAACTATGATCAACTTCCCAGTACACAGTCACATTAGAGAGATCTCCAAAGGACCGATCCACCTGTGAGAGAAAAGAAAACCAAAAAAAATGCTCAGGATGTTCAACAATCTGTGAGTTTCCTGTAAATAGTAAACTGTGTCCTTGACTAACCATTAGGATGATGGAGTTAAGCCCATCCTCTGGTTCTGTCCCATTAACAAATAGAGATTGAGGACTGAAGTCAAACACTCCATGAGCATCATCCGAAGCGGCAATGGTGACAGTAATGCGAGATGCAATTCCCAAGCTGGCTGTGTAGAAAATTACAGATGACTTTTACTTTTACATGTCACACTTTGGTCAGATTTTAGGAAGCTTTGGTTGGAAAACTAAAAAAAGTATTAGAGAAAAGAGAAGAAAGTACTTCCAGAGAAATCGCTTAATTAACATAAACTTATTTTGAACAACATATTGTCAAGCTTGCAAAGAGGCGAACTAACCTGGAGCCAATTTATATATAACTCATGGCTAACTTTTAAGGTACACCTTACTAGTACCTGATTAAATCTCTTTTGCCTTCAGAACAGTAAGAACTCCTCATATTTCAAAAATGTTCAATGAGATTGAGCTCTGGTAAATGTGGAGGCCATTGGAGTACAGTGAACTCATTGTCATGTCCAAGAAACCATTTTTATAGCATCTAAGCTTTGTGACATGGTGCATTATTCTTCTGGAAGTAGCCAGATGGGTACACTGGAGTCATAAATGGATGGACATGGTCAGCCAGAACACACATGGAGGCTCCAGAGTTTAGATGATGCTCAATTGGAACTAGAAAGCTGAAAAAGGTGCCAAGAAAATATCTGCCACACCACTACACCACAACCACCACCCTGAACTGTCAATACCAGGCAGGATGGATCAATGCTTTCATGCTGTTTACACCAAATTCTAAAGTTACCATCTGATCTGGCAACTTATTGTCCAGTTTTAGTGAGCCTGTGTAGACAGTAGAGTTTGTTTTTCTTAGCAGAAAGGATTGGCTCCTGCTGAGGTCTTTTGCTACTGTGGCCCATTTGTTTTACGGTTTGACACATTATGTGTTCAAAGATGGTATTCCACATACCTTGTTTGTAACAAGTGGTTATCTGAGATACCTTTGCCTTTCTATCATTTCACACCTTTCTGGTCATTCTACTTTGATATTTGACATTAACAAGACATATTTGTAAACACAACTGCTGCTCACTAGATATTTTTGCTGTTTGTTAAAAGCTTGACAAAACCTGGCCACAACACTGATTAATTGCATCTCTATTTTAAGAATTACTTACTGTAATCCTAAACTTTCAGGAAGACAGTTAGGGTGCTGACAGTTCATACAAATGGGTGTCTTGTTTGCCTCTTTGGAACACTATTTGCTTTTCCCATGTCAATCTTCTTAATTACTTCTCACCAGGGTCACAGCGTAATGTAAACATCATGCACACTCAAAAAGGCAAACACGCCTAAAGGAATGTAAAGATAAAGGAGTGGACAAAGGGGTCTTAATGGGGAGTAAAGGAGGGGGAAACTTACCAGGGTGCTGATAGGATGGAGGGAGGAAGTCAAAATCGTTTTCCCCACTACCACTCGCTTCACTGTGCAGAAAGTGATCAACTTATGGATCACATATGGATCACAAAGTGAGGAGTGGTGTTGGGGTGGGAGGGGTTCACGCCAGATAGGAGATTGAAGAGCAAGCAGGAAGGAGTTGTAGGCATGTGGTCACACATGGTATGTGGAAGCAAACAGGAGCACAGCACACAGAACACACAAAAAAGGCACAGAATCCATCATGGGTTCAGGCATCTAAATTCAGATTTTTAAAAAGCATAAAATTTTCAGGAAAATTAGCCTATGATTTAATTTTTTACTTCTCACCTCCACCATCTGCATTGTAGAGCTCCACCCTAAAATCCTTTTCAAGCTCTGGGACAAGGTTGTCTACAATGGTCACACTGATGAACCTCAATCTGTCACCTGGAAGGAATTCTAGCATACCCTCTGAGTCCTGATGGGGAAAATCAAAGAAATTGAAACATTCCACATATTTTTCCATCAATCATCACATTTTCTTCTAGATATAACATCAGCGTAGGTGATCGAGTAAAAAAAAAGAAAAAAAAAAGAAAAAAAAGAAACACAAATGTAAAATAACCTCATAGTCTTCAGGGCTGGATGCTGTGAAGGGGGTTGTTCTGTACCCCACCATGATTTTTCCTAATAGGCCTTGGGCTCTGGCCACTGGCAGCTGAATCTGACCATCCTCTTCATGAACAGTTATGTGTGCAGGTTCTAAAGCTGGTAAGATAAGACCTTCCTGAGGCGGGCTGGGCTGGAACTGCAACAGACCTAAAGGACGGAAGGGTACGAGAGAAGAGGGGAAAATGTATGATAAAACTGGAAAGAGTAGGGGTCATATGTTAGTCATAAGCAAGGGTTTAAAACTGTAATCTGTCTTGAGAGTGAATACCATAGGGATGGTCACTTGCTCTGACAGTGACAGTATTAACAGAGTTATTGGGATCGATGCTGGCTCCACTGGTGGGGGTGGAGCCTGGCTTTCCATCAGCAGACTCTGCTGATACCAGAGCAACCTGAAAAGACTCTGCGAGCTCTGGGAGGTTATCATCATACACCACTAGGTTCAGTACCTGAGGGAAGCATTGGCAAACATTAGCTCCTAGAACAATAAAGAAAAAATCCATACTGTAGACTTTACTTCAGCTAAATTTAGAGTTGTCTATTTTTAAACAAACAGTTGTAATAGTGTTTATGTTGCAGCATTAAATACAACAACCTCCCTACACCTGTTCATTAGGTTTCAAATTTCCCACCAAGCAACCTCTAGGAGGAGCTGTTTGTCAAGAAACAAGAGAGTTGGACTATAGAACATCTGTTAAATTGCATAGCAGGAATTTTTATGAAATTATTTCAATTTGTAAATATAGTGCAGAGGATTTCCTTATTGCTTTCTGTGTACACAGCGCACAAACAGGTGCATTTATCATCCTGAATAAACTCCAGTATAAGGCTTTTTCCCAACCCACTGAAAGACTCTTACATAGACGCACCTCAGAGCGCTGTGCAGGTGCGAAAACGACAGCTCCGGTTGCATTAGCAAAGTCTTCATGTGCTGGGCTGGCACTATCCATGCTGTCCAGCTGGGTAACAGTGTAGTTCACGGAGACAAAATCCAGAGAACCCCGCACACGCTCAATCACACAAGAAATGGTGGAGCCCTCCTCAGTGGTCTGTTGGGACATGTATCAATCATCATTATTATATGGATGCAGTTGTAGTTTTTCATTTACAGCAGTTTGTTAGAATTAAATTCGTAATTAGTAAAATTTATGCTCAGGGCTAATAACTATCTAATAACTGCACTGTGGTAGCACGCAATACTGCATATAACTCTGTCTCTACATGGTCTAAAACAAAGGAGATGGTCTGGTTCTGATGGAATGCCATCCCCAACCCTGCCATCTGTTGTACTGATTGAAACAAGGACCAGGATCTCCTGTTTCCAGTGAAGGAACTCCAGATCTACTTCTATAGGAATCCCCCCTCCGACAGACCTGTGCTGCCTCACCAGCTGTCGCTCCACCTGAGATGGCACAACACAAGAGTGCTCATGTTCAATAAATTTAAAAGGGACAGCACGCTCTCTACCTGCAGCCCAGAATACAGACTGATAAAATATGTAGCAGCAGAGACTGACAACCCAGTGGATTTATATTACATGTGTTTATATCATGCATACTATGTATTTACACAGTCACTGAGAGGTTATATAAATAGCAATTCTATAAAGCCAGGTTTTAAGAATAGTATTTTACTTTCCCTATTTTGTTATTCAGTAGAACACACTGAAGCAGATTGATTAACTGCATGTTAATAATTCATAGGGTTCATCTTTACATAACATTTTACAATGGCACAAAAAAGAAACAAACAAAAAAAACTAGTGGTTCTCATAAAAATATGGAATTTTCTTTAGCTAATGATGAAAAATGCTTAGGAAAACAACCATTTAAATCAGTCATATTGAGTGGTAACTCTCATTATAGGAAGAAAATACGATTAACTGAAAATTCACATTGATGAACCTGGTCAGCTTTTGTAATTCAAGAAAATGCTCATCTACACCTTTTGAGGAAGACAAAAACTGAACATCATTTCCTTCACACAGCATCTTCCCACAGTCGAACATGATCATTCCAGAATCATAATGTAGTGATGGTGTTTGGAACAATACATGTCCAGGTAGGATAAAAAATAAATAAATAAATAAAAAAAAACAAATACAGAAAAATATGAAGCATCCCCGGTGTTTGGTCAAAGGTTCACATTGCAATACCAACAAAAGGCATATACTAGAAGAAGCTACTCTGGTCAAATGAAAGCTAGATTTAACTTTTTGTCTACATGAAAACCACAAAGTATGACAGCTAAGACTGGACCTCAGCCTGAGCAAACCATCTATATGGTTTCACATGGTTATGGCAGTATCATACTGTGGAGATTCCTATCCTTAGCACTTCATATGTGATAAGGTAAAGCAATGTAAGGTAAGCTGAGCTGAGCTGAGAGGAAATGGAAAGACAGTTGGAGCTACACAGGGTAATACTGAGAGAAAATATGTTAGATGATGCAGTAAATGTAAGACTGGGCTAAGACTGACTCACATTCCAGTAGGACAACAACCCTAACCACACAACCCAGAGATCCAGCAGAAAATTTTATATCAAGGCATATCCATGTGTTAGGATGCCCCAGTTAAACACCAGATCTCAATCCAATTAGGAATCTGTGGCAAAACTTAAAAAAACCCCATCAGTTTTCAAAAAAAAAAAAAAAAAAAAAAACCCAGACACACTCCATCCAATGAGCTATTCTGCAAAGAATCTTCAAACAAGTCAACTTTTAGATGTGCAAAGCTGGCAGAAACACACTCCATAGGACAATGAAAGGTGATTCTACAAATTACTGACTCAAGGAGGCTGAATATAAATGCACACCACACTTTTAATTTGTTTTTAATCTTGTGTTGTTTACCTTTCACTTCATAATTATGCACCACTTTGTGTTGGTCCATGGAACAAATCTATTATAGGTGAGCGCAAAACAAGCGCAAATAACAATTTTCACATTTTGAAAATGTGCAGAGACAGTTTAAAAACTGATCATGTGCACTGTAAATATTCTGCACTTACATCAGGTATGCAGGCCCCAGTGAATCCAAAGAGCCCATTGGCATTGTCACTCTTCATAATTCTCAAAACAGCGGTGGGTCTGGGAAATGGGAGGCGCGCGCCTCCATGCACAGCCACCAGCTGCAGATAGAACACCTCCTCTCCTTCCTCCTCCTCATCGTCCCTGGTTTCCACGATGAATGACTTCTGCCTCTCATCCTGCCGGTACCGCAGGTAACCTGAGATGTTTCGCAGGTCTGCTTTGGCAGGCTGAGTGTGGAGCTCGTGGATCTGGCTGCGGTTAAGCCTTGTGTGGTACAGGCGGACATCCTGAAGAAGACCGGTGTAGCGGTGTTCACCTTTGAGGTCTGACCCAATGAACACTGGAGAAGGTCCTGGAGTAGAAATACCCAAGAACATTGGATTCTAACTCATTTATTCTTCGAGTAACTAATAACAAAGCTATACAACAGTAATAAATGTCTTAAACTATAGCAGCGTTTGTGTACTAATTTGGCTGCTTTTATTGTACTGGATTAAGACCACAAGCAGAGTCTTGATTAAAGCTACCAGATGCCTGGCTCAAGCTCTTTCTCATTATTCATTTATACACTTGCACCTCTCACACCTCTCCTGTACTTATACACAAGGGACAAACCTGTCCTTCTGAGACAGAAATAAACTTAAATTCCACACAATGTATTACATCTTTGAGTCAAATTTCCTGGTGCAAAGAGTAACACAGCATCACAGGTTATTCTTTATGTTTTTTGCAACTGTATGTAGCAAAAAAAGGCATAAGGTATTTCCCCTTTCCTGAAGCATGGGCCACTGTCTGCATTAATTAAAGAAAATCTAAAGAAAAAGAGATGCCGACAGATTCCTTTGAACTGTAACAAAATCCAACAATGTAGAGGCTGTGCAGCCACTCAAGCATTGTTGAGTCCCAGTAGTTCAGAACAATGAGGCTGCAACTGAAAGGTGTATGTGGGTGAAGGAAGGTCCACATACATTAATAGTATGTATGTGGACAAATGATAGACTTTCAGTATGAACTGGGAAACAAGAGAGAGAAGGTAAAAACAACTAATGCGGATGGTTCTAGCTTTTTGTGAAACATTTCTGACATTTTGAAATTAGTGTAGAAAAATAGAAACAGCTAAAAGCCCTGACACAATGTCTTGTTAAAACAACTTTCCAATACTTCTTTATTATGCACCACAATGTGTTTATTTATGCAAATTCAGCCAAATTTGATATCTCAGCCAAACAAATCATTGGAAACATACTGCAATGCTCTAAAAAGACTTGTGCAAGCATCCTAATATCCTAATGCAACATGATTAAAGGAATGTATAACAAGGATATGAGAGACAATTCCGTGATCATGTCTGTCACTTTATATTATTTGCTACAAGTGATACAATAAGAAATTCTGACCAAAACTGGCAGATTGTTGACTTGACTGGCACTGACAAGTGAAAATTCACAAACTGGATATTTATCCGGTCAGTAAATCCAATAAATTTAATCCCTAACAGGTTGCATAAACCACAACACTCTTAAGAGAGGAAGTTATTGAGTAAAGAGGACTCATACTTGGCTATTTTCATTATCAGTATAGCGTTTGCACTTTTTGATTTTTATCTTGAATGGTGCTGTATAGATAAAGTTACACTTACTTATGTTAAAAGCGAAGTCAGAAGAAACACAAAAGTTGTTGAATTAGAAGCTGGTCTTTGCTGTGTGCTGGTTGTTTTGATACCTTACCATTTCATACTTTTGTAGTTTTGGTCATTTAATACCCAACTTTTATGAGTGCAAAATGAGCCATCTGCCACAGGTTGTCAGTTCATACAGGTCTAAGCTGCTGAGCTCTGTGACACCTGACCATTCTGAGTATAGATTAAAAGAATCCTAGTACTGAAAAAATATTTTCAAAATTATGTCTCTCGGTCTCAGCCTTTACCAAACTAACTCTGTTGCAGGTTCACTGAGTTGCTGTATTCATTTCCCAAATATTTTGCATTGAATTTAAGTTTGGACTTTGCATTTGCCATTCTAACAAATATGCTTCCATTTAAACTATTCCTTTGTAGTCTTGGCTGTTTGTTTTAATTCCTTCTTCTGCCAGAATTTGAATCTCTACCCTTATTTAAAATATTTTGCCCTGTGTTTAGCTCCATCTGTCTTCCCATCAGGTCTTACAAGATTCCCTGCCCCTGCTTATCAAAAAAAATCCCCAGAGTGATACTCCTACCACCATATGTCACTAAGAAGATGGTTTGTGCAGCGTAATGAGAAGTGTTGGTTTTCTTACAGCCATTGAAGTATAAAGCGAGTATAAATATTTTTGTAAGGCACTGTAATTTCCATCTGATGTAAACTATAACTGACACACATATTTTATCTTACTGTTATTTTGAAGCATGTATTTCATGATTATGATTTAGTTATTATAATAACAGACACACAACCAAATTGTGATGTGTCATTACACAGTGGCACATCACAGTTTAGAGAGTAATAAGTCAGTTTCAAAAGAAAAAGCTAAAGCTGTTGAAAAAAATGTTTCAAAAAGAAGCCTACCATCATTGATGCCTTCTCCTTTGATGCTCCTCAGGCCACCAGGTATAGAGGTCCCATCCAAGAAGAACTCAACAATTCCATCATCAATTGTTATAATGACATGTATCCACATATTTTCATCCACAAACTTCTCTGCCATGGCCCTTGCCACTTGGGTATTATTTGAACCTATTACTGTATAGTAGAGCATCACAGTAACATGTGACTCATTGGTGTGGACCTTCACTCCATAGTACAAACTTCCATTTGGTTTTCCTTTGGACATCAAAAACCCATCAGTGTTTAGTGTGGGTCCCAGCCAAGCTGAGAAGGTGAAGTTACCCACGGCTGCAGGTGCATCTTCAGGGGAAATGGTCCCATAAGCTCCTGGAAGACCAGAGAAGAACCAAGTGTCTGTGGCTGAGTGGTGTCTCCTAGCATGAGGCCTGAGCTCAACCTCATCTGGGAAAGAGGCTTGCAGCAATAGATCGTCCATAGGAGGAAGGCCCTGTGGGAAGCTAGCAGACACAATCTCCCAGGAAACCCGCACATCACTAAAAGTGCCCTGCTGACGGAGAATGGTGAAGGAAGTAACATCGGACATATCATTTTCAGTGAGTACGTCCTCAGCAACTTCTTGGTCAAGGTTGTTAGCAGCAATGGTAAAAACACCAAATGGGTCATCATTGAAAGGAATGAGGACTGAGGCATTCAGAGAGGTCTTAGCAAGTTTCCCCCCTTCCCCTGGGTAACCACCTAAAAAATCAAGGACACAGAGTTAAAAAGACTACAAACATTTTTAAAGAATGGCTACAATGATAAAGGTGTAGATTCAAATGAAATTGTATGTTAAACCAAAGCTCTTATTCACCTGAAATATTGACCAGTCTGAGAACAAAAAACTCATTAAACTCTGGAAGTTTATCAGAAATGGCCTCAAGAAAAATAGGCTTGGTTTCTTCCCCAGTACTAAAGATGATGGAGCCCAACACATTTGCAAAATCCTGGTTTTCCTCAAGAGGTGTGGCTGAGTCATTGGCAAACAGTTGCCAGAAGACTGTTACATTACCAAAGTGTCCCCTTGCTCGTAGCACACTAGACAAAAGGACAAACAATTAATTTCTACAAATACAAATTGATATCTATATTGCTGTTTCAAAACAATCAATCAGTAAATGACTAAAGTATGAAAAATAAGGCCTAAACATATAAGTTCGATAAGAATTTTAAACACACTTGCGAACTTAAATATGAACTGAGGATCTATTTCTTACTAAAAACTGTTGTTCTTGCCCTCTTCCACAGCTTTTTCTACAGTTTCCAAAGAGAAAACTCCATTGGCATCATCGTTGGCTTCAATCAACACAGTAGCTGTGTCTGCTCCATAAACTACAGCATCGCCTGTGTGCACATGTATATCATTGAGTTACATCAAAACCTAAAGCAATGTAGCATAAAAGTAGAAATGTAGACAGACTGATAATAAACCACATGTTCAAAGCCAAGGAAAATAAGATTTAAAATGGGGTCTGAAAATAAATGGTTCCGTGAGTAGGCCATTTTTAAACCTTTCTAAAAAAAAGTAAACAAGACATACACAGTTACTTGTAAGCTATATTTAGCTAAAATTACTTTTTCCCATAACTGCTCTCAAAAGCCCACACAGTAAGTAGCCAGACTATGAGCACACCATACCAACCGTGTAACCATGCAAGTCTACTTGCAATTAAAAAGGCAAAAAGAGCATAAAGCCTCAACATGCAGCTGGTTGGGGTTAAACACCAAATCTGCCATAAACCAGAGGAAATCCAATGCTAATTACACTCAAAAGTAAAGGAAGATTTTCAGTGTTATGACATTAGTTATTAACTTGGTAGCTGTTATTTATTCAAACACCACACAGAGAGAGTATTTATATAAACTTAAAGTGAGGTATTATTGGTGAGGTAATCTAAATAACCATGGTTAGCCGTTACGAAAACAAACACATTTTATATTTTCAAAGGACCAAAACTTTCCTAACATTCCAGAAATATTTATCTGTAATACAGTTCCTTCCCAAACAAATCATTCTGCTTTAGCTTTTTCACATTTTGTTACATTACAACTACTTACTTCAGTGTATTTTATTGGGATATTATCTAATAGACCAAACATGAAATAGTATATAATTTTGGTGAAGAACAATAAGTGAACAAATAAGTGGCTTTCAAAGTGTTTGACAAATAAAAATGTTTTATATCAGAAAATCTCCAGGAGTGGTGCAGGGGTTGAGAACTCAGATGGAAGAATCGGTGGACTTGGCCTTATGGAAGAGTGGAATGAAGACAGCCATTGCTGAGAAAATTAAAGGATGCTATGTTTAAGCATTGCTGCAAGCCATTTAAGGATGCAACAGACATGTACAAGAAAGTGCTCTGCTCAGATGAGACAAAATTTTAACTTTTTGGTCTACATGCAAATACTCAAATACCTCAAAATCCCTGCAACCGCAATTGCAGCAAAAGGTGGTTCTACAAAGTATTGACTCAGGAAAGCTGAATATAAATTTTCCTTCCACTTCACAATTAATCACTACTTTGTGTTGGTCTAACACATAAAATCACAATAAAATACATTGACTTTTTCAATAACAAAATGTGAAAATATTCAAAGTGTAGGACTGCTTTTACAAGGCACCATATAATGTGTAATGGTTATCATTAACTTTCATTCCTGTTCAGTGATGAAGTTGATCAAACATCTTCATACATCTGTCTCCTTTTCTCCACTTTAAAAATAATACTGTACTCACCTGTGGCATTATACAAAACAATGTAAAAAGGTTCATCTGTCTCCGGTATGTCATCGTCTTCAATAACTACAGAGATGTTCTTCATCCATTCCCCCACATCAAACAATAATAATGTGTTATTTGTCAGAAGAGTAAAATCATCTGCTGATGCTCCACCAAAATCCATTCGATACATCACAGTCGCCATAAAGTCAGCTCGGCCTGCCCTCAGGACAGTGAAATTAGCAACGCCTCCTTCACGAACATGCACAGTGACAGGTTCTGAGGTGACCAAGTGAGGTTAAAGGAGAAGAAAGATACAAGAGAGGAAAGACAGATGAATAATTAGAGTCACAAGATACAAGTAATGTAGAGGATTTTCTCTGTTTTGTTTGACTGTTACCAGAAAAATATATGGGGTCATCATTCTTATTAATCGACAAACTGGCACTGAGTATGTTTCCCAGTCTTGCTCCACCTGTTGCATTTGACAGTGTGATGGTGAAGTTCTCCTTGTCTTCTGGGATCTTTTATCATACAAAAGAATAACAATACACATTTAAATTTCAAAATGAAATTCAACTTAGGTGACAGCAAGCTTTTATGAACTAAGTTTAACAACCTACATCATCAGGTACAGAAGAGAGGGTAAGGTTTTTCAAGTACTCTCCTTCTTTGAAGATAAGATTTCCTTGAACAGGCATGACATCTCCCAACAGAGACGGCTCCAAGACCCACCAAACTGACACTTCTTCAAAGTGACCCCTATTCCTTACCACAGGGTACACAGCTGAAAGACAGATTGTTAGTTTAGTTGTTCAAGGCTTATATTATTGTATTTATTCATTTTGTCTAACATTTAACACAAAATTTGGACCACAACACATTAAAGACCATGATAAAAATCACCTTGTTAATACAGATTCAACACAGTTAATAGGTCCATGTCTCAAGGAGATTTCATTTGCAATGCAAACGTATCTCATAAGCTCACTTACCCTGATGTATTGCCTCTCCTTTGCTCTCATTGATGGTCTCTGTAAGCCCTGATTGGATAAACTCAATGATCCCAAAAGGGTCGTCGTTCTTACGGACAGTGATATTGACCTCCCTGTGGTTGCCTAGACGACTTGGTGGAGTGCTGTGGCTACTAAGTACCACAGAGAAGGTCTCATCCAGCTGTATGAACAAAACAGTGTGTGTAAAACAGGACAACACATTTTACAATACTACTTCCAAACTAAAAGAGTTTTGTTGTTTTATTTTCTTTAGTAAATAAAATGTAGAACTGACACAAAATATACAATACTTTTAAGTTCTCACCTCAGGTATCCCATCAGGCTTTGCAACCAGTGCCACTACTACCTCTCTCTCCCCAGGTTTAAACTCAAGGATGCCTGTAGCTCCATAGAATTCAGCACTGCCTGACGGTGTCACTGTGTATCGTATCAACTGCTTCAGAAGTTGCCCTTGAGCTCTGACCACGCGCAGTTCCACAGCCTCACCCTCCTTGATTTAAATTGGACAAATATTACCAGACAGACCAGAGAAAAATAACTATGATATTAAACCAAGAGGAATCTCTAAAAACCTGATGCCAACATAAAGAACTTCATAGATGGTGACAGATCAATCAGGCAATATTTTAAGTTTCCCAGAGATTTAGACATGCTTTTTCCCAGGGTTGATGTATGCTAAAGCATACAGAATTAGGTGCACAAGCAAACATTTTGTTGGATGATCTTTTATCTACACAGGTTCTAACTTATGCATACAGGCTCAAATACAAACACACACACCACTATATTTGAACATACTGTAAGTCCCTTTGAAAGTTGTAGAGAAACCATAAACTGTCTGTGGCTATCAACAAGGTCTTGTCATAATTAAGGCTAGATTTTTGGCAAATTTTCTTCTCAGAAATGGTAACACTAATTTAAACTGTCTGGTTACCTGACATGGCTTTAAACAAAATCACTAAATTTTTAATAGGGTTGAGGTCAGGTTCATACCACAAGATTAATGTTAGTCTGCTTTTTACATTCCAAAACCAATCCTGATGTGTTTGAGATTCCTGTTGGAACATTCAATGGTGTACAAGCCTTAACCATCTAACTGTTGAGTTGTGGTGAACTTTTGTAAGGTAGTCCTCCATCTTCATTATTTCTACCTACTTTGAACAATCCATCTATACCACTGGTAGCAAAACAGACCCTGCCAGACCCAGATACCACCACCATACTCAGCAGCTGGTACAGTGTTCTTGAGGTTTAAAGCCTCACCTTGATTCCTTCAAATATCCTTACTGCTTTTGTGGTGAGATAACCCTATCTTTTTCTCATCTGCCCATACTTTAAAAAATTAGGGTTAATTGTTCAGCTAAAAAATTATGTTTAGTTTATGGTGTCAATTTTGAAGCAGACGGTTCTTTCTCATCACAATATAAGTGCATATTGATATCAAACTCAACATTACAATAGCCAGAAAAGCTGGAGTTCCAGCATCTTCCTATTTATGATAATTTTAAATCTTGATGGTTCTTAGATTTTTCTTAAACATTTTTACCAATTTCCCCCATCTCAGGGTGGCAGTTTAGGTCAGACTGTTGAAACATTGATACAGTTAGGCGTTCCAACAGGACAATGATGCCAAAAACACATCAAAACTAGCTTTGTATAGCTCTGAAAGGGTTCATGAACTGAAATATTTGATTGAATATGCTTAAATACTAATACCAGGAAACCAACCAATGTACCATTTCAGATAAAACAATGGCCTAATGTTATGTACCAGGACCTTGCTCACAGTTATAAAAAGTCTCAGCCATAAAAAGGCTTTTCCGCAACTTGCAAAAGGACTTTTACTCATATATGTGAGTGTGTATTTATGTATTTAGGTCTGTGTTAATTAGAAAAAAAAAAAAAATCACAACTTTATGTGTATGCTGCATAATTATTTCACCCAGAAAACAGGTTCATATTAAAAGCTGAAAATTAATCTGACATTCAAATTAAAAATGAAACTTCTAACCAGCACTGCAGATTGCTGTTTTCTATGTTGCTGTGTTACATTTAAGCTTACGTTGATAAACCATGGACCTCTGGAGAACTGGGAGAACTCAAACACCCCCCCAGGATCATCGTTCTCCAAGATGACGATTTCTCGACTGGTGAAGCCCGCTTTCAGGATCTGATTCTCCATGTTACTCCTTTGACAAAAAGTCATTAAAAATAAAGAGAAGCAAACAAGAGTGCACACACAGTACGTGAAGGACAGCAGAAGATGAACTCAATACAGATTTTAGCTTTCAGGTCTACATTTTCAGTCTAGAACTAAAGTCATATCAATTTATAACAAATCTACTGACATCTCTGGCATGGCTGTTTTTTGGACTTCCTTCTAGTTTAGGGTTTTTATCTAATTTGGCTATTTTAAAAACTTTAACATTAGCTAAAAGGTTCAGGATAAACTTCTTAATGCATTCTTTGTATTTTCCGGTGCACATTTATTATTAACTCCATATGTTGAGCCCCTGCTGATTAAACCCCTTTAATAACAATGTCAGTCAAGTATGTGTGTGTATGTGTGTGAATCTGTATAACTCCACAGGGGTGTGTGTTTATGTGTGTATGCTGAGAAAATTGGAGCCAAGCAAGCATAATATAATGGGTGTTACAAAGAAATGGTGTACAAAGAAGGATTTAAGCACTTCAAACAACCTCAGCCAATGAGCTGCATGCATTAAAACACCATCTTTAAAAGCTACATAATCAAGGCTGGTTAAATTAGCACAAAACACATACTCTCGCGACAAAAAACTCTCTGTTTGATTACGTTTTTCACACCATGGCAGTATCCACTAATCTATTCCTGCAATCCCCCACTCCACCCACCCACCCACACACACACACACACACACACACACACACACACACACACACACACACACACACACACACACATTCCCTTCCCAGACCAATAACCCAGAAATCCAGAAGTAGGCACTTGTCTCAGAAGAGAAAGACTTGATTCAAGTAGCACAAAAGACCCAGGTTCACTACACTCTCCACTTACCCAAAGTACACTATAAAGTGTGCAGCCTCCACCCTGCAAGGGAGGAGTGGGAGGGAGAGAAATCCATGGTTCTCATCAGAACACAGATCAATAGATGTAACCCCCAATGTCAAACGCATAATAATTACTGGCCTTTAAAAACTGTATTACTATTTCCAAATGATATATAAAATTTTACACAATGTAATAATTGATGAATTTTCAGCTGGATGAACCATGACTGGCTGATCTTAAACTGGAAAATCAATTTTTGTCAATACAAATTTCGCTTTTTAAGAGATCTTGTCTCCAGTTGCGTGACAGCTGGAGACAAGAAGACTTTTAGCAGAGAATAGGAAGGCCAAACAACAGCACAGCAAAGGTGCTTTGTCTGTCTCAGATATGCAGGATTTAAATATATTGGCAGTCTTTTCAAACTTTTAGAATCAAGCAATAGATTTAAATTCTTTAGAATTTACAAGTCGACATTGCTGTTTTGGATTTGATAGCCAAGCTAAGTGAACTAATCATGAATATAAGATGCCAGCCCAACTAGTAAAAAAGCTGATAAAAAATTTTTAACAGCAGTCACTCATTCATTCACAGTTAGGACATCACATATGCTCTTGATATTCGTATATAAAAAATGACAACTCACAACCTCAATCTTAAAAATAAATAATTGAAATGCTAAAATCAGTATCTGGAAGTTGAGGCTTTACCAAAACCAAATCAGTCACAACATTTTGATTGGTGCAGGCAACTTTTACGCACCTGTCTAGAGTAAGCAGGAAGGTTTCATTGACTTCAGGGATATTGTCAGCCATGATGGTGAGATTAATAAAGGCATCACTCTGCTTGGAGAGGAAGACAACAGAACCATTAAATGGTGTCAGATCATCAGCAGTTACATCCTTTTGATTGGCTCCAATTGGCTGAAGACTCCAGAACACCACAGCCTGACCATCTGTCCCATCCCGTCGCAGAGGGAGGCTAACCTGCACAAAGTATTATCAAAATAAACACAAGAAAATGCATATTACAACAAATCCAAAAGTACCTATTTGCATGTAATTTTGTTAAAAATAAACATAAAAAACATTCATATCTGACCATGCTGATATTGCTGTCCTCTGGTTCATAGAGCACCACTGTAGTATTACTTGTAAAGCCAATTTCCCCATTGGCAATGTCAGGGGCGACAGTCAACGTCAGATTACGAGGTCCCCCAAACCTTGGGCTGTTCGAAGGAATTGATGGGGTGATATCAACCAGCTCCAGTTTATGTAACTGGAAAAAGGAAGAATGTCTCAGTTTAGAGAAGCTGACAAGCTCAGAAAAATATTGATAGGATGTTACTGTGATGGCTTATTAATCAAAAACAGCTTTTCCTGCAGTCATTTTCTAAGAGTATTTTATTCACTTTAAACATATATGCACATCTTTACTGTAAAATTCTAAAGCTTCCTATATGTCACTAATTAGGGTTCTATAGAACATCAAGAAGGGTTTTCTAGCACCTGTTGCTTGCTTTAAGGGTTAGCTGTTTGTTTGGACAGTTGGGCAAATCCCACAGAGCAATGCCAGACCTAAGTGCCAATGTCAAACTATTCACACATGCAGATGAGGCACTTAAACTTTGGATGACTGCAATTTAGGCAAAAGTGCTAACCCAAATGTGAAGAACAAGATGCAAGATGATCCTGCTGAATTACAATTTTCTTCACACTTTCTAATTACCTGAATAAGGAAATGCGCTCCATTTTGCAGAAAGGCGTCATTTCTGATGGGCAGTATGATGTGGACCGTCCGTTGATGAGAAAACACAACATTAACAGACCTGCTAACATTCAGAATCTGGTCTCGGGCCAGATCAGGGTCTACTGGGCCTGCAGGAATGTAGAGTGCAGTAAGAGCCATGGACACGTTCCCCAGCGTGCCACCTTCTCTGACAAAAAATAGAGAGAGGAATCGTCCCAGGGGTTGGCTCTGGATGCTCTGTTCTTTTGCTGGGTCAAACCGAAAAAGTCCATAGACATCATCGCTGTCCTGAATGTAAAACACCATCTTAAAAAAATAAGAAAAAAATACTATTAATCAAGACTAAACAATGTCTAATAAATTAATAAATAAACAAAAACAAACCATTCCTACACTGTATTCAATACACAATATCCTTCCCCTCTTACTCTCTAAGTCATAGATAGGCTAACTGGTTGATTTAAAATCAATTACAGCTGAGGAATTCAGGGAATGACCCCAATTTGATCAAAAGAACTAGATGGAGGTCCTGGGCAAGGCATTTTTAATGATCAGTCCCTGACTAAATTCAACTCTCAATCTCTGTTGTTGCACTGTCTGTTAATTTATGTTTACAGCACCCCTACAAAATTTTGTTTTTCTCCCTTTACAATGGTGTTCAGTTCCTGCCTGTTTCATGTGACTTGCCTTGCAGCTGTGCACTGTGCCAGACAGCTGTCATTATGTGGTAAAACTGCATAGAGAGCAGCTGAAATACCCGTACTGAAATGGTATGAGAGTCAAAACAAAAAGCTACATTTATGAAGCACGAGAAAAAAACTATTGCAAGTTTGCTCCGAAATGTGTAACTGGAACTGCATTGAAACATGTTTCAAACCAAAATATCAACTTAATCTTGTTAAAATAACAAGTAAACATGTTAGCCATAACATAGCATTAAAAACTGTAGCGGTATGAGTCAAAATATCTATTTCTGTCTGGAAAATTATTGTATTTTAAAGCTACTCAATTTGCCAGCATAGACATTTAGGCTTAGAATTATTCATACCCATAGCTGATTTAGATTTATAAATAATTTTCATTTAACCAACAAGACCATTTCTTATCAGAAATTACACCCAAAATATAATACGGTGATGTTCAAGAGGTACCATGTTTTAAAAAATTACTGTTTTTATTTACAGGTTAATTAAAAAAGACAGAACCCTTTTTTATTGTACCCTTTTTAATAATCAATGTAAAATATTCTTGTTGTTATAGCATTGAAACACTTCTTATTGGTGACCAGATTTTTGCATTTATCTATTAGTATTGGTATTTCCCCCAAACTTGGGCTGTCTCTACAGATTCTCTCTCATAATTAAGTTGAGATTTTGAAACTAACTGTACATGGCAATACAGTTAAGAACATGAATACCTATTCTTAAATGAGTGGTAACACAGACAAGTCTGGACTGAGACATTCCAAAAGGACTTCACTGTGTTTCCTGTTTTTGTGTTACTTCAATTGTATCATATTTATATGGCAACAAATGATAGAGGGGGACTGAAACAGGAAAGATATTACATGAGAGTGAATTTAGTAAACCAGAGCCACAAGCTAACTTTGGAGAGGTATCCTCTTTAATTAACTCAGCTCATAACTGTTAGTTTCCATGAGTGTTAAACTATGACACATACATTATTCTGGAATGATCATGGGTCTGAATGCATGTGTGACACATTCACACCATCCAATCTGCAGCTCACTATAAAGGGTAAATATTTATCTTTAAGACTTATAGATCATCATCAATTATTATTAAAGTTGTGTGTTTATTCTTAGACACTCTGAATTGCACAGAGGGTGAAAAGGCATCTCAGTCTTTTAACTTGAAGATTAATTTCTGATGTGTGTTTGTTATGTGACATGTTGAAAATAAACTTGACTTTGATCTGCCCACTGCTTTCACACATAGCCAAGAAGGTTGGACAAAGATGGAAGCCATAAAAGCCTGTCACCACTTCACCCATGCTTAAAAAAGAAAACAGAGTTTTGCCCCACATGCAGAGCACGCCTGCAGTTTCCGCTTTGTTTTGATTTAGCCACATTAAGGGAACACCCACAGAGCAAAGTAACACACCAAGGGGTCGACTCCTGCTCCATGTGCCAAGTTTGCATCTGTAGCTTCCAGTAGGTCATACACACATGCATACCACATGGATGTCTCTCCCAACGAGTGCAGTCTGTTTTTTCCTCTCACATGCATAAAGCAGAAACAGTGCTCACCTCCATAGGTTCGTCAATTTCCGCATTTCCAGTAACAGTGTTGGACAGCAATTTCAGAACAAAAGCCTCTGCCTCTTCGGGTTGATCATCAGCCACTATGTTTATTGAAATCACAGCTGTCACCTGACCGGCAGCAAATTTCACAGTTCCAAATTGAGGCGTCAAGTCATCCAACACTGGCGAGCGATCGCTGGAGTTCCTGCTGATGGACCAGTTTGCAGACACATCCCCATAGCTTCCTCCATTTCTAACAATAATGATCCCATCAAATCTGGAGAGGAGAAAATCTTAGATGTAGTTAAATTACATTAAGAGCAAGTATCCTTTGCAAATACAACAGCTTTAATTACTTTTGTGTCAGATCTTCATTGATGCTGATTGGCTGAATGAGAGCAGCACTGCTAATTGACAAGACACCATAAGGCTTATCATTGGGCTCGATGGTCACGAGCACAGCATTGGGTGGTACTAGCACAGCGTCTCCTCGGATAGTGTCCTCCAGCAAAACCACGTGGAATGATTCTGCAATTTCTGGTACATTATCATCACTAATGTTGAACAAAAGGTTGGCTTTGAAGACCAATGGAGGGAATGTGATGGTTCTGACTGGCTGCAGGTCCAGAAAATCCACACCTGGAGTTGCACTGCCCACTCCTTCACCACTCACCACCATGTAATCCACAGACACCTGAAAAACCCAGTGTAGAGACTTTATATTACTTTGACTCCATCTTAATCTTTTTCTAAAATAAAGCAATATTATTTTATATATTACTCTTTATACATAGAGTAACATTGTATCTGTGCCCTAACCTTAACATTAAAAATATCCAAACCAAAATGTTAATGTTAATGGGATGAGCAAAAACAACCTCTGTGTCAACAGAGCCAATGAGTGGCCCATCATCAGTCAGTCGGCCACGGGTCACATTAAGACCAATGATAGCTGCAGATTCTGATACAGCCATGACAGAGAGGGAGAAGCGCAGGGGGCTGTCATTTCGCTGGATTCTCAGCTGGACACTGCTGCCGTTGGGGCTGAGAAGGGCTCCGCCTGCCACACCTGTTAACCTCACTGTAAACACTTCATCATTCTCAGGGACCTAGTCAACATAGAATGACAGGCACATTGTACAATTATTAGATACAGTTTTAAACTCCAAACATGAATCAAACAATGCCTTGCGTAAGTATCCATTCCTCTTGGACATTTTCTCATTTTGCCATGTTATAACCACAAACTTCAACTTGGGAATTTTAGGTGATAGACTAACAGAAAAAGGGAAAGAAATGTGGAATGAATTTGCATTTAGTCCTTTTCACTCTGTTGCCTGCAAATAAAATCTAATCCAACCAGTTGTCTTCAATTAATCATTAGTTAATAGGGTCCATAAATTTGTAATTTAATCTAAGTATAAATACAGATAGAGCTGTCTTTTTGCATTAGCAAAGTTTTGGGTTTGATTCCAGATCCCCTGCCACATGTGTCGCTGTACCTGTGGGCAAGACACGTAACCCCAAGATGAATACCAATCTGCATATCGGTATACAAATGTGTCCACTAGTGTGAATGCTGCTGGTTAAATCTGGCTGGGTGGTAAGTATTGTATGGTATATATGTTCAGTGCATTTACATTAACCATTTAGCAGTTCTGTGAAGGCCTCAGAGGTTTGAGAACATGGGAAGTTTAAAGCAGGGTTAAGACTATGTCTTTCTAGGTTTGCAGTGGTGCAAACCTAGAAAGACATAGTCATCCAACTAAACTGGAAGGCTGGGCAAGGAGAGCATCGATTAGAAAAACTGCCCAAAGGCCTATAATAACTCTGGAGCAGCTGCAGAGACCCACAACGGTACAATCTGATGGCACAGCAAATATAAATCATCTGCAAATATAGTCTTTATAAAACGGTGGTGAGAAGAAAATCATTCTATAAGAAAAGTAATTCATAGACTGTTTGATGTTTACCACAAGTCATGAAATGGATACAACAAAAATGTGGAAGATGAAACACAGTGAGACCATCATCATGTTGGGATGCTTTTCTTCAGCTGGTTGGACTTGATGGACAGATAAATTGGGCTAAATACAAAGCAATCCTGGAGGAAAAAACTGTTGGAGGCTTGAGACTGAAATGAAAGTTCATCTTCCAACAGGACAACTCCAAATATCTACCCAGAGTTATAATTGGATGGCTTAGATGAAAGCATTATCATGTGTTGGCACAGTGAAGTCAAAATCCAGACCTGAATCTGAGAACCTGTGACATGACTTGAAAATGAATGTTCTCAGACGCTCCTCATCCAAACTGCCTGAGCTGGAGTTTTTTTGCAAAGAAGAATGGGCAAAAACTTCAGTCTCTAAACGTGCAAAGCTGGTAGAAACATATGCCAAAAGGATTAAGCAACATACACCACTCTTGAGGTTTTTTATACTGTAGAGTATATTGTACTTTGTGTAAGTCTATGTCATAAAATTCAAAAACAATACACATATTAAGTTTGTCATTGTAACATGAGAAAAGTTCAAGGGGAGGGAATATTTGAGCAAGTTAGAGTACACAGGGATGAGTGAATTTATGATAGGCTCAATGTGGTACACAGTCAGGGTGGGGAAATAAAGGGGGTTGATGCACATGCAAACTATTAAGTTAACCAAACTGTAAACATTTAAACTGTGAACAGAGTTGAGGTCAGATGTTTTATTTTCCTTTTATATCACTTTAAAAGGTAAACTAACTTTGCTGCATAGATATTCCTACTAATACTAGTTAGGATAAAGAGATGTAAACAAACATGAATGATTTTTGAAACTGAACATTCTAGTTAATACCTGATCATCCTGAATTAGGATACTGAAGTGTGCAGCAGCCTGTCCTACAGGGATTATGATGCTGCCTCTGTCTGGAACGAGATCCTCAATAGCAGAATTGGGACCATCGGTGATCTAGAAGGACAGAGAGAGAAAGAGTCACAATGATTCCTATACTTTTTCATGCTCATGCATTGCGTGTGGATCGCTATTTTATTTCTAAAAAAATATTCTTAACAAGCACGCCACTGTGTTCCCACCTCAAAGCTCACAGTGACAGTCCCATAAGTTCCTTTTTCTCTAATTACAGTGAAAGGCACATTCTTTCCTCTGGACTCATCAACAACAATTTCTTCAGTCTGAAAAGAAGGAGGAGAAAAAGAACCACAATCACATAAGCTCAAAGATATTTTAGACAAAAAGAAGATGAAAAGTGAAGCAACCAAATTATGAAAAAAACTGTATTAAGCTTCAGGTCTCACACTCATATCTTAAAAATGATTCATATGCTAAAAGAATGGATATGAAATAAATAGTGAGGTTCTTACTGAATTAAAGGCAATTATTCCAAAGGCATTGTCATTGGACAGGATGGTGATTGTTGCCTTGTTTGGTGTTCCCAGTGTCACACCATTAGAGGAACTCTGGAAAAAGACAATCAAATTGGTTCCTTAAAACATGACAAATATACAGTATTTATGTTCATGCTCTTTAACCCCAGTCCCCCAAACACTTCATTTGGACAGTCAATGCTCATGGGAAAGGCCAGCGCGTCTGTCTTATCTGCTGTCTTTGCTTCATTCCAGTGCTCCCACTGAGTAGCCCTGGTGAGACAGCACAAAGACAGGAAGTGCTGGTTTCTGCCCAGCTGCTTAGTCAGGTTATCTCTCTGCAGGGTACCCCTTTAGGACTTGTGCTGTGCTCTGTCAATCGGCACTAAACCCTAACAAACTTAAAGTTTCAGCATACTTGAAATTACATTAGGATTTTATAAGCCGTGAACTGCAAGTTTAGAAACAAGTATTGGCATGTGCCTTATTAGACAGCAGACACTATCTGGACGAGCTCAACTTGATTTAATACTAGTAAACTTACAAATGTTTTTACAATTCTTTCTTGTAAATATTGTGTATTCCACCATCATCCCAAATCCAAATTTTCTCAAAGAACCAGAGAACATGTTTTCATTCTGGATAATGATGCAATATCTCTGTCTTGTATGAGGAGCAGGCCGATCTCAAAAAATTAGAATTTCATAGAAAAGTTCATTTATTTTAGCAATTCAAATAAAAAAGTGAAACATTTACATAAAAAATTACATGGAAAAACAGAATATTTCAGTCATTTATTTCTTAATTTTGATGATTATGGTTTACAATTAATTAATTAATTAATTAAAACCAAACATTCTGTGTTCAGAAAATTAGAATATGACCAGAACATAACAGAAATGTTAGGTTAGATTCATGGGAAAGTCTGCTGATGTTACAGTTGTCCAGCAAACAGTCAATAACACACTTGATAGTCAGGATAAACCTCAAAAGAAGAAGCTGGCTGTTTACAGGGTGCTATATCCAAGCATGTTAATGGAAATATTTAGTGGAAGGAAAAACTGAGCTACAAAAAAGGTAACATGGCAAACTGCAGTCTTGAGAGACTTGAGAGATAAAAGTCAATTCAAGAGTTTGGCGGAAATTCACAAAATGTGGACTGTGGCTGGAATCAGTATTTCACCAGTTGTTATAGATGTACCCAAGACATAGGCTAAAACTGTCATATTTCTTTATTTTTGGTGTTGTGAACCAAAAATGTCAGAAACAACTTAGTTTTACTAGGAGCAAAAAGAGGAGCAAACTATTGCTTATTTGCCCAAAGTCCATTTCAAAAATAAAGATTAATTTTGTATTCTTTTTTAAATCAAAAGACTGTATGAACACTGGAGCAGCACTGAATCCAAGTTGCTTGAAGTTTTCGCAATTGGTGAGGAGCCATATTATCTACCAGTGTTTGTCCACTGTGTTATATTGGGTCCAAAGTCAGCAAAACCATCTGCCAGAAAAGCCCTTTCGAGCCCTTCATGCTTCCATGTACTGGTGTGCTTTATAGAGATGATGATTTCAATTTCCAGCAGTACATGGCACCTGCCCACATTGCCAAAAAACAATACTTTGCTCAGAGACATGCACATCTTGTGCATTTTTAATTAACCAACCCAGCTGCACATTCCTCTGGACTGGAATATTTTTTTTTATAGCTACACAGTATTTATGTTGAAATTTTGCCTTACTGTACAGTATTTTCTATTCTTTACTCTGTTTTTTATATATATTTTATATTCTTTGTGTGAGTCTGATTTCTATTCTATTCTCTTCTATTCTGTTCTATTCTATTCTATTCTTGTTTATTTACTAAAGCAGCACTGTGCATAACTGACCTGAAAACTTGCTAGATCTAAACCCCATATAAAACTTACAGAATGTTGTCAAAAGGAATATGAGACACCAGACCCAACAATGTGGATGAGCTGAAAGCTGGTATGAAGGCAACTTGGGTTTCTAATACATCTCAGTAGTGCCATGGACTGATTGCTAAGTAGCCTCATACAAGCGTTGAGTGCAAATGCTGAAAATGGGCATACTTTTCAGTAGACTTATATTTTTAGATTAAAAAATAAGCCTTTTTCAATATCTTGGAAACTAAAACCTAGATTCTCCCAGAAATTATTTCTTAGATTTTTTTTTTTTTTTTTTACATTTTGATTTATTTGGGATCCTTCACAAGAAGGGTAAAGTATACTGCTCTGTGTAAAATGAATCTAATAAATACATTTCATTTTTTGAACTTCATGCTTAAAAATAATTTTTAAATTATATTTAAGATTTTTAAGATGTGCCTGTAAAACGTCTTTGTCGCAATTTAATCCTCTACAAAACCACAGCACTTGCAAAGCAAATTAAGAAAAAAATTTAACGTCTTATTCATCCTGTTCCTCAAACAACAGTATAACAGAGCTTCAGATGGTTATACCTTGTTGAAGGTCTACTCACAGACAAAAAATCCACACAGTTTTAAAAAGCCACTGATTGGCTCTGAAACTGTTAATACAAATCTTTCTTTAAACATCTTACATACAGATTCTCCAAGACAAAAAAAGTAGGCACACATGTTCGTCTTAGAGGCCAGCTTTGTTTACCTTCATTGTACAACCAACTGCATGTTCTTTTATTTATTGCATCTGTCTGGCTTTTTAACTACCAAACTGTTTTGTGTCAACCAAAGTTAGAGTAACATTTTCTGTTAAAACAGATTTAACTGTCAGGAATGATGGATGAAACCCAATCAGCCCTTTATTTCTCACTTTTACTTGATCTATGACACCCATGGTGCCACACATTCATTCTCCTGACAGCCCATCAGTAAGATGATAGGCAAGCATTTGGCTTGAGCTTTGTCCCTGCTGGAGTATAAACAGAGTGGGCCTCATTTACTCTGGTAGAAGGCAAAATGTGAACTTGTGTTGCTGGATTTTAACGACATGTTACTGAATACTCCAATTATAGAATGATGTGAAAAAATGTTTATGCTGCCAGCTGTTCAAACCTGCAGTTATACATACATATACTGAAACATATACATATACTTTTACAATTAGTGATTTACAATGACCTTTTAGGATCTTTCACTGAGGGGGATGACAACAACTCATCAATCAAGCTTGACAGTCAAAACCATTGTCTCAAGGAAAAAGCATCCCATACCGTGATGAGACTTTGTAACATATACTATCAAAAAAAAAGAAAAAAGTTACTTAAAGCATTTGCAGCTTTCCTATATATGTTCAGTTAAATATAAAATAATCCATTTTTGGAAGCAGTCAATCAAACTGATGGACAATCTCAGTGTAACAAGAACGCAAAGTACAGTGCTGTATCTTACAGGGTTGTTTTTATGTAATTGTCTCATTGTCCGAGATAAGATTTTTATACACTGGTTGTGAATCCTTTAATTCCAGTGACGTGTGGTGAGGTTCATGACTGGTGAGGCACTGACGCCCCCAAAGTCCGATGTACAAAACCAAAATCCAATATAGAAGCTTATATTTTAAATTGGACCATAACTAAAGCTTTTAATTATGCTTTCATCAATTCCATTCAATTAAACAATATGGTATCAAGAAAAACAAAAGAATATTTAATATATGGTCACATTTTTAAATTTGAATGTTTTCTTTGGCTGACATCTCTTTTCTGATTAAAATAGAAAATAGTGAATGATCTTACCTTTATTTTTAAATGAAGTCCCTGCACCTATTTCTGTTATGCTGTTGTAAAAAACGTCCTTGTCTCTCATTTTCCTTTCATCTTGAAAAATCTGGCAGCTAAAGATGAGACTGGCCTTGAACGGTTCTATTCCAACTCTATTTTTGTATTTTTCTGACTGTTTTCAATCTTTTCAATGCATAGAAGAGCACCTATGGTCTGTTGTGCCTATGGAGCTCAGCACTGCCCCCTATCAGTGAGGCACGGTACTTTCTGCCTCACCCTGCGCATTTTCAATATGCATTTATGGCCGATCAGAAAGAATAAATATGTCACTTGCATTCATTAAATATATTAGACTGACTGTTGAAAGTCAGCATTTGTAGCACATGCGTAATTAAACAAGTATATTGCTAATATAAAGAGAGGCAGCAATGGGCATGCACCAACTGCCTGATTCATTCACTATGTGTGACAGCGCCACCAGAGGTGAGGCACAGCATTGCACTGCCTCACCCCAGACTTCTTTCATTTATTTCAACAGGCAATGTGTAAATTCAGTGATTTTGACCATAAAAATGATGATATTACCAATATAAAAAACACATTTATAGAAAAGTCAAGTGGACAAATTGATTTTCTCTCATTATTTGCATCTAATCTACTTCTCATGTACCTATTTAACTTTTCAGGATTACAGGTGAGGTACTGCCTCACCTGCCTCCCCTGACCACACATCACTGTTTAATTCACAAGGTTGTAAGCGGCAGTTACGTTTGTAACATATACATGAAATAATTGCTTTATCTTCTTTGTTAGGAATGCTCCGATAACACTGTTGCCTACCTGCCTTGTTGTGTCAGAGGCACAGGAAGATTAATTTCTTTCGTACAGGTTTGTACTTAGATGTGAAAAAGGTGTCTAAGAAAAAGTTTACAGTGTCTTAGAAAAGAATCAATATGATATTTGGCTCCACCAAAGCCAGATTACAAGCAAAATTAGAATCTGTGCCAAAACTTGAAACTCCAGACAAAAGAAATGGTGAGAATATGAAGAGGAAAATGTATTAGACAGATAACATTATAACTTTCAAACCTGCAAAGACCAAGGCAATAATAAAAAGAAAAATATACACTTGATAACTATACACAAGTTACACATGCTGTCAAACAAAGGGTATTTACCTGTAGTTTAAGGTTGAAGGTAAATGTCTCATCTGCTTCAGGCAGGTCATCATCTTTCACAGCAATGAAAATGGTCTTACTGGACTCAGTGGACAGAAGGAAGGCTGCAGCATTAATGGCTTCAAAGTCCCCAGTGTCTACTCCTTCTAGCTGAACACAAATTATCAAAAGAAAAAACTGTCACTATTTTTCAAAATAAAATTTAAAGTTATAAATTTATATTTTTTCAATGTGAAGAACAGGTTTTGTACAAAATGTGAAATAAAGGATCATAGAGTGGGACAACCCCAGGGATAGGAAGGTATTTTAAATATTTCATTGAAAAACCGCAAGGAAGGAGTGGCACAAAAATATATCCATAAAACATTAGGAAAATAACTGACAAAATGTTTTTAAAAAGTTTTAAAAAGTACAAAAACAATTGATAAGAAATAGATTATAAAAATTATGGATTCATCCTCACGCTGCGGTTTTAAAAAGTTGTGGTTTCATAAGCTTAAAAATTATCCAAGACATGAAAAACATGGCCAATGATGGTATGGGAACAAAAAAATGACCACCCATCACTCCTATTAAAGGAACAGTGTTTTTACTTTCTGGTATTCTATAATATTGCCTTAGCATATATATTTAAAAATCAAAACAATTAATATGTATTAACGATAACATTATAAGCACTGTAATAGTCAAAATGTAAGGTTATTTTAGCAGTAGAAAAGATTGTTGCTCTGTTGTTTTGAATAAAAGCAGTCAGATGTTATATAGTTATAATTTTGTGTGAACACAGTGAGATCGCAGTATTTCCACTCATGTTTACACTATGGTGAGAATCTTGTAGTGGTCCATGCACATTCCTGGTTATGAAGAGCTGTTTCATTTAAGATTAAATAAATAAATAAACACTGTTATTAATACATAATTAATCATTAATATAGTAAATTAAATTAATAATTAATATAAATAATATAAATAAATGTCCCCTTTGAAATAAAACAAAATTAATTTAAATTAATTTAAATTTTTACCTTATTTGTTTTATTTTTTATTTATTTTAAGATTCGTTTCATTTATTTGTTTCAAAATGTATTTATTTATTTAATTTATTTATTTATTTCAAGATTTATTTATTTATTTCATTGTTTGTTCATTTCATAATGGTGTTTTATTTTGTGACACTTTTACTTTGTAAAGCTACTTTACGTTTTTCATTGACTTATTTTTAACTTTATTTCATGTTCTTGTACTCAAATGAGGGGCCAGAGTTTCCTCTGTGGAGTGGGGCTGCCGGTGGTCACTCAGAGTGCAGCGAGCTGAGAAACCCCAAACTGCATGAGGGTGGAACATGCGAGCTATAAGGGCTTGAAGTGACGTCCCAGGACAATGAAAAAGGTGAAATATCTTTGGAGTACTAAGAGAAGTTGTCTCCGTTTAATCAAAAGCTTTTCACAACCCGCTCAAATCAACATAACCCAGTTGAGGCAATGGCTACACCGGAAGAACCATGCGTTTCAAAACAAGAGCACATGAGTAAAGCTTAACTCCCCCGTTTACAAGGGGAAAGAAAGAGCTGTCATGGCGACGCAGGGAACACAAATTCTGACAGGGATATCTACCTTGGCACAACACCAGTACATCAGTTCAAGATCTTATAGCTCGCATGTTCAACCCTCATGCAGATGTGCTGAATATTGTTGTCTCTCAGCTCGCTGCACTCTGACCAGAGCCGCTCCACAGAGAAAACTCCGCCCCCTCATTTTAATACAAGAACATGAAATAAAAGAGCCTGAAATAAAAATGGAGCTAAACAATAAAAGTCCGTGAAACACGTACAGTAGCTTTACAAAATAAGTGTCACAAAATAAAACACCATTATGAAATGAATAAACAATGAAATAAATACATAAATAAATCTTGAAACAAATAAATCTTCAAATAAATAAAAAATAAACAATGTAACCATTTCTTTTTAAATTTTATATAAAAAGAAATGGAAATTTAAATTTAAATTTTATTTATTTTGTTTTATTTTATGGGGACATTTATTTCATGGAATATTTAAAAATAATTTATTAATGAAGGAATTTATTTATTTATTAATGACAGTATTTATTTATTTATTTAATTTTGAATGAAATGGCTCTCCATACCTGGTAGGCACAATGACAAAATGTTATGAACATGCCTAAAAGCCCACACAGTAATGTGCATGTTACAAAAAATAAAGTAGATGTTGAGAAATGTAGGGACTCCCTCATCAATCTGCGTTAGAAGGCTATCTGGGTTGTAAGAGAAGCGAAAAATTAACCTCTTCTGTGTGGTTAAAATAAATCCCAAAAACCATGCCTTAGAACTACAATTTCTGCATGATCATATTGTTTGATCATGTTGTTGACAAAAAGATATATAATTCTCTCCCTGACTGACTGAAAAACTCTAGCTCTTACTTACTCAAAAAGATTCAGTATCTGAATAAACACAGAATGGCATGTAAGGCTGCAGGATTTCCTGTGCGGAAAACTTTAATTTGCAAATTAAACAATTAAATCTGAACCAAACAAACAAAAGCGATAAATAAGACCTACAAGAACCAAAGCTGTCACATTGATCGGGTCTCCCAACCTCTCCACAACCAGGCGGACCACAGCTGTACTGGTTTCATTGACGATAAAGTCTGTCTGCCCCAAGAAACGCAGTGTGGCTGATTCACAGGAGGTGCCATGGATGGACAGAGCCAGAATCAACCCAGCTAGCAGAAGGACAGGGAGCATTCCTGCAAAAACAGGAAACAAATAAACAGTTTTTGCAGAAACAGTGAACATATGTTTATATATTTATAGAGAGCGAGAGACACAAAGGGGGTAAAATTTGATGTTTGCAAACACTGTATTTTGAAAATTTCATATTTACATTCAAATACAATGATACTATTGAATTTCATCAACAGTTGGTAGCAATTGGCCTGATGTGGGTTTTATATCTAAAACAACTTTTTTTTATTGACTGTTAAAGGGCATTTCAACCTGGAGAGACTCACAAAAACAGAGAAGCAATTAAAAAGATTTATTGACATAAATGAATAAAGGTTTTTTGGCGCTCGGACCCCTGGCAGAAGACATATATACTGTAAATTGCAATAAACATGGATGAACTTTTAGGTTTAGGATTAGAGACGTCTCCCCCCCGGGGTCTGGACACTGGTGGTGGAGTGGAAGCTGAAGGAAGCCTGATGGAGCTGTGTGAAAATGAGGGTGGAGAAGGGGTGGAGGTGGGTTGTAGGTCAAATGGGAGCAGATGGAGCCATGGATGGAGAGCTTTGTAAGCTGAGACTTGCACAATGATGGGCTACGATGAGGGGTGGTCCAAAGCTGACGGGTTGCAGCGGAGGCACATTACGCAGCGACTGGATGATGCAGGTGAAGCTGGGAGGAGTCTTCCAGTTTCAATTTACGCCTAAGCTTCATATATCATATTTTTTTACAGCTTTTACTCCTAAGCTGTGTTCAAGATTGTAGCTCACAGTAGTTATGTTAATTGTCATGTTATAAAATTGAGAAATAGGTAAAAAAGAATGAAAGGAAAAAAAACAAAAAGCGGGAGTAAACCCAGCTGAAAGTTGTGAAAGAGCAAAAATATATCCATCTGGAATTTAAGCTAATAAGGTGAAAATTTGCATGATGGTTTAATCAACTGAGGAAGAGATCAGGAGAAGTGTTGTCTTAACAAATTGGTACTATTTGCCGGCATTTAGATATGCTCCTTGATGAGCCGAAATTACCAGTAATTCACCACTGTGTAGAATAATTTCTTGTCCAGTTCTGACCAGTATTGTTATAGGCATCAGTACCCCAATATGTCCGAGAAGCTGTCATCAGAATACCCTATATTAAATTAGTAATACATGAAGAGATAGTACAATTCTCCCTTTTCTCCACATATTCAATCCGTGTTTTACTTGTGGAGGTAAAACTGCAGCATTAAGGTAGCTGAAAAGTTTTATTTTGAGGACCCATCTACCATGCCATTCAAACTCAGTAAGTGTGCCTGCATTTAATTTATCTCACCACATGTTTTTTGGCACTAAAATGCTACATCGAGCTAATGCTACACATGCTGAATGGAAAGGAAGCTAAAATACTGAGATCGCATTTGCAGTCAAATGTTCTCTCTTTCACTTGGCTCAGAAACAGAGAAAAATCAGTGCTCCTGCAGCTAATTATTAATTAGTTATTATAGATGGTTAACATTTGAGGTTTGATGTTTTTCATTTTCATTAAAGAGATCCATGGATATCAGAAGATGGTTCACCTTGACAAAAGATGCATAAAAAAAATTAAAACCACACTTTTAGTTTATCTGGTAAAAAAAAAAATCTTTTACCAGATAAACTTTATGCTCACAAACACCAACTGTGTTCAACTCGGTTATCTGGCTGCTGACTCTTCCTCCACTTAAAAAATTCTCATTGAAAAGGTGTTTTTTTGTCAGCAAAGCAATACCTGATGGTGTGGCAACAGATGCGGCATAATAAGCCATAAATGGAAATGCCCATCAGTATCAGGTTTGAGGATGTGTATATATATATATATATATATATATATATATATATATATATATATATATATATATATATATATATATATATATATATATAAACTCAGTACACCTTTGGAATATTGTTTCTCTTGTCATGTCTCCTCATCTTTCCCGTTCCTTTTCTCTTCTCTGTCATCTCTTTCTTAGCTCTCTCAGCCAGAATAATCCTGAAACTGGATGGAGCCTCAGAAGCAGTTGTCATGGTTAACACAACAAAACATCACAGCTTGACAAGTGGGGTGGAGCCAGCTTGAAGCTAAACTGCACTCGTGATCATTCCCTTCCTTCCCGCGTCTTACCCATCCCATTCATAATGCACACCACAAAGCTTTGCCAACAGCAAGAACACAGAAGATCTTTCAAAGAGTATTTGCTCTTAATTACAAGGTTCAACATCAACATCAGCAGCTAGGGTTGATGAAGTCATGCTAGTTGGGTTTTTTAAAAAATACAAAAATACTTTAGGAAAATTAAATGCCTAAAATATCCAATTATTCAAATTTTCCATTACAGTTGCATCAGATCTGAGTAACCCTCAGTTTCAGCGTGCATTTAGATGAGAAAGCATCAACAGTAGAAGAATAAGGTATAACCAATAAAGCACTCTAGATAATCTCAATAATGCAGATGTTATGTGACAAAGAGCATTTTACATGTTTGTGAGTGTTTTGCACTGTCAAGCTGAAGTCAAGGGTGTGTGTTTGCATGTGCACATGTGTCACAAATGCCAGCCACAGCACTGTGGAGATTGCTGGAAAATCCATCAAAAAAGGATTTAGACTGGTGGTTAGTGGGGACGGGTAGAGGGTGAGGGAAACAGAGGTGAGTGTGTTGCTGGACAAAAAGGAGCCAGGGTTGACTAAATCCGGTTATTTGCCCTGCTTGTCCCACTTGTGGGACTGAGAAACTTTCTTAATCACACACTTGATTGAAATGTTACAAACTCTTGCTTTCACCTCAGCTCTTTAGGAACTCCTTGTTAGACCTAACTGCTCAAAAGTTGTAATGTATTTGCATATTAGATGCAATTTAACAACAATTTAACAACAATTTAACTCTCTCAAGCATTTTCCTGGAAAATATTTTGCTTCAAAATCATCCTATTAAAAAAAATGTTGCCTTTCATTATTTAGATCATCTCTGTGATTAATGGTATCAACCATGCAGTCCTCTAACCTCCAACAAAACTGCGCCAAAACAGAGAGGCGTTTGAATCCAATGACTGAGATGCTGAACTTCGTTCAGAAGGCTTGATACAAAGCAGATGCTGTATAGATGGCACAGGTTTGTTTTACAAGTGGTGGGGCAGTTTTTGTGTTCAAGTCATGCGTTTTGCCAACCCTGACCCCAGGGATCAGGGGGGCCCCAAGGACCTGTCTGTCACAGCTAAAGGCGGCGTGGAGCGCCTGGCGCAGACCTCTGACATTGATAAAACTGAGAGTCAGAGTTCATGTAGAGAGGTTCACACACACAAAAACACACTCAAACACACACACATTTACATCAACAAAAATATATGGATGGAGTTTCAGTGCCACTACAATAAGCAGATGCAGCTTTTGCTTGTTCAGTAAGGTCTCAATTTGATTACTTTAAACTGTTCTTTTAAAAACCTTTCATTAAAAGGGAAAAAAATATCACTCCAGTCAAAGCTGCAAGTCTTGTGCAGTCTGTGGAAATTTTTGAACTTTCTATGCAAAATAGCACAAGCCCAGTCAGATTGAAAAGAGTCTATGAACAGTTATTTTCAAGTTTTGCTCTTGATTTTAAATCAGATTTACCTCTGGAGACTAACTGGACCATTTTAATATATGCCTTAAGCTAAATTTCTCCATCATAGATCTTACTGTATGTTTAGGGTGACTTGCCGGAAAGTGTACCCCCATCCTTGTCTCAAGCAATTTACGGTCTCTTACAGCTTCTTCCAGGGTTGCTCCCTTTTTGAGCTCCATTCACCTTTCCCACTACCTCTACAAACCTTCCTTGTCACTGTTTAAGAACAGCATCCCCACACCATGATTTTGCCACCCTATGTTCAACCGTAGGGATGGTCTGTTCAGGGTCATGTGTAGTGTTTGTTTCCTTCCTCACATAGAGTTTTGCATGTACACCAGAAAATTTTATTTTGGTCTCATCTGACCAGAGCACCTCCATCTACATGTTTGCTGTGTCTCTTGCATAGTGCGTGGTAAATCTTAAATGGGACATCTTAAGCCTTTGTTTCAATAATGCTTTTTTATGTCTTAAAATCGAGATTATTTTTCTAGTTAATTCTCCTTTAAACTACTCCCCAATTGCTGATGGGCATCTTGGTGTTCAGGAAGTTGTTCATTCACTAATTTTATCAAACAAACCTATGATATAGGTACAGGGCAGCTGTATTCATATTAAGTTTGAATCACACACAGTTGGACTCTATTTAAGATGCTGACTTTCAAAGGCAGTTGGTTGCACTAGACTTTATTTATCAGAGTAAAAGGGGCTGACTGCATATGCATTCCACACTTTCCCTATTTTAATTGTAAAACATTCTGAAAACCATGTATCCATGTTCATGTCCTTATACCTTTATATTAAGATTTTCTATGGCTAAAAATACGCCATTAAAATGACAACAAGAGTATGAGAGTATATAGCTGATTCCAAACATTATTGCTACAAGTGATTGAGACATATTCTTTTAAATTTATACAAGAAAAGGTATGAAAATATCCTCAAACTGCAGGTAGGGTGACTGTGGGTGGTAAGGTTACAGTTTGTGGTGTACCTTCAGGGGGTGATTGCTGTATTATGATCTATTGGTGTGCATATTCCAGGCCAAGAGACCAATGAAATAATCTCAATGCCTAATTATGCTGTTCATACTGGACAAAATCCCATTACTGGGATATTCCTTTTCTCCTGTCCTCACCCAACTAACTTCTCATTATATGTAAATAGGATGCTGTGTATAACCTTTTTTCACTTAATGCACTTTAAACTACAAGCCACAATACATCTTCTATTAAACACATAAAAATATAAAACAGTTCCTTTTTTTAGTCTACAAACCAGTGATAAATTGGAGACATTTTGAGGGTGCAGTATCTTGCCACAGGAGACTTTGAGGAGCCATGGATCAAACCACCAACCCTGTGATTTTTGGAAAACATGTTCTACCTCCCCAGCCACAACATTACTTTATTTTCTGGAACCCAAACTATCTCCACTAAGTATCATTTGCCTATTATATAAACAAAATTATTGTATTTCTCAAAGCAGCACTGCCAAATGTACTCATAACAAATAGTTGAAGGCAAATGTAAACATAATCTTGGTTTGAAAACAAAATTAATTAAATATTCACTTAAGTTTGCATAAAAATTCAAAGATTCCAAGCTGCTACTATTCAACAATATATTAGTTTGTTAGGCCCTAAACTTGAACCTGTTTTTTGAAAATTGATTTTCCAGCTTAACATTTTTTTCTTTTCAACATTTAGCCATCTCAAAAGTTCAGCCGTTTTGCAAAATTTGGTCTTTTTTTATCATGAAAGGCAACCAGAACAATAAAAATAAAAAATACAAACAACACTGTCAACAAATATCTAAAAAACTAGACAGTATACGGATTCTACATAAGATTGACCATCTGTATCAATGAGTGACTCCCTGCTTTGTATATACCCAGACATCTGAGAACAACCTGAGCTGTGTTGAAAAAGGATATCAGCTGTATAATAATTAATTGGGCTATACTCCTGTACTGTTTAGACTTCATAATTAATAACAGCAATTTAAAACCAAAAATTTTAAAATGTACTAATTCATCATATTTATACCACAAGTACACAAATCAATCAACAGATCAAAAGCAACACTCAAGGTTGGTTTATTAGTCCCTGCCATGTTCATTATGCAAGGTATGACCAGTGTCCAATAAGGCTCACTTAAGAGCCACGTCTGGATATCTGTGTGCAATATCAGTATCAACCTGGGGTCCCAATCACGGTGATTTTGAATGATCAGTATCGGTGATCAAACAGCTATTTTCAGGATTCACAGAAACTTTTTTTTTTCTTCTAAGGCATGTTGGCTGTTCACTCAGCCTATCACATACAAGGTGTGAAGGTACCTCCAATACATAATTAATGAAGGATCGGGACAGCAAGGCCTCTTAAGGGTGATGTACAGTTACCACAAAAGACTAAATGATTGAAGAAATTAAAACATAAGAGTAAATTTGACATTTTCATTTCAAATATTAAGTTGGCACAGCTTTTACTAAATCTGAATGGCTCTTATAAGAAAAGAAATGTTGTGTGATATGGCACAGTTCTGCAACTTGAGGTGTCCTGAACAAAACAAAAAATGATATAATCTGTCTTGAAAAGAAGTAAAAGACATGTTATTTACTTCTTTTTGGTTTGACTTGTACAAATTCCTCCTTTCTGGAGTGTTTTGTTGTGTTTGTAGATTTTCACTGACACAAAGAGACATCTCTATAACTTTAAGCTGTAGAGAAGCAACTGTTGTATTACTATGAGGATTTTATTGTTAAAAAAAAGCTCAATTTTCAATTTATCCACAAACTATAAAATAAATCTTTATTTTTTATTTTATATTCATTTAGAGTTTGTTAAAAGAAGTCTAAACTTCTACAACAAGACTGGTGATCAGAAACTGGCCAAAATATCTCTGATCGGTGCAGCTCTGGATAATACTTAATCTTCAGTGGAAACAAAATCTTGAATGAACGCCAAGTGTTGAAGTTACATTTTTATAAATGCAAAAAAGTTTACTGTAACAGCATGAGGAATGTTACTCCTTTTGCCAGATTATAATCTTATATTTGATCGGCACATATTCCACCTTATGTCATATCCATTTGTAACCTTAGACTTTTCTCAATATCTAATCAGGTTATAAAACTTGAAAGCAGACTGCTTCTTTGGTAACTCCCTGATGCTTCACCTCACTTTTCCTGGCAAGTCTGAGATCTTAAGCATTTTGACCCTTTCACCTGTCAGCTCCTCTTAAAGCAACATGCTGGTGTTAGGAGCCTGGTTCACAAAAACCTTTCACAGCAGATCCCTTGCCGACACCTCCCACACACACAGAAACGCCAGTCTAATGGATATCCCTATCAGAGCTGCTGAGAAGGTATCTGGTTGCAGACCTGGTCCTGGGGTCAGTGCTTACCGCTGATACCGCTAGGGTTTCTCCTGACGGTGGCCTATGTGTTGTAATCTTTTGCCTCAATTATTCATGGCAGGCTGAGGACTTCACCGTCAAAGAATGGTAGTAAGCGTGACAGTGCAAGATTAAGATGCCATGTGCTGACTGCAGCAAGTGGTTGGGATAACTGACTTAAATGGAGCAATTTTACCACATAAAAAGGTCTGTTTTTTTTTTTTGTTTTGTTTTGTTTTTATCAAACTGACTGGAGCATCTTAATGAATCCTTAACCAGGATTTTTCTTTTCCTTGTTACTTTAACAAGAACTGCAAACTTTAAAAGGAGAAAGCAATATTCTTACTTCCTTTTTGGTCAAGGGTGTGTGGAATAACAGTCTGCAGGGTTTTTAATCAAGGGCTTTCCCATGATCCGGCGTCTCAACCCTAAGGCTTCCCTGTTCCTGAGACGCCCATGGTGAAGAGTATGTGGTTATATCTGGCAGTTACATGCACAAAAGGCACACACATATACACACATACACATGTACACACAACAGTTATCTCCTAACTGTCTAATACTGGGAGGCTTGCTGTGGGATCTCATTCATCAATCTTACAGCTCAACTCAGTGAAGTGGAGTCAGTCTGCCCACAAAGAGAAACGACTCTGTCATTAAAATCGACTACTATAACAGAGGTTCTTGGACATTTGCATGTCTTTTCTCTGTACAAATTCACACTGTCTGTGCAATCAGACCAAATAACAGATCCTGACAAGGAAAGGCACAAAAATAAACAACAACATTTGCAGAAAGACTGTAAGACATACATGGTAGAAAGAACAAATACAGCATTAAGTAAAAATATTCAGAGCTCTTAAACTTTTCACAGTATTTTAAAGGTAGTTTGTATTATAGAGCAACACATAAGAAGCGTATAATTGTGAGATGGAAAGAAAATTATGTTGTTTTTTTACAAACAAAACCTGAAAATTTTGGGCTAGATTTGTATTCAACCCCTTCTGAAAACTCTAAATAAAATTCATTGCATCAAATTGCCTTTAGTAGTCACTTAACTAGTAAATATGGCCCACTTGTGTGTAACTGAAACAACTGCAAATATAATAGGGCGTTAATAGGACTGCCATTGTTAAATGTTTCCACAAGCTATGTAAAAAGACACAGGAAACATATGGGAGATGATGCCTTGGTAAGTTGAAATCAGTGCTAGAATTTCTGGGCTACAAGCTTTAACTGCACATTACCCTGAACACACCATTCCCACACACCATTTCATTATTTTGCTGCACATTTTGTTTCTCCATCATATAAAATACCAACAAAATACATTGAAACTGGTTGTTGGAATGTGATGGAATGCGAAAAGGGTATGAATACTTTTGCAAACTCCTGTAAATCATAACTTCTAAACCAGTCATCAGGGGCATATATACTGGAATGTAATTACTTTGTGGTTGGATGTCAAATTTGTTATTTACAGAAACATTGAACATAAAAATCCAAAATTTGAGCTTCTTCAGGTCAACTTCATTGTTCTTCAAAAGAAAAGACAAACATGTTAAACTTCAAAAACTACATGTAAATACAGAATATGATGATGTAGTTTAATATCTATAAGCAAAATACAAAAACTCCCTTCTTAAATCAGCTTGTGTATGACTGCCTCATGTTCCATGTTTGGCCCCAAACCACAGCCTCCAGTGCTCTGTTTATTGAACCAGGTTCTGTTTGAGCTGTTTTCCACACTAAATGATGCCACCAGGCCAATAAGTGTCAGGCCCTACCTCAGAAACCACCCACCGGCCGTTCTCAGCCCAGCGTGGCCACGGCTGCCATTCCTGCTTAACTTCCCAGTCCATAATTGTGCTTCACATGTTGTTCTGTCTCTGGTATTTTTAAATCAGCAAATGTTCTCGCCGTAGAGAAAAAAAACGTTGGGGAGAAGAAATTAAGAAACTTAATAACTGGGTAGAGCCTAGACAGACATCTTTAAATCTGACAAAAGTTTTTTACTCATTGGGCTTATTTTGGAAAACTCTAGAGTTGTATTTATTTTGAGAGGGGAAAACAGAAATCTGTGCACAACAAAGGAAGAAATTTTTTTCAGTAACAATGGTGGAATCATGAATTGCAAACAAAATTTGCCATTCAACCAAGAAGACTCATAAACCAGTTAAATGGACACCTTTCTAAAGAAAAAAAATCCATGAGGTCAGCTCTCTGACAATTGTCAGATGATACTTTTCAAACCAACCATTTCTCCTTCAGGGGCAAGAGACTGCCAATCAAGTGTGCAATTTACTGTGAAAAAAGAAACAGAGAAAGTGAGAGCGATCCTGACGTATTGTCCACATGGACTTGGTCGGCTGCTCTCAACTTGAGCCAATGGCATCTCACATCTCCTACCAAAAACTAGAGTTTTCTTCTTTTGGTATGAAGCAGTGGGAAAGAAGGGATAAAGAAAAGGGAAGTGGTTCCAATTGAGGAAAAGCAATTTTGAGTGTTTTCCAGTTTCGGCCGACTGATTGGCATGTATGAAACAGTGACAGAAAAAAACTCTCCCAGAGGATTAAACAAGGTTTTGTCCTCAATAGCCTCACAGGCCTAAGAGAAAAACTGGAAGAGTATTGCCTCATTGCATGTAACTGGTTGGAGTCTGGATGAAATGCTAATTGCTCTTCAAAGGAGTTTCACAGGACCAGTTCAATACAGAAGGTAGGCTTATTTTGACAAGAAAATTGGTTCGATTCACAATTCATTGACCAGTATACAATTTTAAAGAGCATTCTTTGTTCAGTTGTGATCCGTTTTATTGTGTATGGCCATTTTAAACTTTGTCACAGCTTTCTTTTCTTTAGTTACGACCATGTTTTAGCATGGTCATAACTAGGTAGCCACCTCTCCACCAAAATCTAAAGCTTCCTTTTCATACTTGCTTCTATTTTCTCTCAGCTTTACTCAATTATTTTCATAGGACATGCACCAGCAAACATCCTTGGTACAGTGGATGTGGGACAGGCCCTCCTTTGGGAAAACCCAGAATATTTGTTAATTATTGTTTTGCTAATTACTGTTAGTGATAAAAGCCCATAGAGACACATTTCTCTACATTTTGTGAATGAAAACACTACAAGAACCTGCTCACAAATGGATATTGTGAAGCAAATGCTGCAGCCATATTGAATGCTGAATTCAGGGTGGGTTAGGAACTAATGACTTTTGAAGACTACATTTAAATAAATAAAAATGAACAGATGAATAAACATTTAAATGAATGAACAGGCTCCACTGCAGCTGCTATCCTTGTTTTCAGTTGCAACACAATCCAAACCAAAAGCAATTACAAACTCGTTTGTCTTCATTAATCTTTTGGCTTCAAAAAGAGAGAAAAATCCAACCTAGATATATATGCACAATGGATTTCTGAAATCCAGCTGAGTTGTGAACATCAGCAGCTTTTACAGTGATACCCTGTTCTCTATCAAACTTCCAAGGCCTTCACAGAACAGTTCTATATTAATATTGAATTATGTGGCTGTTATGCGACAAAATGTGAAAAGTGCAAGGATAAAGAATACTTTTGCAAGACGCTGTAGGTCACATGGTTGTGCAAGGCGTAACGACCTGTATCAACGGGGTTGCCTTGAGGTAAGCTGTTTTTCTTATTGCTTTTCAATCCTTCTTTTGTCTCTAACAAGAAAGATAACAATGAGAGCAAGCAGTGCTAAAAATGATGAAACAACAGTAGGAGGACAGATGGTCATGAAGGCTTTCCAAACGAACAAAATGTGTGATCCGCTCAACCTGTCCTCTTCAGAGCTGCTCATCTTCCAGGCTGTTTGCAACAAAAATGTAGACATTGCTTTTTGAGTTTGCCCGGATTTAATTCTATTGAGTAAACACAACAAAATATGATGAATTTTGTCATCATTAAACAAAATATTGTGGTGCTGACCTCTTTGGGGAACATGTGTGTAAGTACATCTACATATGATTATGAGAACTGACAGCCAGGTCCTGGAAGGTCTTTGTTATAGACATGAGGTGAGAGCTCAATGTAAACCACTGCAGCCTTTTTCTGCTCCAGTGAAAACAGCTAAAAACCAATACAATCTTTCATGCGTAATCATAAAATGGTAAGTGGTTGTTAAAAGATAATTATGAAAAATAAAACAAGGAAGATGTTTCAAGAGCCTCATTTATGACTGAGCTATCCATCAGGTCCTTCTGAAATCAGCTTTGGGTTTCATTACCTCAGAAAAAACAGTAGGTACTTTTTATTTTGTTAGTTTTGTTTAATTTTCCTGCAATAGCTTTTTTTTCCTTCTTACACCTCCACTCCACGTTTATTTCTTCGTGGAGCAAATTGTACAGAGCTTTGCAACTTAAACGTTTTCACATTTGGTCACATTACAACCACAAACTTCAATAAACTTTGGTGTGATTTCATGTGGCAAAATGGTGTATTTTTGAAAAGTGGAAGCAAAATGATACATGTCTTTATATTATTTTATATTTTTTTACTAATAACAGCCTAACAGGTGTTTCATGCATTTGTATTCATTAGCCACAAGTAAATACTCTGAAAAACCACTTTTTGCTGCAGCTGCAGCGGCAAGTCTTCTGGGGCATGTTTCTACCTATATACCTGTTTTGCACATCTAGATAAAATCTTGCCCATTTTTTCTTTTCTTTTTTTTTTTTTTTGCAAAATAGCTCAAGCTAAGTCATACTTGATGGAGAGCCTCTGTGAACATTCATTTTCATGTCTTGTCAAAGATCGTTAACATCACTGAGGTCTGAACTTTGACTGAGCTATGTGTTAGAACATGGATATTTAACTGAAACCAAAGTTGGGGTCGGAACACCAATGGGGTTGCAATTCACCATATGTGAGGTCTCTTCCTCAGAGTTCAAAATAAATAAAAATTATAATGATAAAAGGATATTTATGCAATAAAAGTTATAACATATAAAAATACTCCTCCAGACTTGGTGGACGACCAGGACTTTTTAGGTTTGCAGTTGTGCCATAATCTTTCCAGTTTTGAATGATGGATTGAACTGTGCTCCATGAGATGTTCAAAGATTCAGGTATTTTCATAAGCCAACCTGCATTAGCTTCTTGCTATTTCAGTCCAAACACCAAGCATCCATGATCATCTTTACTGAGGCAGTTTAAGTTTTAAGTTTGGCCAATCCTTGTCTTTACTGATGCCAAAAAAATCAGATGAACATTTTTTAGCCCCTGTGTTGGGTCTAAATCTAACCCAAACAAAGATGTTGAAAGTCTTGGTTGGTCTATTAAATTAACTCATGTCACCCTTGTACCATATTTATATATCAAAAGATGTTTTAAGTGAATGTTTTATTTTTCAAACACAACTGGAAGGTAATGTCGTCTTTTACTTATGTCTATTTAATGAATAATAGCATCCTCAACGAATAATCAGGTTTATGAGTCTCTTCCACTATTATTTTGTAGGTCAAAAGCTGAAATGTTTTGGAACCACTGATTTAACCATTCTGTTATAGTTCTTGACTTCATTTTTAGGTTTGCTGTCCTGCTTGAAGATGACCTTCTGCCCCAGCCTCAAGTTTTTTCCTAGGACTGTCTTGTAGTCAGATCCTGTTCTTGCTAAAGAAAACCAGCATAATGATGCCACCACCATGTTATACCATGAGGATAGTGTACTCAGGCTGATGTGCAGGGTTTGTTTGTGTCACACATAAAGTTGTGTGTCTTTTAAATTGCTTGAGGCAACCTGCAAACTTTACTTCTAATGGCTGTCTTTCTACAATGACCTTCTTATTGCTACTCTACCATAAAGCCCAGATTATGGAGTGCACAACTAATAATTTTTTGGTCATCAGATTCTCCCACCTGTCCTGTGGGTCTCTGCTGCTCCTCCAGACTTGGTGGATGACCAGGTCTTTTTAGGTTTGCAGTTGTGCCATAATCTTTCCAGTTTTTAATGATGGACTGAACTGAGCTCCATGAGATGTTCAAAGATTCAGGTATTTTTATAAGCCAACCTGCATTAAAGTTCTCCACAAATTTCTTTGTACCTTAAATATGGAAAATTTCAATGGGTTAGGAACACTTTGTTCAGGTTTTCCTAACAAGGCTGCACCTGTGTCGCACAGGCTGATCTACCAAGGTAACCTGTTGCAGACCAGGACTGTTTCCTCCACTGCAACACACTGAGAATGTGATCTCCTCCCCTGCATCTCCACCAAACATTAATCTCCTCCTGTCTGTGACGTGCAACACTTCAGCACCTCTCATAATGAACAGGCTCCGTTTATGGCTCAGCCCCCCTTTTGTACTGTGCAGCCGTGAGGAGGGGGTGAGACAGAAGGGGAGCGAGGCAAGCAGTAAAACAGTTTCCGCCCAGTGAATCACATTCAGACCCTCACACAGGCGAATGGGGGCTGACCCCTGCCAGGCAATGACATAAACACTGACAAACAAAGGGACCCAAGCCTCTGGGCAAGTGAGGATCTTAGAGAACACCAAAGCTGCAAAAACAAATCCAATGAGAGATGTGATGAAAATAGAGTGTGTAACCATTGGGAATGTAAATGGGCAACTTTTGCTTCATTTTTACAGACAAAAACAAAGAAACTGAAAAAAAATGCATAAATGCATAAATTCCTACAAATATAAAATTAACAAAAGAGTAAAATGTGAAGTCTGATGCTGAGGAGGAGCAGGTGTAGCTGTTGAATGGATACAGAAGCAGCCTCACAATCCCCAGGGGAGAGAAAGGATTTAACTCTGCTGAGGCACCACAGATGAAGCAACAATAGAGATTTGCTAGGGACGCTTCAAGATGACATCATGTCAGATCAATTAGAGATAAGGAGAACATACTCAATAATTCAAAGACTTAGAACCCTATCAGAACACACACACATATATATGTGATAGTTGGAGCCTGGGCATAAAGGCTAGTCGCTACGAGCGGCTCTATACTCGTTAATTTAACAGTAGCAGCACATGCGCGCAACTCAAAGTGTGCCAAGATTACTTATAGTCTGGGTAAGCCTATATAGATTAGTCGGCTGGGTCTTTATGAGAGGGTCCCCTCCCCTTGCTCTTCGTGTGTGCCAGTTGTTTTATTTCAGTGGGAGAGAGAAAACCCCACACAAAGCGCCGTGATCACAGTGGAGATCCTGGATGTAACCATGGAAGCGTTTGTCTCCGTCCTCAATGGGCTGCCCCGCCATTCATTTAAACTGATTGCGCTGAATCAATATTTAGGCTTTTCTATTTTATTAGCTGCTCCGAGGGGTATTTTTGGCTGGGCGCGAAAAGAAATTAGCAGTGGCCGAGCACTTTTAATCGTTGTCTTATAGTCTCACACAATGCGTCTGTCTTGAAGCCGTCTGGCATAATTGATGAGGAGGATCTCTACTCATTTGTTGCCTTTATTCTCTACACTATTAATCAACCATTGACAATAGCTTATTGAATTACTGATCATTAGGTCTCATTCCCAGTTAAATAAATCTATAAAGTGTTGTCTTGGAAATCATCATTGAGTCTTTTGTTAGAATCAATCTTCTAAAGTTTTTTTCTGAACGCGTCACAGTTTCAGGTTAGCGTCCAAAGCCACAGTACAGAGGGACAGGATCTACGATAAGGAGCGTTAGAATAAATCATGCAAACTTACCTGACACCTTGCTTGGTCCTCTCAGTCCAAGGTAATTTACTATATCTTTACTGCCCTGGATAGCATCGGTGAGCGCTCCAAACTCCTCAGCTCCGCCTATATTCCCAATCACCAGCCATTTAAAACAGCATCATGTTGATTATAGTTTCCCCGAGAGCAGCGTGGGATGAAAAGCGCGTCTGTCATCTAACAGGGCTGGAGCCGGGTGTAACGTGCCAAACTGCGCGGGTTCCCTTCTTTCCTTCCTTCCCCGAAGTGTTTCAGAGCCTCTCTCTCTCTACACCTCACGGCTCCGCGGTGACTGCCGCCATGTGGGAGCTCCTTACTGTATGAGATTAGTTTATAGCTACTCAGAGGCTCAAGCTCGCACGTCTGTGAAGTCTAATGAGACACGATGTTTTAATCCTGTCTGTCTCACACGGGTGAACGCCGTGGTGCGCCGTATATTCGCCAACGGCGCCACCATGTGGGTTAAAAAGGCATAGCTCCGGTTCAATTACAGGGCGTTTGCTGATGTTCTGTTCTTGAACTTGATAAAACACAGTGGGCCAAAACCAGCAGATGACATGGCTCTCCAAAGCCTCACTGACTGTGGAAACTTCTTTCCGGACCTCAAGCAGCTTGGATTCTGAGCATCTCCAGTCCTTTTCCAGTCTCTGGGAGCTTGATTTCAAAATAAAATGCAAAATTTATTTCTGAAAATAGGACTTTGAGCCACTGAGAAACTATCCAGTCCTTTTTTTTCTTCTTGCAGGCAAGAGTCTTCTGACAATGTTTTTGGTTGAGAAGTGGCTTAAAACAAGAACTGTAACACATGTAGCCCATGTCCTATTGATACATTTGTGTGTGGTGGCTCTTGAAGCTCTGACAGCATCCAAAGGAGCTTTGCTTTGTTTTCTTCTCAAAGCTGTAGTTCCCCTGTTGCTTGTGCACATTTTTCTGCCTGACCGCTGTCTTTCCACTGATATGCTTGATTAGAGCCCTCTCTGAACAGCCAGCTTCTTCAGAAATTCTGTTTTATTGTGAATAAAAAAGTGTTCTTAGTAACTCATGTTGTTAAATAAAGGTTAAATGACAAAAATAAATAGAAATGCACCTGTATTTTGTGATATTGGGAATTTGAAACAACATTTAAAGCATAGGCTTTAAAATTAGGTGTATCTCTGATCTAAGCATATGAAACCTAATCAACAATCAGGAAATATGGTATTACAGACCACAGAGATGTCTACATGCACTAATAAGAAGATGCAGTAAAACTATCAGAAGTATGTGTCCAATTTTTCCACATTAATTGACAAATGAATTATATTAATTTAATACAACCCAAAATTCTGTTTAGCAGAGGAGCAAAAGCATTTTTAGTGTGATATTAGTGTAAGTCTATCCAAGTGATGCTTGGTCTTAGCAGAATAGCAATGAAAAGTGCAAGAATAATGAAGAAACAGGGGAAATTAGTTGCAAAAAAACTAGAACATATACAGCAAGAACAAGTGAAAGGGAGTTATGGTACAATATCAACAAATGGAGGAGACAGACCTCAGCAAATAGAAAAAAGATGGAGCTCTTTATATTAAACATGTAGTGGAAATAATTTTTAAAAAAAGTTTATATTTCTTTATTTTTCATCACAAAACAAAAAATTCTGAAAAAGTGCCTTAGAATTGTTAAAACTGTGTAAGTCTTGTGGTCCATGGAAAATCTAGCAGTTAGTGAGATGTTAATAATGAGAATTTTAAAAAACACTAAGCGACAGCAATAAAAGTGTGCCAAATTACCAAACATTTTATTTATTGTGTCAACTACAGTAAAATACTGAATGACACTTTCATGAAATATCATACATGCTTCCTTTTTTAAAATGAAATTAGCTGACACCATGAAGAATTGAAAACTGTCCGATACTTGTCCTCAGAAAAAGCAGTTACAAAAATGTCAGAATATCTATGAATTCACTTGAAAATTTGACATTTTTTCATTTGATATTAAAAATAATCCCACGAATTGTAATAATCAGTATTGTTGTTGATTTTGTCTTTATATTTATCACACCTATCGTAATAGTAACTGTGTAAAATCCCCTAAAATATATTTTACAAAGTCAACTGAAATCTTTGATTTATTCTTTAAATCTTACATTATCTTTATCCAGTCGCTTAAAAAACGAAAAACATCACGGGATAAATCCGCTTTTGGCGCCATCTCGCGATAAAAATATAGAAAGACGTTAGGCGGCGAAAGCGTCATTACGTAAATGTTGTGTTGACGTGGCCTGAACCTTCGAAACAGTGGTTGGCACGTACGTAAGAAACCAACCAGCAATCAGGTGAGACCGAAAATAATCCTGCGGAATTATGGGAATTACTGTGGACAATTAGCCATACTGGTTTCTCTTTTACCAGGTAAAAACAATTGTTAATGAATATCTGTAAACATAATTCCGACTGCTGTTAAATAGCTACAAAGCTTACTAACGTCAGCTAAATATTCCTATGTGGACGAGGGGTAGCACTAGCCTAGCTTAGCCTCAACTAACCGACCTGACTTTGCCTTTTAGCCAAAGAGAGAACAGTTCATGTATAACGCATTTTTGTCTTAAAACTAACCTAGCAGTTAACTCAAGCCTTTGGTTTTAACATCATGTTGCGCGTGTGTGTTTCATATATCTCCTGCTCAGTTAACTGACTCAAACCGATATTTGGCTCGTCCACCACCAAGTAACATGAACTCTTTCAAGTGGCATTTACACAATAGCTGCGTTTATCACACCCATCAACGGACGGTAAACGAGAGGAGTTGTTTTCTGTAAATACTTTTGAGCTAATGTGTTTTTCTCTCTCGCTGCGTAAGCGACTTGTAGTTTTACATTTACTGATCGTGGGGATTGCCACAGATGTGATTTCTGATATCAGGTGCGGAAAGTCTAAAAGGACATGTGCCTGATCTGATAAGATATCAACCAGCTGCCTTGACTCATCGAAGTGTGCAGACTTAAATATTAAAGTGTTCTGCTATATCTGATAATCTGTATACTTTAGTTGGACTGTTGGTAACTTAAAATTATGGTGAGCGTCTTTACCATCTGCTAATTGAGCATTTTTAGAGAGGAGAATTACCAGTTTGGTCGTGATTTGTGTCATAAAAAAAATATACAAACTGGCATTCACAGTTGTGGTATATCAGTATATTATAATCCATATAAGGATATAAACTCAAACATAACTGACTATTCAGTGCAGTGCTTACATTTAGGAGTGCATTTCCAGCTGTTACATCCCACTAAAGATAAATGCAACAATGTTTTTCTCTTACGTTTAGAACAAGTGATCTCAAAGACCTCTGCTTGCACAAAAGGACTAATACACTGTGGGGCCCAGAGACACCAAGAGCCATGGACCCAATTTTTTAGAGATCCACTGGTCATAACTTTGTGGCTAGTTCCCAATTTCAGGTTTTTGGAAACGTTTTTTCTGGCAATACCGATTTCAGTGGATCTTGAATTCTGTTAAAGAACTGCAGTATAAGAAGCTATAAAAACACTGAAATATTTTTTTCTATCTTTCCTGTCACAAGCAGCCTCAAGAGCCCTAACAGCTCTTACATTTAAAGGTTTGTCTTTGTTGATTTGTTTTAATGTTCTGACACATAACCCTCTCTTGTTGACCTGTACTTAATAGCTTTATTTTAGCCATTACGATGCCGTCTTCACACTTCTCTGTAGGGCCATCAATGCAGGTAAACTGATTCCAGATCTGATTTAAAAAAAAAAAAAAAAAAAAACAAACAAACAAAAAAACATCTATATATCATTTGCTGTTCTTTCACGTGTTAACTGGCTTAAGGAAACACTTTTCCAGAATCAGTGCTAATACCTCCAATGGTCTTTGTGCCCACCTTGTTTGGACATAATCTAGTCAGGACAGGGTTTTTATTGATCCCTAGTCAACACTTCTGTGGCCAGTACTGACTGACTTTTTCCCCCTCATAATTCCAGACAGGAAGTGGGTTGATTGATTCAATATTCCTAGCTTACATCATATTTTACCATCATTATGGGTTCTTTTGATTGAAGGACTTCAGAACACGTAGGGCCTAACCTGCATGTATTGGCAAAAGTGTTTGTCATATCTGAATTGTTTTTGCGCAGATGTGCTTGTGCATGCTGACATCTGTATGATTTTGTTTCTCAGAGTTAAAAAGATGTCCAGTAGAAGTCAACACTATGGGTTCCAGTCAGCCACCATGGTGCAGCCTGCCAACGGCGGCCATGCCTACCTGTTTGGGACCAACGGCTCGGAAAACGACCTGTCAGAGGAGGATGGAGAAAGCTTTGAGCTCCGATCACGGGGTAAAGAGAGGCTGCGGAAGAGCACATCCAAAGAGCGACTGGATGATATTATCTACCTTAGCAGAGACATCCAGGAGGGGGACACCCTGAACAGCATTGCCCTGCAGTATCATTGCTCAGTATGTATTTTCTCTTACTAGCACACCCCTTCCACCTTTATACATTTGTAGCAAAAATCTGACCATCAGTTACTGGATGAGTTGAAACTTAATAAGGCATCGAATTAACAAAATGCTTTTTAAAAATTGGGGATTATGGTCTCTTTAGAATTTCAGTGTGAACATATAAATTATGTGATGAAGATTACTTCTATTTTGTGTTTGAGATATTTCGAAGTGTGGCGCTCTGGCTTTACGCCGCCTGTGTGTTTTGCATGGGTACATTTGCATAACTGCAGCTACATGTGTGTACTCGCATCACTCACCTTGTTCCAGCTTAGTCGACAGCCATAAGCAGACAAGGTTTCATGTAATTCTTTGCTGCTGATGTAATTTGCAATACTAAGTAGCTAATGATAAATAAATAAAAAATAAATTGAAAATATTCAGCAAAAGGGGTTCTTGCTGAGCTCAGTATAGTTGTCAACAAATTTTAAGCTCCATTTTTCTGTTAACTGTTTCCCTTACGCCAATGTAGACACTACATACTGTACAGAAAAGTGCTGCGGAGAGGCTAAAGCTTTGGTTGTGACACACAACCCCTAACGTATTATCTTGCGAGCCAAAGTGGAAATTATGATGTTGTGGAAATGCAACGCAGCTTATGTAAAAGCTTTCCTTAGAGGTTGCAATTATGCCCTGGAAGCTTGCAGCTATCTGAGTACACATGTATTGGATAATTTTGCAGCATAAGCAAAGCAGATATGTGGGTAAGAGCCTGTCCAGCATGATGGGGGTGGGGGGACCTTCTATTTCAGTAGATTTACAGTTTGTGCTCAAAAAAGGAATAATGCCGTGTAAGCAGGAAGCTGCTACCGGCACGACTGTTGACACACCTAAGGTGTCGGCAAAAGTTTTTGGCACAATGCGTTAAATAAATAATAAATAAAAAATTTGCCTCTGTATCAGACTATTCAGATATTTTTTAAAAAAGCATCATCTAAGCCAATCTAGAGCATAAGATGCTATTAAATGACTGTTGTGTTTTGTAGGTGGCGGACATTAAACGAGCCAACAACCTCCTGACAGAACAGGACTTCTTCGCTCTACGTTCTGTTAAGATTCCTGTGAGGCGCTTCAGCGTCCTCACAGAGACTCACAGCGCTGGTCCTCCCAAACCCGTCTCACCCACTGGGATCAGGCGGGTGCCCCAGATTTCCCCTCCCATGCCTCTCCCCACAGAGTCCTCCACTGACTCTTGTTCTTCCACCGACAGCGTTGAAGGATTCCTCCTGGAGAAGGACAAGGACATTGAGGAGCTGGTGAAATCCACAGGACCATCTCGGAGCAGCCTCAGTGAGGTCGTGTCATCCTTAACGCTGCAGCAGCCGCTGCTGGGAGAAGTGGAGTATAAACCAGTACAGAGAAAGGACCCCTATTATGGAGCAGACTGGGGCATGAGATGGTGGACTGCTGTGGCCATCATGCTGTTCGTCGGCATTGTCACACCTGTGTTTTATCTGCTCTACTATGAGGTCCTTGCCAAATCCGATGTTAGCCATCACGGCGTTACTACCCAGACCTACGGCAACGGGCAACATGAACAGCTAAAAAGTAAGACCTTGGACATTCCCAGAGAAGACGGGGATCCTGGGGAGGGACTCAAACTTGCGGCCCAAGCAGACCCACAGAGACACGGTGTGGAACCCGCTGAAGCTGCTCAATCTTCATTCCTTGAAAAAACATAGCAGGACTTTCATTCCCACATGTAATAAACTACGTGAATTTAACTCTCATTTTCAAATAGTCTTATATTGATTTAAAAAAAGTTTAATCTGATTTGCTGGGGTCTATTGAGGACAGTACAGGCTGGCTAAGTGTTGCAATAATTTTGGTTTCAGTCGATCCATTTGTATGCTTTTGAAGCACGGAGCATTAACGGGCTGAAACAGAATAAACCTCACCTTTGAGTGAGAGGTCAGCTCTAACAGTCGTTCTACCCAGTATACATGTTTTTTGTCATTGATACCAGTGCAGTTTAAGCCAGTTGTAAAAGAATATATATTTTAAAGAAATTAGATACATAATTTCCCTTATTTATTCCATGATAAATTAGTGGCGATGTCTTCAAACATGGCTTTGCTGCAGTGTTTTAATTCAATTTTGGCCAAACCAAGGTTGGAACTCAACCACTTGCTGTTTTGCAAAGTTAGACTGCTCCCACTGTGTTTGATTAGAATTAATTTGTGAAAACTGAGGATTAGTTTTTCTTTATATTATCAGTATTGAAATGCCAGTTGAAACCTTGATTATGTTTTTGCTAGCTATTAAGAACCAACCTATAATTCTCATTGAAAACCGGAGCTTTTTGGAAACATGTTTTGACTTGCTCCTGAAACCATGTGGACGTTTAGACCTGTCATATAGCCCTTTTATTTCATCACAGTGTTATCTTGATTTTCTTTGACAAAGCATATTTGAGAAATCGACAGTACGTGCCTTTAAACTGTGGTTCAGCTCGAAGAATAAATAAATATATTTTCAATACATTCTTTCTTTCTGCAAATTTTCAGACACTCTTATTTACAAAGTTCTTCAAAGAAAATCTGTAACGCAAAAATAGAGTACCGCTCTGCTAGAAGTGTTAACTTAAATGTCAGGAACGCTTCAGCTGGAGTCTCGTCGTTTCAGTATGTTGCTTCACCATCCATGTTCTCGTCACTGTCAGCAGCAAAATCTTCGCCGTTGTCAAAATAGCTCTCAATGTAGTCGTTGTCCTACGAGAAAGCGAATGCAACAGTAAATGTAGTCCTCACATGATCGCACTTTGTGAAACATCTTCAACTTAGCTCTTCATTTACCTCCTCAAGGTCTTCTTCCTCATATTCTTCCTCTTCTATTTCTTCACCATCCTCCGTTTTTTTCTTCTCTGCCTCATCGTCTGATTTTTCAGCATTTCCGTCATCTTTCTTTGCCAGTTCCTGACATTTCAACATCACAACTGACTGAGACTCAAGAATAATTTTTTTTTTTTTTTTTAATGCAAAACTGTAAAAATTATGGAAAGTTTTAAGACCATGTAAGTTTACTGCATATGAACTCCTCTACAATTCCTTTCAAAAGTAAACTTTTTTTCACATTTTGTTACATTACAACTGCAAACTTCAATTTCTTTTACTGGGATTTTATGCCTTAGAACAACACAATGTGGTGTATAATGTAGAAGTGGAAGGAACAGGATACATGGGGTTTAAAATAGTTTATAATTAAAGAACTTTAAAGTGCGTCATACTCAGGTGGGAGAATCTGTTGACAAGTCAACTAATCAGTCTTCTAATCTGGCCATTTAGGAAGATTGACATAAGGAGAGTCATTGGTGAAAAAGGCCAAAAGTCTGCTTTGCAGTTTACCACAAGCCATACGGGGATACAGCAAACATATGGAACAATGTGCTCCGGTCAGATGAAATCCAAATTCAGTTTTTTGGGGGGGTTTCAAGCTAATACTTCACCTTGAACACACCGTTCCTAGAGTGAGACATGATGGTAGCAGCAACATGCTGAGGATCCTTTTCTTAGGAAGCTGGACAGATGGGATGATAGATTGCACAAACACGGGTAAATCCTGGACGAAAAGCCATTAACAGGCTGAAATAGACTTCAGATTTGAGGGGAAGCCATGTTTCCCCTTCCCCCCACTTCTAACTGATGCACTATATTGAGCTGGTTTACTCCAGTGAAATACACTGAAGTTTATGGTTGTAATATGACAATTTGTGAAACTGCTGGGTTTGCACTGTACATAGCAAAGCCAGAAATGAATTTAGCTTGGTCCTGTATAAGATATATTAACCTTAGGGTCACTGATTTTAATTATTCTGAATTGATTTCAAAAATTTCATCTGAAACTGTGAAAAATATAAATTGGGAAACTTTCCATGTTCACTAGCTTTTTTTATGAACACTGCACTGATTCAAAGCGCACAAAAAAAAAAGCATCAAACAAAACTGGCATGTCCAGTAAGCTCTCAGTAGCTCCACATAAGGAAGAGAGAAGAAGCTCACATCTAATTTGCTCAGAACATCCGCTGCCTCTTTGTGCAAACTTTTCCCAGTCTTCTTATTCTTTGTACCTGCAGTAGTAAAAAAGAAGTCCATGTTATAATCGTCCATTAAATTCAGTTCCGCACGATGGCTTTAACATACCTTTAGTTCGAGGTTTTTTAGTTCTGGGCATCAATTCTTTTGGAAAAAGGTTCCAGTCTAAAGCACCAAGAAAGATAAATACATTAGTTTCTGGGGTTTTTTTTTTCTTTCTTTCTTAATTTGTGGTAATTCTCTGGCATTGTGTTGTTGTTATCCACATACCCGGAGTCCATCCCTCATCTTCCATCTGGCGGCTCTGCTTCAGATATCTCTCAGTATATTTCTCCACTTCTGTTTTATGAAAACAAGAGCAACCTCAATATATCTTGAGATAAGTGCAAAGTCATGCTACACGTCTGAAGTGTTTTCAGCACAATTATTGATCCTTGGCCATTAGGCTCGTAGTTTAAAAAGTCACCAACATTGTTTCTTACTGTTGTATCTGCAGTTCCTATTTACAGCGCTTCACTTGTGGAAAAAGTGAGGCCCTGTGAATACATTCTGGATGCCCTGAAGCTGCATAAGCTCAATTCACCTGATAACATTAAAAAAAAAAAAAACCACACAACATACTGTATAAAAGAACTGAACGACTTACTTGCTCAAAACAGTAACTGTGAAAAGCTTGTGATGATAGACCGAAGAAATCACATTAAAACTGCAAGCTGAGATGGCAGCTATAACTCAATACTGCCAAAATTATGCTCTTTCCCTTTTCCTTTATGTGACCCATATTAAATATCTCAAGTCATAAAAGCTGCATTAGCTTCCCTCCCAGCAGCCCAAATTGTTTTCCTGCAGAAAATCACGGAGACATCGGCTCTCTAATGGACCACTCTGCTCCTCACCTGCTCTGTTGGACTGAACTTTGATATTGTGAGGCAGCCGCTGCATCGTCCCTCTCAGTTCCTGCTTCAGGGCCAGCATGTAGTCTTCGTCTTCACCAGCCTTCAGTGGAACTGGTTTAAAGTCTGTGTTCTGGAGAACATGAGATTTTGTGATGAGGAAAAAATAACAAGGTTTCACTTTAATGGGTTTGGTTGGTTGGGTTTTTTTTGTTTTTTTTTTTTTTGTTTTTTTTTTTTTTGTTTTTTTTTTTTAAGTTCTTTAGGTTTCCTGCACGTTTTCCGTTTCAAAATTTCAAACTTTTCCTTACTCAAGTTTTCTACATTTTTCAGTCTTTGAAACATTCTAGATGTTGGAGTACAAAATATTTATCTGGTTAGTTTTTATTAGGTCTGTGTTTCACAAATCATGAAAAACAAGATGCGGACATTGGCTTCCAACTTGGCAGTGTGGTAAAGGGCTATTTCACTGCTTCTTGGTATCTGAAACAACTTTAATTCTAAATCTGTAACAGGCTTGTAAAATCTGCACTAGATTATCATATAACATTAAATACAGATTTTTAAAAATCACACTTTGTGTTCTTTGATAACTTTAATTTGGCTAAAAGATAGTCCCAAAAAGTAGAAAGTTTCTGGCTGTTTGTTTGGTATAAGCCAAACCCAGTTTAGGAATCAGTGGTCCAGTTAAAACCCTGGTCAAAGTGGGTCTTGTCCCAGGGAGTTTGTGAAACTCCACAGTTAGGAATTTAACTACAATAGTGAGTTTGGGTCAAATGAGATTAGCAGACTGAGCTTTTCTGCAACAAAGACTGCAAGTAGGTTTGGGGTGAAACAAAGGGCAAGTACATGGTCAAGCACCATTAAGTGCTGCATAGTGTAGGATCTGTGATGCTATGGGTCTGTATCCCTTTTAAAAGCTCCTGCTAAAATACAAGGCATCATAAATGGAAAATGGGCATTTGATTGAGATTGATTTTTCAATTGATTTAATTTATGCAATTCATTTTTATACCTTGCATTGTTAACAGCAGTTAGCCTTACCTGTGACATTATTCAGTTAGCAAATCCCAATGGGTTTAAACCTTTACCTGGAGCATTGGTAAACTGATTTAAAAATACTTCCCAAATCCAAGTCCCAACTTCCCAGCTAACAGGAAAACCGGCCACCAGCACGTTATTGGCTCACTGTCTCCCGTTTCAGTTCATTCAGCCTTTTTCCTTTGATTCGTTTCTGCTTGAAGCAAATATGAATGTGCTTCAAGAAATCATAGTTGATGTGTTTCAGTTCAAACCAGCATTTCTTCTGACAACCACTGTTGGAAGCCAACTACAGGTTTAGAACCGTGGATCTTAGGAATTGTGCAAGGATCCTTCTCTCTCTTTGCTTCAATTTTGAGAAGTGTTACAGTACAAGTGTTGGCAAAAGTGAGTTACACAAAGAGTACTGACAGCAGTGGTACCAACAGCCATCGTAGATTTTGTTAAAAACTATAAAATGAAATTGCTCACTGAGGAATTTTTTTCCCAGTTGACTAAATTTACTCAAATCAACAGCTGGATCTTTCTATTTTGTTCAGTGTGTGATTATTCTAATGAAAAAAGGTCACTGTATTTTTACTCAATTCTAACAAGAATGAAGAATGAACTTAGTCTGCCTTATTTGAGTCCAATTTGTCAGAAGGGCTTATAGTTCACATATATATAAACATCTAATCATCTAAATGTTATATTTAACAGTCAAACTGGCGGAAAACCAATTCTTTGTAGTGTCTAAAGCCCCAGATTTATGAATAATTATCAATCATTTGGGGGAAACACAGGGTCTGATTTAATCAATTTTAGAAATACTGATCTGAAACATATTCAAGTAATGGGTAATACCCTTTATGTATGCCAAACACTAACATGCTTTTTCAAATATTTTTCATATGGCTGTAACACAAACTATATTTCCTATGTAAATTTCCTTTTCCTCTCTTGAGTGTTAATAGACATGGACTGGTGCAAACAGAAGATTAAATCCCACCCTTTAGAAATGTAATTTTGGAAGTTTAACACTGAGATGAACAGTGAGTTTATCCTGGGTCCTTGTATGTGTGTGTGTGTGTGTGTGTGTGTGTGTGTGTATTTGGTACTTACTGGATACAGCGGACTGGGCCCCACCCTGGCCTCTGGCATGCTGCCTCTGCCAATGCCCAGAGCTTCTATGTTGAAGGTAAAGGCAGCCACCCCACGGCCCTTGCCTGCCATGGCTGCAGGTCTGTCCTCTACCTGTAACACATGTCATCAGTCAATTTCACTGAACACGTGTTCACACAACCATCAATGCAGCATTAGTCAGCACATAAAAAAGCATCATCTAAAATATCAGATGAATCCATACAGTTTTAATACTCACTTTGAGTGTGTTATTGGAGCACTCCTTGTATGCAAAATTACAAACTATACGTCTGTTTCACGGATGTAAAGCGACATTTAGCTGCTGCTACTGAGTCTCCTCCACGTTTTCAGTCCTGCTTTGTCGTTAACATTTAAGTGATCAGTTTAATCTTTCGTTCTAGTCAGCTAAATTATGAAAAATAATAAAAGAACTACCTTTAAATGAGATTTATATTACTTTACTTGTACCGGCGTGGCAACGTGTGTACACTGTGCAAACTACAGACAGAATATGAGACACCGATGTGTCGTTGGAGGACGAGCCGTCTCGGTCAGATAACTCGTTCAGTTGAACGATGGGATCCGATTCCCTTTTTGAGAGTCTGAACTCTTCCATCAAATTAAAAACCAGACACTACGTTATTTCATGCATGTGTACCTACAGCTGAAATATGTTTTTTTTTTTTTTTTTTTTTTTTTTTTTTTTTTTTTTTTTTTTTTTTTTTTTTTTTTTTTTTTTTTTTTAAGGGATACATATTAACAGGGGAAAACACATAGTGGATGTTTTATGATGGCCAGCTCTATTCTAACTATGTAAGTTGGAGTACAGATCTGGGAATGACATCATATGTTGAGTGGGTTTTTCTTTTTTTGGATTTTCTAATTTATTTGATACTAATACTTCACAAGCTAATAACATTGTTCTCCTCCATTTTATGCATTCACAGATTGAAAGAACATAATTAAAAAAGAGAGACAGTGCAGCACTAAATGGGCCTCTGGATTAAGGTAATTCAAGTCACAGGAAGTCCAAATAAATAGTTTATATCTGCAAAGTTCCTGTATTTTACATATAAGAGGTCTGATTAGACCAGGCGTTGCTCTGTGACCTCTGACTTTCTAAGTGTTGTTTTGGACTTCAAAGCTCACTCCTGTTGTATTTCCAACTGGAAACCTGGAAAAAGCAGATTGTTTAAAAACAAAGGGAACACACTGTGCTGTAAAAGTTACAGTTTTATTTTGAAAAGAATATGTGAGGTTTATTTGTCAAGTCTATCGTGACCATTTTTCATTAGCTTTCTGAGCAACTAGTGTTGTGGAACCTACTTTGGCAATAATAAAACCTATAAGAGAGACTTATTGTAAAAAGTATTTGCTTGTATTTTTGAAACTGCTGTCTGTTCATATCTGTTGTAAACTCTAGCAATATAAATTCTGAAGTTTATATGATTGTATTGTGGACAAAAATAATAAATATGAAAACTACGGTAACATATGAATATTAGAAGTAGAATTTAGTGAACAGTGGTCTGGGGACCGGAAAAATGGAGCTTTGTGATAAGGATCCTTGAAAAGAGTCGGAATTCCCATCACTATGACAGCACCCGTAAATGTAGCTTTAACTTGTGTGACTCAATGGAAGGCGGGGTTTAATTACATCCAATGATTATCCAGAAGAAGCACAGCGTCATTCGTATGTCTGTCCAATGAGCATGCGCTTTCCTTGCACGGGTGTGTCAGCAGCGACCGTCACATTAGCCTAAATGACAACATATCACCTCCAGCTACGAGGCTGCTAACACCTCCCCTGACAGTACAATAACCGCTGAAGCTAACCTGGATAACTGCATGACTGGGGATGTCTGCAGCCGACTGGTACGCCCACAAGTCGCTCGGAGACGGACTCTTCTGGATCCAGGAGCGATTCTACCAGTCGGAGAACCGAGCCAACATCTGGCTTCTCCGCGGCACCCACCAGGACGTAGTCATAGACACGGGTCTGGGCTTGAGGAGCTTACCTGAGTACATCGACGCCAACGGGCTGCTCGGGAAAGACCCGCAGAGGAAGAACCCGCTGCTGGCTATTGCCACCCACGCCCACTTCGATCACTCGGGGGGTCTGCATCAGTTCCAACAGGTGGGCGTCCACAGCGCGGAGGTCGATGCCCTGGCGAACGGGGACAACTTCGAGACGGTGACCTGGCTCAGCGACAGGGAGATAGCCGTGGCTCCCAGTCCGGGATGGAGGGCGAGACACTACAAAGTGAAGGCTGTGCAGCCCACACACATCCTGCAGGAGGGTGGGTAGGAGATGCTAAGCCTCAGGATGGGGGGGGGGGGGGGTGCAGATCTAAGATCAGACACCTGGAATGCTGCATGCAGGGAAAAGCAGTGGCTTACCGTGATGAATGGGTGAAAAAGGCCTTTCTGAGGCACCGTCAAACTGGCACACGTCCAACACTGACTTGTTATATTTATGCATATGCACACCTGCACAAAACCTAAATAGAGACAATTTACCTGTCTAAGGTAACAGTATAGAGGTGCATTACGGCTAACCTTTATCACAGTCAGTTTCTGCAGTAAAAACGTGTAACATGTTAGGGTAAACGGTAATATGTCATTGCTTTTTTTTTTTTTTTTTTTTTTTTTTCCAAAACATGTAATCAGTTGTGGATGAAAAGACAGGTCGATCTATGGGCCTCTCAAGCAAACCGACTGAGATCGTTTCATAGCTACTACTATCCTTTATCTACATATGTCTTCTATTTATAGCCAAAGTGCTGATGACTTTGATGGTTCTTCCAAGAATGGAAGCAGAGACTGGGCACACTTCCTGAATTCTGATATTCAGGTTTACCTTTTTGAAGCATCCTCCAGTTTTAGTTTACATTTGCAGAAAGTGGATATCCAGCATCAGCAATTATTAAACAGAATAAATCTGTGTTAAGTTTCTGCATAAACAGGTATACTGTTTAAAATGTTACACCCCTTTACTTATTGCGATCACTGCCTTTGGTGGTGTTCCCTATAAACACACAGCTTCCAGAAGATTACATTTCGTCATTGGCATTCTTTCAGAGTATAATCTAAATTAAAAGTAGAGAAATGAAAAGTAAATATTCATACTCATCGCCGCTGTGTCAGAGCCACTTGGTGCAGTGCAGATGGTATATCTTATTGCATGGCGTGCCAACCTCACCCTTTGCCATTCTGTGCGATTCATACCTGGTTTAGATAAAATCAATATCACACGGAAGGCTCCAGACTGCACAGGATACGAACCAGAGGGGATATGACGGTCAGACAAATTTAAAAAAAAAATATTTAATCTGAATATACAAGGCCTTGCAAGATATATTCATACAACCTTGAACCTCTTTAACATTTACAATCATGAACTTTCATGTATTTCAGTGAAATTTCATGTGATAGACGAATACAAAGCAGTGCGTAGTTGTGAAGCTGAAGGAAAATTTTACAAATAAAAATCTGACAAGTTTAGGGTGCATCCATGTTTAGCCCCTTTACTCTTGTAACCCTGATTCAAATCCTGTGCAGCCTATTACAACAGCCTGTAACAACTCACCATAAACGTCACAGTGCGTACACCAGCAACATGGTAGCACATAGTGCTGGCAGCATCATGCTGTGGGGATGCTTTTATTCAACAAGGACAGGAGAGCTGGTCAGAGTTGATGGGAAGATGGATGGAGCTAAATACGAGAACCTTTGAAGTGCCGGAGTCTGGGGCAGAGGCTCATCATCCAGCAGGATATTGGCACGAAACATACAGCCTGAGGCACAATCTAGTTGTTTAGATCAGCGGTCCGCTTCTTCTACATCTGAAGCCTAATGTGGATTTTCAACTCCTTTTGTAATTTTGACCAAAATTAATAGTAACTTTAAAAATTATATTTAAAGGGCATGCTTTTATAGCTGTCCAATCATATGTTTTACATCCATGCAATTTTCACCTGAAGGATTATGACAATTTAAAAAAAAAAAAAAAAAAAAGGTCTTGGCTGCCTATGTGTGTGTAAGTGAACGCTGAAAAAAAATAATATTACCAGAATCACCAAAATAGTAAATGGCCCGCATTCATATAGTGCTCAGGTCTGAGGTCTCCACACTACAATCACACATTCACACGCTGATGGTGGTGAGCTACTGGACTATGGCCACAGCTGCCCCTCGGGCAGACTGACAGAAGCGAGGCTGCCGCTCCACCGGCGCCACCGGGCCCTCTGACCACCACCAGCAGGCAAGGCGGGTGAGGTGTCTTGCCCAAAGACACGACGACTGAGACAGATGGAGTGGGAGTTCAATCCGGCAACCCACCGGTTACAGGGCAAACCCCTTCTTCCTAGATGGTGAATTCAAATGCTTGCAGCACTTTTCAGATTTTTATTTGGATATACATTTAAAAGCCCTTTATCATTTTCATTGTACTTCATAATCATACCCCACTTTCTGTGGATCTATCATTTAAAACCTCCATGATGTGCATCAATAACTTGAGCATCTCTCTCTTCCTCCTTTCTAGGTGACGTTATTAACCTTGGTGACAGACAGCTGACGGTGCTTCACATGCCGGGTCACTCTCGGGGCAGCATCTGCCTGCACGACCGCGACAATAAGCTGCTGTTCAGCGGAGACGTTGTGTATGATGGCGCCATGATTGACTGGCTGCCCTATAGTCAGGTCAGCGATTATATCAGCAGCTGCGAGCGTCTCATCGGGCTGGTGGACAGCGAGCAGGTAACACTAAAACGTCCAGTAGAGCAATCATGTCTTGTTTTTATGTTTACATGTTAGTACTTGTACATTTAAAGTGCTCGACTGCGGCTTTGCCACTGATTCAAAGGAACTGGGCTGTTTACAAGTCAGTTAGTTCAGGAAGTAAGTGCATAATCCCTCTAAGAAGTGTTTCACAGCTAAAAATCTTGTGTTTTCAGCGTTACACTTCATAAATCTTTCCCAAAGCTGAAAAAAAAACCAAAAAACTGTTACATCCGACAGGTCGACCAAGTCCTCCCAGGACACTACAATACTTTTGGCGCAAAGCGTCTCCATCGGCTCTCGTCCACCTACATCAGCAGAGCTGGAACGTGCCCTGCAAAGTTCTCCACGCTTGCCTGGAGAACTCTGGCCGGGTTGGCTCTGCGGGCCTCCAACCCTCGCTGTATATGCTAATGCGAGTGGATCGCGAAAACAGGAGGACGCAGCAGCGCACACAGAAAGATGCTTCAATATGGAGGACCTAAAATGGTAAAAAGTGTAATTCAACAGAACTCGTATAATTGCCAAGCCCAGCATAAAATGTCTCACTTGGGTAAATAGCTTCCTATGAAGTATACAATATAAAGTATTACAAGTGTTACTCTGTAATGTATTGAACAATATGTGAATGTTGGTGTTGGTATGATTTAGATGTGTTTTTTAATATTTTAAGCAAATGTGAACTTATAATAGCACAATGATGGTACAACTGTGCACTACAAACAGAAAACAGGGAGCTTTGGGTTCTTCTCTGCGGCGTTTCAGTCAGCATGGCCATAGCTTTTCACTATGCATTCTGCAGTGAAGACCCAGCAGTGACTACCTCCTATGTTTGTATTTGTGCTTTGTACTGTTGATTATTAATCTATGGCTTTGCTATGAAATCACTGACAATAAAGTCTTTGCTCAGCATGACTTTTTCCTGTTCTTCTACTGCAGGTTGCACACTTGGTTGTTTATGTAAGTGGGATTTGAAACATCGGAGAGAAATGAAGGCAGAATAGAAACGGATTTAACCAAACATCTGATTGATGAAGCACTGAGGGCAATGCTTCTGTGGAAAGCTCTCACGCTTCATATAAGGATGCAAAGGGTGATGCGGATGACTACAAAGATTAGATTTGAATTTTAATGCTCACTGCCTGGCAAAAATGTTCATTGGTGCTAACCTTTTCTTTCCACATTTTTGTCACATTACTCACTGCATCACTTTATTGTATTTCATTGTAATTTTATGTGATAGATGAAAACAAAAGTGCACAATCGAGAAGTGAAGGGTTTTTTTTTTTTTTGGTTTTTTTTTTTACATTTTTTATTGTATTCCACACCCCCATATACATAAAAGAACCATTCTTTTGGGGAGTGTTTCTTTCAGCCTTGCAGATGTAGATAATACTTTTTGTTCTCCTATTCTTTGCAAAGCAACTCAAGTTTAGATTGGATAGAGAGCATTTATGAACATAAATACTGCTGCTGATTCTTAAATGGATTTATTTTTAGATGTTGGCTAGGCCATTTTAACACAAATATACTGAGATCTAAACCACTCTACTGTATGGTTAATGTGTGGAAAGCTAGGCCGACTGTGCAGTTTTCATGTTATAATTCCATATTTCCCAGAGACAATATCCAATCCCTTTTTGGCTAATTAGATAAATGGATTATGCTTTGTTATACACGCTCCCTCTAAGTGATTATGGATAGATGGAAAAACACAGAGATGAATGAATGGATGGATAAACAGATAAATACTGTAAATGGAAAGAGTGGTGGATGAGTTTTTTTTTTTTTTTTTTTAAATACATATCCAGACGTTGAAAATATTTAAATCAAATTCCATGTTTTCCAGACTGTGTGGGAACCCTGAGTGGTGAACCTCTGCTTCAGACCTCAAGTCTTTTGCTGCCTCAGAGGTTTTCTATCAAAGTTCCCCTTTAATTTGCTTCGTTTGCTTTTGACCAGGTTCCATTCCTGTCGTAGAAACCATCTTCACAGCATGATGCTGCCACCACCACAACATTTCAAATACAGATACTGTATGTTCAGGCTTATTGTCCTATAGGATGGAGAATCGTTGTCTCTTCATCAACATTAACTCTGACCAGCTTCCTTGTCCCTGCTAAAGAAAAGCATCCCCACAGCATGATGCTGCTACTATTACCATGTCTATGTGTTTTTGAATGACAAATACAGATTTGAAAAGCTGAGGTAGTTTTAAAACTATAAACATTTATTTTAATTAAAGTTATATTATTTAAATGTGATCTTTCCACATTTCTTATTTTATACTCAACCTTTTACAGATGGTGTATATGTGGGACACACAAAACCTGCAAAAGAGGGAGACTCTTAACAGTGTTAATCAGTATTAACAAATAAAGATTTGCACATTATCTGTTAAACTTCTGATAATCGCACAAATGTACAGTTGCATTTATAAAATCAGGTATGTAACAAAATGACAGAGCGAGGTTTATCTGTTAACTTATAAAATAATTTACAGTAACAAATGCTTATTTGACATATCACTAAATATGGTTGCTTTAAGTCCACAATGATTAAAAGACATCGGGGGGGAAAAAAAGACAGAGCTTCACCGATAGTCACAGAAATCTGATTAATTTTCTTAAAGAAAAAATAAAACCTGATGGCAACAATTGCAATTAAGAAAAATACTGAAGTGGAAATGTGATGCAATATCTGCTCTTACAATCCCACCGCTGGTATGTATGCAGAATTTAGCAGAAAGGTTTTCAAAACAGAAACAACATATAAACATTTTGATGTACATGTTTGATATGAAAGGAGTCATGGCTTTTTTTTTTTTTTAATCCTTAGAAGGCTTTTACCCTTAGAAGGCTCACAGGCAGGAAACACCACACTGAAACCATACAATGCTGCAAATGTGTCAGTGCAGCAGGACATTGAGTATGGCTTGGGTTTTCAATTAACACTTTACTTTAACTACTACCACTTGGTTCTGATGGCAGCCCTCCAGTGATGTGCAGATAAATGCTCTTTGTAAAGGTAAAACCCAAAGCAGATATTTATTTCTTTTTTAATCCTAAAAATGTCAGTCAGAACCAATACAGTAAATATGAACACTTGCATTAAACTTTCCCCAAATTCACCTGTTAGTATGATCACTGGTAGTTAAACACCTAACTTACAGAACAAAATGCTGCATAGTTGTTTTTAAAAAAAACTCATCCGGTATGTAAATAAGTACACTGTAGCAGGGGTCACATAACAGGCAACAAACATGAACTTCTTATCAACCTATTGAGCAGAATCGCTGGGTAATGAAACTGCACAAACAGGGTATGTTGTTTAAAATCTTACACCCCTGTCGTCCCTGAATTTGCTTAAAACTAAACTATTCCATTGCAGCTTCAACTGTATTTTAAGGGTCATTATCCTGCTGGAAGGTGAACCTCTGCCCAAGTCTCAAGTCTTTTTGCACCCCATTGTTCCTGCTAAAGAAAAATATCCCCACACCATGATGCTGCCAGCACCATGTTTTACCATATGTATCTGTTAATAAAATGATAAATATGTGAATCTTTCCTGTGAAGTGCCCTTTTGCTCCACCTCACAGACCCCCCCCCCACAACAGAAACACTTCATAGTTTTACAACATAATAAATTACATTCAGTTAAAGTATGACTGGGACAACAAGAGAGATTATCTTAAAATTATGTTTCAGTGGATGGTAAGGGTGATAAAAAGGGGAAAATAATTTATCATCCAGTTTCAAGATCACATTACAGAGTTAAGAGTTTGAACAGTGTGGAGCATATCTAACCCATGTTCTAGCTTTTTTTTTACTCTCTCCAAAGCAGCATCATTATTATAATTTTTGAAAGCAAACAGCATCTCCCATCCTATAATCTGTGGGAACCCAGGAGCTCCTGCAGTGATTGTCACCATCTTCTGGGTTAAAAAAAAAAAAAACAAAACAAAAAAAACAAACAGTTTTCCAGTTTGACCCAGACAGGTCTTTTCTAAGCCACGCTTTCCTGTTAAAGGCAGCTGTACACATCCTTGAGTTTAGTTCACATAATAAGCCTGTTAATGCATGGTTCAAGAAACAATGTTTAAACAAACAACAACAACTTCTATCAGGTAACAAGTTCACACTTGACTCTGCAGCCAGTTACGAGGATCCAGCCTGGCACGTAGGTTTCTCAGGCTGCGTCGAGCTGGGGAGGGCCTGGAGAAAGGACCCCCCTCTGATGACTCGGGGCTGTGGCTGCCCTCGCTGTTGCTGGAGCTGTTGCTGGAGGTGGAGCTGGAGCAGGAGAGCGTGGTCTGTGTGCTGCGCTGCGACAGAGGTGAGCGAGAGGAGACGGGGAGAGGTGTGAGCGGCGATGAGGAAGGAGGCTGGCAGGAGCACTGGAAGGTCCCTCCGCCTCCGTATCCTCGCCCTCGGAGGGTGCTGAGCTTAGCGTCCAAAGAGAGAGTGCGCGGCCTCAGACGGGAGGGTGAGGAGGACAAAAGCGAGAAGTGTGACGAAGGCTCAGGCCAGCCGTGACGGTGACAGCACGGACTGGTGCTGCAATGGCTGTCACTGTCCGACGTCAGACTTGCATCAGAGGAGAGCAGACCCAGCTGTGGGCAGCGGTGAGGGCTCACGGGGCTCCGAGAAGGAAGACGACGAGGAGAGCGAGGGCTGTGGCCAGAGAGGCGAGATGTACACGGACGGACAGGGAAGCCACTGCTTTTTGGACTGTTCTCCTCAAACACAGACATCCAGGTGGGAGACGTGCCCAGCTGGCTGCGAAGCTCCAGCTCTTGCATTCTCCGGGCCAAGATGTCGGACACGGTGCTGCTGAGGTCATCGGATGACTCAATAACTGCACAACAGAAGCAGCAAAGTTAATCAAGCTGTTGGGAAGTAGATTTTTCAAAAGGAATTTAATACAACGGAAGTAAAGTTTAACAGGACCTTGCAACAGTATTTCATAGCTCTTGAAGTTTTACACATTTTACAACATAACAACCACAAACTTCAACGTATTTTATTGGAATTTTATGTGACTGACTAACACAAAGTAGTGTATAACTGTGTTGTGGAAAGAAAATAATGCAAATCTTCAGAACTTCAAAAAATGTGGCGTGTCCATTCTTCTTTTGAAAACAGTTTAAGCTCAGTCAAATAGAATGGAGAGATAAGTTTTCAGGTCTTGCCACTGATTCTCAATTTAGGTGTGAACTTTGACTGGACCATTCCAACATGTGATTATGCTTTGATCTAATTAATTCCACTCCAGCTCTATTTGTATGTTTATGTTTGTATTTAGCTGTATTTATCGTATAATCAACTCTCCACACTGCTAAGGAGAAGCCTCCCTAGAGCATGATGCTGCCGTTATCATGTTACATTTTGGTGACGGTGTGTTTAGGTTGATGTACCGACTCTGTTAGTTTAAACTACACTGCGAGTCTAACTCTGATCCATCTGTTGTGTACCTCGATTTTCTGGATACTGTTTGAGCACGAAGTTTCAGGTTTATTTACCTATATATCCAGAATGGACAAAAAGTTATATTAAGACACAAAAACACATATTCATAAAAAAGAATACAGTAATCCAGGTATCTGAGGTCTTAACAGAACACCTGCATTTATACTTAAATCACATTCAGATGAACTTGATTTAGTAACTGGATGAAATTATAGATTATCATTTTTAAAAACAAATATGAAGACATTGTGTAATTTTTGCATTATTTTTGCATTGGGGGTGTATCTAATAAAGTCCACCAAAAATACCAATAAAATACATTGACATTTCAGATTGTAATGTGACAAATATTTTGCAAGGTACTGTAGATCAACATATTGTTAATGCAATGACCCACTTGAATGTGGATTTTATGATGATGTAAGGCCATGGTCAATTTATGTTACGTAAACTTTAATCTGATACAGTTTTTAAATGATGTTTGGATTAAGAAGTAAAAACCCGTGTAAGAAACCAGTCAAAAAGTGTTTTTTTTTTGTTACAAAACAAAAAGCTTTTTTGGATTTTATTTCAAATCATGCAAAGTTATGGAGAGCATTTTTAATTAGATTCTTACACTCCATTCAAATCTTTCAATCAGGGTGTGTAGCTTTTTTTGTTCTAATAATGTTTTGCATCATCATGTAGTCTAACTGAAGCAGAGCTTTACTGGACCCTCATTGGTATATAGTTCTGAACTCTGGGTTCGGAACTGCTTAACTAAATGCCCTGACAGACACTAAAGGACCATCTACTGACATGGCATGACTCCTTTCAAATTCCAGAGTTAGTCTATTACTGGGCTGGCTTCCAATAAAAAAAAAAAAAATAAAAAAAAAATGTACAAAAGTTTTGTAAAAAAAGTTCATCACATTCATGGGACCAGCTAATCTAAAACAATCAACGGCTATCTGAGTGCGCTGAAAATACTCTAAAATTGCGTTTTCTTTTAAAAGTTGGTAAAAATAAACTCCCTATTGGAATTCTTCTCATAAACCTGGGTTATACTGATGAGTGGATATCAGGATGTGATATGGGTGAGTGATTGTTCTCTGTTATTTGTAATTTATTTTGATTGTTTTCTGAGTCGACTATATGCTGATGTTGTATGCCAAGAATATAAAATCTCTTTAAATAGGTCTGAGGAATGTTTTAGGGGTTAAAAACTTTGGTGTCCGTGTGCTAATGCTGAGCTTTTTAAAGACACACATTGCATATTCCTATACATTTTTTCATATTGTGTCCACTAAGCCACAAAATGAATCATATAGAGTCCAGTGGCATAACTTCAAAAGATATGACTTAGGTAAATTGCAACTATGTTAATGCCTGAAAAAAATAAAGTAGTTCATGTGACTGTATGTTATCTGAGATGTTACAAAAGCATTAGCAGACCTGTTGATGTTCTGTTTATGTGTTTATTTGCATGTAAAGCAGGTAACAGAAATCTGATGATCAGTCAGAACGTATGTTAATGCCAGGTCTGAACGGGGTCTCATTGTATCCTTTTGAAGACTGCAACACAATTTATGCAAAAACCCTACAGCTGCTACTTCACCTGTCATTGTAATAGGAGGAGAGCAGAGCACGAATCTCAGCAGACACAGCGTTATCCTGCAGCAGAAGACCCTCACAGGAGGGCGTGGAAAGAGGAGCTGCCAGGAAGGGTTAGGAAAACCATGAGCAGGGTTGGTAAGACAGAAAGAGTAGAGAGGATAGGTGACGTGCAAGCGATAGAATACAGGTTTAAAGTGTGTGGATGGTCATGGTAAAATAAATAAAGGGTCATTTATGTGTAAAAGTCAGACAAAAGAAGAATATATATAAAAAAAATTAAATCAAGGATGATGATTGAAATTAAAATTTACAATACAAGTTGATGAAAAATGGATAGAGTATAAAAAAATAGAAATAGAAATGAGGAAGAACAGAACAGTATAAACCAGGAGATCACAGTACACAGGGAAAAGTGAAAGAGGAACAAACAGAAGACAGAGAGTGAGTCAGCACATCAGAGATAAGACCTCCTCAATCTACAGAACAGAGAAGTAAAGCAAAGTGTAAGTTAGAGCTACTGCAGAGGGAAAATGTAATCATGGCAGTGTGTTTCATGCACATCCACCCAGTAAAGTAAGAATACACACAGTCACATGCAGTGCAGGTACAGAGAGCTTTCTGTCTCTCTATCTTGTCTTTCTGAAATGAATGAAAACTAACTACATATGCTTATTTAAATATATATCCCCAAGACAGGTAAAGACGTACCCATTTCATGATAAAGTGAGCCCTGTTTTGGTGCGACAGGAGCTGGTTTTCTTGGAGAGGGAAGTTCGATTTTCATTAAATCATCACAGCACTGCTTCCATTGGCCTGTTTAGGGGAGAAACAAAACCAAAAAGGAATTTAGAAAACATTAAAAAAAGCCCCACTATTGCGTCTTTGATGCCCTTTAGGTGACTTCTGTAAAGGTAAAACATTCACTTACTCATGTCATAAAAATGCTGCCAGAAAGCTTCCATCCAGCTGTGCATGTCCTCCCGGCTCTCTGTATTCAGAGTATGCGTGACCTCCTCCCCTCCATATCGGTTGCTGATGCAAATGTTCTGACCCTTACTGTGAGGGTCCTTCTCTGATGCGCGTATTCTGGTCTCCTGAAATAAAATATCACTTGAAACAGTCTGCCGCAAAATGCCTGCAGATGGGAGTAGAACACCAGTGCTTCTGTTCTGATTAATCCAAATTACTTGTCGCAGCAGCTGTTCATTACAACAGTTGTAAATGTTAGTCCCCCGTTAAAATTAAGCCCTCATTAATAAAGCTAGCAATTAGTCCCTACAGCAATTATCCAACAAAAAGAGCAAACTCTCAATTCCCACATCCTCTGTCTGTTTGGAAAGGGGCCAGGTGTGCCTGCGGCCACTAGATGGCAGTGTTGTACCATTTATTTTTTTTTTTGCAACGCTTGATTCCTTATCTGCAGGAGAGCCAGAGGTTTACTCAGACTTGGACTGACCTTGCTTTGGGTTAGTTGTGTGCTGAGAGTCAGACAGTAAAGGGAAAAAAAAAAGCCTCAAAGTCATTGAGTTCATGAGCCATATCACAAAAAAAATGACATTATTAACTGACACTTTGATCCTGAAAGATCACTGAATGATAAATTATGATTCCCATATTTGATAGAGATGTTTTTCCAGTCTAGTTGTATTGGTAGGCTGCAATCTGCTGCCTAACAGACATCGTGACTTGCCAACTGGAGTTTTTAGCGTCAGTTACCCTAACTAAAGTGGTTATTGGTGCTCTTTCAGTTTTCATACAATTCTCTAATGTTTTTTGCAACCAGAAATATTTCAGCATAGCCAAATGTTTCTGCCTGGCAACCCTTCTATCTCTGGGATTATCTGTTAGCTTCAGGCACTATGTCCATCTAATCTGGATTTTTACTAAATGAAGAGACAACTAACCTCTTTAGAGCAACAGCACAGACACTGAGAAACAGTCAGTGTTGACCGCTTGACAGCTCAGCAGAGGCAGATAGAGGTTTCTTGCTCGAGGGAAGACCAGTTACCAAGAAAACAGCTATCTTCTTATTTATATTTAAGTATCAAGCTCTCCTGGTTGGGTTGGGATTTACTTGACAGCAATCCAAAAACTTTACTGTCAATTCTACTTACGCCTTAGGTGTTGTGAAATAAAAAATGCAGTTATGTGTTCTGTGAAGTTGAATATTGAACCTGTTATTCGCTCTCCTTTTAGATGTTCTTCCCAAGCTCATAAACTATTCATTTGCTCACCTTGTTGATGCCAATGGTTAAAGCAGGTTCAACATTGGCGTCCACATCCTCCTCTCGCTGGTAGCAGAAAAGGCTTGTTGCCTTTAGAACAGCGTACACTTTTGTCCAAGTCTGAGGGTCACCTCCACACTGCTGCAAACACCAAGAGGGGTAGCGATATGAGTCAGAGAGAAAGGGCAAAATAAGCGAAAGCAAGCAAAACCCTTTAAAGACGAACTCAAATTAGAGTGCAAGCACAAACTGGCCCAACTTGCCTTAACTTTCAACCATCCACCCATCATCTGCTTGGTCATACAGTGCGGCTGAGCTGCAAGGCGGCAACACATGCTGCCGTAGAGAGGCAGCCAGTATGAGCATTCCTCTAAAGGAGAAGATGATAAAGAATCACAATTAATCACAATATTTTCAACACTGCATTCAACATTCACACAAAAACGACTCCAATCATTTGCATGCACAGAAAAAGATGCTCTCCAAAGGCCCCACCCATAAATTAGCGCACAGAGAGAGGCACTTGAGAATAAAAGACAGGCGGCTGCAGAGGCTACACATGAAATGCAGCTATGAAAATTTACAACACACTGAGGGGACCAATGAATAAAATACAAGAGTCAATGTCTGTCTCTGGATCTGGGCCCTTGTTAGCCCACATCATTACAGTTTTACACAGCGGTAATCCCCCTCCCCACTCCAACTTGCAGGACCTTTATTTACGACGACTTTGATGATTGCCATATGTCAGAAACAAGGCGGAGAAGCAGGTGGAGAAGACACACAATGATTTACAGAAAATTATGAAAACACGAGCAGAAGACGAGAGACAGATGAGTGACAGAAGGACAAAGAGCAGACAGATGGCTGATCTGGCAAAGGTAGCAGAGAGCCGGCGAGGGTGCAGATTGATGGAGGCTGCCACTCACCGTTGCCTGAAATAGTGAGGTCATGTGTGCGAAAGCTGTCCTGGACATGTGACAGTGACAGGGTGGTGTGAGCTAAGAGGTGGTACTTTGGGCCCCTGTTAATACACAACAAAAGACAGACAAACAGCATTTACATTATGTCGTACAAGGCAAAAATCAGAACGATTCAAAAAAACAAACTGAAACATCATCTAAACTCACGGGACAGAGGGAACTGGCAGCAGGAGAGGAGCGGCCCCTCCGTTACTAACAGGACTACATGCTCCAGGCTCCATCGTTGCTCTGAGCTTCTTTCCTGCTGATCGGCCCAGTGAGGAGCTCAGCTTGCTGGCCAGTTTTCTAGGCGTGCTTCCGGCAGAGTAGTCGTCCTCTGAGCAGCAGCTATACAGCTCAACTCTGAGCTCAAAGCCAGGACTAGCTTCATTACTGCACAAGGATACAACCATACAGACTGTCATATGTACTGTGGGACACTGTCTCTGGTAAATATGTTCATAAACTTGAACTGAAAATGAATACATTTGCTAGCAATGTAAGTCCAATGTACAGTGCCTTTCTAAATGCTTCATATCCCTTGAAAGTATTCACATTTTGTGACAATATAAAACTATAACCTACAATATTATGCAATCTTATTATGCTTTTATGTAATAGACAAACACAAAGTAGTGCATAATTATGAAGTGGACAGAAAATTAAGATTCTTAAAACATTTCATAACTAATACTCTGAAAAGTGTGTGGAACATTTGTACTCAGCCTACTATATTTTGCACTACATTGGCAATGTTTGTTGCAATACTTTGCAACAAAATATTGTATTTTGTACAAATAACGCAAATATTTTGCGACAAAATATTGCTATATACCTTGCTGCAATATTTTGCTACAATCATAGCTGCAAGTCCTTTAAGAGAAATGTCTTTAACAGCTTTGTACATGTAAAGACTGAAAGTTTTGCCTGTTCTTCTTTCCAAAACAGCGTTTTTTTTCTGTTACTAACTTGAAATTTGAATGCTAAATATCACATAAATTTGTACATGCTTATTGCACCTGAACACTTCAACTTTGAACTGATATCCTGATAGTGTGCCGGGAACATAGAGCCGACAGATAACTTACAATACGATGGTGTTGTCAAAGCAGATATCTGTGAGCGTCCGGTCCACTATCACCATGTCTGTGTCAAAGATCTCTCCTCCCAGCTGCAGCAGGCAGAACACAGCACATCGATGAAGCTCTACGGCGTGACAGAGAAAAGGAGAAATGTGAGAGACCACATTCATACATTTACAAAGCTTTACCTCATTTGCATCTTTTACTTAAAATTCACTTAAGCTTGAACCTCCCCTCAAGTCTGTGAGAGAAGAGTTGGAGGAAAGTGAAGCCAGAGCTTTGCTGTAGACAGGGCACTTAACCTGAGCAGGTGAAGCGTGAAAGAGAACCCAATACTGCAAGAGGTCTAACAAACTCCTCTAGTATTGTTAGTCTCAGTTCAGTAATCATCTGCCAATAGTGCAGGTCCACTAACTGGCATGTTGTTAAACCTAAAGTAGCACCTTTAATGTCACTGTGGATAACAACCACGCTGGGCCACCACGCTATAGTGTCTTGCAAACATATTGACACCCCTCTTACCTTTTCGCATTTTGTTACCTTTCAACCACAAACTTCATTGTATTTCCTAGAGATTTTTTTGTGCTGGACCAACATAAAGTTGTGCATAATTATAAAGTAGAAAGAAAACCGTCTCGACTTTCAGGATTTTTTGATAATAAAAATCTGAAAAGCTTTGCTTACATTTCTATTCTTAAATCAACACTTCATCAAATCTTTTGAGGTATATCTCAACCAGCTTTGCACATCCAGATGCTGATGTCTTTTCTCATTCTTCTTTGCAAAAAAAAAACAAAACAAAAAACTGAAGCTCAATCAGAATGGACGTTGGCATCTGTGAACTTTCACGTCTTGCCACAGACTGGTAGCTGGAATATGGTCTGAATTTTGAAAAACCATTCCCTTGTTGCTATGGCTGTATGTTTTGGGTTGTTGCCCTGCTGGACAGATTCAAGTCTTTCCCAGCCACAAACAGGTTTTCTTCCTTAACTCAATCCATCTTTTCCTGTACCTGCCGAAATATTAATCTACACAGCATGATGCTGCCATCAACGTATTTCATGGTGTGGATGTTGCATTCAGGGTGATGTGCACTGTTTGTTGTCATCCACTTTCTTCTTGCCACTCTTCCATGAAGGCCAAGTTTGTAGAATGCAGGATCAGCATGAAGGGGGGTGATTGCAATAGGATGTCACATTTTCAGATTTTTACCAGTAAAACTCTATGTGCCTTTAAATAAAAATGTCACATGTTGAGAGAACACTCACTCCTTAACTCGAGTTTCATTTGCATGCATAGCTCATTCACATGAATTCCATTTAAGCTGTCAGGCGAATAACTGAGCACTAAAAATATTGTAATGACTGCACAGGAGTTACCCAAATTAGCTTTATCCAGTTGGTGAGGCAGAAAATAGGCAATCTAACCATTACACTCATTAGATTTGCTGTGTGTCAATGAATTCTAAATGAAACAAAAATGCTGCTGATCCACAACAGATTCTCCCTGCCTTCCGTTACATTATTGTCTCCTGCTGATAAAGACCCCGTTCACGTCCATGCTTCTCAGAGCCAAAAATCAAAGCCAGTCGGTCTGAACTGTTGGCTCACAGAAATCTTTGCTAAAGCTGCAACAGATTGTAAAGATCAGCTCCAGGAACTAACACAGACAAAAAAAATTCCAGTCTTCATGGTCTGTCTGTAATTCTCAGTGAAAATCCTAGTTAAATCCTGAATTGCAATCCTATGTTTCTCCAGAGAGGAAGAAAAAAATTTGATTTTGTTCTCAAGTCACAAGAAATAGCATACAAAATCCAGCAACAGATAGCTTCTCTCCAACATTCATCTTTAATAAATTCTACAGACATAAATCTTTCATAATCCAACAAAAAATTCCTTCACACAAATACAGTGGGTGGCTCCTCACCTCCTTTGTTCTTGAAGTACTCCGTGTCTTTCCACATGAGAGGGATCCGAAGATCTGGAATGACAACAGACAGCGGATTAGACCACAAAAATGTTAGTCACCTCCACTGTCCAGCTGATAAGTGCATGTGTTTCTGTTCCCTTGTCTGTGTAGCTTTCAGTCACTGTCAAAGCTATCTACAGATAATAGATTTGCAGTTTGCTCTACAGCTGCATAGCAGATGTGCACAACGCCACAAAAAACACAGATGCTACTAATTTAACATTTCATCAGCGTTACTTTCTTCACCAATGAGAAGGTGTGAAACCGAATAAAAATGGTAAAAAAAAATTCCCAACTTATCATGTGAAATGTATTTTTATTTAATATATTTTATTATTGATTATTATTTTACTATTTTATTTTTCAATTTTTATTATTTATTTATTTACATGCCTGAGATTGCCACTTTTCCTTTGCAGGGGAGTCTGTCGTCCATTGGGCCTGCATCTGAAGATCTGCGTGGGACATTCTGCATCACCTGAGCTTCCTTCATCCTCTGCAGCTCCGACATGTAGGCCATGATACGAGTGCTGCACGTCTGCAGGCTCTTTGCAGCCTCCAAGGCCTGGTCTCGCTGTGAGCAAGCAGCCAGCAACTTGCAGGCTCCATCTCGCATTCGGATCTCATGGTCAATCTTCTTCTGAATGTCGCTGTCCTGCAAAGACAACAGGGGCAGTGGGAAAGGGAAAGCATTGTGAGAAAAGGGAACTTACTGAGGAATAGTGGCATAATTTGCAAAATATTGTCTTTGGTAAGATAAAGAAAGATGTACAGAACTATCGTATGGATACATCAGTGAGATGAAGGTGTGTGTAAATGGAGCATTTGCTTTTGTTCTGTAATGCTCAAACCCAAAACCACCCTGCCAGATGCACTGGTTAACAAAAGGTGGATCTCAATTTGGAATATCAACATCGATTTATCTTAACAACTGAACTTAATTAAACCCAGAATTGTTATGACAGAGTAATCAATTTCAGGGGTTCATTTCTGAAAAATGTTGATGATTATGTCTTACAACTAGTAAAAACACATAAATTCTGCTTCTCAGAAAATTATATTACCATTAAAGAAATGTCAACTCAATCAAGAATCTCCACGTACGGGGCTCCTTTCATATGAATTACTGCATCAATACGTCATGACATGGAGTGCGATCAGCCTGTGACACTGCTGAGGTGCTAAAGAAGCCCAGCCTGATTTAACAGAAGTCTTCATTTTTCTCTTGATAATATCCCACTGATACACTTAAGTGTTAATCCCTGTTGCGTTTGCACATTTTTTAAACCACACCTTCTCCTTCCACCTAACTTTCTACTAATATACTTGGTTACAGCAATCTCTGAACAGACAGCTTCTTTTGCAATAACTTCTTGTCAATAGAATGTCCAGAAATTAACACTTGAAACATATTAATCTGTGTATACTGAAACTACGTGTGTATATGAAACTACGTGTGTATATTATATATATATATATATATATATATATATATATATATATATATATATATATATATATATATATATATATATATATATATATATAATATTTTACATTTGGAACTGATTTACTGAAATACATTAACTTTTCAGTGACACTAATCTACTGAGGTGCATCTGTATGGAGGCACACATTAGCTGACACATTCACAAACCCAAACAGCAGCATATATAGCTTCCTCAATCCCTAAATTTGTTTGGCTCTGGTGATGCTGTCCAGGGATTTAAACAACTCTATAAACCCTAGTTCTCTCTGTCAGCAGTACAAACACACAGTGTCCATGAATTTCAGACAGGGAGGTACATGAAGTCAGTGAGAAGCAAAGAGGAAAGTCCAAAGGGGGGAAATCAAACAAAGCAGAAGATATTATTTTATGACCTTGAATGATTTTGGCAATGCGTTTTTTTTTTAGATTGAAAAACGACACCACGAGAACTACTGAATATTGAAGTGGCTCTTGACCGATGGAGCATGTGTGTGTCCTTTCCAGTAACACATTAACAAGTGCACACTCTGCATGCTAATAAATCTTCTCTGGTGTAAAATCCTGCAAGCTTCCAATCCTCCTCTAGTCTCATATTTCCCATTTATCACCCCCTTCTCCTTCAGACTAATTCATATGAATTTTTTAATTCATTTCACTTAAATTTTAAATGTTCACTGCCCATTTCCTTCTGTCCTGACTCCCATCTGTTCCACTTCACCATCTTCAGTCAGCTTTTCTTTTTTCATCTCCACACTTTATTTTTCATTTCAATCCATCTTGCCCCAAACAGAGACCCAGCAGGACAAGAATGGAGCTTGTTCATTTTTAGAGCCCAAATAGGGTAGTTAGATGTCTTTCCAGACAAAATTATGTTTTATGAAAATTTAGAATGATGACCATTTTTCTGGGTGGGGGGTTAAGTGTTCCTTGAGATGTGACTAAAATGTTTCTAAATGGTGGTGAAATCTATACCAGCAGCTGTAAATCCTTAATCAGTACAAATGAATTAAGCATTTTGAAATACTAATATTATATATATATATATATATATATATATATATATATATATATATATATATATATATATATATATATATATATATATATATATATGTTTGGAGCAGTGGCTAAAACAGATCCCAGGAACAACATCAGACATCTCAGTCCAGAAATGCGCAGTTCTCGGCACAGCCAAGATACTACGCAGAACCCTCAAGCTCCCAGGCCTCTGGTAGAGGACCCGAGCTCAGAGGTTGAGAAAGACCACCCGTGGAGGGTGAGAAGGGAATTTTTTTTAAATATATATATATATATATATATATATATATATATATATATATATATATATATATATATATATATATATATATATATATATATATATATATAATTACTTGATAAAACTAAGGGTTTCTCTAAAAAACTGTCAAAATTTAAGTTTGCTTACACACCACAACTTATCAGATGCATTCTGAATATAATGAAGACAATTAGCAGTTCACAGTGATTTACAAAAATCACTGAGGTTGTTCAACAAAAATATAGCAATGCAATTCACTCTACTATGAAATAGATTACATTGAAAAGTAGCTATGGTACACTGGACTCTAAAAGGAACAGGAAAAACAAAACATAATAAGCACATTTTAGCATTAACTACCGAGACGCTTGGTTGGTATTGATAGAGAATGGTTCAAAGGACCAAAAGCTGGGATGTCTCTGTCTTTTTTTTATTTTTTCATATTGAAGGATTACCTTACTATATGGGAATAAAGTTTCATGTCTCTGTGTGTGTCCCCAAGGGCTCAGAAAATTGTTAGCCACATTTATCAGAAAATAAATGATGTCCTAAGTTTACCTTTCAGTTTCAAGCATCCAGCATCTCGAGGCAAGTGAAACATCTGGATAGTGCAGCTTGAAATTAAGTAATGGTATAATTGCTATGACATCTGTGTCTTAGTAGTATAGATTCTGTAGCAGTGATGCATATAGTAGGTGTTTATGGAGCTGTGGAACTCATGTGGTGGAATTATTTTCAATTTTTTTTTTTTTTTTTTTTTTTAAATATCCTAAAAAAAGTTTATCTGCTGATCAAATTGTATATATTACAGCATTAAATGCAGCAAAAGGCAATGTTGGAATGTTATATTCCTATTGCGTATCTTCCAACGCCACTGAAGTGAAAGGCTGATACATAATATTGTAACGGGAGTATGTCTATTTTTCTGCACATAGTTTGCAAATCTGTATTAGATTATGCCTATTATTTTGTTGATCTAAAACGGGGGCGTTCAAAGTGTGGCACTTTAAATTGAGGTATATAGTGAAAAAGGGAAGGTATCGTGTGGTGCTCCCTCTTTGTCATGTGATCTGCTCTGCACTGTCTCAGATAGTAATTAGTGTTTGGGAGAGCTGTGCAGAGGGCAGCTGAAACATTAGCCAATAATTTTTTATTATGTTCAAAGCAAAGTGGCAAGTTTATGAGAAAAAAAAAAAACCCGTACTTTTTTCTGTAAGTTTTGTCTGTACATGAGTAACTAAAGTTGCACTGATATATATCACAAGATGGATTGTCAACAAGTCGTATCAAAAAGAGAGTTATAGCAGGAGCCTAACATTAGCCTACAGCAAACTGCTCAGCAACAAAACATCAACAGTAGAAACAAAAAACTAGTTTATTGAAAACTGTAACTGTACTTTTTGAGTCAGAAACAAAAAGAATGGATACTGCAGCATCCAAAGCTCCATTGGTGAGTGAGTCAAGGGGAACACAATTACTATATTAATGCCATGTAATACTAATGAAATGTAGTGTTTTATTTCACTGCACATTATACCTTTTCAGTTTTCAAGTAAATACATGTAATTGATTTTCCTTAATGCAGTATTGGACTTGGGCTCGATATCAGTAAATGCCTATACTTAAATAACTTTGATCGTAACTGGGGTTTAATAATTGTGATCAGGATATCCATCCCTGTAAGTCATGAGTCATAGACATGGAATATGTAAAAAAGTGAAATGTTCAGATGTCTTTGCTCAAACTAAACTAATGCATCACTGATACAAACTAGGCCTGGCGAGGGACTATTAATGAATGCCTACTTGTGCATGTGCACACATACACATGCATTGTAAAGAAGCTGTCACCATACTCCTGTTGTGCACAGCAGCCCTTAGAGTGACCTGCTGGGAAGATGGTCTGTATTTTTAGCAGCTAAATTAACAGGCTTCTCCTTCTGGGCATCTCAGAATAGAGATGGAGCAGCCTAAATCTGCCTATAATCCACACGTCTCCTTGTTTGTAAGGTTAAGATGGTAAACCAAACTGACAAGTTGAAGGAAGCAGCAAATGTGACCTTTTACACATGCTCACAGGCCCAGGTGAACACTGGCACGCACACACATTCCCAGTATGTGATCAGAGTGGCAGGTGTTAGACCAGCGGACATAGCCAAAGAGAGGCTGACTGCCTGCGATGTTAGTAGAGAAGACAGCAGAAAGATGGGAGGGTGGGGTGTCAGGCAGTGACACTAAGGGGATGTGATGTTGTCAGAGAAAACAAGAGGGAGATAAGAGAATGGGGAGCAGAGTGGAAGGTGAGATTAGGAAGATAGAAAGAGAGTTCTAGGTTGAGAGAGAGAGGGGAATTGGAGAGGAAGGAAAGATGGGGAAATCAAAATAGAATGCATGGTTGAAAAAAAAAGAAATCCAGAAAAGCCAAAAAATAATTAGGTTTCTTAATCTAAATCTTGAATACACAAACGCACATAAAGGTGCTCTGAGAGATCTTAGTGTCAAAAAGTAGATATTAGCCTGCTCTTTTACTAATATAACCCTCTAGCAGATGATTTAATGCAACAGCAGAGACCAGTTGGTCATGCCTCTGCCACCTCTCTGTTCCTGTTTGGCTCAGCTGATCCTTGCATGTTGGTGGGGGAGGAAATGAGAGATACTACAACTACACAAACAGCCACACAAACAATGCTCTTAGGGGCATTTGACGCCACTACAGATGGTGTTTAATGGTTTGTTTACATTGTGTTGTTCTGCATGAACAGACTTTCCTGTTCCGATCAACAACCCTTGACCTCTGCTTGCTATCACTGAGCAGGTCAGACGCCTGTAGACACACCATTACGTTAGCCTTCCGGCTGGGATTTGGCAAACAAGTGATTCATAAAAACATGTTAACTCGAAGAAAACGAAACAAAGGAGGAGGAGAAAGTATAAAACCCTACTAAGCAATAATCCGTATCTGAAAATTTCACGCTCCAATTTTAGGAGTGTGAAATTTACTGTATGCCAGAAAATTCAGCACATATATTCAGTCTTACTATCTTAAAAAAGCAATAATGGAAAACTGAGAAAGAAAGATACAGTTTGAGAATTATATGAAGACACTAGAAAGAATAATTTATTTATTTATTTGGGATAAGGACCACCTGATATTAAAACAAACACAAAATACTTTGAGTGGGAATATAACAAAAAAAAAAAAAAAAAAAAACCCAAAACAAAACAAACAAAAAAAAAAAAAAGGGTGCATGGTGCCATATTTGTGGGCACTTCTGTCTCGCAATCAGATCAAACCGTCTGATCCAAACCTGGCTGGGGATTTTCTGCATGGAGTTAGTATGTCCTCCACATGCATGCATGGGTTCTTTCTGGATACTGCAGTTTCCTCCCACAGACCAAAAACATACATGATAGGTTAATTGTAGGGCTGCACCAATTAATCGAATCAGTCATGATTAATCATGATTAACTGATTATGGCAGTAATCATCAACTAATTTAGTAATCATTTAATCATTAACTGGAGAATAGAGACCCTACAAAAGGCCATTTTCTGATATATTAACACACCCAGAGCAAAGAAATATTATATAATATTATATATATATATATATATATATATATATATATATATATATATATATATATATATATATATATATATATATACACACACACTGACAGACAGGCTAAGAGGCATATAATGAAATATACTTAAAAAGTCATACAAACAGAAACAAAGACAAAGCAGTGAAACGTAATTTCTCAAACACAAATAAAAAAGCTATTTAATTGCACAAAACATGAACAATCATTCCCAGAAATAAGTTAGATTAGCTTCAATGTCAGCTGTCACACTATTGAATTTCTGCACAAACAAAAAATGACTTGAAAATTCCTGACCACTCCCAAACATAGGGACTTTACTGACCAAACTGCTGGCTTTCAATTAGCCAGCCACAACTATGTGCCTCGCCTCTCTCCACCCTCTTCCGTTACTTTCCCTCATGCTTACGCTGTTCCTCTTTTGCACCAAAGGCTGTGCTTATGGAGAGAGAAGTAGAACATAGAAACCGTATAATATAAAAACAGGGGAGGACCCAGAGATAGTGAGATAGTTAGACAAAAGATAAAGTGGGTCTGCACATCCCAGTAGGGACTCTGCGTACTAATGTACATTAAAAAAAAAAAAAAAAATGCAATGCCCCCACATGTGTACTGGTTCACACAACACATAGCCTGGAGTCAGACTACACAACAATCCCAATCCAAACCTAAACCGCTCCTAAACAATGATCCCATTCACCACACAATGTCCCTACAGTGTTTGAGACTCCAGCTGCTGCTGGGAAGTCAGGGCACGGCAACTGTGAAGAGAACTGGTTTGGTACTGATCATGGAAGATGGAGAGGAGGGAGGGAATAGAAAAACCAATAGACTGCTAGAAATGAGCTTTTATGATAGCAGAGCTGGCTACAAAACAATGGAAGCTTGATCAGAGCCAAGGTATACTTAGATTTCAAATACACACAAGCATATAGAGCACTGCAAGGCAAAATACCCCAGTGTGCTCCTGTGAAGGTGCCAGCATGCTGATCTCATTTTTTAGGTGATTTACAGCATTTCAACAATGAACCTGGCTGCACTTTAGGCCTGAACGAAGTGAACTCTCCCAACTCCTGAGAGTGTATGCATTCAATTATACTCTGACAACAGAGACTGTTTCAGCTCTGCCTGGACTGAAAACTACTGTACTCACATGTGAGTTATGGGGTTGTGATGTGAGGCTGTGTGCAAGTGACTTTACAGCCAGCTGTTCTTTTACAAAACCCAGTATGTGCTATGCTGCAGCTGAGTCCTGGTACACACCAGGCGGAGTCAGAGCAGAATGTGTTAAAGAGAGAAATAATCTGCCTGTCTCTGTTTACTAAATCATGTTTTATGAACAAGTACAAGACAGAAAAGCATGCCTGTGCATGCAATAAACTGCACACAAGTCAATTAGTGCACATTTGTTCCACATGTGAACTCTAAACTTGCAAGGGCATTTATTTAGATGGAAGGTGCTCCTGAGGAGAGAAACAGCTGAGTGTATCTCAGGCTATAAAATAAATTTGTTTAGAACAGCAACTGAGCACATGGAGCTCAGATTCCAAGAACTGATCACTCCACAATTTAATGGCACACTAAATCTTTATAGCTCTTACGTTCTGTGCACACTCAGCCCAGGTCTGCAATATCAGGCAGTAGCGCACTGGGTGATGGCAGGAGTTGGTGCAGGCTACAGAATAAATTAAAAGGCATCTTAAAGATGAAAATAATAACAGTTTGTGTGCACCTGTGTGAATGGTAGCGCAGCTTAAGTGTTTACCCCAGGTTTACCGTTTTTGTGGGGGATGGTGACTTCATTTCACTTGTAGCACAAGCCAAACTTTTCTAAAACCTTACTTATTTTCAGAACTTACACAGTGGAAAGGGAATGATAAGAAGTATTAATAAATCATTAAAAATTTAAATTCTTAATGATTTTTTTGTGATCAAGTATTGGCTAATAGAAAAATAATTTCTGTAAAATAACAAAAACACTTGACCTAAAGTAATGAAACGGTGAGCCTCGGTGCAACATGAAAATTCTGTCTTGTAACAGATGTGCTATCAGTCCTTCAGTAAATCAGCAGTATGCTGATTTTTTTTTTTTTGTTAAGTTTATGAAAAATAAAAAAATAAGTCAATGTTTCAAAGAGATTTTTTTTTAACTGCTTATAAATCTTAACATGCTGACCTTTACAGGTTTTCAGTACACATATAATAATTTCACACTGACAGTAATACTTAATCCTGACACAAATATAGACTAACAGGAGTGAGAATAATTTAAAAAGACCCGAAAAGCTCGTTTTGCATTTTTGTCTCACTTGCTGCAGTTCTCTTTCCAAGCAGTGGAGGTCACCAGTGAAAAAATGCCCTTCCACAGAAGGAATGACAAGAGCCCTTGGGTGCTCGGCGGGGGTTGGGTAGATTAGCTGATCCTTGGTAAACGGATAAATGTGTTACCCCAGCAGAGGTAACAGGAAGAAAAAGAAAATTCAGTCAGATGTTGACTTCTTCCTACTGATAGTTTGCACGTGAAAAGACATGAAATGTTTGTGTGCACCAGTGCAACCGGAAAAAAAGAAAAAGTTGCCCTTAAGAAGTTTTTAGTCACACTGTGGAGGGGCACAGTTCTAATATAACAGCTACAAAAACACTGATAGCACAATACAAAGTTTTATAACATCTTATGTACAGTTACAGTTGATACTACTAAAGTATTCTGGAAAGTACATGTGCCTTAATAAAAAACACTATGGACAGCAGCAGGCCATTTTAGTTTCTCTATGACTGCAACTCTAAGGGGTTCAGAGAGAAAAATAACGCTCACTTCAGGCATCATAAAATGGGCTGTAAATCCTCTCTGATCTGAGGCAGAAAAAGAAATATAACAAAGCATGCTCATCCTCAAACATAATAGTAAACCATAAAAAGATTGAAAATAAGAGCAGCTTGCGCCAATGGGTTCCAATAAAACCTATTTGAAAGAGACATAATGGTATCAATTATGTTTTTTGTGGTAAGTTATTTGTGTTTCACAGCTGTTTAAAAGCTGTACCCCATCCTAAGATAAAAAGAGGGAAAAAGAGCAAGGAGCAGAGCTTTTTCCTTCATTTTCCTATTAAATAGGAATGGGGGAAACTCTAATGAGAGTGAATTGGCAGAGATGACAGCTTAAATGTTACAAGAGCCAATTAACAAATTAGTGAACACATGCACACACTAACACTGTAGCCTTATCAGCGCAGTTTGCTGGAACAGTAAGTGTGCACAGCCAATGTCTAACTACACAAGCTGACACTGTATTAGTAAGTGATTGGCTTTACCCCTAAACCAGACGCTAATGAAGAATTGAAAGAAGGATTTAGAAGAGGAACTGGTATGAAGCAGGTCGTTCTAAGCTCCTGATCAAAGACCACTGTGATCTATCTCAACAAGAACACGGTGTAAGCACATCCCTAAGTGGAAGATCAAGTAAAGAGGATTTATCCACATTTTATAAACTGCACATTAGGTCAAAAGATGTTACTGTGACATAAACCAAGCTGTGCAAGAATTGTCTCTGTGAAGTTGCAGGCTGTTCTTTCCATGAGGAAATACATCAGGTTAGTGTTTGAAGTGAGGTGCTAGTCTGTGAGCGGAAGCTGGCTGTATCGCTTATTGACTCTGCTTATATATCTGTGAAGGAACGAGAGGGATATGTGACTCAATTCTCTTCACGCCTGTGAGCTCTCAGGACCTAACACCTCCACTAAACATTGAAGAAGAGTCATTTTGGTCATGTTTGCAATCTTACAGGAGTAATTTGGAGTGTATTCGTCCAGTTTTATCATTGCAACAGACAGGTGAAGAGTGAAAATTTAAAAAAAAGATTGTTTGGAATTTATCAAGGATGTATTTGGGAACTCTATACATAACTTCAAAGCTCCAAACAGGGATGAAACAGAATCTTAAAAGGGGTAGTATTTTGTAAAAAAAAAAAAAAAAAAAAAAAAAAAAAAAAAAAAAAAAAAAAAAAAAAAAAAAAAAAAAAAAAAAAATCACCTTTTTTGAGCTTTACATCACGTTATAATGTTATTATCTCATCAAAAACATACCTGGAGTGTTGCCTTGTTTCTTTCATGCATGTTTGGGAAATTCTTTAATATCCCCTGGCAGCCATTCAGCTGTGCAAAACACCTGGGAGGACCGAGCTCCTCCTCAGAGCTGCAGTTTCTAAGCTTCCGAGTTTATGCCTCACAGAGCACACCTCCCCCTCGACTTCCCCACTCAGCTCCTTCAGACTAGCCAGCAGCAATTACCAAACACCTGGTGGAACTGCGCATCTGCTGAGCTCATTATGTGAGCTACTTCTCACTGAAACTGATAAAAACGTTGTTAAAGGGTTAATAGAGGAGCGATTTTGTGATGACTTCCTGAAAGCGGAGTTTTAGAAAGAGCAAGAGTTTTTAAAGAAACAAAGGCCCAATTTCAAGGCGTTAAATTACAAAGTCAAATTCTTTTAAGTCATATTAGATATATGTACATTTACAAAAAAACCCCAAAAGAATGAGTTTGGAGTAACGAAGCCAGAGTCCAGAATTAAACCCAACTGAAAGTCTACGGGTCTGCCTGAAGAGAGCTATGGACGAGAGAAGTTCTCCCGGTCACATTAAAGGTGGAAATATAACTTTTATAACTGATAATATTTTTATAACTGAAGGTTACATAGTTACTTGATTGTGCTATAAAATGGCACTATGTACCTAGAAAATACATAACACCCCTTTAACAAGACAGTGTGAAAGAAAATTGTCACTATTTGAGAGGCACTGAGAAATCACCTGGTGTTCGGGATAGCCTGATTTTTTTATCTTGATCGACTCTGAACCATGATCAGAAGGCGGAAACCTTAAAAATCCATTATTTTTTCAGATTTGTGAATGGCCCATTATAAGCTATACTGAGTCACATTGGTGTGAATGTTGTTAATAGGAGAAGCTGACTCAAAAATATCCAGTTTCAGTCAAAGCAAGGTGGTTAGAAATTGTCAGGGAAGGCACAGAGGTAAGAAACCAGAAGGAAACATGCTGAGACATGTCTGTGTTTTTTTTAGGCTGCAAGTAAGCAAGAGACCTTAATACATTCATCAGATAACAGGAAGGCTGAATTGAGTACAGAAAAGCTGCCCATGAAGGTGAAGATAAAAAAAAAAAATAAAATAAAATAAAATAAAAAAAAAAAAAAAAAAAAAAAAATTAGCTGACATTTATTGTGGATACAGTTGCTATATTTATTGATAACATCCAAACACCTAACAAGTACAAGACTTGCCACTGTTGAAAACACCAAGCTTAAGTGTCACTATCTAGAATTTACAATAAAACTCAACTGAAAAAAAGCCAAAGCACTTTCTGCTTGTAAAAATCCTCACACGGGCGTCAATGAGAGGAATGTCATTGTCGTGAGAGGATGGGAACAAATGGCTGTCGAGAAACAACTGCAAACACAAAAGGGATAGAAGAGAGGGCAAAGGGTCACAGTGGCACAACTTACTGAAAGAAAAAGGCATCCCTGCTGGGTGCTGTACTCCTAACCTCCTTTTCACTCTCGGAGGGTGAAAGGTGACCAGTTATTTCCCTACAGCAACCTAGTCCAAACACATTGTTTACAACACACAGCAACATTTGTCTAAAGCAACTGTTAGTTGACTTATGTGAATCAGTGCAACCAACCCCCCTCCTCTCTGCCACACATGCATGCAGACTGCTTGTCTCAATAATCCAAGGCTTTCCCTCTAGAATCAGGACGAGGATATATGGACTAATTAGCTCAACCAGACTAACCAGGATTTAAGTCTTCGAAACGCTCCTTCCTGTTGTTTTTTTATGTCTCCTCCCTTTGCACAATGGAGAGAAGCTGTTAAGTGAACAGCATGTAGTACGAATGTAAAAAAAATGTAATTAAAATAAAATACTCGTCTTGCAGTATAGCATAGTTTCTCAAAACATATTCTCTAAGCTAGACACTGCAATATATTGCTTATCTTTTTAAACAGAGTCAAACCACACTTTGCAATTTAGATGCACTAAGAAATAAACTATTGACTGGAACTGGTCAATTTTCAGATCGATCAAACTCAATGTTCTATCTTTCTCTGGTTAGTGAAGGCACTAATATATATATATATATATACACACACATACATATATATACACACACACACACACACATACATACATACATATATATATATATATATATATATATATATATATATATATATATATATATATATATATATATATATATATATATATATATACACACACATCTACCAGGGAGAACTGACAACAACACTGCCTCATGCTGTTACTGAGAGAAGTAGGCTCAAAGTTTGCCATTTTGAATATGTGAAGTCTATATGTAAGTTTGATGGAGGACAGAAATGTAAAACCCTATTTTAAGAAAACTCTATTTTCAATGCCAAGTCTGCAGTTCATTGAAAAGACAAGAGAACGAGACTTTCAGCAGGTAACAGGAAGGCTAAAGAAAATACTGCAAAAGGGCTCTGTTTTATCCTTCTGAGCTTTCAAGCTGTTATCCATTTTCTAACAGGCTGGATTTTGAAATATGTGCAGATTGCTGGAAATTAAAATGACAATAAAAGGCTATAGTTTCTTTATTGCTAGCTAATTAATAACATTAGGATACTAAACAGTTTAAAATGTATACTTAGTAATCATTTTATGACTGCTCAGGGCAGGAAGGCCATAAATAAATGTTTTAACAGTTAATTACAGCTCATAAATAGAAATTTGAATCAGCCAAAATTGATAGACAGGTCAAAGATTAAAAAAAAAAAAAAAAAAAAAAAAAAAAAAAAAGTCTCCAGAAATCAGCCAGTGCTTGGTGCATCTGTGGTTTGCAATCCTTGTAATTGGAATTGCTTCTATTTCCTATCGAGGCGAGAGTGCTTCCTCAAAGCCTCACATCAAGGAATGGGTTCTGTTGAGTCTGCTTTTAACACTCTCCATTATTTATTAGCTTTGCTCTTGCTTTATTTAAACTATGAAGCTGTATTTTCTTTCCATTCAACCACATGTGGGGTGTTCCTTTGTTACAAAAGCTTAAAAAAAACAAAGATAAAGACTCTTAAAAGCCAGATGTTTGTGTGTGTGTGTGTGTGTGTGTGTGTGTGTGTGTGTGTGTGTGTGTGTAGCAGGGGTTCACTGAACAGCTATCGACCAGCAAAAGCTTTGAGTGAATGCAGTTCATTATAATATTCATGAAGCAGGATTTCAGAGCAACGAGAGACCAGAACCAGATATCATTAAATTGACCTTCAGTCCCCAGTCTGCCATAACAAAAAGGCTGGTGAATAACACATTGAGCTTTTTTAGTGTTATCACTATGCAATTTTTGCTCTTAACTTCCTCGCCTTAACTGAATATGAATGAGGGAAATGTTTTGATCCAATGCAAACCCCTAACCCAAGGAATATGGAAACAATTAAAACAATCCAACCTTAGCATGAATAATACCATTAAATTAATCTGGCTACTTGACTTCAGTGTTTTCAAGGATTTGTTCCTGTAGTAACTTTAATGTTATAGTAAGGTCAAAAAGTATAGAAAAGAAAAATATGACATCGTGTGCAACCCCAGAATGAAGTCACAGTGCTTCACCCTGAGGGGGAAATCACAGAGAAAGGGACAAATGAGACACAACTGGAGGCTGTGCCTGCATATATATGTTGATATATGTTGATATACAGCATTTAGAGACAGGTGACTCCAGCTAAATATATATTTTTATCCTGACTTTCAAGAGCAAATCCTGAAGGTGGGAAAACAAATGAGCTGAGGCTAATTGTGTTTGACCAGCACAAACTATGATGCGGTAACAGTTTGAAAACTTTACTTGAGAGGCTCACTAACATCATGCAGACTTCCAAACAAATTCCTGCATGCTAGTAATTTTCAAAGACTAAGCCAATTGGGAGGCAAAGAGACTGCTGCCAATGACAACATGAGCAAAAAATGACGAAGGAATCCAGAGTACGATGTAAAAATACAATAAACATTGCTGAGCAAATGAGGAAGAAAGGGTAGATACTTCACCAAGTCATTGGATCTGTTGTATCCATGTTTTGATTTTTCATGCCAACCTACAGCCATTTTATAACTGTAAACAAACCTTTCATAACTATGTACGTAGCCAAGAAAATAAGGTAAAAAAAAAAAAAAAAAAAAAAAAAAAAAAAAAAAGCAGAAAAATGCTTAAATCTCTCAAATCACTTCATTTAAGATAGTGTATATTATTTTCTCAGTACATTAAGCGAAACACTATTTCCATTGCTCCGACCCCAGTTTAAGCCAGTCCACTAATATAAAATCTTAATATAGATTAAGACCAGTGATCAGATCAAAATAGCTATGACGTCCTGCTTAATGAGAGTCACATTAGCTTGTCATAGACTAGATTACAGAATATAAGTCAGTTCTGGAAAAGGGTCCTGTGAAGACAAAAAAAATTGGTACGAAAAGACTAAAACTGCAAAAGTGTGAAAAGGTGAAGGAGAAAATTGACCAGCATCTCTTTTGAAGCAATGGAGTCAAGTCACTTTGAATAAACTTTATGTTTAAGTAATGTTGTGTGGCTTCACCTTAGACATCAAAACCATTTAAATTTAAAAACTGATTTTTTTGTTGCAGATTCTGTAGTGTTTGGCTCTGGGCAGCAGATTCTTTGGGTTCTTAAGATTGCCAGGGTAAGCATCTGTGGACTGTTGTAACCTAAGATTGCCTTATTGGATTAGAATCTGGGAAGTTTAGAAGCTACTCTGACCGAAGAATTACCTGAGCAGTGTTTTTTCAGTGTTACAGACTTACTGTCCCGTTCAGTAAGTGAACTGGTATGAAGAGTGTTGCTGCAGAGCAATGATGGGCTGGGATGGAGCAACAGCACGCCACATGTAATAATTATGGTTAGATCGTAATACGGTTTTAGGGTACGTTGGGGTTTCCAAAAACAGCAGCAGTATGTCTTCGAATATACTCATAAACTGCTACAAATGTGATGTAATTTGTGCAAAGATCGTTTTAAATGTGCTACATCTGTTTTTGTATGTGAAAAGGACAGTTCCTGGTAACTCTTTGGCTGCAGTTCTTGTGGTGTTGTATTATTTTGTTCAGCAGTGACATTTGTGTTAGGTGACTAACTGCAGTTAAAGCAATGAACAGGTGATAACAGTCACTTCCCAATTAACATTAACAAACCTGCCTGCACCTAAATTTGGCATTATCTTTTTATTTTTAAGTCAAAAGAAGACTTCAGGGTCTTTTCTAATATAACTTCAGCAAATTACAAATGTTATTATTGTCCATCATGCAAACTTAACTGAAAGGGCTGCCAAAGACTGAAGAAGTGTTGGTCCTCTAAAACCTGAAGAAATGTCAATTCTCAGCCAATGTCTTAAAACTAAAAATACTTCCACCGTTTAAGACAAACAAGCAAACTTCTATGATAGACAGAAACATGGACATCAGTGGAGGTGAATACCACAATGGAAAAGAACAGATGCACCAAACCGGTGCTTATGCTTGCTAACCACCAGTTCTTAGTATATACAACACTGCTCTGGACCCAATAAACTGGACTGCATCAACTCTGTTGTGGGCCAGAGGCAAGAACCACTTTTGTCAGGAGCTGGGGGCACATTTTAGGGTCAACAACCAAGCAAAATTTCTGTGCCATGTTTAACACTAGTTTTGTTTTTAATCTTCCAAGTTTAAGTCACAATAGTTAAAACAAAGGGTGTCAGCCTAATAAATAAAACAACATGTATTGGCTTTGGGTTCTGGAATAACATGAGCTCTCCTCCTGTAAGTGCACAGAGCTATGGTTTCAGCCTATGTTTCCAACTGAGTACATAAATGTCATTTCTAAAACAGGTCTTAAACACTGTCTATTAATATCTCCAAGAAGTGTTAATGAATCCTTCTCTAAGTGATAAGTATTATTTCTGTTTTTTCAAGAAGTGGATGATATGTTTTACAGCAATGTTTTTGACTTGGCTCTGCTTCCAAGTTGGCTTTCACATTGTGAAAAACTAAACTGCTTTACTGATGGAACCAGTATGAACTGGTTCTACCAATAGCACTGGAACTGTATAGGTTAAAACACTTCAATGCAGTTGCAGAAATATAACACTATATGTCTGTGCTGCAACCTCATCTTTGAGTTTGATCTTCAGCTGAAAAGTGTGCAGCCTGGTTTATCCCCTCGACAGACATGATGGAGCCAATATGCTGGTAGGATTATTTTTTTTTTTTTAACAAAAATGGCTTTTAAAGGAGACATGTTGCTTTTATGATGTGGCTGTAGCATTAGGAACATTCTGAGTGCTTACAAATGCATCTGTTGCTTAGATCCCTTTGTCCTATTTTTCCTTTAGTTCAAGAAAGTAAGTTTAAAAATTTACAAAGTCTTAGCAATACCCTACATTAGGTGCAATCATTCAAACATGACAAGCCTCTATAGGCAAGAGATAAAGCTACCCCAGTATTTTTTTTTTAGCAAGGCTTAATGATATTAAAAATATTGATATTTTTTTCAACCCTAGTACATAACAAGAACAAAGCAGTTACAAGCCTAAATATCACATGAACGTGCAGATTGTTTTTATCTCAAAACATGGATTAATGACAGAGATATTAATGTCATAGAGAACATATGTAAGGTGAGATTCATTCAGTCCCAGATTCCACCACTTGGCCTCCACCCTCTGGGCACTTTACACCACTTATGGTCAGCTCCGGTTACTAATGGGTGCTGCATTAACCCTCCGTACATGTGTCCACACAATTGTGTGTCAGTTTAGCAGGTTAAAGTGAGAAAATGAGTCAGACAGGCAACAAGGCAGATAAAACCAACTAAGATCGAAAAGCGAAAAAACAAACAAAAAAACAAAACAGACAAACAAAAAAAAAAAACAAAAAAGCAAAAGACACTGTCTAATTAATCACAGCAACTGTCTGTGAGTTTCTTCTTATCTCTGCCTTCCAGCAAATCTTTTACAGATTGGTAGTGGAGGGAGGGCATCCATATTTACATAAGTACACTTCTGCACACTGCGTTACTCAACCAATTATCTACAGAGAGACAACACACATACAACACAATCATTATTCAGATAGAACAGAACAATTTGAATCCTCTGAGTGCCAACGTATTTTATATGGTGTAAATTAACAGCCAGAGGTAGGTATGCATTCTGCCTCCATGGTTTTACATTAGGGCTCATAGTGGGGCTTTTTAGAAATTTACAATAACAAATGTTGAAAATTTTTACTTTAGATTTTTATATCATCAATTTATATTGTCATGCAGCTATTTAGTGCAGAAGTGAGTGTGGTCTTTTACTTCATCTACACAGTAGTATGCAAAACCTGCTATTTCTTCAACATCTACAGGATGTATGCATATGAAAAAGGGGGGCTGGGAGGGAATGGGGGCATAAGATGATACAGATGCAGCAAAAGTAGCATGAGAATTTGACAACTGTCAATGTGTGTAATAGGACACTTGATGTTTTTGGGTCATCTGGATTTATTCCAGGCCATTTCTGTATCTAGAAGTTCACATTTCCCATTAAGACTAAAGCATTTATAACATTAACCTCAATGCTAATTCTCACTGTGACCAACAGGGACTCTGAAGCATCTGGGTCAGTCTCAGATCCACTGTCATTAAGGGTTAGTTGGGTTTTAACCCAGAAAATGAATAAGTGGGCCAACCTAGCGAATGCAGAGTAAATATCATTATTGTCTTTGAAAAATCACATTTCTCCAATATTCATGTGCTTGGCTCTTAAATCAGTCAGTCTAAAAATATTAGAATATGCTTATATTTGGCTAAGTTTTTCCACTGTGTTACAGCTCCAGAGCAAAGGTCTAAGAGGTCATTCACTGCTCAGTGTGTGTATTCATAGAAGCTCTCCTTCACTAAGTATAAATCTTTTTAACAAATTGATATGAGAAAATGATTCTCACTTTTTTATTTCTTTATTTAACAGGGACTGCAGCAATCATTGCTTCATATTTACAATACAAAGTAGATACCATCCATACAGGTTTCCACCCACTGCTAAACTACAACCCTTATCCCTGGCTAAACTTTTAAGGGTTAAAACATATCTAAGTTTACCTTCTTCATGTCTCACTGTGTATTTCAAAGACTAAAATAGGACATACTGTATAGTGTAACAAAACATAGCCTAAGGTAGACAAATTGCTTCCTGACCTTCTTGCTTGCAGCAGCCATGACAGACTATTTCCAACTGGGCGTATGCATTTATTAGTCTTGTTTTGCATTAAAATTCAGCTCTAATCTACTGTATGTGCTGGTTTGGCTGGAGTGGGACGATTGTTGCACACAGAGTGAGTGATTTCGTGGATGTGTTCAACAGAGCATTACACTGAATCTCTGCTGTTATTTTTATTGATTTTATACTGCCATGTTAGCGTTTCATCATAGAGCCATGAGAGTAAAATGAAGACCTAGCCCTTTACTGACACCTTCAGAGATTTAGTGCATGCATTCATTCTGTTTTTGCTCATATCATCAGCTAAAAAGCAATTCTACTAAACAAACACCACCTCAACTTTGATTAGCAGCATAGAGGTGAGTAAAATAAGGGAAACATCAACAGCAGCCATAAAATATATATATATATAATGGGTAGCAGGTATTGGACAGGGAGTCAGAGAGAAACGGACTGAATAGCTCCCTGAGACAGACATGATAGATGGACAAGGATGGGGTCTGACCATGATCCTCTGCCAGCAGTCCTGCATTAGGTGCTTGTCTGATGATCTCCTTGTGAGAAAAGCTCTTTCTTTCATCAATCACTTGACATCCTCCTGCTGTGTCATCAGGTCATCACCTTGTTCTAATTGTTGGTATTTCTCTCTTTTTTCTCCTCCATCTACTGAACCATCCTTCTGCCTAGGGCTACACAACATTAGAAAATCTTACGATGATGATGATATCAGTTGCAATATATTTTCCTATTTTCCTCTTTTTGTCATCTGTACTTCCATCACTCTGTGACCTTTAGTATCTTGAGTAATGCCATTAGTGTCTGGTGTGGGCATCTGCTGCTGTGTCACTCTGTTCAATTGGCTAAATATTATATTAACATTAAAAATGCAAGCTCATAACACTCAGAACACATTAGACAACTATTATTGCACTCCAAACAGGCCTTTGTGATATGAGTATTGAACACATTGACATTGACTGAAATGATTGTAATGGTATAAGCTGTTTTCAAGTGCATGCATGGTGAGGATAATTGGTCAAACTGGGTTCAATGATGTCAGCCTGCTGATCAGTGTTGGCAGATGCGGCAGTAGCTTTGCAGGAAACATCACACAGATTTGAATATCATCTTAGCAGAACGCATCGATTAGACAGCTCAGTTTTTATGAGAAATTGGCTCAAAATGATCTCTGATAGAAAAATCTTATAATTTCCATCTGGCCTGGCACTCTTCACAAGCTGCAGCTTTTGACTATTATTGCTGCCAAATTTTCCACAATTCCATGAAATGTTCCAACTTTTGGCTTAAATGTTTTCCTGCAGCCCTACAGAATATGTTAACATGTTTTAAGGAGGACTTTATTTAAAAACATTCAAATACTGAGAGAAAAACAAGGACAACTCAAATGTTGCTATATGCCTCATGTGATGTCACTACAAACATGTGTGCAAACAATCTTTTTTTACAGGAACAGATTTTATCTTGATTGCAATTTACATCAAAATGCCAAAGCAAATAAAAAAACTGACCATGATATTTTATTCTATAAGTACACAACTATATCTAAATTGAATTTAAGAGATTTTACAGAAAAATCTGGCTAGCTGCTTAAAGATTGTTACAAAAGGGATACAATCTCTGTTCTTTGCCTTATTGCTTTGCAGTCCCATTTTCACGAGAACATTTTTGCAAAACAAGAACGCATTTCATGATTCTTGCTTCTAAAATAAGAAATAATTAAATATTATAGTAATAATGTACTAAGAAAGTGTTACAAAGGGACGTCAAAGCAGTGTTGAGTTTGTTTTGTTTGTTTAAGTCATGAGGTCAGGATCAAAAACCAAAGAGGAGGGCAATGTGAAAGTTTAAACCTACAAGAGAGGAAAGAAGTGTGTATGAGTGAGTCTGAGTTAAGAGATCTGTAATTCAGTAGGCGGCAAGGCAATATTGAGGAGGAGAGGAGTATAGGTGGCTAATTTTGTTATAATAAGTCTCAGACAACTTGCTCTGGGGGAGAGTCTCACACACACATGCACACACGCTCACATTCCTCTACTAAAGCTGCTTTTATGCAGATCACTGCTCAGATTAATGGGTTGCAGTTGCCCCCCCAGTGATTCTCAGGTTGAGGAAGTTTGACCGATCTCAGCATCGGCTGAAGACTCCAGGGAAACTGCGTTGGACAATATCAGCAGAGAAAAGTGAATGACCTCTACTGCAAAAACAAGGCAGCACAGAGAAGGACAAGAGAAGACAGCAAGGGGAAAAGAAACACTGTGACTGCAGATGTGAATAAAGGCTGAAGGGTGGAGCGGGTAGACAGATACAAGTAGAAAAGACACTGGCGATACCTATCTTGACAGGGGGACCCAATGATTTGGCTACAGAGAGCTTCTCCGCAGTAAGTGGTTATTGATTGTAAGACAAGGGCCAAAGAATTCCACGTCCAGTAGACTGATGAGGGAGGCTGCGGACTTTTGCTCGTGTAAGTGCAAACACAACAAAAAGCGCAAGAGAAACCGCATTTAATGGCAGAGAGGATTGGCTTGACTGCAGCAAGCAAAATGAACGTGCAACCCATGCAATGAAAGGAGATATTAACATGAAAACTGCATAAAGGTGGCATAGTGTTAAAATCCTCTGGCACATCAGTGACCTTTTCAACACTAACAATCAGAGATGGCTGAGGCTGCTGTAACAGTAGTAGGAACATTAAGCACACACAAACACACATCTCTGAGCTGCCCGCAGCACACAAATAAATGAAGATACACACAAGCAGCTCTGTTCTTTCAATATCTGACTGATATGTGACCTTTGCAATCTGTATGAGGCTAGAATCTGAACCCTAGTCCTCTTACCAACAATCACAAGCATATACAACAGGACGTAGCTCTTCTTTGTTAAACAGAGGCAATTAAGGGAAAGCTGATTTTGGTTTCCCTATGAAAAGGAAAAAAGTTTCACTACAATGGAAATGGTGATCAACAGAATTTTGGTGGTCTTTTTGGAGGTGGCACTCCTTTGTTGATACATTTTGAAAGGTAAAAGAGAACATGGATAGACATTCACAGAATAAAAACATTTCTTTAAAAATGCAGCAACCTACAAGATGCATGTATGTTGTAATTTCAGCCCAATTGCTTCTAATTATCAGGCTTTTAGGTAAGATTTGTCCACAATTGAAGTGAAAAGGTTGATGAATGGAAGATTTCAGTTGTTACTCCAAAAATGTACACAATTTGTTAGATCAACACACTTAGAGAGTTGTTACACTTGCAGAGTTTGCTCCAAGTGTCGATGTGATCATAAAAGTAAGCGTACATATTCTTGCCATTTAGTCTCCAGAGAGCATGACGAAGGTGATGGAGCCTAACTTAACTGTTTCTATTGGTACTGAACAGATCATTACTCCTACAGGGAACAGAACTCGACATGTACCAATCAGACTTTTCCTGACAAACACCAACTTCAGGTTTTCTTTGAGGTCTGACCTGCCAACTCAGACATTTGTTCCAAATGACTATAACATATAAACAAGACAAGATGTGCTGCAGGTTGCTTGATAGAGGCAGCGGTTTTGAATCCAGTAGAAAATAAAGGAATTACAAGAAGCACATCTGATCCATCAGAAAGATGCATCAAAGTCCCTACAGAGTGAAAATACTGTGTTTCACAATTACTACATCAACCTCATCATCACTAAAGTAGCCTGTAGTACTGAACTGGCCTTTTCAGTGGATTTTTAAATGAGTTACCTATTGCTCCAAGTTCAGGAAGTTTTAAAAAAAATGGATAAAAATTATATATATTTTTCAAAAAGTTTCAATCTTATCTTGAATTTAATAATAGAATTTTTAAAGTAAAATTATAAATTTAAAAATGTATATACTACTATAGTAGTATATACTATGTGTGTGTCGTGCAATTATTTGCATTACCATTTTGTTTTATGTAAGGCACCATTTCTCATTTGCAGTGTTGCATTTGCAAATGACTGCTTGGATGCAGTGCTTGGTAAAGCATAATTCCAGTATCATGCTTTCATGCTCTGCATATCGATAACATATTTGGCCAAATGCATAAAATCTAATTTCCATTAATTGCCACCCCTTGTGCATTTCTTAAGGGCTGATCTGCTACAGCTCATGGAGAATGGTTGGGACAATATGTAATGATAAAGAAAGGAAGTTGCAGAAAATGAAAGATAAACACATTAGATATTGCGATTGTCAGCAACAGTCTTGCAAATTAAATATTTTTTCTGAAATCAGGCAGCCCTACCATCAACTGATATAAATCTTAGTGACCAAGATGCTGAACCTGTGGGATGTCACGATAATAGTAATATCTTCTCTACCATATTTACCAACATTATAATGTCATGAATTCCTGAGTGTAAAGCCCTGAGCTGAAGCTCTAGGTACTCAGTGCAATATGGGATATGTCTAATAACAAACAGCATAAAAAAGTTGGAACAGGAGTTTTTTTTTTTAATATAGATATATAACATTTTTATATATATAAGATTTTATTTAAATAGTAAATTAACCGTTTACAAAAGTAATACCTAGCAATTAGTGTTGAATTATTTTCATTTATAGTATAAAGTCGTCAGATCGACTTCAGTCTGCTGCTGATTAATCCAGATCTTTATTGATTTCCGATGGATTCAATCAATAATTGACATTGAGATAAGCGGGACTACTTCAGATTGATAGATTTGGCATTAGTCCCTCCTTGTCATCGCACACATGGTTGACTCTACTGAAGCTCTCTAGTGTTGCTGTTTCGAGTAAAATCACAGAGCTTCGTGCGTTTTGTGCGTGGATGTGACGACCCACTCAAAGCGTGACGCGTCTCACTAATTCCATCTTCCATTTAGCTAAAGCGTGAAGGCAGTAACAAGCAGTCTTACCCTCAGATTCCTGGAGTTGTTCATCCTTCCTGAAGGAGCAGCGTTTGTCTTCCCCACCAATAAAACTCTCCAAAACTGCCAGGCGCGTTACGCAACCGCACTGTCCTGTCAGCGTCCCAGACACAACGAAGAGAACCTCAACTCAGTTTTTCCCACCGGGGTGCCTCCATTTACAGCCAAAATTAAATGTGAAATGCAAAAAACGTCAGTCCGAATATCCGATAAAGACCCCACGTAAAGACCCCAATCACCCACTGTCTCGTTTGGGAATGACAACGGTCATGTGTTTGAATCCCTCTCTGCAGCCTTCATAAGCCACATCTTCCTCATATCCGTCGTCGCAGTCCAGGATAACACACTAACACACACACACAGCGAGGGGAAGCATAAAGACTGACCGACTGATGGACCAACCGAGAGCCGTTCCTGAGGAGGCGGGTGTGAATGTGTGCGTCCTAATGTGTGTGGAACTGGCCGCAAACAGAGCAGAGTGAAATGCCATTGAAAGTCGATGCAGTGTCCAGCAGGGATCTCCGCGGGTCTTCAAGGAGCATGATCCCAGCGCCGTGTGTTAACCGAAAGAAAACCTGGGCTTTGCGCTCTGCTCTCTGTCCAATTCTCTCTACACAGACGCATTTCAGTATTTCCTTTCCCATGACAGACTGACAAAAAGGATCTGGCAGATTTTAAAGTGGGTTTAAGAAGTTGCCACTGACGTCTACTGTTGCACTACACCGCCCACAGTGGGAAAAGCTATTTTTTTTTTCTTTTTTTTTTTTTTTCCATTTTCAAGCTATGACTCAATTCTTTTCCCCCTCAAGGCACATGGTCAGTCCTGATTGCATCACAGAAAATTTCAGTAGCACGAAATTGTTTTTGTTGAATGAATATATATATATATATATATATATATATATATATATATATATATATATATATATATATATATATATATATAGATAGATAGATAGATAGATAGATAAGTTCTGAATCAGTTCTTTATTAAAACACTTTGACTCCAGTACTACTGCAAGTCTTTTTGGGTTATGTCAGAGCCAGCATTAAACATCTAGAGAATGAATTTGTGGCTGAAGCTCAGTTATTTTGGACATTAATTTTCCAAGTCTTGCCACAGATTCTGGATTGGATTTAAGTCTCTGGCTGTACGTTTTTGTTTGTTGTGCTGGAAGGTGAACTTCTGCTTTAGTCTGTCCCTGTTGAAGAAAATCGTTGCCACAGCATGAGGCTGACACTACTGTGCTTGGTATACTTTAAAAGGAACTCTGTATGACTTTCTTCTTGCCATTCTTCCGTCAAGGAAGATTTATGAAGTGCACAACAGATGAGCTGACAGGTTCACCCACCTGAGCTGTGGTGCTGTGGTCCTGTTGGCTGCTTCAGTTTCATGCTGTATTTGCCTGACCTTTCAGTTTAGATGGACAGCCAGTTTTGATAGATTTGCAACTGTTACCCTTCATTTTCAGATGATGAACTCAAGAGTGGTCTGTGAGATGTTCAAAACCCAGGATATTGTTTTACAACCGAACTCTGCTTTAAACTTCTCTACAACTTTACATCTGACCTGTCTGGATTTTTCTATGGTTTTCATGATTTTTGTTCACTAATGTTCTCTTACAAACCTCTGAGGCCTTAACAGAACCACTGGACTTATACTGGAATTAAATTACATACAAATGGACTCTGTAAACTCATTAAGTGACATTTCAATGTAATTTATTCTACTGGACTTTGTTTAGGGGAACCAGAGTAAAGGGGAACAAATACAAATGAATGCCTCACTTTTCAGATGTTTTTTGGTAAAAAAAAAAAAAAAAAAAAAAAAAAAAAAAAAAAAAAAAAAAAAAAAAAAAAAAAAAAAAAAAAATCATGTAAACCATGCATTATTTTTCTTTGCCTTCAGTTATGTGCTACCTTGTGTTGGTCTATGACATAAAACCAATAAAAATATACAGCAGTTTGTGGTTGTAGCATGACAAAATGTGAAAACATTCAAGGCATATCAATACTTTAGCCAGGCACTGTATGTTAAGTCATTCTCCAAAATATGGTACTACATGTTATAGTAAATATGACAAAATAATCCTTTGGTTTCTTCAGCTACTTACTTAAGTCCCTAGATCCATTGAAGTGATATGCTGACAATTATTTCTACTTCAGCTATAAATGTAGTCTAATATGACGACATCAAGATGATTACAAATAACAGCCGACACAATGATTATCAAATTATGTCTGCAATTTCACTTACTCTGCCTCTCTCTGCTTTTTGCATTTCCCATACCGGTGAACTTGGATGTTGATGTACAGCCGAGTGCATCGCCTTGTCCACTGATGATATATGGGAGTGATTTGCGGGCAGACACAAACGAAAACACGCAGTAGCCATTTGAGAATTATGTGTGGGAATAAAACAGGGAGGTTAGAATCAGCTGGGAGCTTGTCCCCAGGAAGTCATCGCTGGAAAACACATAACGGAGTGCCAAGGACTTATTTTGGAAACATAGGAAGAAAACTAACCTCTGTTAGGAAGTTGATTCTGCACCAAACATTGTTCCCATTTTTCAAACTATTTTTCTAAACATAAGCAAAGCAAAATGAACGCAACACAATTTTTATGCGATGGAAGAGAAAACTCGCAGCATTTGTTTTGTTGCTTGTGGGTGAGCAGAACAGTGGCATGTAGTCCAGAGATGCAGGCATCTGAGGTGTAGGAGGATAGGAGAAATTCTGTTTGTGGGCAGACTTGGCTATTAGAAAACAGAGCAACACAGTCCATCTCACTGAAGAGGCATTACATCAGTGCAAGGATGCAGTGCTATTACCTCCTGCTAAAAGGATACTCCCACAGGAGCTGGAGTCACAAGGTACTGATAAGTCTGTGACAGAGTTTCATGGTTTTAGTCATCCACTCTCTTAAAATGAACTTACATGCAACACAAAAAAGATGAGCCTTAATAACCAAGGACTTAAGAGCTGTAAATATCCTGGAGTTAATCAGATTAAAGCTTCACATGTAACTGCTTGTGCAAGGCAACTGGGAATATACTGTAAGTGGTGGTTTACGCATGCAGGTGAGTCACACTAGTGCAAAGATGCCCTTATGCTATATCAATCTACTGTACTAACTGATATTACTGTACACACAGTGAGTCTGTGAGGATATTCAAACGGTCTAGTTATAGAATAAAATAAAACAGGGAACTTCTACTACTTTCTCTTTGCTTTGTAACTCAAGTGATGGTTGAATGGATGATTATTTAACAGTGCCTTATACTACTATTTTTATCCCTTGAACCTTTTTCATGTTTTGTTGGGTTTCAACCACAAACTTTAATTAACTTTATTATTAGAGCCACATAAAGTACCACACAGCAAAATGTGAAGAAGAAGGGAAATGAAGCAGGGTTTCATTATTCCCCTAATAAAAATCTGGATTCATTTGTAGTCAATGTTGAATTCAGGAGTCACCCAGTATGTACACAGATTCCACCTGTGTGTAATTTAATTTCAATATGAACACAGCTCGTCTATGAAGACCTTAGAGGTTTGTTAGAGAGCATTACTGACCAAACAGGGTCATGAAGACCAAGGAACATACCAGTTCAGGGATAACTGTATAATCTGTCTTCCGAAAATTACAAGAGTATAGTACTAGTAAAAACCAATTTACGGTCTTAACTGACAGACTGGTCAAAGATAGCACTGATTAGAGAAGCAGCCAAGAGGGCCATGGAAACTCTGGAGGAGATGCAGAGGTCTAATCTACAGGAGACCTGAGACTGGTGTAGAGGTTCACCTTCCAGCAGGACTAAGACCCTAATAATACAGCCAGAGCTACATTCAAATAGTTTAGATTAAAGCATACTCAAATGTTGAAATGGCCCAAAGTCCAGACCTAAATTAAATTCTGAATCAGTAGTAAGACGTGAAAATTCTTTACCAATGCCCCCAGTCTAATCCGATGAAGCTTGAGTTATTTTGAAAAGCATTAAAATAGAAATGTCCATCTCTAGATGTACAAAGCTGATGGAGACATACTGCAAAAGACTTGCAGCTGCAATTTGAGGGAAAGGTGACAAATGCCTGCCAAACATTTAATGTTTATTTGTACCAAATTTGAAAACCATGGATTATTTCCCTTCTATTTCACAATGATGTGCTGCTTTGTGTTGGTCTACCACATAAAATCTCAATAAAATACATGTATGTGTGTTGACAGGTTGAAGTGGTATGAATACTTTTGCAAGGGACTATAAATACCACATTATAAGAGGTGAGACTTTCCTCTAGCCAGACAAGCCTCGGTATGCTGTCTGATCATGAAGCACTTCCTATTGACTCACCAACAGTGTTTCTTTTTCTTAGACCTGTGTGTTTCTTCCTCTTTGTTGCAACTACATGTTGATCTTAAGATTACTTCCTTCCCAACAAAGATAAGGGAGTGTGTCATGTGTCTATCTATAGAACATGTTTTTTAATCATTGCTGCCCATTGTCATGTTTTTAAAACCTTAAATTAGACTGAGAACGTACAACAAACAGGGGTCTAGAAAAGTAACACCACATTATTCCCAAATGAGAAAAGCTCAGTCTGGTGTTTCAGAGCTGACCCTATCAGCCCTCTGTTGGCCATACGATGGCATGGCAGCCTTTTCAGACATTCAAACAGGATTTTTCACTTGTCTCTCTCATTCTTACTGCTAACTTCTACCTCCTTGTCTGAGAAACTCTATCTTTATTGTTATGTGTCTGTTGTGGTTTGTTTAACACTTGGACAGCAAAGGATGACAAGAATATTTTTTCTCCTGGTGTCAGAAAGCATGAGTTTCTTTACAGCTGTTCACAGGCATGACTGTTGCCTAACCACAAGTATGCTGAGAGTGGACTGAAGCCAGATCCCAAGCAGACATCAGAGCAGTAGGAAAATATTTTTATCGACGTACTGTATCAATGCACCTTCCTAGGGTTTTAAGACTTAAGTAACCAGCAAGTCTAAAAGTAGACTATACATTTATGTTTTAGTCCACAAAAATACCCTAACTTATATATTTATCACCTCTTTAATCCTACTGTAACTTGAGTAATCTAACACACAGCCTCAAGAGGAAAACTGTGTAGTTCATCAGTACTTCAACACTGTGTTACATCAGCAGGGATCACATCCAGAGATAAATATAAATACTGACTAATAGTCTTCATCCATCTCACAGTGACAGCTGTAGATACCAACTGCGAAGACATGACCTGAATGTGTGAGTTATCATGTATGCCTAAAATGGTGCCCAAAAATAAACGGCTCGCGTAGTTACATAACAGCCAGCAGCCAGTCTTTGACCACTGAAACACTAAGCAATGATACATAGGAACTAGGTGTAACAGGGGGGTTAATAAGGGTTTTGGTCTGGTCATGTATGTGTCTCAGCCAGTCATATCGAGCCGCCTTGATTATCACAAACCAATAGGAAGCCTTGACCTGTCTCCTAGTCAGACAGAGTTAAAAGGTAACTGGATTAATCTTTTCATCTCTTAAGAATCACCAAATTAGACCATTTAGACAGGCATATGAACATGTCATCTCTGAAAACAAGAGGAAGCTGTATTTTTTAAGGTAGTTTCCTGAATGTGAGCGCAATGAGCGATAGACTTCACCCCCTTTTAAAAAATGCTTCAAGTCATCTCTGTGTGATTTCTGAAAGGTCCTGGGGCCAAGGGACATTGAAGTCAACTTAAGCAAGAAGTAGTCACAGCATAACGCAGATGACGCCTCACACCAAAAAAAATGACCCTGTTTGGAGGGTGACATGTTCTGGCATTTCAGGCTGGCTGTCCACATCCCTGTTTTTGCAAGGTTGTAGCACCCACAATAAGTAGTGTTCACAAAACAGGAAGAGCCACAGGATAGTGTTTGAACTCTTGTTTGTTTTTGCAGGCTTATGTATAGTTTTTATAACCAGAGGAGGCATATTAATTGCAAAATTTTACATATACTTGGAAAATAGCTGAAGAATAACACTAAACTATGTTGTTATTAGCTGTATCAGTAATGTACTTTTTCTCAGTTCTTTTTCTACTACAACTGATTGAACAGAGACAGATTGTAGTGACATCTACTGTTTAAAATGTCAACTGCAGTCAGTGTCACCTGTTATCTGATCATTGATGCTGTACCACTTTCCATTTTCTGTGTAAATATTCATTGTTTTTTGTGCAAGTAACCAGCTAATGCAAACCTGACAACATTTTAAAGGTTCATCAAACAGCATTTGCATAAACTGCAATTACTTTTTTTAAATTTGTAAAAGATGTTAAAGAGTCTGTTTTCTTCTTGGCCCCTATTAAACTAGCCGCTGACTTCACCCTGATCTACATTTGTGCTTAATGAAAACATCAAGGGAGTTATCTACTGCAGTACAGTAACATATTAATTCCTATATAAAACCTCACTTAAAACATCCTTAACTAACCCTTTAAAGAGAGACTCATCTTTGTATGATAAAACTGCTGGGTGAAAGAAGCTGAAGTAAGAGTCACAGCAGGAGAAAAGACCAGATTTTGGCAGCAACACAGCATTCGGTGTCAAATTCACCAATCCTTCAAAGAGTTTCACTCCTCCTACAAACACCCTGCCCCTCCTAAAGTGGCCCTGAGGCTTTAACCCCAAGTACCAAACATGATATCATCTAACTAGAGAGTACGACTGATCTCATCATGGTGAGACAGAGTTGTTTTTTAGTGTTGGGTGGGGTTGGGTGTTTAGAGGATTGCACAGCCCCACCATGCCTATCAACACCTTGTACCACAACAAGAAGTCTCTTTCAGCTGTTTCAGCCCTCAGATTTACCACATTAAGCACTGGCTCCTGCTGCTGCCACCCCCACCTCCATGCCTAGGATTTCCCCTGCAAATGATCCCATTAGGGTTACTTTAGTACTGACATTCTCTCTTTTTTTAAAGGTAAAACGTTCACAACCATCAATTTTCCTAACACTCCCATAACCTTTCTTGTGTCATTATTTACATTTTCTTTTATATTATCTCAGATAGTTTAAATCAAACAAAGAGACATCATTAAAAAGAAAGAATAGAAGATTGATTTAGGTCTTAAGAAAGCATTAAAAACTTTCAAATGGTTGGGTAAGAGCCCTACCCATGCTGACTTCAGCTTTTCCAGTCAACAAACACACCAACAGATCCACTGGTAGCATAACTTTTACTCCAGTTCAGATTAATGGTGACTTAATTTTACAATTTGGCTTGCTGCTAGAACAAACTAAGTTGAGCTACAGGAAAATACACCTCTAAAAAAACACTGATGCGCTACACTGTAGGAGAACATAGAGCTGAGAATGGATTGTTTTAATGGAAGTATTTGTTGGTTAGAGAGCTTTTGCTCTACACTTGTTTCCCACCTCTTCTGAAGTCCACCTACTCTATGCTCCATGACACTCACCATGTAGAGAGACATTGAAACTAAAAAAAACGAGCCAAGAATGCACAAATAGACTCATTTAAACCCACGCACAAACACCTCACATGACACACAAGTCAGTGAGTGGACTGAGTGACCCGTACTCTTGCCCACATTTATGTTCTCTGCACATACTTTATCTCACCTGCAGGAAAGAAAACAAATACATCACACAAGCTCACGAACAGGCTGTATAAATACAAAAGCAACAAAGTACAAGCCTGAACACATTTCCAAGAGCTCTTTTTTTAGTACAACAATCTGATAAGCACCCAGCAGCAGATATTACTGTCACTTCAATGCTTTAATAAGCAAATAACTCAGGCTCCTGGGTTTTCTCAGAAATTTAAACTGGCTTAATGCACATTCACAAATCATGATAGCAAAACAAAAAATATGTGGGCCATCCACACTCTTCAGTGTGAACACTACGTCTCAATGATGAGGACTTAAAGTTAGCTATTTTCAGTGTTTAAAAATTAAGTCAGAGGAAGTACAAAAGGTTTAAGAAGTTTTGTGCTGAAGACAGTCTTTTCTAAAACATGTAGAGAATATATGAGTGTCTTTGTCACTTTGTTTAGCAAGTATTAAGACTTATAAAGCAACTCTTTATTCAAAAACACAACAAACATCAAATCTAACGACTTTTTCAAGTGTTTTAGGATTTTAGTAGACATTCAAAGTGAAATTTGTCACACTGTTCTCAACAGGCAGGGGCTCGCTTTGTGGGCCCCTCCTCCTTCCTAAAGCACTCACTGGTTAATTGGTCCTCATGCAGCAGTCCCTGCCAGCTGTAGTCAGAGCAGGAGATATTCACCTTTCTACATCTCGACTAAAAATAACTTGTACATGTGTGCACCCACTGAAGACTGAAAGGTTTTAATCAAACAAGATGACTACAGTAAAAACCTAAAAAGAGTAGAATGATTTAAAAAATGCTAAAAACAAACAAAAAACCAAAAACATCCTTCTCAGAACCTTTGCTGGTCTGAAAACCAGATAAACAATGAGGGTTTTCATTGAGACATGGAAACAAAAGAATCAACAGAAGAAAGTTTATTAGTATTTCTAAACAGATTTAATTGCGATTTCCGTCTCTCCAATAATGGTATTCTTCTAATTAAGTAAATTAGGTGATGATGTCTTTTAAAAACTTCTAATGATTTTAAGGACAGCAAACACCTACTTTCTTTACTGGGGAGCTAGCAACACTGCAAAAGTGAGACTTTAAGCAGATAACAGGATGGTTGAATGTACTGCAGCTAAGTTCCTTTGCTTGAGCCTTTCAAGCACTGCAATCAAGCATTCTGATGCCATCTCATGATGGCAGCGTTTTGGAAACATCATTGTTAAAAGGTGTACATTCTCAAGGGAACATACACAAAAACTGATGTTTTGGTATTACGAACCATGCTAAGTGTGCATGGTAGTATATGACACTAAAGACAGTTTAAAATGTAGACAAAAACTGTAGATTTTTTTGGTTTTAAAATGCTTAAGTCCTGTTTTATTGCTCTCCAATACAGGTGGCTTGACATTCCCATCTATCCATTATCTGAACACTTATCCCTTCAGGGTTATGAGGGGGGCTGGTGCCAGTGATCATCGGGCCCTGGACAGGTCGCCAGTCCATTGCAGGCCAATACAGAGACCGACAAACAACCATGCACACCCACACAAAATATAGGCAAACCAATTAACTTAACAATCATGTTTTGGGGCTGTGGGAGGAAGCCAGAGTACCCGGAAAGGACCTTTTCATGCACAGAGAGAACATGCAAACTCCTTGCAGAAAGACCCCAGGCCAGGATTCAAACCCAACACCTTCTTGCTGCAAGGCAACAGTGCTACCAACTGCACCACTCTGCAGCTTGACATACCCGTTGCTCCTTAAATTAATAATTATTTGCTGCTCATGGCATAAAAGCAACAAAACAATATTTTGGTTGCAGTTACTATACTTGTTAAGGATAAAACAGAATTTGCTAAAATAAGTATTACCTGGTCAAAGCTTTACAAAAACCAGAGATCAGAAATTAGTGATAAAATTTTGGTTGGTGCTCACCTAAGATGAGAGTAGTGGAAATGAGGGCCTGAATGCTAGTAAAGAGATAAGCAAGGTGAAGCTATCAAACAGCCTCAAGCAGAGATAGAGTGAGCAACAACATAAACCAGTCAGGGAAGGTGCAGGGAGGCAGATCTACTGTAGGTTCCAACAACAACAACACCTTCTGCTCAGTGTTTTCTCCTTCTCCATCTCCTGGCCCGTGCCTGCTGTTTTTCAAAGGAAACTAGATCAGCACAGAATCCAACCAGGTTTTTCCTCACACAGAGGTCCTATTTAGAAGTGCTGCTCCTCCTAACCGCCTCATGGGCAACGACCAGGATGAACTACTGAGGTGATGAGGGGGGATGCAGTTTTGTGGTAATATCCATGGGAGGTATGGGGTGCGGATCCAAGGTGGGGTACCACCTGATTTGGACTGTAGATGGCTGAAGGGAAGCAGACTGGAATAGCTGTGGTTTGGAAAGCAGATGTGTTGTTCCAAGCAGGAGAGGAAGGTTTAGTGTTGAGCAGTAGGTGTGTGTGATGTGACACAAAGACCTCTTTCTTGCTCGCTTTTGGCATACACCGCTGAAAGAACTGCAAACAACTGTAGCAATCCAGGAGAGAAAATCCAAAGGCACACTTAATAAAAAAAAAAAACACCCACAGCAAACAAGCCAAAATCACTGAAAAACCCTTACATAAGAATAAACAAATTTAAAACACTGAAACCTAGTGATAAAATTAGTTTATTTTCAAATTTATATAGCATGTTATCAGCCTGTTACTGTTTGCAAATGCTTTCTTACTGCAAAGCAATGACACATACAAACACAAGCTTAACTAAGGTAAGGGAGTGGTATGCAGAAGTAGTCTGTCATGTAGGAATGTGTTCTGGTTCTGACATGACTTGTGTATCCTGCCCAAGAGAGCAAGTGCTGCTGACTTGCATAGTCCTTCCACTTGTGTCTGGTGGAGATTAATTTGGAGCTACCTAAACAACTTGCCAGCTGAACCAACACAAACACACAGACTCCAAAACACACGCACAGACACCCACACACTCTGAAACACAGGTTTTTTCCCCTTTTTAACAGCTCACTGCTCCATGAACCAATGCACTGATCCTCATCCAAATGTTGCTGATATACAAGGAAAGGTGTGCAGTAAACAAAGACTGAGGTAGCTGAGGCTGATTAAGATAAAAGGTGAGGCATGTTGGAAAGGAAATAATGCAGTACGCTTTTTCCAAAAATGTTGGGATGAGTTAAAATAAAAGCATAATCAGCAAATCAGTTAAAGCAATACCAGAATTATCCTAGCTTTATCCATCTTCCCATCAACTCTAATTCATATCTTTGTATTTGCTGATTAAAAACATCCCCTGAGTATGATGGTGCCAACTCTGTGTCTCACTGTGAAGATGGTGTGTTTAGGGTGATGTGTTAGTTTTACACCACACAAAGTGTCTTGCAAATAAGACAAAAAGTTACATTTTGTTCTCAATACATCTGCTATACATGCAAAGCTACAAAAGCCTGCAATAAGTGTTTCTCAATTCCATTACATATCTGCTTGACCTTTGCTCCCACTGCAGTTATTCACCAGACTAGAGATTTCTCAGTTCAGTTTTATTGACATAGAAGATTTTTTTTACTGTCCAAATGCAGGTTGGGATTATCTGCTGTCTCTTTGCCTTTATCTCTCAACAGAACCATGTCTGTTCAGAAAGGAAAAGTAAAATTACATAGTCTAAAAGCTGAGTAGTATCTTTTAACACCTGCATCAATATGAACTCATGCAACACTTCACAGTCACAAGGAAAATTGTGAAGCAAACCCAGCATGCTTTCAAGGACATAACATCATATGTACAAGGGACAAACTGAATCATACATGAAGTTCATTCCAAGCTGGTTACATCAGCACAGGTTCAAACAGACAATGCAAGTGTTTGGCTGAGCTTCTTGAGTTTGAGGCAGCTTGAACCACAGCTCTGAAACTGAACGAAGAACCTCTGTATAAATATCATCTGCAGGATATTTAAGGCCGAAAAAATATCTTAGTCCCTGCCAGAACTATGTTTAGGTCTTTGGAGCGTGTGAGAGGTCAAGCACAAGTCTTGAGTGAGGCAGCAAGAAAACTGACATCTGACCCCCCAACCCACCCCCATGTGAGTTCCCAGTCAGCCGATGTTAGAGACGAGCTACTGCTAATACAGGATGTCAGGGTCAGCATGTCTGTGTTTGTTTAAGGACACAAGATGTTCAGGAATACCAGAGGTGTACGTTATCCATACTATTTCTGACACAGACTAAAGCGCCAAACAAAGTAAGATAATAAATCCTGACAACAAGGAGAATCTTTTTCAGTTGTGGTGTCTTTAAACCTGAAAAAAAAAAAAAAAAAGCAAAAATGTTAATTTTCTACATTGTAACATGGTTATTTATCTTCTGAAAATCTGAAAAGGATTTGCCACTAAATGCTTTTCCTCCTCACTCTCTAGTTTTTGTGCTTCCAAAAAGCTGTGATTACTGGCATGATCAGCCAGATAACATTCACACTCACACACAGAGAAAGAATTGTACTGTCACAGACAAAGACTGATTAACAAAGAATGGCATGCCCAGCACAAATCCTGAATTTATAAGTTTGAGGCACAAAACACGCTCAGACATCTTGACATTTAACAAAGCAATGAAGGCAAAAAAATAAATAAATAAAATAACACAAAAAGGCTTCCATCTATGGTTTGCATGTAAGAAACTTAAAGCATTAGAATAGCTAGAAACAAAATTTAGATTTGAAACAAATGAGTAAAAAAACAACTCATAAAAGGCCTTGCAAAGGTATTCATAATCTTTTAACTTTGTCATGTTACAACCAACATCATGAAGACGCAGGAACAAAGCAGATATCAGGAAGAAGTCTAAAGCAGAGTTAGGTCATCACAGAGCACAGTTCAATCTAATATCTGAAAATGGAATCTCTGGAGGAGCTGCACATATCCACAGATCAGGTGGGAGACTGTCAACAGGACTACTATTAGTCATGAGATCCACAGCCAAGCCTTAATTAATAAGTGCCAAGAAATGGCACATCAGCCTAAAAACATTTTGTTTGCATGGTTATGGCAGCATCATGTTATGTGGATGCTTTTTTCCATTAGGGAAGAGAAACCGTTTGGAGTTGAACCAATCCAGGAAGAAAACATGTAATAGCTGCATAAGACTTAAGACTAGGCCTTGCAGTAATTGTAATGAAAGGTGGTCCTGCAACATATTACTTCATCCGGGGGCTGAAAACAAGTTTGTAAAACACTTTTCAGATTTATGTTTGTAAACCATGATTTAAAACCATGTTTCCTTTTCTTTCCTTTTCCCAATTACATACCACTTTGTGTTGGTCTATCACATAAAATCCCAATAAAATGCACTAGAGTTTATAGCTGTAGTTGGACAAAATCTTAAAAGTTCAGTGTTTACAAATACTTTTGCAAGAAACTGTATATCTTAGTGTTTGATAACAGGAAGTGGTGCATGTGTTTTTTTTATTTGGAAGTTTCAGTGACATTTTGTTGTCTCTCCCAGTGGTGGTGGACATAATTACACATGACCATTTCCTGTTTCCCATCAACCATATCCCCCTCTGAGACAAATCCTGTATCCTGTGGCAAAAATGCTTTTTGTTTTTTTGGCAATATATATAAAATTAAAGAAGCGGCATTATTGCCTAGTAAGCCTCACAGGAGAGGAAGAAGGAAGAAAAGAATGGAGAGAAGAGTGCAGTCATTGCTATTATTCCAACAGACTTGTTAAAACCTGAGGAACAGAATTGTAACTTCCCACTGAGTGCAAAATTACAAAAGGATGTATCCCACTGCTTATGGAGCATTTATACACACCTGAAAAATGGAGTTACATAGTCTATGAATATCAACTTCTGTATAAGTCATAAACTTACATGTGTAAGCTTGTGCCTTAGGTGGGAGTGATTTTACAGAAAACTACCAAGCTGTGGTGTGAAAATGAGAGCAGCAGAGAGAGTTTACAGTTAATAACTGCAAATCTTAATTACCCAACAGGACAGGGTTTTTTTTTAAAAAAAATCCCCCACAGCTTGCTGAAATTACAGTTAGACCATGGGCTGTGCAGCTCTGCCACATACAAAGAATCTCCCTGTTTAATAAACCCACCCATAGTGAGGAGGATTACAGTGGGGAGAAATGAGAAAGAGGGTGACCAAATGAATGGATATTTGAGCAAAAAAGAGGCCATCTAGCATCAAAATGATCCAATAAACTGCATTTTTTGCAACTCAAAGCAGAGACTTTTACCTTTGGAGGACACTCCTCACTTTTGAACACCCCTGAAGGGAAAAAAGTAATACAGGAGTTTGCTCAGGCAGCTAAATAAGGATTTTTATTTTGTTATTTTGTATTTAACTGACTTCGTAAAAATTAAGCTAAAATTGAGACAGTGAAATGTGAGATCTTCTGACAGACATTCCTAGATTCCACCATAATGTCTTAGATTCAATTATCAGACAAAGCAGCACTTTTACAGTTCATGTCTGGGCAGTAAACAAGTTTATCATCAAAGAACAGTTAATGTAATTACAACTTGATCAAATCATTGGTGGAAAAAAAAAAAACCCATGATAGCTGGTTTGTGGCAGTGCATTTCAGGCCACAAAAACTATTAAAAAACTCAAAAAAGATCACTTCTTTTTACTGTACCCTCGTACCCTTAGCTTTGAAGTTCAGGGTTTCAAAGATGCTGTACAAATAAAGTTGTTGTGGTTCATGCAACCTGATAAGGATCAAGTTACTTCACAGTCACAGATTAAGTGTTCAATCTTTAAAGTAAATTACTGAGTTAAAAAATGCTAATTTGGGTGATGTTTCTGATCTTGTCCAGGCTCAAATAGGAACGGATCCAGGGCTGGGTTGTCTCATCCAAAAGGGTTAAAGTATCTAGCATTAAGGCTATCAAAAGTTAAAAAGAACTTTTCATAGCCTGGATTCCAAACAAGTAAAACGTGTGTTCAAATGAAAGATCAATTTATTCTCTATTCCAAATTAATCATTGCAGGATCACATCTTGAGGTGACCAAATATCCTAGCATGTTTTTGGACTGTGGGAGTTAGCTGAATTTATCAGAGAAAACCTATACACACAAGGGGAACATGCAAACTCAGTCTAGTGATTGCAATATTGCACATAGGTACTGCAAAGACATTGTGATTCAATATATCAAGCAGTTCTACATCTTGTCTTATATCACACTGCAGGAGAGGTTCATTGAACTCTAATGAGTGTGTTGTATAGTTCAAAATGGCAGCCTGTAAATAATGATGAAGCTCCTTTTATTCTCTTTTCTAACCAAACAAATGGGGGGCACAATTTTTGATCCAATGTTTGGTTCCAACTACCCCACTTCTGCCCCTACAGTACAAATCCAGCATTTGAGTAAAAGAAATAACCCAGCAGATTAGGCAAAGATGCTGACAAGGCTTTGACATTACTTCGATTTTAAAGTCTCTGCATTGGTTAGTGTAATTAGTTTTTGAAAATGCAGCATTCCGTTCAACTGTTAAAAGTTCATATGATCTAATTTAAACTATAAAAGTGTATTGTCACCAAAAATTCAAGGCTACAGCTGAGAACCTTTTTGACAAAATTAAAATAAAAGTGTGATATTTCAGATGCAGCACAAATATCTGTACAGATTAAAATGCCAAAATGCGCAACTTCTCATTTAAATTCCTGTAACAATCCAAGTGACCTTTCCAACCCACTGCATTCATGATAAAATATTTTCTCCCTAATTCTCCCTCTCTCTCTAACACACACACACACACACACACACACACACACACACACACTCACAATCACACAGGGAGTTATGGAAGCAGCTGTGGACTGTGTGTGAGCCGCAGCTGAAAGGGGGACACACTAAAAGAGAGAGATGGATGACATGTGGGGTTGTTTTCTGTCTACCATCTGTGAAGACAGAGACCACACCAGAGTCAGAGTGAATGTTTGTCACACACAGAGATTCCTTAAGCAGCTCCTCTGTACATTTCACAACCAGTCCAAACCACAGCTGTGTGTCTTGTCAGTTGACACAGAGATGCACTGGAAAACCTCTGAAAACATGTTCTTTACCTGTGACGATGCAGGCACATATCATGTTTAATAAAACTGGTCAAAAGTGAGAAATTACCTGTAAACTGAGGGCAATCTGACGGATGTACATCATATTGAGGTCCTCCAGTATCCAAAGTTTTTCCTCCATGTCTGCGTACTTATCAGTTGGCATCCTTTGTGCAGGTGGCAACAAAAAAGAAAATTTGCTACTCCTTGAAGGTCAGTAACAGGATTTCAGTTCACTATCCTGCTGAAACTGCTGTAAGGAACTTCATTTTTACTTCCAAATCGCTCATTCCGTGCGCAAAACTCATGCGCAAGAGTTCCGCTCTCCATCCAAAACGAGACTGCTCGCTTCGGGGAGAGTAGGCGAGGGTCTTCTCTCCTACTTTTCTGCGCACAACAAGAATCCTTGCAAACACCCACAGTCAACAGCGCGGAAAGAATGGAGCCTTTTTTTAAATGGAGCTCTTCTTCTTTGTGTCCCCACTGTGAACGTGGTGTGTCCTCTGTGACAAGAGACCTCTCCAGAAAAGGGCATCGCCTCTGCTGGAGCAATCGGCACAACTACTCCACTGTCAGTGAGTGCGTATACGCGTCTTGACGCTGCTTTGGCTGCTCTGCGTTAAATTAACCCCTAAGACGCGCCTCAGGCGTTAATAGCGAACTTTAAAAAGAAAGAAAACAGAAGAAGGGGAGGAGAGAGATATATTACTCCCCTTCAAACGAATAAGCACAGTAAATACCACACCACAACGCTGCCGCTAGCGGGTGGAAAGCTTTGTTCTTTATCACAGCCGAATGGAGGGAATTTGAACCGTAACAGCTGGGGGTCCATGATTGGATAAAGCACCATTAAATGCAAAGTAACACTGAGCCCAATTTAAAAAAAAAAAAAAAAAAAAATATATATATATATATATATATATATATATATATATATATATATATATATATATATATATATATATATATATATAGAAACAGTTTTAAAAAGAAGTTATTTTCTTGGGCACATGGTCGCCCACGAAGATAAAGTTGTTTAAAATGTTTTTTAAATCATTTCAAATAAGCCACAATAAAAGCTCTTTGCGCAAATTCAAAAAGATAATTAAGCGACTCCATAATTAAACTATAGGACAACGTCAAACGATATTAAAACAGAGATTTTACTGTTGGAAAGAAATTTATCAACAGTCTTCAGATTCACTAAAGTTTACTTCTTGTAAACTTTAAACAAAGAATCTTCATTAGGCAGAAACACATATCAGGAGCACAGAAAATACAACATTCTCCAGCTGTTGTGTATTAGAAGTGTGTGTCTTCCACTGGCGTGATTCAGACCAATCTGCGCAGACCACCGACCCCTCCTCAGGAAACCAGCGTCATGTTGCAGGCATTGCCTACTGAGTTAGTTTTAAATGATTTGCACTCATTCCAGAACCATTTCAACTTCCTGGGGTGTACTGGGGACTTTTTTTTTTTTTTTTTTTTTGTGAGTTGATTCATTAAACTTACCTTAAGAACACATCATGAGAAGCATCGGTGAAGGGATTTAATGTAACTTTTTTTTTTTTGTTCATAGATATAACAAACCAAACTTAATTTTATGGTATCTATAAGTGAAGAATAATTTAGTTCAAGCTTGACTTGTCTACATTTTGCAGTTTCCATGCTTGTCATAATCTAAGGTTGTCTTAATGACAAAAAACAAACAAACAAAAAAACTGCCTACTCTTTGTGTTTCCAGAAACAGAATTTTTTTTCCCAGAAATTTCAAACAAAAATCTTATTCAGTGTAGGATGATCAGTTTAAAGTTTGACAAGTCGTAGTACCGTCCTCTAAATAATAGCTAGAGACTCAAATGCAATTTCAAAATTTTCCTAAAAAAAAAAAAAAAAAAAAAAACAAAACCAAACAAACAAACAAAAAAAAAAAAACTAGCTAAGCCTTTATCACTGATTTGGAATTTCAAACCAGATACCAGCTTCAGCATCATTAGTCAGCTGTTTACAGTGGACAACAAAGGCTAATACCTTGTTCTCCATTTACTATATATGAGAAACACGAAGATAAAGATTTGTTTTTTAAACAAAACTAGAAAACCCATTCTGTCCCAATGCCAATATGTAAATCCACCACTGACATGAGAAGGCAATCACTCTCTGGAGGATTAATGTCATATTGTATCTGCACTTGGATATCAGAATTCCAAAATGGAAAAGACCTATGTCCAACATGCTAGACATAAAAAGTTGTTAAAGTTGCATTTTAAACTGTAACTATAATCTATCAGCACATCTGACAGTTTGGATTTCATAAACCAGCGGCACATATTGCTCTTTAAAACCTCTATTCTGAACATGTTCTTCAGTGTTTCAGAAGCATAAAATGGAGGGAAAAATTCATTGTTACATATTACATTGGTATTGCTAATAGTAGTTAGTACTCCAGCAATTAGCAAATAACTCTTATTTTCCAACTTGCAACAAGAACATGACTCGGGTGTGATGACATTCCCTCTCATGAGATCTGACTTCCAAGTTAAATTAAACACATCATAAGCCTAAATATGCTTTGTTTGAAACTTTGTCTTTGTCTCAATCTTTCTTTTTGCTCAAACAAATTTCCCCACATTTTCCTCTCCATCACCCCAGAACATGTGCTATAAACTTTACAAATGCAAACATTGGAAACAAAGGAGCTCTGAGAGGCTTTTCACCTCACAGGAGGATACCAAAGGGGACAAAGAAACAAGCAGCTGGATCATTTCCCCCACAAAACACCTCTTCCCTGCAGGTTTTATGATCAAGCAGCTAAGCTGTCACAGGCATTAACAGCTGGAGAGAAGTAGGAGATTTACTGTTCCCGAGGTGGAGCAAGAAATGCATTATGTGGACCTGCAGAGTGGAGGTTAAGGGAGCTCAGGAAACATTCTGAAATTTTCGTGTGTATCTACTGTATATTGTGTGTATTTATTCACAATTAACTACATCACAGAGAGCTTGTTAGAATTGCTGCTGAACTTTGAAAAAAGCTTACAAATCTTAGCTTCAAATGAATGTTAAAACATTAAACTTTTAAAACACGATGCAGAGCTAACAGTTTTTCCTTCACCAGACTTTTCCGTCAATTAAATGAAACTCACTTAAATTACAGTTTGTCACCTACTGAACAATATTTTATGGTCGCTTTTTCTATTTGTTTTGCTATTATGTTGCAAATCTTTATATAATCAAAATTAAAATCTAGCTTATCAGGATAAAGCTTTTCACTAGCCTCTGTGACATCACAAATGGTACATCCATTTTTATTTTTCTATGAATTTCCCCTTCTTCATTCATTATAACAGTTGAAGTTCTGATGACTCTCACTGTCATTATTTGCTTTAGCTTCAGCATCCACAGCAGTGCCCATCATGACTTGGGGGAGAACACAGTTAAACATGTGAAGTTGAACGTCTTACAACTTAAGATGCAATTCCAGTGCTTCAGAATCTATGCTGAAATCTGTCAAAAGTAGCTCATTTACCATATTATTTGCTCATGTGAACAGATCAGATCAAATATTTGCCTCCTGTGATATCACTGACCCAAATATCAACAAAACAGAACTAACTGTTTTCTTCTTCAGAGCACTTTTTAAAAACTCTGACCTCTGTAAATTCCTGTAAAAATACACCACTGGAAAATATCTTTAAAGATCAGACCACAAAACACATGGAGGCAAAGACATTCTACGACAGATAATTCACTGTATTCTTCTTTAGACTTTCTGTCACCCCACCAGAAACATCTTCAACCATAAAACTGCTGCATGTAAATCCCTTTCCAGTAAAAATACAAAGACTAACAGGACAAAAGCCCACAAGCTGAACAAAACCAGAAGAAAATAGCTATTATCTCAATGACAGGTCCTGCTGGCAGGCAGACAGACAGCTGACTCAAACAGTTCTGCTGCCTCTTGGCCCAGAGCCAGAGAGGGTGAGGTAAAAAAAACGGTACTGAGACCCAGGATTAGTGGTGGAAAGACCTAACACCTTTCAGCTTCACTGGGTTTTTTGCCTTGTTAGATGGTCACAGCCCATTGATGGGATGATGGGTGGATTAGCAACATGTGACTGTGGAAGAGCCAAATGTGATAGTCAGCTGCTGCGAAAATGCAGTCCAATCCGTTTTGATCAAATTAAAAGGCTTGATCAAAACAGAGCATTAGCACATCCACATTTGAGAATAGACACGAACACCGATTACACATTACACAAGCTGACCCTTACATGATAGGCTCCCAAAGGGCTGTGCTGCTTTCGAGACAATGCCCGGAGCTTTGTTGTTTCTGAACGGATGTGTGGAGGAATATGGATAACTTCCCCCTCCATGCAGCTAATCAGCTGGAGGAAGCCGAGTGCACTCAGAGCTCCGGGAGAATTTCAGAAGGAAGGTGGTTATATATAGCGGTTTCAATGCAAGAAGGGAGAGGAAAAACGTTTTAGCCTTAAAACACTTAATTCTCATCTAAAATAATATTATAGATGGATTTTAGGGGGAAAAAACAGACTGTAGACAAAAATCAAAACAGAGCTACCAAGCACTGAGCATTGCAAATATAAATTAAGAGGGGACTCACTTTAGAAGTGATTATTTTTAACATAGTTAACTGTACCCTAGTAAGTCATCAAAATACAAGAGAAGGTAGATGTTCATAACTCATAAAAGTCAACAAAATAAGAGCTGCTAAATGAGCCTATGTCATCAGTAAGATTACGAAGTTTAAAACAACTGAAACTGTGTCAATAAAGATTAACTTCAAGAGCTGGTGTCAATCTGGGAGCAAATGTTTCTGACGGAAAAAAAGATTTCAAAAATCAGTGTACCTGTCATCAGTCTGCGTGAACCAACAAAATTAGGACTGAATTTTGTCAAAGTGTTTACACAACTGTTTCCCTTAATCCTTTAGTATCATTCATGAGATTTATATTCAGAATGTGTATTTTAGTCCTCACTTTGGAGAGAGATACAAGAAAACTTGCTACATGTTGTGACAAATAAAAATTATTTGTAGGTAACATTAATGTGATCTATTCACTAAGGCAACATAAAAATAATTTATCTGACCAAGTGGCAGTTTGTCATTTATAATATCAACAAAGGAAAGAAGATTCAGAGAAATGGTGGCATAAATTCACCATTTACTATAAATTCAAACTTAAAACAGTTATTTAGGCTTATTTACAGTTAAAAGACTGGGTGAAACTCTTGATTAGAATTTTCTTCTCTATTTTGGTTTGCCTAAAACATGGAATTTATTCATTAGGGTTAGCATTGCTTTGGGAGTTTTCCTTTTGTAATATCATAATATTACAAATATCATTTTTGTAAAAAAAAATGTGTAATATCATTATATCATATAATATGTCCTAATAAAATATCTATTTTTTTCCAACTGAGGATAAAATCTGCTTTAGTTGTTTCAGAACGGTGTGAAACAAAAGTCCCTTTATAAAACATCACTATAAAAACAAAATGCCTTTTTAGTGGCTAGCTTGGTACATGTCTAAATAACCAACAGATGTCTGGCTTATTCAAAACTTGTAATCTCAAAGCAAATATAATTACATTTTCTTAATCAATTTTTAAAAAAACATTTCTAAATTCCAGCCTACAGTACTTACTTATAGTACTTACAAAAAATGGTACAAAAGCAAAATGACCAAATGGTGGCTAAGAAGAGTTTCTGTTACAAAAATTCAGCTTCCACGTCACCAGCCCTCATCTTACAATACATAAAAGCAACCTTCATTATAAAGGTTGCTTTAGGTTATATATATGAGAGGATAAAAGCTGTCTTCAGTTCCCTGCAGTGTGTGGCAGCAGAAAAGGGTAAGGAAACACACAAGGACTTCAGGGAGCCAGACCCCAAACCACAACAAAGAAGCCCGCCTGTCATCTAAAAACTAAAACACACCTCCCACTTATTTGAAACACACCCACCCACCCACTCACAAACACAAAGCTATACTTGCATCACAAACACACATTTTAGACATAAACAGACATAAACATGCTCACAGCGACTCCATGGCAAGGGGTTGTGGCAAAACTGCCTCAAAAGTAGATATATCTAGCTGATGAAGTTTGCCAGTGTGATTATGCCCAACCAAGTTCTCCCTGTCGTTTCTCACATGGCAAAGTTTTTTAAATGGAAGGGAAGACTTAACAAAAGAGTTTCTCTGAATATTTTTTGCACTTTCACACATATGATTTGAAAAGGTCAGCAAAATAAGCCAGTAAATGGTCTAAACAATTTCAGATTCTTCTCTGTTCCATTGTCATGTGGGGTACCTCAGGGCTTGATACATGGGTCTCTGTTTTTTTTTTTTTTTTTTTTTTTTTTTTTTTTTTTTTTTTTTTTTTGATGACCCTTGATACCATTCTTGGAAAACAAAAGAGAAAACTTTTGTTTTGACTGAAATGATTTCAGATCCTCCTTGGTTCCAGTGTCATGTGAGGTCGTGCATGGTCTTAACCCTGTTGGAAAGCTCAAAATTGTTTTTGACTGTTGTAGATGAAGCTAGGGTTTATGTTATTTAAAATGGAAGGGTATTCCACCTAATTGATTGGCTTGGGGGAACTGAAAGCTTAGAAGGTCGGTCCTCCTTAAAAAAAAAAAAAAAAAGATTAAGGTAATTCATTTTTGGTTGGATGGGTCTTCTGTGGATGGGCCCTCCTCAGGCTCAGTATAAAAGGCGTACTGTTACAAAGTTAAGTTTTAAAATGGACAGTAACTTTAGACTAAATGGTTATATCAGTGGACTGGTAAAAAAAACTGTTTATTAACTGTTAATCCTATTATGATTTTATTGCTTTTCCTTAAATTTATAACTGACTTCATTACCGATACTTTTTCTTGTGTATATGTACATGTTCAGCATTTTGGCCAGTGCTTGCTGTTCTTTAATAAAAGCAATTAGCTTGGCTGTATAGAATACTACATGCTTAGATAGCATTACAGATCTACAAAGAGACAGGACAGCATTTCAAAGTTATCTTCTATAAAATAACAAATGACAGCTAAGAGATTTGAAAAAAATGCAAGAAGTTGATTGCATTACCTTTCCTCTGGGTTACATCTGTTCATTTTAATGACATCAGCCTGCAGCGAGTTGTGAAACTAAACGTTTAATTGAGTAACCGACCCAATCTCCCTACCCAACTGAGGTCAATTCTCAGTTTATGAGATGAAAAACCTGCGCTGACAGCTGTAAAGTCATAACTCAAGCCTGGAGACAATGTATCGACACAGTAGCTCTTGTCAGCAGTCAGCCTTGTTATTAGGTGGATCAGTTTCAGAGTGATAACCAGTCTGAGTCAATTTCTACTGTAAGACTTGGGAAACGAGACACTGATGCATCTATGACTTCATCATCAAAACCTGAGCAACTTGTAGACAAAAAGTCAGAGGTGGAGTCATAAATCACTCGGCAGATGTTTTTCTTTAACTAAAAAGAAGGGATGAATGTGTCTCCCTCCGTTGAGAGTAGACTTGATCTTATCATTGATCATTGACTGGAGCAAGAACACATAGACCATCCTACATCAACATCATCCTCCATGTGCTGGTAGCTCTAAAGGAAACACACACACACACACACACACACACACACACACACACACACACACACACACACACACACACTTTCACCTTTGGAGACAGTTCAGCAGTTTGCTCGCTTCCCAGAATCATTGCTGACTTTCAGGAACGCTATCTCAGCCTTTTACCGAAGTCTGCAGAAACTCATCCCTCTGAGAGAGTGGACACTTCAGTGGAAGAGAAACTTGCTCATTAGGAGATTCATCTCCATTGATTTGTGCCCTTGGGGGCACAGGCTGTGCAATATTACAGAGGATGTGTGTGACTGTAAGAGGACAGGTGCACAGAACCTATTCATTTACACTTAATAGTGTGAATGATCTCTTAAAATGACTTAATGACTGTAAGGCATGAGGAATATAAAGCAATGCCAAGATGTGTTCAGGGAGGTGAGCAAGACAAGAGAAAGGTCACAGCACTGCTGAAAATGTAATGGAGTAATGGCGCCCTCTGCAGACTGGCAGTATCAACATCGAAAGACACCACAATTTGATTATTTCCATTAATTTCACAACACAGACTTGTGTTGGTATAATTTAGTTAACTTAACATTTGCAATTAGAACACGCTTATGGAGAAAATGTTAATGTCACACATTCCTAATTGTTTCCAGCTAAAACAGACATGAAAAAGATGAGCTTCACCAGTGTAATCACTACATAAAAATGATGGTTTAAAAAATTGAATTCACACAAGATTTATTTGTGGTTTCTGCCCTACTGTGTTCCATATTTCTATATGAACTTGCATCATGAGGGTACACTGCAGTAACCCTTCAAATGTCAAAAAATCTAAACAGGAACACTAGCATCTGTATAATCCATATGAAATCTAAACAACTGTGGAGAGGACTCACAGGAAACTATAATTCAAATTGACATGGCCAAATCAAAGCGATCTTTTTTTGTCAGGAAGAGCATGTGAGAAGGAAATTTTGAGGGTATCTGTTCAACAAGGCATCAAGGAACATGAAGTTAAAAATTTCAAAAGAAAAATAAACTATTTTATGATTAATTTTCAGTTTCATGCTAAATTAATTCCTCATTAAAGTGTGAATTGCAATAAAGTGTGAAAATGTTGGTTTATTTATTGATGTTAAATGTGACATCACATCCATAATTTATCTTTGGTTTTCTAAATGACTTTGCACGACATGGGACTAAGGATTAGCCTCAACCAAATGATTAGGCAGGTAATTATTTTGACCATATGATCATCTTTATGCATATTCTTCAACTCCCAGCTGTATAAACCCAAATACTTATTGGATTTAAGCATATGAGGTAATGAGTATTTGTATAATGATGGAGAGTGTAGCCTAAGGTCAGCACCACCCTATATTAAGGCATGCATAATTATTAGGCAACTTATTTTCCTCAGGCAAAATGGACAGAAAAAGAAAAAATTCACTGACTCTGAAAAGTTACAATATATAGTCTTCCAGGGGGATGCAGCATTCTTTGCATTGCCAATATGATAGAACCACTATAAATTTGGTTGCAAATAGATAGAGCCAACCAAAGGATTTATGACATGACCTTCTTCCTTATCTGACCTAAATCTTATTGAGAACTTGCCATGGTTGCTGCTGCATAATAAGGCTAATTGAGAAAAAATTAAGAAACTGACAAACTTCACAGATTGAAGGTTGTTGGTTAAAAAAAATGTGGCTTATTTTAAATTGTTGCTTTATCTAATTTTTTAGATTAAACTAAAAAATTTTTACAAAAAAATCTGCACAGAATTGTTACTCAAGAACTATTTAAAAGTATATAAAATATTGTCTTTAGACAATAAACCCCACTTACCTCAGTAAACAATCAGATTTGAGGTTCATTTTTGATTGACATACACCACCGTAGTTTATACATTATAAAATAAATCCTAAAATCTACAACTTGCCTAATATGTGCGTACACAACAAAGAATGAATTTATAAAACAGATATAAAATGCACATGCTAAAACAATAAGGTGCCCTGCACATTTAAGGGAAGAAACCAGTTGGTACAGTTGCAAAGACTAATTATTTGTGTATATTATTATGTGTATAGGATAGGATTTTCTTTTACACAACAGTCATGCTTTTAGAAATAGTTTTGATATAATCTAAATGTTGTGATAGTTTCCATCTTGTTAAAAAACCAGCCATCCCAGAGCTCTCTAACTGCAGACTTTTAATACCAATCTGATATGATTTGTTAAATCTACAGAAATTTGCACTGTTAAAAACATTCCTTCTTCTTGTTCAATCTGACTTACCAGGTATGGATCTTCTTGACAAAATTACTTCACTGCCTAAGTGATTCCTAGCAATACATGATTTTATTCATTACTCATTTTTTCTACACAGTACCATTAACATCAACAGTGGAACTGATAAATTTTACAAATCCCCCTTATAGTGAACACAGAGACAGCCCCCCCCCCCCACGGCTTCAGGTAAAGGTAAAGATAGAAAGGTAGCAGAAAACCAATGGAGATTACCACTGAGGCAGCAGGACCAACACAAACACAGAACAAGACCTGACATCCAACCGTCTGTTACACTGGGCTCAGTGAACAAACGCATTTAAACATGGACATGTTGGCGGGAACTAGTATACTGTGCAGCATGCAGGGAAGGTAGACATGCATAATAGGCCCATCTGGTCCCATAAAGTCAAACACCTGTTCTGCATCATCAACACAGACAACATCATTGGCACTTGTGTCCCCTTTGCCACCTCCTCTCTGCAGTAACACACGATTGCGTTCAGGATACACCGAAAAATGCGACCCTTTCAGACACTAAACTATTTCGAAGAAATGCAAGCTCATATCAGCAGTTATTTTGAATCCTTAGTAAGACTGCACAAACCGAACACAATACTTCAGATCAATGCAGGAATGGACATGCACAACTCACCTACCACTCACCCACACAAACACCTTTAAACATTTCATTGTATTGATTCCTTTCACTGCACATTCCTCTTCATGAAAGAGAGGCCTTGACTCTATCTCCTCTCAGGATAAAGTCAGTTGGTAATATGATGTACAGAGTAAGGGATAAAGAATCCCTTTGTGCACAGGAAAATAAAAAAATGAGAGCCATAAAGACAGAAGATAAGAAGAGGTGCAGCACAGTGGGCTGAAACAGATATGCCCTTTATTTTTTTGCCTAACCACATGAATAATCTGAAGGTCAATCACTTGTCCTTGGGAAAGTTACAGGTTTAACTTAGAACATAGAAATTAGTGCCATTTAAAACTGATTTCTTGTACTAGAAAAAAGAAAAAAAGAAAGAACGACAAATATAGACTCCTGTGTTTCTGAGCCCTATTTGACAAAGGAGTTGACAGCAACTGTCCAGCACTGTAACTGAGCCCACACAGAGGAATTTGGTCCTATGTGTGTGTCTTTTGTTTATGTTTAACAGAGAAGTCTTCAGGGGGTGTTATGGTGACGGGAAGAAGATACCTTTGGCATGAGACAGTGAAGTTCTTCTTTTCATGTTATGCTCGATAGACTGAAGCTACCGGTAAACAGAAATAACCAATGAAAAAGCCTAATTCAAATAATGGTAATTTTTCTGTGTCTTTGGAGAGGGAAAAGACAATTTGGATCAGGAAAGTAGGTTAGTACCGAAGCATATGACAAAAAGACCCATTTTCATGCTTCGTCAGGGGACCTGAGCCTGAAAGTAAAGAAGAGGCAGACAAAATAAGGCTCTTGGGGAGGTATGGTCTTTGGGATGAAAGACTCAGTTCTCAGGGGCAGATAAATAGGATCAGAACTAATGCAATAGATGCCAAAGGCCTGTAGAGAAATTACATCATTTAACTGAACTCCTTACTTCAACTTTAAGCTATATTTTTAAATTTATAATTCATAAAGAACCTTTTTCAGGGCAGAATAGCAGATTCCAGAGGCCCAAATATTCTAAAAATCATTAAGGCAAGCAGCTGCCTTTACATAGATACTCCTAACTAAAACCCAGGACAACCAATTACCTTCAAAAGTGAGATCACACTAAACAATATCCCTACAGTAAAAAACGGCGGTGGCAGCATCATATTGTGGGGATTCCACAGGAGACAGAAATGGTGGTTATACCAAAGAATGGTTTAGAATAAAATATATCATTTATATTATCTCTATATTATATATTATCTCTTAGAATGCCTCAGTCAAAGTAAAGACATAACTCTAGTTGAGAGTTTGTGGAAAGACTTGCAAATTGATGTTCAACAATGCTCTCCATCCAATCTGACTGAGCTTGACCTATTTAGTTGTAACTGAAACAAAAAGTGATTTTGCCTGATATTATCCCAGTTTTCCAGAAATTTGAAAGGAAGTTCTGGCCAACTCAGATTTAAAAGATTTATCAAGTCAAGATAAGTGAGTGAGATACATTTGATGATTCATTGTGGAAGTTTTCACATCTGTGAGAGTGGGATCGTGTCCAGGGATTGAGCCTTCTTGATCCATCTCTCTGCTAAACGAGTCACTGGCAGTGATGGCTTTGAACAAGATAGCGCATGCTGGGCGAACAAAGCCCATCTGTGTTCGACAATACGCAATGGACCTTGCTCAAGGAGACACTGCTGCTTAGTCACCATGCAAAGTGGTGTTGGGAATCACAGACTGACTAACTTCAACTACCATGAATGACTAACTAAGCTAAACATTAGCATTTATTCATGACTCTTAATGGTAAGAGAGAGAGCCATTAAGAGATGTACATGAAGAAGCAGACATGTGTGAACTAAATAGCAACACTGGGTGTGACTCACTTCCTGTGTCTGCTATTTATGTTCAGAGAAAAGCACTGTTGTGAAAAAGGACGTTGTGGATGTGGATGTGTGGCTGGGTGGGGTTTACTTGTAACATAAGCAGCTGACCCTCAGCTGTTAAATTGCGTCCTGACACTAGCTGCCCCACAGAGACAAACTACATTCCACCACTCTCACTGAAGCTGTTTCCATTTCCAGCAGCAGGGACCTGGGACTAGCTGACTGAGTACTATTAGAACAGACCAGCCAAATAAATGAAAAAACAAAAAAAAAAAAAAAAAAAAAAAAAAAAAAAGATATCTTTTTGTTACATGTTAAGTGTTTACTGTCTTTCCCAGTTGAGCTTTAAATGGCTTGTCCAGCTTGTTTGGTCAATAGAGCTCAGATAAGATAAGGCTGAGAGGAAAGTGGTGTCCTTGAGTCTGACCTGCAGACTAGGACATCCTGTAACTGTGTTTCATGTGTGTCGCATGGAAAAGGAAATGAACCTTTAGAACTTTTGAGGTTCAACAGCAAGAAAACTCATCCACTGCACAGGATCACTATCAGCTGTTACTTTATTTAGTTCACTGTGACAATAAAACACATTTTATCCTGAAATAGGTTAAGATCTTACAGTTAATACTCAAAACAAAATTATAGAAAATTTCCAGAATGAATAATATTAGTTAAACTTTAACAACAGACAAATTAAAAAAAAAAAAAAAAAAAAAAAAAAAAAAAAAAAAAAAAAAAAATCACATTAATGGATGTAGACGTACCCTGCCTTGAAGAGGTATTTACATACCTTGAACTTTTTTACAACAGCAAGCTTTGGGCATTGTGTGATAGACCACCTTAAAGTATTGGAAAATAAAAAAAAGTTTTGAAAAGGTTTTAAAACTAAACATCTTAAAAAGTGCATCCTTGTAATCATCCCCCTTTACTCTGATAGCCCTAAAACAATTCCAGCACAACCAATTGCCTTCAGAAGTCACGTCACTCACAACACAACACCCCACTATGAAACATGCTGAAACATGCTATTTGGATGCTTTTCTTGGGCTAAATCCTAAATTCAATTGAGATCAGCAGTAAGACTTGAAAATTGCATTTCGCAAAGGTTCTCAATCCAGTCTGACTGTGTTTGAGCTCTTCTACAAAGAAGAATACTGTGTGGTGGCAACATCATGTTGTTGGGATTCTTGTCTTCAGCAGGGACTGGGAAGCTGGTTGAGAGTCAATGGAAAGATGGATGGAGTAGAATAGAGGAAAATATTGGAGTAAAACCTGTTCGAGACTTCAAAAGACTTGAGACTGAGACACAGGTTCAGGTTCCAGCAGGATGATGCTAAACCAGAGCTACAATATGGTTAGGATCAGAGCATATTTATATGTTAGAATGACCCAGTCAAAGTCCAGACCGTGGCACCATTAGAAAGTCCATCAAGCCTGAGCTAATTTGCCAAGACAAATAGGCAAAAATGTAACTTTCTGAACATGTAAAAGTGCTAGAGGCTCAATCCAAAACACTTGCATGCCATATCATTTAAGACTTTTTTTTTGGAGAAAAAATAGCAAATTATAGAATTTTCCTTCCACCTTACAATTATGAGCTGCTCACAATAAATCCAAATAAAAAACATAGAAATTTGTAGTTAGGCCAAACAAAAAAGTGAAAAAGTTTAAAAGTGTCTTGCATAAACCATTTAATGAATAGTTTATGCAAGACACTGTAAACAAAATGAGAGTTCAGTATTGGGAGGGTGAAAAGGTCTATTAAATATAGTAGTAAAAGTTCTGCTTTCTACAATACTCTACCAAGCAAACAGCCCAGTCATTACCTGGAGAGAAGTAACAAGAAGTTACTTAGTTTTTACTTTTCGCTTGAAGAAACTGATTAAACCATTTTTCATTCTGAAGCTGTCTGGGAACAATGCTTTGCCTTGATATATACACAAAGCCTTTGTAATAAGAATAGTTAAACATTTGCTAGTGAAAATATCCCTCAGCATACCAGGAGAGCCTCCAAGCAGAAATCTCCAGTGGCCCAGCTTTGTTTGAGAATAAGGGTCCAAGAAGGGGTAAATATTCCCTAGCATCTCCCTTGTAAACCTGCAGTGTTCAACATGCCAGAGAGTCCTCAGGGTGCACACAGTCAGAGAAATCTATGCAGGCCAATCTTGGCACTGCAGTTGTTCGAGAAATCAATAAAGCAGAGTGCATCCACTCTTCAGAACCCTCGGGCCTCTGAACCTTTTTTTAGCATCTTATGTTTTAGTTCTTTGTTTGGTTTTGGGCTACACTGCAGCAACAGAACACTATTTTTTTGGTACACAGATTTGTTTGAATCTGAAGCCCAGGAATCATTTACTATTCCCTGTAAGCAAGTAAGTAGTGAGTTCAAGACTTAATGCAATGACATCTACATGACTGCTCTTTTTTTTGAGTGTCGGGAGACAGACATATACTTACGTAAACCGGCTTAGTAAATCAGTGCTTCACAAGCCAGCAGAAGCCACACAATGCCATCTTAAACAGGATTGAATGTGGTACAGAAGATGGGTGCATCCAAAAATAACAATAAGAAACCCTATCAGGCCACACTGAAAACACTCTTTAGAGTGGAAGTAGTTGCTGTGAGAGGAAGACTCAAAATTAGCTATTTTCAGTATCAGCGATGTGTTTACAAATGAATTCAAGGGAGGTACATAGGTGTAAGAAGCCATTTAACATGATAGTTAATTACAGACATGTGGAGACATCTCTGTGATTCATTCCTCTGTGAGGAAAAAGCAAGACTTTCAGCAGATAACAGAAAGGCTGAAAGGTATACAAGAAAGCTGATCTGCTTTTTCCTTTTGAGCTTTCAGCCTGTTTATCTTGAAACAATGTTGGATTTGGAAATGTAAGCATTGATATCTCAGAATTAGAGAGAGGATTTACATTCTCTAGACAAGACTCAGACTGTTTTAGAGATGCTAGGAGGGGTAAGCATGCTAATTGCTTATATAAAATTGCCAAAGGAAGTTTAAAATCTGAACTCTATAATAATTTTGTTTTTTTTCACTAGTACATCCCTGCTTGTTTGGGAAATACTGTCACACATGGTGTGACATCTCTTCTTCTACTAGCTTTTTTATATTAGAGAATTCAGAATCGGCACAAATTTGTACTGGCAGGCCAGTGCTTTAAAAAACTGACTGGCATCTTGAGTGCACTGAACTGAAAGTGAGATTTATTTTTAATTCTTTTATTTGGATGCTTGGACAAGTTTTTTTGTTGATTATTAAACTTTGTGTTGATCATTTAAAAGGTCATTCTTATCTTTTTTCAACAAAACACATCTTCTCTTGTTTCCAAAAGAAGTTTTAATTTCTATTTTATAACATACTTTATACTAATTTAAAAAACATTTTTCTGCCTTTTCAATTAAAACTAATTCGAATTTGAATTTACACACATATATTCAGAGAGTCATACAGAGACCTACAGGGTGGAGAAGAGCATTTCACTAAATCCAGCCACACTGTAACCCAGAGTTGTTAAAGCTTTCAGTCAACACATATGCCAGATTCCCAAGCCTCACCATACCCTCCCAAAGGCTTAGAGTGAGTGTGGGTGGATCAATGGGTGGAAGGGTGCGTCGTCACATGCATCTAACCACTTCCTCGCCCTATATAGCCACTGTTAACCACAGAGGTGTGTGGACTGGTGTACTAAATCCTTAAATTAAATGTAAAAAGCCCACAGAGCATGCATTCCTTCCTAATAATAACAAGAATAATAATGGTCCATTTCCAAGGTCCCATTGTGTGCCTGGTCATCTTCAGCTGAAGCAGCAAAACTGGGGAGGATGGAGGGTTTAGAGACCAGCCAGCAGCCTTGTGCATCAGAAAAAAGAATGGAAAAAGCAGATGTCTTGTGTGTTTGCAATGAGAGGAGCAGGCAAAGGAGCAACATGAAGGCTGTGGAATGGGTTTAACAGTCAATTCTGCTTTGTCTCCCATTCCTTCATTTTTTGACCACATGACCCTATCAGTTGGTGCTGCACACACCAGCTTGACTGATTCAGCTCAGGAGCTTAGATTATGTTTTGGAGAAGCACAGCAGAACAGTCACCTTTTTTTAATTGGGCATTTACAGTGCCAGCTCCTCATCTACTGGCGGTCCTGGCAAAGATGTACAAAAAGCCTTTAAGCTTTAAGCTTTTATTCAACAAGCATAATTTTACATAAAAGCTTTCCACTGACAAAAAAATAAACAGTTTTTAAGAAAATACTCCATCACAAATTGTTAGTAAAAATTCCAAAATATATTCCAATAAATTGAACTGAAGTATTTTTTTAATTCAAGCTTTACTTTTTCAAGTTGCTTGGAGATTTTATAAAATTCTTCTCGGTCATTCTTTATTATTGTATTTAATGAATTTTAATATCAATTTTGTCTGTTTATTTAAGAAGCTCTTAAAAAGAAATAAAATAAAATGACCAGACCCACAAATAAGACTAACACATAATGCAAAGGTAAATTTCCCTCTCTGTGTATGTTCCAACCTTGTGAAATGCTATGGGAAAAGAACAAGTGCTGTCCTGTTGGCAACGTGTTGATGGTACAAGTAAGCAGTACATATGCCACAAGTGATTTTATTAATAACAATTATTTATAACGACCTGTCCAGGGTGTGCCCTGCCTCTTGCCCCATGACTGCTGGAGATAGGCACCAGCCCCCCTCATGACCCTGCAAGGATAAGCGTGATGGATAATCGATGAATTATTTATAACAAGGAATTTTTTTTCACAGCTGAATAAATGTGCATGGGTTTTTTTCTAAACGTTTTAGTGTGAAATTATGCTACTGCAGTCAAAGAATACATAACAAAAAGGTTTTACACATCTTTTCCATACATTACAATAAATGTGGCAGAAAATGTAAATATGTTCATAAAGAGACGACTTGCTGTAGCGAATAAGTGTCAAACTGGATATCTGGATTCAGATTTTATTCATATCACTATGTGCTGCAAAGAGAGATTCCCAAAGTGTGGTTTTCAAGCAATCAATCTGATTTACAATCATGAGATTTTTTTGGCATTAAACAGAAATCGACACACATCATCTTCTTTAACACATATTGTATTACATTAAAACATTTAGACACTGGCTTAAGAACTCAAATGTGATATTCCCTGGCACAGTGGGGGAAAAAAGGTGCTTTCATACTAGCTCATTGAGATGCCATGCACCGGTTCCAGGCTTGCATTCAGAAAGAGACTGGACACACAGAGCAAAGAGGAAACTCGCAGCCTTCTGAAAGAGAATCATTAGCATTGGCAACAAAGTCTGAGATGCAAATTAATCTTATATGAGAGCCAGCGGAGAGCACTTTACAGAGTTAAGGAAACATTATTGTTGTAAAAGGATGGGAAGCCTTTACCCTCATGAATAATTAATATAGAGATGATTTTGTAGGAAGTCAAATACAGTGTGAATATAAACACACCAAGATCTAAAGATCATTTACATCTCAATGTGCAGCCATTTTTTCTCCAAGTATAATCAGTTTTGGCATTGCCCTAAAAACATGCATTGCTGTTTAATTCTCATAACTTACTTATAAGCTCTGAGAAAACAATCAGCTGACATCAATTGAAAATAAACATAAACAGATCTTTTTATTGCCTGATCACTCAGATCTGAACACCTTCACATGATTTAACCTCTTGCAATGTGACATTTTACTTCATGTATGGACTTGTTTCACAGATAAGAGCTCATAGAAAACAGATCAGACTATTCTGACAGCAGATCAATAGAACATGAAGTGTGCCTGACCTCCCAGAGGTAAGTTGTGTTTTACTGTGCTGCGAATCATAAACAACATATGTTCATTGAAGTGGCAAATCATGCTTCTCTGTCTCTCAAAGTTCAGTGGAATGGGATTATGCTGTGTGGCAGAGTTCCTGAGGATGAGCTTGGTCCCTTCTGGACAGGAACACTTAATACTGCAGCATATGAAGACATTTTAGACAATTTCCCACTCCAAAGCATGTGGGAACAGTTTGTTGATGGGCCCTTCCCATTTTTGCACTGAACAGTACGCCTTTACACAAAGAAGTCACTAAAAGGGTATCGAGGTGCAAGTTAGGTGTGGAAGATTTCGACTGGCCATCTTGTCTAACATCGGTACTTGACATTACAAGTGCCATCCTCAAAAAATGGCTATATATTCCCATAAATACGCTCCAAAACATTGTGGACAGCTGTCCCAGAAGAGGTAAAGCTTTTATAGCATTAAAGGGTGGGCCAGTTTGGCCAAAAGCAAGCGTCTCAGTACTTTTGGAAATATGGCATTCACCTTATTTATACCTCTCAGCTGTCTATCATTGGGTCAGAAGTGCTACTTTTACACCATGATTTCCATATTCCTTTCTGCAAATCTCCCATGTCGACATCTGCTTCATTTTAGCTGCCGTTTGTTAGTGAGCCAGAAATGACTTCCAGTGTAACCTCTAATTATTTTAGTTCACGGTCCAATTTAAATTCCATTTGGGTGGATAGTACTCTTTTCTTCTGAACCCCTTCCTTTTACATTCTCTTACAATCACACATGCCTCCTGAGTTTGCCTCTTACATTGACATTACAGCTACTGTTTGCTCTTGTTTGCGGAGCTATTGTGAAACTTAGGGCAGGTTTTTCCAGCAGTGTGGAAGAATGGGGAACCAAAGAGAGAATGTACTCAGCTGAAAGAGGAGACTTAAGGAATGTTAATGGTTCAATAGAGCAGTGGCAGAGTATCAATTCATTCTCTCTCTGCAGATCTGTCTTTTTTTGTTTTATGAACATGTACATGTCTGTGCTAGCAGACATGTACATGTTCATACCATTGGCCAAACTGGCCCACCCTTTAATGCTATAAAAGCTTTACCTCTTCTGGGACGGCTGTCCACAATGTTTTGGAGCGTATTTATGGGAATATATAGCCATTTTTTGAGGATGGCACTTGTAATGTCAAGTACTGATGTTAGACAAGATGGCCAGTCGAAATCTTCCACACCTAACTTGCACCTCAATACCCTTTTAGTGACTTCTTTGTGTAAAGGCGTACTGTTCAGTGCAAAAATGGGAAGGGCCCATCAACAAACTCTTCCCACATGCTTTGGAGTGGGAAATTGTCTAAAATGTCTTCATATGCTGCAGTATTAAGTGTTCCTGTCCAGAAGGGACCAAGCTCATCCTCAGGAACTCCGCCACACAGCATAATCCCATTCCACTGAACTTTGAGAGACAGAGAAGCATGATTTGCCACTTCAATGAACAGCTCAGCATGTTTTACACCACTGCATCCAATGCTTTGCATTGCACTTGGTGATGAAAGACTTGGATGCAACTGCGTGGTCAAAGAAATCCATGGTAAAAAGCTCCTTACTCACTGTGCCTGAGTAAATCTGAAGGCCAAATGTAGTTTGGAGATCTGGAGGTATTAACTCTTTAAATTCTGGACACTATGAGCCTCAGCATGAGTTGTTCCTGGTTTGTGGTTTTACATAATGTGGTTAAGTTGCAGTATTAACCATCTACTACCACTTTGCTATGATACCAGTAACAGTTGACTATAAAATGTTTAACAGTAAGAGAATTTCACAAATGATCTCTTTGCAGAGGAGCCACCCTATCATTGTACAATGCTAATTAATAATAATAATTGAATGAGCTGCTGTTAGAGGCCCATTCTTTCAGAAATATATATAGAAATAGTCTGGAATCCTGGATATCTATACATGTGGCCACAAAAGTAATTGGAATACCTGACCAGAAGGATTTCTGGCAGTGCAAATGTTATCTACAGTATTCCAACTTGACTAACAGTCTCTGTTAAAACACAAAAAGGTCCAAATCTTGTGATCTAATGAGATTCACATGCTTTAAAGGAGGCAGAGAGCTTTATATTATATTATATTATATTATATTATATTATATTATATTATATTATATTATATTATATTACGTTGAAAGAGGATGCCTAGACAGCATAAGGTAAGTACAAAAGAAGGGACAATACTTTCAAGGAGTTTATAGTACTAACCAATTTAAAACCATGGCAATATGTTAAACAAAGGTCATGATTTAATATTTTATAGGCATCAGCAGGATATCAGAACCAAATAAGCCTATACAGGTAAATTAGATCATCATTCTAAGAAAATTTGCATATTGCATAAAAATTAAAAAGGGTTTTAATTTAGAAAATGTTGCCCTACTGAAAAGTATCTACAAAAGTATATTCTCCTGTAACATATGGACTCAGTATTTGTTCAGGGTTCCTTCTGCATGATTTACTACATGAAGTGATGACCTCACACAGGAGTTCAAGCAACTTGGATTCTGTGCCTCTACACTATCCCTTAAGCCTGTGACTTAGATTTCCAAATGACATGCAAAATTTACATTCCTCTAAAAAGAGGACTTTGGAGCACTGAGCCATAGTAGAGTCCATTTGCTCTTAACCCATGTAACAGACTTCTGATGGTTTTAATTCAGGAGTGCCTTAGAAAAAGGAATGTGACAGTTGCAGCCCATGTCCTGGATACATCTGTGTGAGTTGAACTCCAGCTCCAGGCCTTGCAACTTGTCATTTCTCCCCCAAAAACTCTTCAATGCACGTTGCTTCACAATCTTCTCAGGGCTGCATTATCCCAGTTGATTGTCCATCTTTTTCCTTCCACTCAACTTTCCATTATTATGCTTCTTTAAAAAACATGAATTGTGTGGTTAACACTTCTTGTGGAGGTGCTGGGCTACTGTCAAATCAGCAGTCTTCCCTGTGATTGAAGCCATAACATCAACATAGCAAAACACTAATTTGTCATTTTCACTGGGCATTTGTAATATTCTAATTTTCTGACAAATTAGTTTTTGATTTTCAGCCGCTATTGATCACATTCATCAAAACTTACAAAATTAAAAGCTTGAAATATAGCACTCTATGTGTAATAAATGCATACATGATGAGAGTTAAACTTTTTAAATTACATTACTGAAATAAATTTACTTCTAATTATGTTCCAGTTTATTTCCTTCCACTTCTAAGTGAACACGAACAATCAGTGAGATTACCATTATTTATTTATTTATTTATTTATTATGTAAAAACAAAATAAAATAAAAAAAAATTGGGGAATGCAACAGCACAGCCTTATATGAGAGATGTGTATAACACATATAGAAAGTGGATACTGATGAGTCCTTAGACCCACATCTAAACTATGTTTATTAAGTTACCACAGAGAGATCAGACAACCCTGTAAACGGAGTCACAATCTGATGTATGTGTGTGAAAGAAAGATATGTTTAAAAAAAAGTTCTACCTGTGATGATGTGTGCAGGAAATCGCTCTTTCTGAACTTCCCTCGCCGTATCTCCATCTCCAGAGCAGAGCCCCGGGCAACGGTGGCTCTGGTTGTTTGATTTCGGCAAAACATCGTCTTTTTACTTTTTCCTGACAACTTCTCTCAGACAGGGCAGTCTAGTCCAGGAGGAGCTTCACGGAGCGCAAAACAGAGGGGGGGGGAGGTTGGGGAGGGGGACAAAAAACAAACAAAAAAAAAACAAAAAAAAACAAAACAAAAAAAACTTCCAAACGGACCAGCGCAGATCAAAGTGTTGGGGCAGGAAACTTTCCCACCGTGAAAAAGTCCCAAGAGATTTAGAAGGGGTATATAAATAATAATAATAAAATCCAGTGTTATAATCTTCTGCCGGCGCTCCTTCAGACGTGGGAGCCTCAACCGAATTGAGGTAAATCCACCCTCTGAACGAGGAAGAGCTGGTTCTTACTTCCCCTAACACTGCCCTGTATGTGCGTCCAGCATTGACACGGTGACACCCCATGTGGTGCGCAGCTGAGACCTAACTTTGCACTGTCCCGCATCCGGAGACCTCTGCTGGTAATCAATGGCAGCGATTTACAACTGCAATTGGCCCTTTTCTAGGAGTATTAATGCAACTCGCTCAGCAGGACGAGCTATAAACCTTAATAGGTTTACCCTCCAAAAGATCTATCCACAGTCCCTTGCATAAGTATTAACACCCTTGAACGTTTTCACATTTTGTCTCAGGAGAACCATAAACCTTAATGTCCTTTGCTGGGATTTTGTATATGAGACTCACAGCTGGGAAAAAGTATATTTATCCTTTAACAAAGTACAATTAAACATCTGAAAAGAGTGGAATACATTTATTCAGCCCCAACAGATTGTTACCAACTGCCTTCAGAAGTAATCGAATGTGTAAATAGAGTCCACCTGTGTGCAACTGAATTTCAATATAAATACAGCTGTTAGTTTGCTATTGGTGGGCACTCCACCAGTCTTTGTGTGTGCATGGTTGTTTGTCTTGTGTTTCTCTGTGCTGCCCTACAGGAGACCTGTCCAAAGTGTACTGGTAACCTGTCCAAAGTGTACCCCTCCTCTTGCCTAATCAATTCAATTCAATTCAATTCAATTCAATTCAATTCAGTTTATTTATATAACACCAATTCACAACAAATGTCATCTTGAGGCACTCAAAACAAGCAAAAAAAAATCAATCCAATCATACATTCCAATTAATCTCAATTAATTATTCAAAGTAGTTCAAGAAATTTCTTAGGAAATCCAGCAGATTGCATCGAGTCATTGACTTGCAGCATTCACTCCTCCTGGCCAAGCATGTTGCAACCCATGGCATTGTTTTGTTGACTTTACAGCAATCCCTCATACCGAGCAAGCATGTAGCAACAGTGCAGAGGAAAAACTCCCCTTTAACAGGAAGAAACCTCCAGCAGAACCCGGCTCAGTACAAGCGGCCATCTGCCACCACCTGCTGGGGGTTTGACTGATTCACTGGGCAAGAGGAAACAAGGAGAAATATATGGTACGTTGTCTTGGCTTGTCGTATAAAACTTCCACCAAAAGATATAAAAGTTGTAGCTGTAACAAAATCTGGAAAAAAATAAAATCAAGTGTTATGAACCATAAGTCCCAAAGACTGCTTGGGCAAATACACAAAGAGTTTAGATATTATATCGTCCTGTGTAATTTAAATGATTTTTTTTCTTTAAATCATAGAGTTGTCTACTAAAAATGTCTAATGTGGCCACAATAACTGTGACTGTCTTCTATTTAGAAAGCACATCATTAACATTTAAAACCAAATTTGAGTCATTGGATGTGAATAATTACATAACCTAGGATAAAACATGAACAATATGAATCCAAAAATGCAACCCTAATGTCTGGACTAATGGAAAATAATGTTTATTGGACTGAAGAGATAAAGTACAATTAGGTTTGTCATTAATGTATTTAAAAAAAGCATTGTCCCTAATGGTCTTGCATTTGTCCACAGCACATAGATAATATGCACTTGTATGAAGACATCAACACTTCATTCAGGCGTTAGAGTGACATGCTGCTTTCGAGACAACATCTTTAGAAATGTGGGGGTTGTTCATTCCTGCAAGACAATACCAAATGACACTCCACTCAGTAAACTATCCTGCCTGCCATCCAGCTTTGTCATTAGAAATGTTTACTGTTGTGAAGCAAAGAATATGACCAAAAAGACTCTGGCAAAAAGCTATATATAGATAAAACGGGCAAACATTCTGTTTTTTGAAGTTCTCCTCAAATGCTACACACATAGGCTAGAGGGTTTTAAAAATAACTGGGTGATGCAAAACAGTGCAAAATACAGTGGCTTTTTACATTTTTCATACCCACATTATGTCATTTTACAGCCACCAGTTTCAAAGTATTTTATTGAGATTTTTTGCTATAGACAAAGTAGTACATAATTCTGAAGTGGGAGAATGATGATACATTATTTTCAAGTTTTTCTTTACAAGTAAGCTAAAAAAAAATGGTGTTCATTTTTTTCAGACTTCCTGTTTGTTGCATTACAGCTCCAATTCTTTTGGAGTACGTCTATAACATGATTTGCACAGAAATTTTTACCCATTCTTCTTAAAAAATAGCTCAAGCTCTGCCAAAGTGGATAAAGAGAATGTAAGAAGGGGAATTTCTAGGTCTTGCAACAGACTGTCAGTTGTATTAAACCATTCTCACTCATTATTATGCTTTGATCTGTGATGTTATATTTTGAGGTATTGTCCTGCTGGAAGGTCTGCCTCATTCTTTCAAGATTGGCCCATATTTAGCTGCTTCCATCTTACTTTCAACACTAACCAGCTGCCCTTGCCCTTGGATAAAAGAAAGTGTCCATACAGCATGCTGATGTCATTATTGTGTTTACAGGGGAGTGGTGTGTTCAGGTTGATGTGTAGTGTTAGTTTTCTGCTAGACATAGTGTTTTGCATGTAGGACAAAGTATTCAATTTTGGTTTCATTTCACTAGGAAACTTTCTTCCACATTCACTGTCTCCTCTAATTCACCTATAGCAAACTGCAAACAAGATTTATCATGGCTCTCATTTAAAAATGAATTTCTTCTTCCCACTCTCACATAAAGGCCAGGGTTGTGGGCTGCATAACTAACAGTTATCCTATCACCAGATTCTGAGCTGTGGATGTATGGAACTCCTCCAGAGTTACCATAGGCCTCCTTGCTGCTTGTTTGATTAATACTCTTCTTCCCTGGGCAGTCAGTTTAGGTGGGTGACCATATCTTGGTAGGTTTGCAGTTGTGTCATACTCTTTTTAGTTTCTGACAAAGTACTGAACTCTGAGAGATGTTCAAAGCTTGGATTATTATTTTACAATCTAGGTCTGCTTTAAGCTACTCAACAACTTTACCCATGGCCTCTCTGATGTGTTCATTGATATTCATGATGCTGCTTGATCACGCCTGTTCTTCAGCAACTCCCTAAAGGCTTCACAGCACAGCTGGGACACACTGAGGCTATATTACACACAGGGGGGACTCCAGTTATTAATTAGGTAAGGCAATTAGTTGAACTGGATTTTTTTGATAATGCATGCCACACTTTTCAGATTTGTGTTTGTAAAAATGTTAAAAACCATGTATCTGTTTCCTTCTTCTTCATAATTATACACTAACTCTATGAAATCCAAACAACATACACTTAAGTTTGTGGTTGTAATAAAATGTGAAACTATTCAAAGGATGTGAATACTTTTGCAGGGCAGAGTAAACTGTGAGATTGCAAGGCTGAAGCACAATAGCCCAAGAATATATTCTGCTTTTATTACTTGTAATATTTGAATTATTTTATTTTAATTTTTTTGCTGTCTATATTTTACACATAACATGACTACTGGACTGCTCAAAAGTCAGTGTTCCTTATGAAGGTGCAGGTCAAAACCTGGCCATATATATATATATATATATATATATATATATATATATATATATATATATATATATATATATATATATATATATATACATGCCCACCTGCAAAACCCGACACACCAACCTGTGCACGGCTTGGATTGATTACAAGAAAGCCTATGACTCAATGCCACACACTTGGATCATTGAATGCTTAGAGATGTACAACATCAACAGGACTCTAAGAGCCTTCATTGCAGCCTCGATGGGGATGTGGAAAACCACCCTTGAAGCCAACTACAAGCCAATTGCACAAGTGTCCATCAAATGTGGCATATACCAAGGAGACGCTCTGTCCCCACTGCTGTTCTGCATAGGTCTGAACCCCCTCAGCCAAGTCATCAACAAGACTGGCTACAGATACCGACTCAAGAACGGAGCCACCATCAGTCACCTCCTCTACATGGATGACATCAAGCTGTACGCTAAGAGCAAACGAGACATCGACTCACTGATCCACACCACCAGGATCTACAGCACTGACATTGGGATGTCATTCGGACTAGAGAAGTGTGGTCGGATGGTTACACAGAGAGGGAAGGTCATCCACACAGAAGGGGTCTCACTCCCAGAGGGAACAATAGCAGACATTGAGGACAGTTACAAGTACCTGGGAATACCACAAGCAAATGGCAGCCTCGATGAGGTCACAAGGAAAGGAGCCACAGCCAAATACCTCCAACGAGTAAGGCAAGTCCTGAGAAGCCAGCTTAATGGCAAGAACAAGATCCGTGCGATAAACAGCTATGCCTTGCCAGTAATCAGATACCCTGCAGGAATAATAAGCTGGCCAAAGGAAGAGATAAAGACCATGGATGTTAAAACTCGGAAACTACTAACCATGCATGGAGGGTTCCACCCTAAATCCAGCATCCTGAGACTATACGCGAACCATCAGGACGGAGGCAGAGGACTAGCGAGTGTGAGAGCCACTGTCTAGGATGAAACATCCAAGATCCATAAATACATCAAGGTCAAAGCCTCAACCGATGATGTGCTCAACGAATGTCTCAAACAATGGGGACCAGAGGATGAGGTGCTGGAGGAACCATCATGGGAGGATAAGCCCCTACATGGGATGTACCACCGACAAATAACTGAAGTGGCTGATATCAGGAAATCCTACCAATGGCTGGAAAAAGCTGGACTCAAGGACAGCACAGAGGCACTCATCCTGGCTGCACAGGAACAGGCCCTAAACACCAGAGCAATAGAGGCTCAGATCTACCACACCAGACAAGATCCAAGGTGTAGATTGTGCAAGGAGGCCCCTGAGACAGTCCAACACATAACAGCAGGGTGCAAGATGCTGGCAGGGAAAGCGTACATGGAATGTCATAACCAAGTGGCGGACATAGTGTACAGAAACATCTGTGCAGGATATGGACTGGAAGCCCCGAGATCAAAGTGGGGCACACCCCCAAAGGTGGTGGAGAATGACCGAGCTAAGATCCTGTGGGACTTCCAGATCCAGACAGACAAAATGGTAATGGCGAACCAACCGGACATCGTGGTGGTGGATAAACAACAGAGGAAAGCCGTTGTGGTGGATGTAGCAATACCAAGCGATTGCAACATCAGGAAAAAGGAACACGAGAAACTGGAGAAATACCAGGGCCTCAGAGAGGAACTGGAGAAGGCCTGGAAGGTGAAGACCACAGTGGTGCCTATGGTCATCGGGGCCCTCGGGGCAGTCACCCCCAAACTGGAGCAGTGGCTAAAACAGATCCCAGGAACAACATCAGACATCTCAGTCCAGAAATGCGCAGTTCTCGGCACAGCCAAGATACTACGCAGAACCCTCAAGCTCCCAGGCCTCTGGTAGAGGACCCGAGCTCAGAGGTTGAGAAAAGACCACCCGTGGAGGGTGAGAAGGGAATTTATATATATATATATATATATATATATATATATATATATATATATATATATATATATATAGGAGAAGAGTGAGTGACGTTGATCTTATGGACGGGCAGGCCAGTCCATCGCATCAATGCCCTCATCGTGCAGGAACTGCTGACACACTTCAGCCACATGAGGCCTAGCATTGTCATGCATAAGAAGGAACCCAGGACCCACTGCACCAGCATATGGTCTCACAATGGGTCTGAGGATCTCATCCCAGTACTTTATGGCAGTCAGGCCACCTCTGGCTAGCACATGGAGGGCTGTGCGGCCATCCAAAGAAATGGCTCCTCACACCATGACTTACCCACCACCAAACCGATCATGCTGGAGGTTGTTAAAGGCAGCATAACGTTCTCCACGATGTCTCCAGACTGTCACGTCTGTCACATGTGCTCAGTGTGAACCTGCTTTCATCTGTGATGAGCACAGGGCCTCAATGGCGAATCTGCCAATTTTGGTGTTACCTAGCAAATGTCAATCGTCCTGCATGGTGTTGGGCTGTAAGCACAGGCCCTATATGTGGATGTCGGGCCCTCATAACACCTTCATGGAGTCTGTTTCTGACAGTTTGAGTAGAAACATGCACATTAGTGGCCTGCTGAAGGTCATTTTGTAGGGCCCTGGCAGTGGACCTCCTGTTCTGTTCCTCCTTGCACAGAGGACGAGGTCGCGGTCCTGCTGCTGGGTTGTAGCCCTCCTACGACCCCCTCCATGTCTCCTGGTGGCCTATCTCCTGGTACCTATTCCATGCTCTGGACCCTGTACTGACAGACACAGCAAATCTTCTTGCCACTGCTTGCATTGATGCTCCGTCTTGGATTAGCTGCACTACTTGAGCAACTTCAGTGGGCTGTAAAAAACGCCACAAGATGCCTCTATGTGTGACCACATCTATCTATCTATCTATCTCTCTCTCTCTCTCTCTCTCTCTATATATATATATATATATATATATATATATATATATATATATATACATCCTTATATAAATATGCAAGGCTGAAGAAGCCCAATTCATCTTTAGCCTTTCATATAGTGTAATTATTATTCATTTGCTCCTTGTTGGCCTCTGAGAATTCCAATTTCCTTCGTACCAATAATGCATCCTGTTTAAGGGGTTGTAAACCTGGCGGCATGGGCTTTACTCTGATGGTACCACATTTTTATTTATGAGCATCTGCAGCAGAGCATGAAGATTCAGTAGTAATGTGAATCATAAGTTGTAGAGGCACTGGAACGTTTCGGAACCCACTGTGACTAGAATTCTGAAAGTTCAGTCGGCGATCACAGATCATTCTTGCTGAATCAGAGGTCAAACCACATGGAGAGGGACAAAGATCAGCTTCTGTAGCAGAGGGTACCAATGCAATACTGATGCAAAGCCCATAAAGAAGGCACTGATCTTTTCAGATACTGTTGCTCAAATCCAACATATCCTCAGAGAAATAATCTTATCCTCAAGAATGTGCTTTTGTATTGCCTTGTGCATCTTGCAAAACTCTTCCTGTTGTTCTTCTTTTCTTTCAAACACTGAAACATTCTGTTTTGATATTGCAATGCCTCACCACAAGAGTCTCTAATATCTATTTTATGCTTTAACCCATCCCTGATCAACAGTTGCACCTGTCCATGCAACTCTAGAAAGAAAAATCAGAGATTCTGGCAAGACAGAAATAACAAAGCCTCAGGCATTTTGACCTGAAAGCAGTGAGGTGGAAGATGTTCACTCTTGTTTTCTCATTCTCTACTAAGTAAATGCTTTAACATGTGCATAGTCAACAAACTTTTAAAAAAATGAAGCCTGGCGTGTTTGATTTAAATTTTTGCATGAATAATAGACAGACTTGATACAGCAGTCTGCTTAATGTTTCCAAGTATTAGTAACGCAGACGCTTTATCTTATCTGCAACTGACAAAAATATTAATAGTGCTGCAGCTCCTAAGCTGTGTTTCACCTCAACTCAGCACACTGTGCTTAGAAAAATATTCCCTATTCAAACTTAGCGCAAAATATACTTAACAATTATGTTTAATAATGCAAATTTGTTCTTTTTGTCAACAAACACTGTATTTTCTCAGTTGGACACCATTAAATTTTCTGTGGAAATGTGGCACTCTGTCTCAGTGGAAATAAAGAAAAGAGGCTTGTATAACCTTGTTTAACACAGTTGATCATAACATTCTAACTGACAGAATGGAGAGGTGGGTGGGATTGTTTGGTACTGTGCTAAAATAGTTCAGATCTTATTCAGACAGACAGGGACTATTTTGTATCATTTGGCAATTATAAATATGGTTAACCGAGATCACATGTGGGGTTCCTCAAGGGTTGATTTTTGGGGCTCTTTCATTTAATACCTATATGTTCTTCTTAGCTAATACGGGGTACTACAACAACTGCTTTAGATTTTGTTCTTGGTTCTTTAGTGAGCTCTTGGATGAGTCATTGATACACTCTTAGAGTAACTTTTTTTGGCCAGTAACTCTTGGGAGGTTCACCACTGATTCATGTTTACTCCATTCGTGAATAATGCCTTTGTGGAGTCCCAGAAGCACTGACAATGGTTTTGGAAACCTTATGTGACTGACTATGGTCAGCGAATTGTTTCTCAAATATTCCTGAATTTATTTTGCATGGTGTGTTGCTTTTTGAATTATTTTAGCCTACTTCATGTTTTCAGATAGGTTCTGGTTAAGTGATATTGGAAGCCAGCCAGTAATCAGGCCAAGGTGTGGCTAGTGAAACTAAAAAAATGTGGTTTGTGATACTTAATTAACATTAATTTAACAAGGAGGGATTACTTCCCTACATATTGTTTGGTTTGTGGTAGTTTCTCTTTGTTCATGAAATTATCATGAATCATAAACACTCTTGCTTTTAGTGTTTAACTCAAGTCGACCTTGATGTTAAAATTTGCTTAATTATTTGAAACGTGGGGCAAAAAACGCAAACCAGAAGAAATCCATTACAGGGGCAAATGCTTTGTCAAGGCACTGTGTTTTTTATGCACCTGAACTCCAGCACCAACTCTCTGAATGACTGAGATGTGCAGAAACTGATTAACCTTTCAAATCAGGACTGAAAACATTAGTTTTTAGAGCAGCTTTTCCATAAAGATTAAATATTATTTTATCAACTTATCCTGTCTCCTGTCTGAGCTACTAATTTCAAATTTATATTTCAAATTTCAAATTTATATTTCCCTATTTTCTCTTTAATGGTAGTGGATTTATTGTATTATTTATCCTCTATTCCTTTCTTTCCTGTAAAGCACTTTGAATCATTTTGTGTATGAATAGTGCCATTAAAATAAACTTGCTTGACTTAATAACACCCAAAAGTTTTTAATGCAAACAGAGAATTTTTGTTAAATGTTTGAAGCTTGAGTAAATAGCTGAAGGCCTTGAAGCGCATACAGCGGTGTGATCTTACTTGGATGTCTGTATGTTTCCTAGAAGGGACTATGCAAAATGCAGATTATGTTTACACGCTTCATGCCTCATTGGTCAGTAGGGGGTAGACAGTCACAGAAGGGGAGCGATGCCTTCCCAAGCAAGGTCGGACCCCCTTTTAACTCCTTTCTGGGCTTCTCCTGGGCCCTTTGGGCAGCTTAGTTTGCTGCAGAGTCAGGCAAGCAATCGGTTTATGTGTAGGCTTTTGCTGTGGCAGATTTGAACCCCGTCTGTGGGGAAAAGATAACTCTGGCTTATCACTCTTCGTGTACGGTGCATATTCAAGTTGTAAATACCACAAACTACATTTTTTTTCTTGTTGGCATCCTTCTTTCTTTTCCAGTTTCTGCACAAAACAGCAAAAACAAGAGTGGGCTTCAGCATGAAGCAAATATGGTCATAAATATGGGCAATCACAGTGGGCTATAAAGCGCAGACTGCAGTCTGTAGTCTGTACACAAACAAAAGGGCTGCTTTTCACCCAGAAAGCAATGGGTTTGGAGCAGCTGGAGGAAGATCACATGGGTAAAAAATAGACAATCATACTGTTACATTCAAACACAAAGACTCATTATGATTTTTTCTTGTGCACACACAAACTCATACATGACATGAGCCACTGTGCGCCAGTTCTGAACCAGAGCAACGAGTGTAAGTGGGCAGCAAATTACGTGTGAGGGAAATATGGGAAATCTGCAAGGCCTTTCTTTCAGGGAATGAAAGCATTTCAAGCAGAGCAGAGCGAGTGTTTCTGTTCCCATTGTAATTACACGTGGTTTTCTGGATTCTAAATATAAACATGCACAGAGTATCAGCAGCCTTTGCACTACTTTCTTCTCTATTCTTATGTTATTAAAGCTCAAATAATCCAGATTCAAAAGACGAAGAAAAAAAGTGGTAACTTGACATATTAGACCTGTGAATTTCAATCCTTAAGCTCAGCACCAGAAGCTCAGCAAGACAAATTCTTAAAATTTTTTTTTACCAAGAGGGTGAATCTATCAGGCATAAATGACATTGGACTAAATTTCTTTCAAATCCCAACGCCCTAGCGATTTTAGGATTTTTTTTTTTTTTTTTTTTTTAAATCCACAAAGCTCGCTGGTATGGCACATATGTGGCTGAGGCAGTGCTTACTAACGCCCTGAGGTACAGACCCATCTGATGTGAGCTGAAAAACATTATGATGGATGTGTTGCTATATGAGGCTGGGAGATGAGGGGACACCTCCGGGGAAAAAAAGGAGATGCTCTGATGCAAGGCGTAAACTGGAACGATTCCCTGAATTTGACTGTGCGGGAAACATCAGAGGAAATAAAACTGTAGTCGAGTCTGGCTTGCAATCACAAATCAGAGCGGCACGCCAAAGGGAGATGGGGTGCATATTTACACACACTCACAGACAAGTGTTCTCTTTAGTGTGTGGCTGCCAGTTTTCACAACCTGAAACATCAGCCTTATTTATTCATGAAGCATATTACAACAATTGCAGTATATTACACTAGTCTGACTTCTGCTGGACAATATTTGCAATTACAGCCAAACATCATTGAGTCTAATTGTTGTAAATGATCTCAACTAAACTTGCCTTTTTTAAAAGTAAATGGAAACAACATATTTTCAGGATGTGAAAGAAGTGGCTGTAGAATCACACATTTGCTGTCACGATTCTTCCACATTTTGGATTTCAGCAGCCTGAGTTTTCATCTGATTTTCTTCAATTTGCACACAATACATTAAGTGAGAAGCATTAAGTGAGAACACTCCGTTTTCGATTCAGTTAATTTATAAAGCACCAATTGACAATGAATATTAAATGTCAAGACACTTTACAAAAAGAGTCAAATCAATCCAATCCTATAGACAGACTCATAGTCAACATAAATTCCAGTTTGATCCTAGTTATCAAACAATACAGTCAAGTTCAGTTTATTATTAAAGAAACTCAGCAGATTGCGTAGAGTCACAGACTTGCAGCTGTCACTCCCCTTGGACAAGCATATATTGACAGTGAACTGTTGTTTGCATTGAGTTAACTTTGCAACATTCATCATACTGAACAGTAAGGGAGTGTTTCAATTTTTGATGGGTAATAATATATTACAAAAAAAGTTACAAGTAATTCCAAAAGGATGCATATAAATGACTCAACCAGGGTCCAGACTTTAGCTTAGTAAAGCATCTCTTCAAAGACTTAAAAACAGTGCGCTGACTGACCTTGTAGTCTGGTTAAGCTGGAATGTTACTGCCATATACAAAAAGAGATGATCTCTGTGGGAAAGGTGTGCCAGGCTTGCAGGATAATTCCCATAGAACTTGAGGCTGTCATTATTGCCAAAAGTACATAAACAAAGGAGTAAAGGAAAAGTGTGAACTAAAAACAAAACAAAAAAAAACAAAACAAAAACATAAGAATTTACTATATATATATATATATATATATATATATATATATATATATATATATATATATATATATATATATATATATATCCAATACATAAAGCGTGATGTTTTACAATCTTTTATTTTCTGTTGATTTAAATGACTACAGTTTCTAGCAGTTGGAGCCCCAAAATTGTTATGGGTTTAATAATCATGGAGGAGACTGTTCACTTAACAGTTGTTCAGCAGTCACTGATACCCTGCACAGGTATGATAAGCCACAAACAGGTCATTGCTTAAGAAGCTAGTTGTTTAAAGCCCCATCTCCAACCATATTACCAGAAAGTCGACTGGAAGGAAAGCGTGGTAGAAAAAAAATGCACAAGCAACAGGGATAAAGGCAGCCTTGAAAGGATTGTGAAGAGTTTGAGCCTGTGTCTAGAGTCAGTTCTTCAATAGTCAGCTGTATCCTTGTGTTAACTGAGGCCTGAATCAAGAGATATCAGAACCCAGACCCGATAATACCGACAAGCTTAATTCCACTATTAAAGCCGTGTGGGCTCCCTCAACACCTCAGCAGTGCAGTAAGAACCCGAAAAATTCCTCACCAACTATTGACTGCAAATATGGTAGAGTGCATGAACACACATTTCAGAAGGCTATTTCTGTTATTAAAAATCAGGTTTAAATTCCTCTTATGTGATTTACACAGAAAAGATTATTTGAAAAATCTGTTTTAGGTCTGCACAATGTTAATAAAAAATCTTGCTATTGCATTAATATTGGTGAACACTGCAATGACGATAGAAGTTGTGATATAAGCCTATTTTTTTCTTTACACTCTTCTGTGCTTCCTACACTCTAAACTTTAGCATTTTGGGCAAAGTCATTTGTGTCTGGTGTGAACATCTGCTGTTGTGAGACTGTCCAACTGGCTAAATATTACATTAAAAATGCAAGTTGGCTAAAATTTTCAAAGTGTTGCGAACGATTCTTGATCTCCAAACAGTCCTTTGGGATATAAACATTGCACACACAGATAATGCGCCAACAATATTTTCACGATTTATTGTGCAGCTTTATTCTGTGTAAAAAAAAAAAAAATCTATATAAAAGTTTCAGTTTTTGATATACATTACTTATTCTGATTTATTGAGGTGCACCTGCAGCTTTGTTAAGCCTTAATAAATGTAATATGAGAAGTCTAAAAAAAAAAAAAAAAAAAAAAGCTGTTCTTAAAGGAGTTTTAAAACTTGGTCAACACTGTAAACTTCGCTATGCAAGGCCTCCACTGTCTTCTTTTTTATAGTCATAAAGCAAAATATCAAGCCAACTTCTGTAAATTCTCTGTCTTTATTTAATCTATTTACAAAGAATACAAAACATCTTCAAAGACTTCTAGAGAAGGACACAGTATAACTCAGACTTGATGTTTCATGGTCCATGGTCGACCCACATCCAGTCGAACTAAATTAGAGATCGGTCATTTGTGGTGCAGCTTTGTCCACTTGTTTGCTTCTTTCCGTCCTTGTTTCAAACCCTGTTTTAATAATAAAAAAAAAAGGTAAAGTTGTTTAAGTTTTTAAGACTGACCCATTTAAAGACTAATGAGATATCTTGGAGTTCTGTAGAGAGGTTATGAACAGTTTACACAACCACCTAAAAGTTTGGAATTATAAAAAAAAAAAAAAAAAAAAAGTTAGATAGATATATCAATAAATGCCAAGTAGGGTCATGCAATAAGTACGTCCCAAAATTCACAAAACTCCTATTGGTTTTTAGGAGAAGGCGTAGGAGACGTTTCTTCCAAACGTTTGGTCCAGATTTGCCTTAGTTCTAAGCTTTTGGTCTGTAGTGTAATATTCTACCTGGGAGGGGGAGGGGGGGGCAATAAATGAACTCAGGTAATACAGAGAAAAAAAAATTTGGACTGCGAAGATGATCTAGTGGCAAGTCAAAAAGGGATCAAGTCCAAAAAAAGACCTTTGTCATCTTAAAACAACTTCAACCTTTAAGCTTCCATGGCAGTCCATGACAACACTATTTTCTAAACCTTTCTACTGTTTTCACTTGATATTATGTTATATGTACTAAGGTATACCAAAGGTTTGAAAAGTTATGGTTTTAAAACCACTAAGATTGTTGTTCATATCCACTCCTATGAATAAAAAACCTTTTAACGAGTTACCAGAGAAAGTGCTGCAATGATGGGAATTTTATCCACCTGTCCAGAGTAATTGAATCCTCATCCTAACATGGATGGTGCTGCAAACTGCCAGAAAGCTAACTGAAAGAAGGCTCATAAATTTTTCTCCTGCTTACAAGAAATAGCAATTCAGCTACTTGGAAATATGAGGTCTTAAAAAAAACCCCAAAAAACAGTAATGGTGTTAGGCTTATATGCCATCACTCTTCTTTGTATGAAGGGGGAGACACATTGGGAATGCCATGCTGTGGCACATTAATTGATATATGTCAATTTGTGCCTTTAAACACACACTGGAAAGTAGTGTAGTGAAAACTAGTGGACGTCCACTGTAGATCGTTTTTCAGAAGCTTTGACATTATAGAATAGAACCCGCTCAAAAAAGATCAACAGGCTCTACTGAAATGAACCTACATCAGCAAAAGCTGATGCTGCTGGTGTGAATTTTGTAACACAGAGAGAAAAGTTCAACCTAAAAATGCCCCAATGTGACAAACAGTGTGACATTTTTGCAACTTCACTTGTTTCAGTGTGGCTGAAGTCATCTTTAGACTAAGCCCTGCTTTGACTAACCACTGGATGTGTGTACAATTTAAAAAAAAAAAAAAAAAAAAATCCACAGTGAGGGCATGCAGAGAGCATCCGACTGTAGATAAGATATTTAACTGCTCATAACCTCTTCCCAACTATTCCGTTCAGGAAGTTAAGATATACCAATGAAGCTAAATAATGCATGAAACAAGTTCTGTTATTAATAATCTGTAAATCTCAAGTTATAGTCCATAACTTGCCAGTTAGTCTTTGAGCACATACCAGGTAGTATCCTGTGTGATATCCACTCATGTACCAGGATATGAGCACACTACCCAAGGCTTCGTCATCCACCATGTCAGGACTCATTGGTGGAGGTGGAGGGATCATCTGGAGAACAGAAAGTGATCAGACAGCAGATACTGCAACAGACTACTTATTGTACAGCACTAGTGGCCTATATGTACAGCTGTTTCCAACATTACCACCTATGAACTTAAGTGAACATGGAGGTTTCTTCTCTGCTTAACTTGCATTTTAACTTTAAGTTACTTCTCCCATCAAATTACGATGATCTTTTAACGACTAGCCCCCATTCTTTAAACATTTTGTATTTTTAACCATTAGTAAAAATAATACTGTGCTTTTAAACTTAAACCTTACAGGAGGACCAAAAGGCATCATAGGAGGCCAGGATGGAGGTACAGGTCCATGACTAGCAGATCGTCTGCTTTCCCTCTATGGAGAAAAAAAAGACATATACCCATGAAATTTTAAAAATGACTCGACTGGTGCTCAGCTCTTTATTGACAAAAAATGTTTCAACTTTAATTTCAATGCACATCTAAAATAAAATGGGTGCAGTCAGAAGTACTTCAGTTTCTGCAGTCTTAACAACTCCCAAATATATGACATGCAACTGCAAGTGTAGGCGAGACAAACCATCAAGCCAAGAGCCTGTTGAATTTACTGCAATCCAATACCTTGACAATAAATGTCAACTCTGAGAGGGTTTTGTTTATGATCCTGTTTTATTTGCCTCATTGTAAACGATTTACTGTTTCATTTTACTTAATGTGGTGAAGAGCCAACTTTCTCTGTGATTTAAAGAAAAATAAACCGTCAAACTTATGAAAAAACAAAGCATTCTAGAACAAGATAAATTTGTTAAGAGTCAAATAAAAATGCAAGTTCCTCAACGAGTGCTATTCCTTACATGTCCGAAATTGTGCACTGGAGGTGGTCCAGGGGGAAACCCTGGGAAACCAGGAGGCCACATGGAAGGCGGGTGTTTGTGAGTTTTGGACTTCTGGGTTTTACTGTGTGGATGCTGTTTGTGTTGGTTTGGTGTGGTCGACCTGTCACTCTCTTCTGTAGAAGATTCTTCCACTTTTTCCTGTAAATAGTAAACATTATTATACTGTATTATTATACTGACTTTTTCTTTAAGTTGAAAATAGAAAATAGAATATAGAAAAATTTCCAAGAAACAAATTTAAGGATTTGAATAAAAGTTAAAGAAGGTACAGACAAAAATCAAAAAACACAAAAGGATATACTATTAAATAATGTAGCCTACAGTTTATGCAGGATGCATGAATTGTAAACTGTATTGTACATTTTATAGTTATGCTACACATATAACTAAAGGTGACTTCTAAACAAGTTTACCTTAGGATTTGGTGCTTCATCAGCTTCTGAAATCTCCAACAGCAGGTCTTCAAGGTTCTGCTCCTCCTCATTACCATAACCAGTATAAACAACTACACAAGTGCCCCTCTGTTGGTCTATGGAGGAGATGGTGGCTGCATAGAGCTGGCCATCTTCTGACCAATAAGCACTGCAAGAGTCCCCAACCTGCCACTGCAATACAAAAGAAAGTGTAACTAAAATCAAAACATATCAGTTGTTGTAATGTAGTTTACTTTCTATTGGTTTAAATTTAAAATTACCCAGATTAGGACAAAACACTAACTTGACTCACTATGTGCGATAAAACATGATCAGTCGCTATTGATTTTATTTGAAATATAATTTATTTTAAAACTGGAAACTGTATAATAATATATGGTTTATTGTATATCATGACATGCTGAGAGTCTATAAATTAGAGAATGAGTCCAAAATATAAACAATTTACTTAAGACTCTTAAACACTTCTCACCATTATGTGGTTATGAAGTTGTATCTTTTAAGAAATGTATTTTCATTTTTAAAGTACAAGAATTTTATTTATATTTTTATGGTTTAAAATAAAGAAAGCAGCTTGTGCAAAAAGATGATAGATACATTTTCTTTTATGGGATGCTGCTATTAGTTACAAAAAAGGAAAAACAAAATCCATTCTTTCCAACCAATGACTAGAAACAATGATGTTATAAAATATTATTGGTTCTTTGGTGTCATTCAGTTGTGGAAATTTAAAAAAATATTCTGTTAAGAAAAACTGAAAACACACCCCTAAAACCTTCCTTTGTTGTTATACCTATACTTAAAATTATTACTTGCTTTTTTTAAATTTTTAATCATTTTTAGTTGAAGTTATAAGGAGCCATTGTGGAAGGTTCAAAGAGCCATTTGCAGCTCTGGAGCCACAGGTTGCAGACCCTTGTTTTAGAGGAAAAAAAATGAATGAAAATGTGTTTATCTAATTTTTCATTTAGAATTGTATACTTCTTCTACTTTTTAATTCTCTTGCTACTAAACTTTTGTTCAGCATGCTGTACACACAAGGCAACATGACTGTAACTAACAGTTCTTTTAATAGTGCATGTTAAATTAATTTATAAAGTGCAGCTTAAGCGATGAAGTATTTTTTTTCCACGTGTATTAATTTGTAAATCATGTCTTCATTATAAAAGATCTAACTATAATAGTAACTAATAGTAACTAAATTCTGTTCATTTACTTTAAAGGCTAACCCATATCTGATGCCAAAACTTAGACAGAAATACACACATTTCTCAGAGACCAACTTTCACCAACAACTGTAATCCAAATATCTGGTAGTTTTGTCAAATATATCAACATTTCCAAAAAAAAAAAAAAAAAAAAAAAAAAAAAAAAAAAAAAAATGTTGTAACATTGACATTGACTTGAAATGTGTTTTAATTATATGTGCATCTATTTATGCAAACACACAATTTAAAATAAAACTGAAGAAATACACAAATAAATATAGCTTTATAAACCTAAAATAATAAAAACATAAACTTGTTTAGGATAGAACTTTTTGTTTTGCCAGTGCTTGGCACAAACTAAACAGGTTAAGGCAGGAATATTTGCACAGAATAACCTTTATGTTTGTGTCTTACATGTTTTACAGATTCAAAAACTGACACTTAAACTAGTTTTTTACCTCTTTATCAGGCGGTGCATTGGTACGTTTTCTGCTCTGGTTCTTTTTATTGTTCTTACGTTTCTTTCCTGGTTGGTTTTTCTTAGACTCCTGTGATTCATCTTCGCCTTTTAAAGCAGTCTGGGACACAGAGAGAAAAAAAAAAAAAACAAAGCAGTGAAGCAGTAGTATGTATTTTCGAATGAACGGACACCAAAATGCACACAATTTACCTTGAAAGATGCAACTGCTTTGTCATATGCCTTTATAAGTGCGGTGTCATCCCAGATGTCTGAATCATCACTCTGAAAGAGGACAACAAAATTAAAGATCCTGCAGATTAATTTCAATCCAAGATTTAGGGATTATTCTGTCGATTACTTCAATCCAGACACCTGAAAATTACGTTTATTTAATTCTGTATTGTTTTAGTGAACTTCTTTTGATTCATTATACACATAACTTTACATAAAATTATCTAAGACTACATAATTGGCTCTATCAGGTGTAACTAGTATTTTTAATTTCCTTTACCTCTTTGGTATCCAATTTAGCTAAACTCAACGTTGGTTTAAGCGTGTTAGCTCTACTTAAAACAAACCTGCAGGAACTTGAAAATAATTCGCGTTTTAATGTTTTTCTGAGAAATGTTTACAACTTGCCTGTCCCGCTCCACGGGTAAATAACACTTCTTTGCCTCCGTTCGCCATGTCCAGATCTTGGAATCAAAATTCTGAGTTAGCTGTTGCTAATTTAGCAACGTGCGTCGGAAATTGTGACGTTCGGAACGACGTGGCGTATATATCGTGCGACGGAGCGGTTGGCTTGGCAACGGTTAAAGCTTGGTGTATCCTGAAAACCCAAAGAAACACAGCAGTTGACGTGTATTCGCTTTAAAACCTTAGCTGTTTTCCTTAAAGAGTTAGAGTAAGTCGTTATGATCCATTTTTCGGGTGCACAAGTTGTCTTAGCTTCATCCACCGACGAGAATCACCCACCAGAAAACATCACTGACGGGTGAGTGCTTTTTGTCTGTATTAATGTTTTGCCAACATACCTACACAATAAAGCAATTTAGCATTCCTTAATGTGCCATATTAATCGCTATGTCTTATAATTACATCTCCTGTTTTCTTCTAGGAACAGTAAAACGTTTTGGATGTCTACCGGAATGTTTCCTCAGGAGTTCATCATTCGCTTTACTGAAACAACCAACATTTCTGCCGTGACAATGGATAGCTACAACAGTATGAGATATCTTGATTCTTCTCGCAAAAACTCGTTTTCACCACCTTTTGACAGCTGCATTTGGTTTAGTCTGTGTTTTTAACTGGAAGTATATATTGAGATCTACAGAGCGTTTGAAAAGTATTCAGACCCCTTGGACTTTTTACATTTTGCACCACACACTTCTTTGTATTTTATTGAGATTTTATGTGATAGACCAAGTAGTGCATAATTATGAAGTTGAAAGGTATGGCAAGCACTTATATTCTGCCCCTTTTACTCGTACAGTCCCAAACAAAAATGATGTTCAAGCAATTGCTTTCATAGGTCACATTATAGGGAAGTCCGCCAGCGTGTAATTTGTCATTATAATTTCAGCTGTTCTGTGAAGGCCTTAGAGGGTTTTTTTTTTTTTTGTTTGTTTTTTTTTTTTTAGAGAATATTAGTGAACATATAGTATAATGAGGACGAAAGAAGAGAGCAGACAGGTTTAGGACTAAAGTAGTGGAGAGGTTTTGAGAAGAGATGCATTTTAAAAGAATACTGTTTGTTTCGAACAGCTCTAACAGCATCAGGCACAAAAGGAAACAGTATGCCACAAAGACATGCCTGTCCACCTAAACTCACAAGCTCGGCAAGTCAAGCATTTTTCAGAAAAGCAGCCCTAAAGGGGACATAATCAATCTGGAAAGGGAGCAGAGATCCACAGCTCAGGTGGGAAAATCTGTAGGCAGGACGACTTTTACTCGTTCACGCCACAAATCTCTCCTTTATAAAGAATGGAAACACACTGATAACTGATTTTTACCAAATAATGTATCTCAGCTGTTTATGTTCAGTCAGTGCTTGGTACTATCTCGTACATATTGTTCAACATGAATTATTTAAAAAAAATATGCATTTTGGAATGCATATTTTTATACCTAAAATTTTAGTAAGGTTAAAATGATTGGAAACAACTTACTAGATCCATATAGACAGTTCTTTACATATTACATCTCATTATGAATTGACAGAATTGTAAGATATAAAAGATATATTTAACTAGATGAGGTAGAAGCATATTTTAGCCCCAGTTTATGACTTTAAATCATTCTTAGTATATTTTCCTTCAGCAACAGTTATTGAACTACATATTTTGTGACCTTTCATTATTTGATTCTCCATCTTTATTTAATAATGTGTTTTTTTTTTTTGTTTTTTTTTTTTTTTTTGTTTTTTTTTTGTTTTTTTTTTTGTTCTGTTACAGTTAAGCATCTAAAGATAGAAAAGAATACCTCACCAAGTGCTGCTAAGTTTGAGCCTGTCACGCAGGAAGGTGAGATACACGTCTTTTAACATTATTTTCTGTTTTATAATTATTTTCAAGCCCCACAAAATGTAACAGAAATTCAGAAACTAATTTTCTTTGCAGAGTTTAAACACACAGAGGGACATCTTCAGTCGAATTCTATTTCCGTAGGTTGAAAGATTTTTTATTTTTTTTTTGTGCAAAAGCCTGTAGTTTTGTTAACTTATAAATACTGAAGCTTATTGTTTTATGTGTTTTTCTCCTTTAGCTAAATGGCTGCAGTGCAACCCACCTTCGTTTTATCATCACTGCAGGATACGACCACTTCGTGTCAGTGCACAGAGTCAGCGTGAAAACTCGATGAATTTAAATTGTGTAATTGTTGTAAATTAATTGCTTATAACCCTTACATGTATGTAACAAGTATATCTATTTTTCATCTCTTTAGTGCATTTCTTTAGTGCATTTCTTTAGTGCATACATTTAATCTACATTGCAATCATCTTAATCTTTTTGCAGTAATACCAGCTGCAGCCAAGACATATGGCTTAAAGCTGTGAAGTGTTTTTCAGTTCGGCCTCTAATTCCAAAATTAGCTTGAAACCATTTTTTATTGTTTTTAGGTTACGTAATGTTGTGGATTCACTCCTAAAGCTTTTTGTCCTGCATTCAACTGTTCCTACTAATTTCACAAGCTGATAGTTGGCAAAGCTTTGGAATAAAAGGCTTGGATTGTGTTGAATGGAAGACTTCATTACAAAGGAACTTTCTCTCTGTGTGAGAGATAGAGTTAATTAACTAATTTTCATCAGCAAGGGCTTAAATTGGTGTTCATACTGTGCCCACTTCCCCACCCCCCTCCTCCCCTCCTTCCCAAGCGAATCCCCCCAAGGGCAGGCTCTGACATCCCCACAGACATCAGAAATCATTGGAAATTCTGCTGGTGGTGGAGTTAGGGAACCAGATGGCTTCCCAGCCAACCAGTGAGTGTCCAGAAGCTGCAGAGTTATTTACACAAACTAATCTACCCAACTCCTGCTCTTATGCCTCTTTCTCACACACACACACACACACACACACACACACACACACACACACACACACACACACACACACACACACACACAAATACTTGCCCACAAACACTTCTCTCTACCTCCATATCTAACCCCAATGCCATTTCAACTTGTCAGGAGGCAAAGGCTTCGGCAGCATACGAGGACCCTTTGGGACTCCCTCTCCAATTACTTGCTGACTGCAGAGGAGCTTGGGAAATTTGCAAAGGCTGTGTTTGCTAAAGCTTGGTCTGCATGCAAGCCTCTGAGTAAACTAATAAAATATGAAATACGTGCCTGAATAACTAGCCCCCTGATATTTTGCAGCAACTAATTGCTCAGGGATATGGCAGCGTTATAGCACATTTGAGTATGTGAGTGTGCAGTGAGTAATGAGGGTGAGGTAGAAACTGATACAGTGTTATTGACTCATTCATTATTTACAAGTATAGAGTATTTAATATAATCTTAGAGGTGACTGTTTTGGTGTGAGATAGATCAAACTCCTCCTTCATATGGGTATAATATTTTTTACACAATGTTTGAAATTATGAACGTGCTACGTTTGCTGGCAGTGCATTTGAAAAGCAGAGATCCTTAATTTGAATGCTAAGCAGCTCTGCAGCAGTGCCATTCTGTAACTAATGAATTCAGACCTTTTTTTTGTGCTTAACTGTCAGCCGATAAGGAGTATCACAGCAGGATATGAGCGCATTATTATCATGTCACAGCAGGGCAGGCAGGGCCAAGTTATCGCAGAGTGTCCTCTGACGGCAGCCTGTCCAATCACCCGGGGACATCTGCTTGGCCAAATGTCCATGAAAAGGGATGCTGATCATGACCTTTCTAAAAATTTACTCAAAGCTTAACAGATAATAACTAATTTGAGTTTAGAAATATGACAAATGAAAGTGTAAAGAGAAAAACAAAACACTCAAGAAAGGATTAGCGTTCAGTAAATGCATCTGTGGAAATTCTGTTGGCTACTTTGAGGAAAAATATCCCCCATCCTCCCGACTCTGTTATTTTCTTTCATGCCAAACCAATTTGTGCTATCTCTTCGGTGTGCAACCCCTCGTCCCCTCCCTTCCCCCTTCCTTTCTTGTCACACACACCAACAATAGGCCTTAATTTGATTTCAGTGTTGATTTGGTCCCATCAGCTCATTTATGACAGAAGCAGAGACACAGCGAGCTGTTGTGTGAGGAAAGAAGCACTGTCAAAAAGGCAGAAATTACATAATTAGACGGAGATGGAAACAATATTCTTATTTAAGTTCCAAGAGCAATGGGGAATGGTAATGAGAGACTGACAAAGAGTGCAGTTGGAGAGAGCTCTGAGTAAGCTGACATTTAACGGTTGCTTGACAAGTTGTTTTTTCCCCCTAAATACATTCCCTATGTAGGAACAGTTTGCAGATTTTTAACAGTTTGTGAACACATTTGGGTTTTGTGGTCCTAAACACTTCATTTAGTTTGACAGAGGACAAAAATTGCTCTTTGTTTAAGATTGCTAAATTCTACTCTATCTCTTTAGAAATGCATCAAAATGTAGGTGAAGATTTAACTAATTTATTTAATCTATTTAGCTTTAGGCAAAAAAAAGTGAAGTAAAGGAGATTTTTAGTTATGAATCAGTTTAAAAAGATGATGTTCGAACCACTGCTCACCTTATACTTTTGAACCCAAAAGAAAAAAATAAACCCAAGATAAGACCATCAATGGATTAAAGGAAAGATCTTTTGCTTTTCAGATCATATTCAAAGACCTTTCTATATCATGTCCTGACTGACAAAGTGGTTTGTGTTTTTAAGCAGCAGCAGGCATCTTTTGATAGCTTGTTACCGCTTCTCCAAAGCTGTCATTGTTTACTGGAACTTAAGTTGCCTGCAATTAATTTGCATTGCAATTATTTTATGCATCAATATTATTCTCTTTAAATGTATTTCTTAGAGGGTTATTGGTATGAAGACACAAGAAAAAACAAAGATGCAGAAAGGCAAGAAACCAGCTGATTTTTTTCTGTATTTAGAAAGCAATCCTTCATCCTATCAGTGCAATTAATGTAAAATGATTTATCCTAACTGATGGGCTAAAAAATGGTTTTCCAATACCAAGGTATTGCATAAGAAGTATATCATGATGGGTAAAAGCAAAAACTCCTTACAAGACTTTCCCAACTTTATTGCCAGAAAACCTACTGGTGGCCATAGCTACATATATACTTCTAAACTCCTAAATGCACCAATGAGCACTGTTTGGATCATAACTGGGAGAGGCAAAGAACACCATTTCACCATAAACCAGTCATGGCCAAGTGTTCCATGCAAGATTTCTGACAAAGGGGTCAAAGAATAAAAAAATCAGAGCTCCAAGAGCTCTTCTGAACGACCTCTATGCACTCTATGCAGAAATGGCCTCTATGCACTCTCACTGCATAAGAGTCCATTTCTGAAGAAAAAGCCCAATGAAGCTTGTTTAAAGTTAGCTGCAGACCCACGGAAATGTTTGAAGAATGTAGTCTGGTAAGATGTGACCAATATTTAACTCCTTGAATATCATTGCACACAGCCTGTTTGGAAGAGAAATGACAATCCAAAAACACCATACCAACAGTAAAGGTTACAGGTGGGAACATCAATGTATGTTAATGGCAGACATTATATAACTGAAGAAAAAATGAATGGAGAAATTGAATGCAACATTCTTGATAAGAAGATGAAAGGAGGAATTTTTCTGCCTGACAGTGATCCCAAACACGCAGCAAAGGAAGCTGTTGATTTCAGAGAAAAAAAATAAAGCCGCTAGAATGGCTCGGTCTGTCTGACTTGAATCCAAATGAAAGAGATCAGAGAAGAGACTTCCAGAAACTTTAAGATTTTAAAACAGTTTGTCAGGTAGAACTGGTCAAAATCACACTTGAGCAATGAATGCTGCTAATGTCTACCAACAAAGCATTCTTTCTTTCTTTCTTTCTTTCTTTCTTTCTTTCTTTCTTTCTTTCTTTCTTATTTAATGAATTGAATTAAGCTTGTTCAATACACAGTCCCTGTGTCATTCAGCTACATTACTCATAACTTAATTTATTAGACTTTCATTTCTGTTTATTAGTGGACATACAGACATCTGGTGTGAATTTCATTAAAAATAATCCTTTTCTGTAGTTTTTTAACACCACACTGGCTTTCCCTTAGTCATTTTCTTTGTAAACAGGTGGACCTTTTTCCTTTTTTATATTCTTTTTCTTTTCTTTTTTTTTAGTGCTCACCTAATGTCAAAACCAGTTTTGTTTTCCAATGCTTGACTTCACATTTGTGCTTTTATGTTTCTTGAACTACTGTCTGTGCAGCTCCTTTTGTTTTCATTAAAATCAAATGTATTTTTTGCCTTTACCTGTCTGGCCCTGGAGTTGAGGGCTGCATTTGGGTTCGCCTCTGCACATGCCTTGACAGAGGCTTAAAATAAAGTGATGTGAAGGTCTTATCAGTCACTTCAGTTTCTCAGCCAGTGGTCACAGCACCTCAGTTCCAATAAATTTGTCTGACTCTAAATCTCCCCTGACTTGCAGAGGTAATGTAAGACTCTAGTGGGTAGCAAAGCAATCTAAACTATCCTTTTTTTAACAGATTACTAACACTGTGTGTGCCTATTCTTCTTTCAGTGGTTCCCTGAGTGTGAAGTGGATGGAAAGGGGCACTTTGTACGTTCTTTATAAAAACCTGGATGAATATTTAGTGAAATATTGTTTTCCCTTTCAATTAAGATTAACAGAAGCATGCACATTAAAAAGAGGCAATAAATGGTTGTAGCTGTTTGGGGTCTTGGCATGTTAATTGATCTTCTACTGCAGAGCCCTCACCTTTGTTTCTCCAAATTCAAATTCAAATTCAAAATTGCTTTATTTATCCCAAAGGGAAATTAAATACAGTGCTGTGGAAAAGTATTCACTCTAGAAGAAAACGAAACTGTTCAGTCCGTGTTGGCCATACTTCCAAATATTGAATTAACATTAACAGCCGCCTCGTTCAGCTCTGCACTTCTCTCTTTGCAGTGGAGGATGGTTGTTTACAGTGCAGGCAATTTCCGGTAAGCTTCATAGCGTCGAACTGGCGCATTACACATGTTACGGTCAAATGTAAACGATTGGGTAAAATTCAAAACCTCAACAGAGTCCACGCTTTTTGGAAGCAATCATTTCTCAATAGCTGAGAGTCCAGATCCTCTGTATGAAGCAAAGTGTAGAACAAGGGGCTGGTTTTTACCAGGCTAGTGTTTCTCTACAACTCCTACAGAGTTAACATGGCCATTTTGATTCTTGTTCTGATCAGTGCTTCCATTAATGCTTCCACATTACACACAGGTTGTCTCATTTTACTAAAAAGGTGATTTCTGAAGATAAATAGTTGGACTAGATTTTATTTAGGGACAGCGAACAAAGGAGATGATTGTAGATTTCAGGAGAAACAGAGTTAGATCTAACTCTATTTCCATCATGGTAGAAGAAGTGGAGGTGGTTGAGGAATATAAATACTTTGGTGCTCACCGAGACAACAGACTTGACTCGAAACTGAACAGTGAAGCCATCTACATGAAAGGACAGAGCAGACTGTATTTCTTGAGGAAGCTAAGATCCTTCAAGGTTTGCAGCAAGATGTTGCATGTCTTCTATAAGTCTGTTGTTGAGAGTGTCATCTACTCTGCCATCATCTGTTGGGGCAGCAGCATCAGAGCCAGGGACCTAAAAACGCTCAATAACCTGATAAAGAAGGCTGGTTCTGTTCTGGGGACGACTGTGGAACCTCTGGAGATGATTATGCAAAGAAGGATTTTACATAAAATCAAGAAAATTATGGACAATTCTGACCATCCTCTTCATGAGACGGTCATTGGAAAACAGAGTCTCTTCAGTCAGAGGCTTCTTCAGATTAGCTGTAAAACACACTGCTACAGGAGAGCTTTCCTGCCTACAGCCATCACAATCTATAATAGCTCCTTAATTAAATAAGTTACGTCAACATTTAGTTTCCCTTTGGGATAAATAAAGTATTTTTTTAATTTAAATTGAATTTGAACCAAGTGGGCTGAATACAAAATACAATTTTCAGGTTTTTCTTTGCAAAAATTTCCAAAAATCATACTTAATATTTCCTCCTCTTCACAATTTTACACTACTTTGTGTTTATCTATTACATCAAATTCTTATAGAATATACTGAAATTTATAGTTGGGATATTGACAAAATTTGTAAAGGTTTAAAGGGTATAAATACTTTTGCAAGGCACTGTCTCTATTTTAGCTCTTCTTGGTGGAAATTAAGGCATTCCCAAAACAGCTGTGAGAAATAATCTGAACAAGTAGGGCTGGCTCTCACTCTCATTGTGGGACTCATCAAAAACACCTCACAAAGAAGAAGTCATCTGAGCATCTTTAACAGATCCCTGAAAGATCTGAACTAATTGCTCATGACGGGGAGGAGACCCCACTTCAAGTTCCTCAATTTAAATGGAAGAATAAGCCCACCAACTCAGCAAAGTTTAGCTTCTTCTTCGTATTGTTTCAGTAAAACATGACACTGCTAACATACAGCACACATATTTATCACTGCAGATTCTGTTCTAATGTATCTCCCGGTCACACACTAGGGTCTACTCTCCCTCACTAACAAGATACACCTGATCTCTATTGACACAGTTACACCAATTCTGTCAAGAAGAATGGGCCAAAATTCCAGCAAGGTGGTGTGAGAAGCTTGTGGGAGAATAATCAAAATGTTAGACCAAAGTCATACATTTTTAAAGGCCATCCAAACAACTTTTTAAAGAAATGTATAGGTTCTTATTTTGGGGAAAGTAAACAAACAAACCAAAAATTCCTCTAAGAAATTCTCTCGTTATTCCTGCAGTTGGAAAATAAAAAATAATTATGATAACCCTAACTGAAAAGCTTCCAAACAATCAGGAAAAAATGGTTTTATACTGTGTATAAAATATCTGGTTTCAGCTGTAAATATACTTATCCTATGAGATGTTCACACAAATAAACATCTTTATTGGCAAGATAAGTTTACTAAACACTGAAATGCTGTAATAAAGGTTACACTTTAAAATACTGAAAGAGTGAAAATAATATATTAAAAATGTGCTGTTTTGTGCGTATACAAATGTTCAAATTTTAGGGTGAAAACCCGATTTATAAAAGGTGACCAAAATGTATTTTAAGTGGATACTATTTTACAGCACATTAGCAAAACAAAGGAAAACATTTGCGATATAAGATTTTTGTGTTTATTTGAAAAGACTGAATGGTTCAAACTCTGCTTAAATGTCACTAAGTGAAAACACTGGAAGCTTACAGTGACATGAAGACAAATCAAAATTCATCAGTGTTCATTTATAACAGATGATATATCATTGTCTTACTGTCATGCTGGAAAGGCAAATGTAAAACGATAATGACAACTCCATGGTTCTATAAGACAATAAAATTAAAACATAGACACTTTTCTCTGAACTAGCATGTCAAATTAAAGCCACAATTGTTCCTGTTAGAATAATAAAAAAATTGACTCATTTAAATATAAAAAAATCTATCATTTACTTTTAAACGAGTAAGAACAGTGTCATCATCAATAACTATTTTCAGTAGTATTGATTATTCTATAAAACCCACATTTTAATAAATAAACGAAGTTATAAAAAGGGTCAGTGCTTGAAGTAAGTGTCAAACTGCGATCATGTTTTTAGAAAAGATACAAGTGACTGCTCCTCTCAAATCTCTGTGGCAATAACGTCCTCATAAGTTTGTAACCCTGCACTGTATCTGAGGTCCAAGCCCAGCTCTTTTCGGCTCTCCAGCTCGGCTGTCAGCTCCTTCAGAATCCTCTCCAGGTCTTGGTTCTTCTTGTGCATCTGCAGGTAATTGATCTGGAGCTGCTTCTGGTATTTGATCACCCTGTCTTTCTCCTTGTTCCATGTCTGCCTCTCCAGCTCAAAGCTATTGACCAGCCTTTCCTGAGCATTCTTCTCCTCTCTGAGGTCCTGCTTCAGTTTCTCCACTTCTCTTTGAAGCGATTCAGTGAAAATGCACTTCTTGTTCTGTGACTCTTGGACCTGGTCAAGGGAGTCTAACTCCTGGATCGGTCTTTCAAGTTCCACACTTTTCTGCAGCTTCTGCTCTTCAGCTGTAACAAGATCCTGTTTGACTTGCTGAATGTCCTGCTCAAGTTTGCCGACGTTGTCTCTCAAAAAATCAGCCTCAATCTTTTTGCGTTGAAGTTCATTTTGGCACACCTGAGCAAGAAGGGAAAGAACACAACCAGAAGATCATTTATTATTTAATACCTTTTTGTGACACTTCTGTCAAGTTTACTAGTGATTGTAATTAAGTGTGTTACAACATGATAATTACGAAAATTCTATTTTCGATAGGTTGCAGTCAGAGTCAGGAGCAGGATAGTGGATTTTCTTCCTAGTTGTTACTTTAAAGCATATAGAGAGTCTTTTATGGACATCTGTGTTTTCAAGAAAAAAAACAATGCTAACCTCAACCTCTCTGGTGCATGAGTGGAGTTTGTCTTCATAGTCCTTGTTCTGTTGCTCAAGCTTTTCCACTTTTGCTGTATTTTCCTTTAGTGATGCTCTGAGACTTACAATCTCATTTAGCTTGTGGCTCACGTCCGCTTGGCAATCCCTCAGTTGCTGCTTCAATAAAGAGATTTCTCCTGTTTTCTGACACACCTACATTTGAACAGAGATGATAATAATCAAAAAAGGAAGTTATAGCTTGCAATTTGAACACTAACAGAAAGATAGTGGAGAATAATTAATAATTGTAATAATGATTACAATTAGTTATTCTGTGATAGTGATAAACTATTTGGTGAACTAAAAACCAAGTAACCAAGTGAAGTAAAAACAGATAGTAATGGTTCTAATTATTACTTTTATGACTGGTTTTTTAATGGTGCCTTATTTCCGTATTAATATGTGATTGAATGCTGTTATTATATTCTCTAATTGATTATGTGTATAATTGATTTATACTACTGATTTAGTGCAGTAGTTTTAGCACAATGTTTATGTTTGTGAGGCTTAACATGACAGATTTATACAAATAAAATACAACTGACAAATAACAAAAACTGAAGAAATCTGTAAAACAAATGCTTTTTACACAGTGCTGTAGGTGACAAGTTTCATCAAAAATCATAGAACAGAGAAGAACCAAAACAACTTTTTGATTTGTTTACATTTAAAATAATCAAGAGAGAAATAAAATAAAATATTTGCCTTTATCACCAAGGATACAGTCATTTATTTTGCATGGTATTGTATACTATGTATTTTATCCATACTTTTTTTTAATGAAACCACGCTTATTTTGAAAACCAAACTGGGGGTAGGCTACTGAGGGTTTAGTAATGTTTAAATGGAATTTTTAGTTAAAAGCTCGACAATGTTTGTTCTGTAGAGATGTAAAAGCATCCCCACCTTTTGCACTAATCAAATTATTTACAAATGGAAAAAAAAACTCATGCTGGCAATACTGAAAGTGCACAGGGAAGATTTTATCATTAAAATATTTTAAAGTACAATGTGTGCGGTCCTTTCACATTTAACTGTGAATGTTTACATTATAGCTTAAAATCCTTTGCTTAAAGTTATGATGTCCATTTTAGAATTTATTTCTTGATATTTTGATAGACTTTTACTAAAACTATAGAATTCAAACTCAATAAATTTACAAGTCTTTTTTTTTTTTTTTTTTTTTTTTTTTTTTTTACATTTTTTGCCATTCTGCTCTTTATACTGTATGTTCCACATATATACATGTTGAAAGACCTGATATTACCTCATTTATAAGTTAGGCTATACACTCAGTTAGCCGGTCTGCAGTTGACAGCTTAAGACATGCCAACTAGCCAACGTTAGTTTTAAAACGTTGGCTAGTTGGGTTACTTAACGTAATCCCCAGTTCTTTGATAACAGAATGAGATGTTTCACTATGGGAATTGCCTCAGCATGACCAACTACAGAAGCTCCAATGACATCACATCTGTCTGCAACAGACAGGTTGAGCCGTGTCTGTGGCTCCACCCACCATACAATATCACTGCCAACCTGCTCATCCCAACGCATTCTAGACAGGTTTCTTTCCATGCCCATGCAGGAAGGGATGTGTTGGTGAAACACCTCACTCTGTTATCAAAGAACTGGGAATTATGTTAAGTAACCCAACGTTCTTTTTCTAACTTCGCTCAGTGTTTCACTATGGGAGATATGGCCCAATCCCGGATTGCATGCTGACCCCGAAACCATGCTTAGCAGCAATCCCAATCTGGGTATCAGGTAGACCCTGACATCCCAACTCCCAGCACTGTATGTACTAGTGATGACTGGGCCACATCCAACCAATAAAACCTCACAAATGTATAGCGGTGTAGCCCAACTGGCTGCAGCACAGATGTCCTGAACTGACACACCACAAAACAAAGCCCAAGAGGTGGCCATGCTCCTGGTAGAATGGGCCCTCACACCTTTAGGGGGCTTTGACCTGCACACATATATGTCAGCAATATAGACTCCACAATCCAGTGCACTAATCTTTGGTGAGAGACAGGTTTTCCCTTGTGAGCAGTGGCCCAAGACACAAACAGATGGTCAGTTCTTCTAAAACAAGCTGTCCTGCCCACATGAGCCCTTAATGTTCTCACTGAGTATAAACAATTAAGCCTCTCCTCTTCCAATGAAGAGAGTGGAGGTGGATGGAATTCTAGTTCTACCACTGAACACCTGTATGATGCCTCCATCACCTTTGGCACAAAAGAGGGATTGGATCTCAAACACACCTTGGAGAGCCCAGGTGACCACTGTAAACAGGTAGGACTGACAAAGAGTGCATGTAACTCACCAACTCGCTTAGCCGTGGTCAAGGCTAAGAAGTGCAGTTTTCAAGGAAATAAATTTCATATCAATGCCCTTGATCGGTTCATATGGATGATGGCAAAGGGCCTCTTGCACTAGAAAAAGGTCTCATAATGGCACCAGAAGCCGAGAGATTGGCAGCTTACATCATGCTTCCCTCATGAAATGGCACACCAAGGGATGTTGCCCCACAGGTTTATCCCCAAATCCCACAAAGTCTGAATGAAACGACTTTTCCCAGATGAAAATCCACCATGCACTGAGTGAATGATAGGATTCTCCCTTCTGACAGTGTAACACGATAGGAAAGGGAATATATTTTGAGACCCAAATACTCTGTGCATTGCACGGGAACCAAGCGACTCTTTGCCCAGTTTATTCTGAACCAAAGGTTGAAGAGGTTGTTCATCACAGCCCGGGAGTTGTTCAGTGCCTGATCGCTTGATCGAGAACAAATGAGGACATCGTCTATGTATGAAAATATTCTGATGCCGCTCGTTCCCGAAAGGGGACAGTGCCACTTCCGCACATCTGCTGAACACCCTCGGAACTAATGACTGCCCAAATGGGACGGTTTGAAACCTGTAGGCTGTGCCTTGATAAGCAAACCTGAGAAACTTTCGGCGTGGGGGGTTAATCGCAATGTGAAAATATGCGTCGAAGAGATTGATGGTTACAAACCAATCCTCCAGACAGATGAAGCGACACAGAGCTTTGTGTGTTAACATTCTGAATGTATACTTGCGTAAGTATCTGTTTAACACACCCAAGTCCAGTATGGGGCGTAGTGATATGCTGTCTTTCTTTGATATGAGAAAATAGCATGAGTAGAGGGCCTGACGAACGTCTTCGCTCAGTACTACCCTTATTGCTTTTTGTCTCACAGGGATGCAATTTCGTCCTCCAGGATGTGCGCTGAATCCTCGCTGGCAACTGAAAAGAGAACTCCATTGAATCTCAGAGATCTCACAGCAACTGCAGTCTTTACCACCTGGAAATTGTGGCTAAAACCCATGGGGAAACTGCCATGTGTGCCACTGTTCTGTCTAGGACTCCTGGCGAACTGGGAACCACAGGAATATCTGAACACTGGACAAAGAGGTCTGCTCTGCTGTCTGCAAACCTTCTCTTCCAGCAAGGAAGTTGTGGACCAATGGAGGGGGCTCGACTGCCTGCTTCTTTTTTCCCTCCATGGGGTGGGATAGACGACTTTTTGCAGCAGCCACTGCAAAAGAATGCTTGCCCCATGGTCTTGGGGCAAAGCCAGGTCTGACTTCCTGTGGGGAAGTTTGACTTGGTTTGCGAGGCAAACAAAGATTAAAAGTCTCTCCTGCCTGTTTTCTGAGGGTGCTTGTCTCCCTCATCTATTCCAAAGAGGGGCCAAATAGACCTTTTGTTGGGTTATAGGTTGCATCCATGATTTCAGCCTTTTGGGAGTCACTCAGCCCCAACAGGTTTAACCATAGGGCCCGTTCTCCTGAGACCGCCAGTCCCATTACCCAACCGCAATCTTGAACCACACCTCTGGAAGAGAGTAGGATAAGATCATTTACCACACATATCTTATCCCACAGGGTGGGATATAGTGTCCCAGAATGCAGCTGAATACCCATCTCCTCCAAGATTTCACCTTGATATGCTGACAACAGTGTAACTGCATTAAGGGAGCACACTGATTGTGCAGCATATTTGTACATTCGCTAGTAAATAGATGCAGTGAGGTGATCCATTTTACCTGGGAGTGAGATGCTTGAGGACACTGACACAGTTTTGCGGTTAGGATAAAGGTGGTAAGCCACTGAAGGCTCCACTGTTGGGGGTTTGGCCAGCCCCAACTCACCCATGCCCTGTATCTCTAGCTTAGAGAAGCCCTTGGTTGGGAGCTTACTCTTAAATGGGCTAGACCAGAAATGGCTCATTTCTCTCATGCTTGCTGGAACAGCTGGAAAAAGTTGTTTTGCCGATGGTTGGTGGAAGTTTTTTGCCATCATACAAGTCATGTTCTGCTCCTCTTGCATCTTGAGCTGTTCGCCAGGGGATGTTCAGCTTTGAGGCAGAACGTCTGCACACATCATACAAGTCACTGTCCCCAGGGAAGGCAACTTCCGCTCTGCTGGGTGGCCTGGAGAGTTGAGCTGGGAAGATGGAGTCACTCTCATTTTCCTCCATGTCCTCCAATTCGAGGAGGTCAGAGTTCGCATTACCCTCTGTTTCTTCAATGTCTGTTTCAAGTTCCCCGCTCTCCATAAGTTCAAGTTTATTTGCATAGCACATTTCAGCCGCAAGGCAATTCAAAGTGCTTCACATCATAAAAACATCAATCAAGTACACAGCAAAATCATCAAGCAAATATACATGGAAATCATCAAAATCATTGAGCAAATATCAGTGCATCAAAATCTTGAGGATCATCAAGCAAATATAATTTGAAAATACTGATCAATGTTCCACTTTCTACTAATCAAAGGCAGCTCTAAACAGGTGGGTTTTTAGCCTTGATTTAAAGGAACTTGGTGTGTCAGCTGTTTTGGAGTTATCTGGAAGTTTGTTCCAGATTTGTGAAACTGAAAGCTGCTTCTCCATGTTTGGTTCTGGTTCTGGGGATGCGGAGTAGGCTTGAACCAGAAGACCTGGGTGGTCTGGAAGGTTGATACAATGACAATAGGTCTTTAATGTATTTTGGTGTTAAGCCGTTCAGTGATTTATAAACTAACAGAAGTATTTTAAAGCTTATTCTCTGAGCTACAGGGAGCCAGTGTAAGGACTTTAGAACTGGGGTGACGTACGCTATCTTCCTGGTCTTAGTGAGAACACAAGCAGCAGCGTTCTGGATCAGCTGCAGGTGCCTGATTGATTTTTTAGGCAGACCTGTGAAGACACTGTCACAATAATCAATGCAACTAAAGATAAATGCATGAGTTTCTCTAGATCTTGTTGAGACATTAGTCTTTTAATCCTGGAAAGGTGATAGAAGGCAGACTTTGGAACTGTCTTTATGTGTTTCTGAGGGTTCAGGTCTGAGTCCATCACTCCACCCAGATTTTGGGCATGATCACTAGTTTCTAGTTGTAATGACTGAAGCTGTGTGCTGACTCTAGATCATTCCTCTTTGGGTCCAAAGATAATCACTTCAGTTTTGTTTCTCTTCAGCTGGAGAAAGTTTTGGCACATCTATGCACTGACTAAGCATATGTTCATTTGCTTGGATGGGTTCAAAGTCACCTGGTGACATGATAATGTAGAGCTGTGTATCATCTGTGTAGTTTTGGTAACTGATCTTATTACTTGTTATAATCTGAGCTAGTGGGAGCATGTAGATATTAAATAGAAGCGGCCTCAGGATTGAACCTTGGGGTACTTCATATGTGACTTTTGTTCGCTCTGATGAGAAGTTACCTATTGACACAAAGAAATCCCTGTTCTTTAGGTAGGACTCAAACCAATTGAGTACTGTACCAGAGAGTCCAACCCAGCTCTCTAGTCGCTTTAATAATATATCATGGTCAACAGGGTCAAATGCTGTGCTGAGGTCCAACAGAACCAACACTGTGGTTCTTCCAGTCTGTATTTGTGTGGATGTCACTGAACATTTTGACAAGGATAGTCTCAGTGCTGTGGTGAGCACGGAAACCGGACTTAAAGACATCAGAGCTGTTTGTCATTCATAAGAAGCTGTTTAACTGTTGAAACACAGCTTTTTCAATAATTTTGCTGATGAATGGAAGGTTAGAGATTGGCCTGTAATTCTGCAATAGTCATTTGTCCAGATTGGTCTTTTTGAACAGTGGTTGGATAATTGCTGTTTTCAAAGCCTGGGAAAAACACCAGATGAGAGGGATGAGTTTACTATTTGGATCAGATCAGATGCAATGACAGGCAGGAGTTTCTTAAGGAAGGTTGTAGGTAGGATATTAAGGCAGCAAGAAGAGGAGCTTAATTGTTTCAAAATTTCTTCTAAGTTTTCATGGTGGAGTTGGTAAAAATTCAGCCATTTTCTCTGCATTTGTTATGTTTGGGCATAGCAGTGGTACTGGATTATGTGTACAGATTAACCCTCTAATTTTTTAAAAATTTCCTCTGTAAAAAAATTGGCAAATTAATTGCAGGCCCTGATAGAGTGGAGCTCAGGTGTTACAGTCACAGGTGAGTTTGTCAATCTGTCCACTGTGGCAAACAAGGCACGAGCATTGTTGATGTTTTTGTTTATGATTTCTGCAAAGAATGTTTCCCTTGCATGTTTCAGTGATGAGTGATAGCTTCGCAGCCTTTCTTTGTAGATTTCATAGTAAACGTGAAGTCGAATTTTAAGCCATTCACATTCAGCCCTTTGACAAAGGTTTCTTTCATTTCTTACAAGTGGAGCATAAGGCCCTCAAAGAGTGGAGGCAGGGACGGGGTCTCTTCCTCCATCATGTCCGCCCAGCTCTTACAGGCTTGCAGCTGATGGCTTTCACCTGCCGTAACAGCAGAAGGTGATGGGAGGCACGGGTCTTGGTTGTTAGCTTCAGCCACTCTTAGCCGCCTCTCCGGGATTTTTTTCCAGCATTGACAAGCAGTGCGGACACCCCTGAAGGTCAGCTAGCGACGCCTGAGCATGTTTAGCACCCATGCAAGTGATACACATCAGATGTGGGTCCCTATCTGAGATAACGGCCCCGCACGACACTGGGCATGGGGTGGATACACTCTCTTTAATCTTCGGTTCTGACCCTTTGGCAGGGGTGGGAGCCGCAGCTATTGCCGATAGGGTGATACATAGCTCATCTTAACATGTTAGTTGTAAACCTGGAGATAAAGTCCACTTTCCGCGATGTATTAGCTGAACTTTACCAATCCTTATGTTAGCAATGTACTGCTATGCAAACACCAAGCTCGTCTTTACGCATTGGCTTAGTCAACACAAACATTAGCTACTCTGTTAATTAAAACAGAGTAGTTATGAAAGCAGTTCGCCTTTACGCGGTCACCGCTCCAAATGTTTGTGCAGCCACAAAATGCTTCTTTTGAAGGACTAACCCAGCACGTTCCAGGTCTGTCTTGGTACTGCGTTCAGCGACAATTTCCTTTATGGAACACCTAAGAACAGTTAAGCAGAGCCAAGCTAGCCTGAATATGTTGAGGGAGCTCTGCTGTAGTCTTCACACAGGAAGAAAGCGAGAATGAGTTGGGAGGAGAAGGTTGGCCATGATATTGGATGGTGGGCGGAGCCACGGACATGGCTCAACCTGTCTGTCGCAGACAGATGTGATGTCATTGGAGCTTCTATAGTTGGTCAGTTGGTCACACTGAAGCGATTCCCATAGTGAAACACCGAGTGAACTTAGAAAAAGAACAGCATTAGCTTAATAAGAATGATAGGTGGTGCTCATTTCCAAAATGCAACTGTCTGTGGTTTCATCTCTGTAAATGTTTTCAAACAGCCAAATTTCATCTTGTAAGGGAGAAAAAAGTGTATTCACTTTATTCCAGCTAAGTCACGTGCACAGCAACAGGTGAGAAAGGTTTGGTGCTACATTACTCTATGATACACCAGGAGAAAACTCTGGTCCTTCAAGAAGTTTACTCAGTCGTAATTTTCTTTAAACCTTGGTATACCTTGGTTCTGGCAACTGGCCTATGGCTAGTACAGCCATTTTGGCTGATATGGCTGCATATGCCACTGACCTCCCACTGTGTTTCCTCGAGTGTTGGCACAAGCTGTGTGCTCTCTTTCTCATATGACCTCAGTTTGAGTTCAACGAGGTCCTTCTCTCGAGTCAGCTTTGAGAGATCTTCCTGAAGCTTCCCATTTTCTTTCTGTAGAAAAATAAAATTTTCACTTAACATTTTCTCGCAGGATATACACCTCCCAGTGCTTTGTTTTTCAGTTAAACTAATGTCAAAGTACTGCATCATAGCTAAAAATGTGATTGAACAGAAGGATGAGGATAAACTAGCAGAACTGAGGAGACAGGTAAGAGCTGACCTGGAGGTAGCAAACTTGCAACTGAAGAGCCCGATGTGTTTTTGCATTCATCTGAGACACTTCTCGCAGCTGTGTGGTGCATCTTTGTTTCAGTCCGTCCATCTCCTCAGCACAGAACTTTTGTCTCTCCTCAAACAAATGACATGTTTCTGCCTCCTTCTGCTCTAAACTCACCTGTTGTAAAGTTAAACAGTCAGAAATGAATAGCTTACAGACTTATTTTGATCATGCCGGGTGCTTCTTTCATTAGGTTTAGTACCTGCAGCTCTTGAAGTTCATTTTCCCTCTCCAGCAGTCTCTGTTCTAGATGCTCAATCAGCAACTCATCTGTCGTTATGGGGGACCGGATCCCACCTGCTGTTTCAGAAAGATTTCTTAGTTCATCTGGAGACAGTGGGGAGCCAGCATCCTCATTAGCCTTAGAAGCCAACACACTGCTGTTTAAAGAAGCTCTGTAACTGCAGTCGAGGTTTGTGTTATTTCCATTGACCCATGGAGAGAAATTGGGTTGTTGTCCTTTGCAGAGGCTGTTTATAAGAGCTGAGCTCCCATCATTCTGGCTGACAAGGCCTGTGGAGGCTCTTAGACTGCCACTGGTGCTGTGGGTAGGGAGGCTAGACATTGAGTTACGCCCAGAGTCAGACAGAGTTCCTGAAAGGCAGAAATTACATCACAATTATTTGATGTCATTTACATTTCAGGCAACTTTTTACCAGCATGCTGACAAAAACCTAAGGGGTCTTGTTTGTGCCCAACATTTGGAGTGCTTGCTTTTCTCATGGGACAAAGGATGTGGCCAATCTCTGTGGATGAAGCCATTGTTGTGTTCATGGACTTGAAGGCGTTGGTATGGACAAGCGATTTCTCAGCAGAAGTCTGAAAGAATAAAACAATTCCTCTTAGCTGACAGCAAAGCAAAAAAAAAAAAATAAATAAATAAAAATGTCATGTTAGAAAAGATTTGAGAAATGACACTCTAACCCTTCAAGATAAACAGTTTTTAAACTTCTACTAAAGCAGTAATTTTAAGAAGCTGGATCTAATCGAGGAAAATGTTTTTTTGTTTCCTTCGTTGTGTCATCTCATATCAGAAATGGAAAAGGTGATACATGGAGGCCTGCTCTACTACAGATTGACTTTTACTTGAGCCACACAGTTATAACTGCAAGTAAATTTCTCTGTATTGTCTTAAGAAGAGAAAACTCATTTTTTGAGGGAACTTATATTCCACATGCCCTGTCTGTACAGTTACAATCTGTCACCAGCAGTACCACAGCATGATACCTCTCCTCCTGCTCTGTCTGTACTCCTCTCTTCCCCTCTGTAGCCTACATCTCCCCTCCATGTGCTGTCTGAGGGAAGATGAATAGCCCCTCTCCATGATATTAATAATATGAGCTATTGCTGAAGTGTAAGAGGCAAGGCTTGTGAGCTCAGCATTCCTTCTCACTGACTTCATGGCTGGGATGCCTTTTCGTGGTTTTTCTTTCAAACTGTCAAATTCTCCCCAGCCCTCGATCTCTCTCTTTCTTTCTTATCCCCTTTTGTCTGTACTGTCCATCCCCTGAGGAATAAAGACCTATGGAGGAAAATGCTTTTGCTTATGTGTTCCTGGCACAGAAAGTGCCTCTCTGAGAAGACCAAGGCATTCTTAGGTCATTAATCTAGATGATTAAAACACTATAAAGATCTAACATAAGCTATGAGAAATGTCTGTTATTTATTAAATTACAAAGCCTGTTTATGTTTTTCATTCTCCGCATCACTGCTTGACTTGTGGAACTTCTAAGAATATTATTTTTAGGAATCGAGTGAGATGATTTGTACCATTCTTAAATCTGCACGCTAACTATTATGCTAAAATAGCTAGCTGGATCTGAATGTAACAATTAACAATTAGCTCAATTAGCCCATTTTAAAGCAATGATTTGCTGGGCCATTGTACTGCATGATAAGATGGAGCCCTCAAATGGAACTTGTGAGTTTATTATTAACACACTGGAAAATAGCATATAATTTGTAGACCCATTTGTGGAACAAGAGCTCATCATAGCACTGAAACGGCATTTGTGAAAGTTACAAATGATATTCTCTTGGCTTCAGATATTGGACTTGTGTCTGTTCTGGTTTTGCTTGATCTCAGTGTTGCTTTTGATATAATTGACCACAATATTCTCTTAGAAAGGCTTGAACATGAAGGAACAGCACTCGGTTGATTTAAATCCTATCTGTAGATAGATAGATTCCAGTTTGTTCATGTGAATGATAAATCTTCTTCTTACTCTAGGGTTACTTGTGGAATACTACAGGCCTCTGGGCTTAGACCAGTTCTTTTTACTATATATATATATATATATATATATATATATATATATATATATATATATATATATATATATATATATATATGCTTCCAATTGGAAAAACAATCATACAGCAAGGGATTAATTTTCATTGTTATGATGATGATACTCAGCTATATCTATCTGTAAATCCTGATGAATCCAATCCTTTAGGTAGATTACAGGCATGCCTTAAGGACATTAAAACTTGGATGACACTAAATTTTCTTCTTTTAAATTCTGACAAAATAGAAGTGGTTGTTTTTGGACAAGAACATCAGAAAAAGGCACTGCTTAGTCAGTCACTTGATCTGGATGGCATTAAACTGGCCTCACATAATAAAGTAAAGAACCTCTGTGTTATTTTTGACATGGACATGTGATTTAAGTCCCATATTAAACAAGTTTCGAGAATTTCCTTCTTCCATCTCCGGAATATTGCCATAATTAGAAATATTCTGTCCAGGAGTAACGCTGAAAAGTCCATGCAGTTTATTATTTCAAGGCTGGACTACTGTAAATCTTTGCTATCAGAAAGTCCACAGAATGTAGTTAAAAACCTTCAGCTGATCCAAAATGTTGCAGCAGGAGTTCTGATGAAAATCAAAAAGAGAGATCATATTTCGCCTATTTTTGCTTCCTTTTATTGGGTCCCTGTTAAATCTAGAATAGAATTTAAGATTCTCCTTCTCATATATAAAGCCCTTAATAATCAAGCTCCATCATACATCAGATATCTGATTGCTCCATATGTTCCTAACAGAGCACTTCACTCTCAGACTGCAGGTTTACTGGTGGTTCCTAGAATTTCTAAAAGTAGAATGGGAGGCAGATCCTTTAGTTATCAGGCTCCTCTCCTGTGGAAGCAGCTCCCAAGACTTTCGAGACTGGGTGTAAAACTTTCCTTTTTGATAAAGCTTGTAGTTAGGCTGGCTTAGGTTATGCTAAACTATTTCTGTAGTTATGCTGTCATAGGCTTAGGCTACTGGAGGACAAACTGACCACTTTTTCTCATTTTCTTTTTCTATTACACTCCGATTTGCATTATTTGCTGTTATTTGAACTGTTAACTTTTAGTTTTCTCTTAGTTATTTTTCTCTCCATAGAAGCTACATCTGGTCTGGCGTTCTGTTTGGGTGTGATGCCTTCCTGGAGGAGGGCTTCAGCTGAGATAATGCTGCCATCAACTAATCGTTCTTCTTCTCCTGCTATTAACTTTTTACTTTCATGAACATCGAAAATAATCCTACATCAGTTCATCTGTTTTCTCTTGTGCATTCTGCTCATTCTGCTCTTCCCAAACCCCCAGTCGGTCGTGGCAGATGGCCGCTTCTACTGAGCCAGGTTCTGCTGGAGGTTACTTCCTGGTAAAGGGGAGTTTTTCCTCTCCATTGTCACTGCATGCATGCTTGGTATGAGGGATTGCTGTAAAGTTGATGAGACAACGCAAACTATTGTCTACGGTCACTACGTGCTCGTCCAGGAGGAGTGAATGTTGCAAGTCAGTGACACAATGCAATTTGCTGGGTTTCCTTAGAAACTTTTTTGAACTACTTTGAATGATTGAGCTTACTATACTGTTTTATAACTAGGATCAACTGGAATGTATGCATGATTGAATTGATTTTTCTTTTTTTTGTAAAGTGCCTCGAGATGACATTTGTTATGCATTGGTGCTACATAAATAAACTGAATTGAATTCAATTCAGAATGATTTCTTTTCTGGTTGAAAGCAGATGTTTATATACATTGTCTTAAAAGAAAATTGTTTAGCCAATTATTTAGATTTTGTTTTGTTACTTTCTTTATATTTAGGACTTTGGTGGAATGCTTTTAAAACTGTCCGACTTGTGTCAGATGTACTAGGTAACCATCCACAAGATTTTCACAGTCGTCTGCTTGAATTTTTACCCATTCCTCTTAAAAGAACTGGTGTAACTGAATTGTTGTCAGGTAGTTTGGTTACAGAGCACACATTTTCTATATAACTAAGATCAAGGCTTTGTAATGGCCTGCCCAAAACATTGACTTAGTCATCATTAAGCCTCCTTGGTAAATCTGGTGGTATGACTCAGGTCCATTTAAAAGACTTTATTGTGCTTTAACATCCTGCTTGATCTCTTGAGTACTTTTCTTAAAAACTACTCAGAGTATTAATTACTTTTTACCCAATGAATGTTTTATTGCATTGTCAATAGCAGGTATTTGATTCAATTTATATGTATGATATCTATGAATTCAAAGCATATTTCTTAGACAAATAAAAAAAGTGTGGTGTAAAGTATACAATAAAAGTATAGAGAACAAAGAAAAGTATAGAAAAATTACATTAAGGGCATTTTTTATAAACAACAAAACAGGAATTTTGTTTAAAAGAATGACAAAAATGTTTTTGAACTGGTATATTGCTTTTTAACATTTTTTATGCAAAATTTGCAACAATATTGCTTATGTTTCAGTTTGTCAGAAGAGATGAAAACTGCATAACATTTTGCACTCAGTAAATAGGCTTCGTCTATTTCCTGGCCTATTTCTGAGAGCTACAGTTACTTGCTTAAGACGTATTAGGGCCAGACTAAGTTTTTGTTGTTGTTGTTTGTCTTTAATAAGTGAATAAAGTTATAATTGTATGAGAATGATACACCAAACTGCGTTAAAAAGACAATGAGCATCTTGTGAAGTTATAGTTAGTATTGGTTTTACAAATAAAGAAATACTTAATCTTTTAACCCATCAGCATGTGTTAAACATTTCAGTCGTTTAAACATCATTGTTTAAACGACTGAATCCATTTCAATGAAAGAACCATGGACTTGTTGAGGTGCTCACATCAGATTTTGACTCTATCGAAGCTTCTTTTCTGATTAAACAACTTTTTTCTCATCAATGTCTGACTTTCTTCTGGCAAAATTGCGACTTTATTCTGCCAACAGTATAACTATTCTTGTAATATGACTTTGTTCTCGTAATATTATGACTCTGTTCTTGTATTTTAAAACAAAATCTCTTAGTCTGGCCCTAATACTTCATCATACTTGCTTTACTTTGATTTCTGATCTTAAAAGTAGCAAAGTAGATTACATGGTCTAAATTGTACTTAAGTATGAGTAAAATCACACACTTGAAAGAAATACTCATAAAAGTACAAGTTCTGAAAAAAATCTACTTAATTACAGTAACGTGAGTATTTGTAACACTTTACTTCCACCGCTGTCTCTTACTAACCTTAGCCAATATCTTCACCAGGACTTTTGAGTTTATTGGGTGGTTGATACTCAGATTCACTAAAACAAATTAATCTCTGGGAGATAGAACCTGTTTCCTTCCTGAACAATATACACTTTATTGCCAAAAGCATTCATGCACCCATCCAAATCATTTAATTCAGATAATACAGCCAGTTTTATATCCACAGGTGTATAAAATCCTGCACCTATGCATGCTCTCTTCTCAAAACACATCTGTGAAAGAATGGCTCACTCTCAAGAGCTTGGTTAATGCAATCATGGTACAGTGATGGAATGTCATCTGTGCAGTAGCCTCATCTACTGTGTCCAGTAGATCAGGCTTGCCAGGTTAACTGTACGATTTGGACTGCATTTTGCCAAATGTAAAGTTTGGTGGAGGGAGGATTGTGATTTTGATTGTTTTCCAGGAGTTGTGTGTAGCCTTTAGTTTTAGTGAAAGAAACTCTTAATGGTGTAGCATACTGAGAGATTTCAGTTTTATGCCCCTGATTCAGTTGGAATTGTCCCTTTCTTTACCAACACAACTGTGCACAGTGCACATGGCCTTAAAGCCTTGGTATTAAGAATGTGATGATGGTAATGCCCAGGTGTGTCTAAGGAGCAGTGACCTATATACTCTCACATGCACGCACACACACACACACACACACACACACACACACACACACACACACACACACACACACACACACATAATTATAAAGTCCCTTCCCCATTCCCCTGAGTGGGGTGGGTGGCTGTTCATCTTAAGCTTGGGTCCTCTACCAGAGGCCTTTGTAGTATCTTTGGGGGTCACGGCCCCCCAAGAGTCTTCAAACTGCAAGATAGCATTTTTTTTGCATGTGTAAAGAGCATCTGCAGCCTCACTGAACACAAGTTTTTGCTGATTGGTTTTGAAATATAAACTTTTTAAGGTGGTAAAGAATATTTATGTTGAAGCTAAGCTAGTTGGTTCCATTAGATGTGACCTAGAATCATTGAATGCTTGACAGAATATCATGTAAAAATTCAGGTAAAGAATTTTTTTGAAAATCAATGAACAAGCAGGATGATTCAAAACTCACCCTTTCTAAAAATTTTCCTGGCATGAACAGCAGTTTTGGTTGCTGTCGTCCATCTGATTCCTTGTCTCTACTCACAGCCTCTTCCACTGATCTCTCTCTGTGGTATGTAGGCCTCGGTTTATGGTTCACCTTAAGTCATACAAAAACATTTTCCCTAAAACTGATGTTGTGTACATACAATATGGGGAATTTTCATTCTTTCTTACTCATTTTATCTTACCTTAATGTAAAAGAAATCTTCACTTCTTCCTGACCTAGAGTGGGAGAGGCCTCTAGAGTGATGAGAGGTGGATGAGGAGCTCTGACTGAAGCCACACTTCAGTAAGCCGTCAAGATTGCACCCTCCACTCTTCCTGTGGGTGTTTGTTTCCTCCTTTAACCGATAGTCAGAAGCCTTGCAGTGCTTGCTGTTGAGGGTGTTTCCAGCAACAAGGCTGCTAACACTACCCATGATCGTGCAAGCACAGGTGGGAACAGGTCCAAATGGAAAACTTACAAAGAACTGAATGAGAGACACATCTCATGACACCAGGACATTACTGACATCGGCCTCATCTGTGAGACAAAAAAAGACATATGTTATTGCTTTGTTATATGTTAAAAAACAATTTGAAACATAGTTAAACCAATAATACTCTCTTTACTTTTTCTAGGTTTACTCAAGGTTTTTGACTGTTATTCTTTGGTCTCTGGTTGCTTTTTCACAAATTTTCTGTACAGTCCCTGTATAACAACTATAGTATAATATGGGCCTGAAAAGCAAGGAATTTGGAGAAAGGATTAAGTGTCAGGGCTAACAAACTACCTACAGCACATAAAAGTCTCTGAATGTCACATCTTTAAGAAACAGCTGTAAAAAAAAATCCATCAGATATCTGAAACAGGACCTGACAGATGCATCATCCTTTAGTTAATCATCCACTCTGGTGCAGGTTTTCAGAAGATACTGTGACTCTTTTGGGATCATCTTCTTAGTGCTGAATTAGTTGCCTGGCCATTGCCTTCCAGTGCAGTTCCAGTTGATTCTAATCTCCCTTCAGTGCTCTGTCTGGGTTTTCTCCCATTGAGCTAGATTTCTCAGTTAGAATTTCAACCAGGCCAATCAGTGAACAGAAGGAGAAGTTGTGAACAATGACGTTGATTTTCTGTGCTCTTTTATAACTGTGGTGTGCCTGTAGTTTGGCAATGGTAGCGGAGATAGTGAATGAAGCCATTCAGTCCGTGTTGGCCACACAGCCATTTTGTTTGGCTCAGCACTTCTCTCTTCGCAGCAGGCAATGGTTGTTTACAGTGCAGGCTACTTCCAGAAAGCTTTATAGTGTTGAACTGGTGCATTACACATGTCACGGCCAAAAGTTGGCAACTGGGTAAAAATTTAAAACTTCAACAGAGTTTACACCTCCAGGAAGCAATTGTTTCTCAATAGCTGAGGGTCTAGACCCTATGTACGAAGCAAAGCGAACAGAAGGAGAAGTTGCGAACGTTGATGTCAATTTCCTGCACTGTTGGCAGCAGTGGAAGTAAATGAAGCCATTCAGTCCATGTTGGCTATGCTCCAAAGACTGAATTAACATTAACATCCACCTTGTTGGGCTTGGCACTTCACTTTTTGCAGTGGAGGATGGTTGTTTACATGCAGGCAATTTCTGGTAAGCTTCATAGCGTTGTATTGGTGCGTTACATACGTTATGGGCAAACGTTAGCAATTGGGCAATCACTTCTCAATAGCTGAGGGTCCAGAGCCTCTGTATGAAGCGAAGCTTAGAACAAGGGGCTGGTTTTTACCAGGCTATCAAAAAAATCTCTACATTGAAGAAACATTGAAAGAAATACAGAGAGGCTAAAAAAAATCCTGTTAAACAAAATGACTAATGTACCAAATCTGTTAACAGATGATTTACTTCAATAATGTCTTAAACTCTACTTCTCTCTTAAGGTTTTTTTTTTTTTTTTTTTTTTTTTTTTTTTAATTTTACAGTATTAGCTGGTTAATCTAGCCATGTAATGAGGAAGCAGATGTGCTGACATTTGCATAACAAACTGGCTGAAAATAGTCCACCCTGGCGCCTTGCCTAGATTTGTGCATCCAGATTTAAGCTTCTGATGTAGAATCTGACAAATAACCTTTTGGATGACCTTCCTCAAAACACACTGGCAACTAAGCTAGGCACTACCGACTCAACTGACTTGGCTGTAGCTGCCTTCTGAATGACTTCTGGCAAAGACAAAACACCAGGTGTTTTTGTTACACATATCAAGACACACTGAGGAGACAATATACTGGTGTGCCTATATATATATATATATATATATATATATATATATATATATATATATATATATATATATATTCTGAGAAACTGAATTTTATGTAGTTTTAAGACATAATCAAACCTAAAAATATAACTCTGTGTGATGGATATATATGTTTAAATCTGCAATTTTTGTTTAGTTTACCAACACATTTATCCATTGAACTACCATCATTACTATTCATGCTGTCTCACTCTCTCCACCTCCTTTGAAAAGCAAACAGATGACAGATGTTACTATCATGATCTCTAACCCACAGGGGAGAAGTCAGCTCTGTGGGTGAATTCTCGTGGCAAAGGGCTTCTCACTGGCTGATCTCTGCTCCTTGAACCACCTGGTCCTCAGGCTTTAAGTATTTTATAATAGCCACAACAACAAAGCATGGAGCATATTTGTGTATACTTTATTTGACACAGGGTTGTAACCTAACAGCTTTGAATGTCTACTTTCCTGAGCATGGTGTGAGAAAGAAAGTCCTGAATAAAGGCAAAAGAGAGCCAATAGAGACCTTAATCACCCCAAAACAAAGAGAGGTGAAACGTGGAAAGACAAACCCCACGTGTCATGATGAGGAGAATCACAGCACCATCAGTAAGACTATGTTGTACAGAGACTATAAAAAAATTAAGTGGGAATCAGAGGAAAGTACAGAAAATTTCAGTATTTTCTAGAAGAATAGAAAAAAGAATGTGCTCAGTCACTGCAGATAGTTAAAACTGTGGCTTGCACAAACTTGTAGGAAAGCAGTCTTCTCTGTCACTGTGGTAAACAGTCTCTGACTTGGCTGTGTCTTATTGAACCTGTCTGTGTGTTACTAAATCCACAGAACCCTCTATCACTCTCAGATATAACCATCTACCTCTGACAATGGACTGGTGTAATGAAACAATAGATTTTACTTACTGCCAGGCCAAACTAAGGACCCATCTCTTGCCAAGCCCCCACAGAGTCATCCATCCAGTCCTGAAGGAAACAAACAGCCAGACGTATGTGTATGTACGAATGAACGAGGCGCAAATACAAACACTACCACCCCAGCCAGGAGGGTCTGCTAACCGTCTGGTTAAAAGGGGGTGGGTCTTCCTGCTTGTCTAGTCAGCTTGTGCTGAGTTTTGCATCATAACTGATATGGAAATTCAGTTGTGTATCTGTGTGCACCAAAAGTGAGGTTGTATGAGAGAGACCTCCCACTCCTCCCAGGGGAGCTGGTGTATAACATGTGCTCCCATAGAACTGGCGTGTGCCGCTCAAGTGATTAACTCTCAGCTTTCACAAAAGATCTTTTACACCCTTAGTGCACCCCCACCCACCACCTTCTCTCTGCATACTGCCCCTTTAGTGCATTGACTAACTATGTAATAACCATTCATCCTTCCCTCTCCCTTATCCTGTTAGTCCCTCCCTCCTACCATCCATCCCACTTGCTGCCCTGCACCCACCCTGAACAAACAGTTCATCTGAAGGAAGAAAAAAAGGCGCTTGCCCTCTATCTTTTCACTCTTTGTCTGCTGAAGTGTGCCCTCTTTGTGTAAACTCTTGTGTGGTATTTGATGCATTCTCTCCCCAAACAGCCCAAAACCATACCTGAGTGTTAAATAAATGACTACTCCTGAAAATTAGAGAGCCACCATTCTAAAATTATGAACCCAAACCTTTAGAACTCCTGGTTTTTGGACACATTTTCATGTCCACATAAATTCAACACAGTTTCACAGTAGCAGTAGTGTTCAAGATCCAGTTTGACAAATTCTTGGCAGAATGAATGCAATAACTACATCAAAACAGAAATATATAGAACACACAGCACCCCAATGAAAATAAGACCCCCTTTCCACTACCAAAAAACAAAAAACAAAAAAACAAACAAAAAAACCCCCAAAAAGATATCTGTCTTTTGGGGACAAAACAAAGGTTTCAGCCTCCCTTTTTGTTAGAAGTAACTGTTGAATCTTAGGACAATTTAGCAAAAATATCTTTGTATTTAAACTACACCCTAAAATGCTTTTTTAAAGTTGTGCATGGATAATTGCACTAAAGTTTCTGTCATGTTACATCAGACCGTCTGAGACCTTTTTTCATAAAATGTTTTCAGAATCTTTTGACCCACTTTTTGAGTACTCTCCAGTATCTCTACAGATCTGCTTCAATCTCTCTCAGCTGTGCTCTTCACTCACCCTTTCAGCTGGCTGCACTTGTTCCACGATCAGTCTTATTCAGACCCTGAGACCTGTTGGTCTGAACAGTAACACTACCACTTACTTCTTTTTCAGAGGTAGCTGTTTTCACATGTTTGATGCAAATATATACTTGATTTTGTATTTTCTACCATTGCAAATTATTTTAGGTGATGCAAAAGGACTGACATACCATATTTTAGGGGGGATTGTTTGAGGTAGGGCATTTAGTGAGGTGGGGTGAGTGTATTTGTGCATTTGTGGGTGCATGCATATATCTAATCTCATATCTGATTGGCTCCAGGTCTGTCTTTGTCTGGACAAAAGAGATTTGTGCTCACTGAATATCTGTGTGTTTGCGAGCAGAGGAGGGATTATGTGCATGAAAGTGTGTGTTTTGGGGGCAGCATAGATGGGGGTGTCGACCTTGCTTTTCGAGCCCCAGCTGATCTGCCTGACACAAAACCCTGTCTCCCCACCACCACCACCGCCCAGTAAGACGAGCTGACAATAGACCCTCTACGAGCCTATGAAAAACACACACTTTCATGCAGCATGGCCAATTGATTAGCATAGACAGTAATGGGCAACAGTGTGTTAGAAAGTTCATGGATTTATACCTGTCTAACAATGACCATAAAAATCTGTTGTCACTGTAGCACTGTTTACCACTGCTACACCAGATGGCATTGCTTTATTTCACACTGTCTGTATGGTAATTTCTAACAGATGCATGTATAATCTATCTACTTCAGTGTCTGTTTTTTTTAGGTTAATCTCAGTTTATAGTTCTTTGTGTATGTCTGCAGTCTTAAGGATGTTTTGAACTGCATGCAACAGTTGTTTTTAAAAGAAAGTCCAAACTTAAAGGCTTTTTCTACATGGTACATTTAAAAGCTTATGCAGTTAAGCTAAAATATTTTGACTATATGATATGCTTTTCATGGCAGTGTCTTTGTTGAACAGTTCAGACTGAAAATCTCAAGTAAATTCACACACGATTGCTGTTTTGTAAGATTTTTGAAAACTGTCCCATGCAGATTTAATCATGGACAAGTTATTGGATCAGGGTGCCAATCAAGACAATCTTATGTGGTTGCAGCCTTACCGACAAAGCTCATCTCCTGATACCTGTAGTTAGTATACTGTCTGTCTGTGAAGTTTATGAGAGCAGGGGAACAGATGTTTCAGTAAATCCTTACACAACTAACTGCAACTGCACTGAAAGATGTTACTGGTTAAATTAGCATTAGCCTTCTACTTTAAGTTCAAGTTTATTTGTATAGCACATTTCAGTTGCAAGGGAGTTCAAAGTGCTTCACATCATAAAAAGATCAATGAAGTATACAGCAATATCATGAAAATCATCAAGCAAATATACATGAAAATTTATTAAAATGCTACTCATGAAAACAGTATCAGTTTGAGCAAGACAGGAGTTTGTTGAATAGTGTGGATAGATGTGACGAGGTAGATGTACACTGTCTTGACAAAAGTGTTGGGTCCCTTTAACTTTAAGGACATCACATTCTTTAGTACAGTGATGGCCCAACCCTTTTCAGCTCCAACAACTCCAACAGTTTTACTCTGCTTACAAGGTTTGGAAGTGTTTTTCTGGTCATTTTTGACCATTCTTTGAGAAAAGCATTTATGAGGTCAGACACTGATGTTGGATGAGAAGGTCTTGCTTGCAGTCTCTACTCTAATTCATCCCAAAGGCCTTCTATAAGTTGAAATCAGGGCTCTGTGCTGACCATTTACACAAAACTTGCTCATCTATGTCGTTTTTGACTTTGCTTTGTACATGGGTGCTCAGACATGTTTGGATTGAAAGGGCCTTCTCTAAACTGTTCCCACAAAATGGTCTGAAATGTCCTGGTATGCAGAAACATTGAGAGTTCCTCTTGCTGGAATGAAGCTGTCAAGCCCAACTCCTTAAAAATGACTAAAATCCAACATCATGTCTCCACCAAACTTTACACTTGTCAAAATCCAGTAAGAAAAATGACGAACTGGCAGCAAACAAACCCAAACATGTCCATTGAATTAGCGGACATGGAGTTTGATTTGTCCCTCCAGAAAACACATCTCCACTGCTCTAATGTCCAGTGGTGTTGTGCTTTATGCTACTGCATCCAGTGCTTTACATTGCATGGAACCCCATTCCATGAAATTCTCTATGCACTGTTCTTGAGTTAATCTGAGGATCACACATTGAAAGTAGCTATTGACCATGCAGAAAGTCTGCTATTTCTGCACTGCACCTTAGCATCTGCTGTATCCCACTCCGTAATTTTTCAATTTTTTTTTTTGTTTCTAATTGCTTCCGCTTTGACATAATACCTCTAACATTTAACAGTGAATATTTAGGAATACAAAAATTCCACAACTGTACTTTTTGGGGGCATTTTATCATGTTACAATATTGTAATTCACTGAGCTGCTGAGAGCAATCAATTCTTTCAGAAATGTTTGTAGATTTTAGGGGATGAATTTTATATACCTATGGGCATTAAGGTGACTGTAACACCTTAATTCAAGGATGTCGATGGGTAAGTAAATAATTTTGGCAACAAGGTGTAGGTTTAGAAAGTTAAGGTTTTCCTGCGGAAGCTCCTGTTAGGAATAAATTGTTACTGTCAAGAAAAACAGAGACCGCAATTTTCATAACATTATGAAATGTAGTGTGTTTTTACTGCAATTTAAAGTCACTGAGTTTACAAGCATAAGCATACTCTTATAAGACTGGGATTTGTATCAGAGAGAAGAAATCCCGATATGCCTAATATTTTTGGTTTCATTTTGAACATCTCTATATCATTCTTGAATTTCAGATTTGACCTTATGACCCCATGATGGGCCTTTGACCTCTTCAGGTCATACCCCAACTCTTTCTTTACAACAGCTGGGATAGACTCCAGTCATCTCTTTTGAACAACCCCAGCACTGGCTGTGACCTTAAATGGGACAAATTTATTTTGACAAATAATTTAAAGTTGGTTGATTTTCAAATAATACTACAGAAAAGCTGTTTTTTGCTATAATAAATGAGAAACATTCTACAGTATACAAGCTGTATCATTTTTTTATTTTTTTCAAAATGTGTTGCTAATCTTAGCTTCCCAGGAGGAATAAGAAAAAAGATTTAATATCCTTTACAAACATACTGAATGAATAAAAATAGAAAATTATTAAGATATTTGATAACATAACAAATATTTGAATATTTTAGTAATTTTAACAGAGTTCTACCAATGAGCCTGGAGAGCAAATCTATTTTTAAACTGACACTGTTCAGTCACATAACTGCAAAATGCTGCACATGTTCCTCCTGTTGTGATGTAACATATTAGATAACCACAATCGATCTGTTGCTCACACAAACTAAATAATGATTTAAAGGTAATATAGAATCCCCCACAGGCGTGACAGCACAAATTCAATTAAAAACCTAAGAATACTGTAGAAGGAAAGGAAACAGTTCATGTTTGATAACATAATGTGGGAGACTGAAGGGCTACTAGGTTGAATTATTGAGTGGTAATACTCTCTTTTTCTCTGTCATTCTCAATAGCCTGTCAAGGTCCGTCTCTCTCTCTAACACATATGCAGGACTGATGTGTTTGGATGAGTAATATGGCCTCCAGCAGAAAATCAACTAAGAATGAAGTGTGGGTTAGGGACAGTCATCTATCTTTCACTTTCACTGATAACATGTCTATCTGGTGACCAACTTAATATACACTCTCTCTCTCTCTCTCACACACACACACACACACACACACACACACACACACACACACACACACACACACACACACACACACACACATATACGCACAATGGCATCCAATATCAGCTAATTGGGTAATCCTTTTAGAGCATTGTAAAGGAGATTGAGCATGAATGGGGCTTCAGTGGTGAAGTGTAGAATACCAGACACTCATTAGAGTCTCAGAGTGAAGGAGATGGAGTACCAGGCACAGAGTGAGAGGCACGAGCAGAAAGAGTAAGAGACAGAGATGGAGAGACAGGGAGGGTGAGAGACATTTGTATTCTGTGTGGCTAAACTTGTATTATATATTGATAACTGCTGCCCAGCATACAGTCAATGTTTCCTCTGTTCAAAGTGCACAGAAAGACTCAATCCTAAGCAAGTGAGTAAACATTTATAACTCATTATTTTGATCTCAGCGTGTTCTGCTGCAGGCGCATGGCTGAATCTTTGATAAGGGGCCAGCTTTCAGTGAAGGACCCCCCTGTTGAAATTAGATTGCATTCAAACACCGTTATGTGCATCCAGATGAGACATTAGGTCGTCTAAACGATCGACCTCCTTGGGTGTTAATAGATAAGGAGGTTCTGTGAATCACCGGCCAGATTTGTGTGGCTGACGAAGTAGAGCTTCTGAAGTGCATACATTTGCATAACCTTGTCAGTTAGGGTAAACCTGAAAATGCATTTTAATGGAGTCTAAATGGGAGCATTTAGCCCTACAAAATGGGAAGGGATGCAGAGAAGTTCAGGAAGTCCTGAAGTAAAAAATCTGAAAGGTTTTAAGGTTTAATAGTAATGCATCTGCTACTACAAAATTTATTACTATATTACTGAGAGTAATTCGAGGTTATACAATGCACTAGATGTCCTAAATAGTTATGAATAGATGTATGTTTCCTCTGGTTTGCTTCAGCAGTTCAAGGTCAGTCCTGCTGTCATAAAATATTTACTTATTGAGCGTTTCTTCCATCAGAGAAAAGTTGTTGCAGGAGCAGTGTGCCACAAAGCATTATTTTTAGGCATTCTGAAGTATTCTTCATGAATTAACCATGAATATATACTTTTCCCATTATTTCCTTGAAATTAAAAGGACTATATATATGCAAGCTATGAAATCCATATATCATTAGTTTTATTCCATCTCCGCATATGTTCAATGTGATAAACACTATTGAATACTTGTTATTAAAAGGTTCACTAAAAAATAGAATTTTGGAGGGTTTTGAATATTATGAATGAAATTAATTACAATTTAAATAAAACATATTTTTGATGCTGATTAGCAACATTAGATACTTTATTGTCATGACAATGATGTGCTTTACCGGAAGGGTCAGAGGAGACGCTACCTGCTGAGCAGGCTGAGGTCTTTTGGAGTGCAGGGAGCGCTCCTGAAGACCTTCTTTGACTCTGTAGTGGAATCAGCCATCTTCTATGGGACTGTATGTTGGAGCAGCAGCTTATCTACAGCTGAGAGGAAGCGGTTAGATCAGCTCATCAGGAAGGGCAGCTATGTGCTAGGATGCCCCCTCGTCCCAGTGCAGGTGGTGGGAGATAGAAGGACTCTAGCTAAAAAAACATCACTGATGAGCGATGTCTCCCACCCCATGCATGAAGCTATTGTTGAGCTGGAGAGCTTCTTCAGTGACTGACTGCTGCATCCTAGGTGCACTAAGGAACGTTATAGGAGATCTTTCCTCCCAGCAGATGTTTGATTCTATAACCATCATTACTTCCAACAAAATCAATAAGTGTTTATATCCATACTAGTATCTGTACGACTCTACCGTTTTTTCTTTTGTCACTAACTGTGAGTAGTTTGTATTTTTAATGCTCAGAGATATATACATCTTGTACATTTTTAAATAACCAACTCAGTTGCATATTCCTCTGGACTGGAGTATTTTTTTACAACTACACAGTATTCATGTTGAATTTTTGCCTTACTGTGCAGTATTTTTTTTCTGTTCTTTATTCTGTTTTTTATATATATTTTATATTTTTTGTGTGAGTCTGTTTTTCTGTTACTGCCTGTCACTGCCACTTTGCTGCTGTTACACAGAAATTTCCCAATTGTGAGACAATAAAGGATATTTCTATTCTATTCTATTCTATTCTATTCTATTCTATTCTATTCTTAACAGACATCAGATTCAATTTAAATTCGACTGATGTTGGTTCTGTCAATTTCTATTCTCATTCTCAATGGCAAGGCTGATATACTTTTGGGTTTGTACTTAGCTTACTAAAAGATAAAAACAGTCACAAATGTTGTGGCTGCAGAAAGTTCTGTGTTTATTATGCAAGAATTTAAATTGCTATCCAGCAGTACCGAGTTTAGCAACAGGGCTAAAGTAAAATTTGCTTCCAAGCCTAACTTCTTAATCCTGCACCAGTTGTTTTCAATGAACAAGCAATCTTAGTTATTGTTGTCAATGAAATGGCTTACCAGCCACCTTGTTTGTAACAGATCTAATAACTTTATTAAATTTTCAGTAATGTTTTATGTTTTCACTAGCTGAGCCGCAATGATCATGCTAAAGTCAAACATGCTAGAGAGCTGAGCTTATTGATCATGGGCCATTTGTTAATAATGAATGACACATCTTAACTGAAGTCAGAGAAAAATTTGACAAGCCACCAAAGTTTATTATAATTTTAAAATGTATTTCCCAAATAAATTCTAATTCTCATAGTTTGTTTATGACAAACTAGATGAGCAAAATTAGCTTAACAATTTGAGTTTACCTTCTTGAGTAGGTCCACATTTCAAATAAGTTGAATTTTTCCTAATTTATTTAAATCTAACTATTAACCTCATAGTTTTATTAAAAATGATTGACATAAATCAACCCAAATTAAATGTTTTCAAATTGTTCCACAGACTTTATTTTGTTTAAAATCAAACTGTTTTTCTCGTCAGTTTTGTGCTGCAATCAGTTGTACTCATATTTCAATAATACGTTATATTCCTACTTTTTACATATTACTTCATCAATTCATAAAATTTTTCTGCAAATACAAGTAAATGCAGTTTTTTAAAACAATTTTCTATAAGCTTTTGTACATTGGCTTTTATCTCCTCATCACACGTAGTCCTTTCAGTGCACATTCAAATTTACTTTTTTAAATACTGTTGTATCACAGAATGATGATATTCATAAAATGCTGGAAAAGAAGAAAATATGATTTTCCTGGTACTGGGACCTTCTGACCTGCAAGCTGAAGACTCTGATAAGGTTGTCATTCTTGAGCGCAACCATCCTCCCATCCTCCCATCCTCCTAAGCTTCTTTGTGTATGTGTGTATGTGTGTGTGGGTGGTGTAATATGGAAGTACAATGAGCTCACTTTCAATGGTCTATATAATTCTGAAAGCAGCTGGAAATATGTACTGCAGATGATACCTGTGCTCAGCTCGAAAATCAAAGCCCCATGACCTTTGTGATGCCAGTTGTAAACTGCACAAAAACTCTGCATGTTAGTTTAGTATTTTGGATTTTCCTATCTGACAGAAGAAACTGCTGTTTGAGTTTTAAGAAAGTGCAAATCTTAGCAGAAAGCGATTCATATAAGGTTAGCTTCACAGAGATCAGGGGATGCTGCACTTCCCTGATAGCCTGCATTCATGAGAGGATGATGCTATGTTTGGTTATCTGGGACAGTTATTTTAGGTCTTCTTTAGCAGGTCATTACAACTTACACTGATTGTCATTTTGTACATTAATGAAGCTAAAGGCAAATATCATTTGTGGAAATGAGGTACAGCCCATTTTTGAAAGGGAAAAACATTACATCTTCCTGAACTCCACATTTAAAGACCAGGGAAACAACACCTCTGCCACCATGTCCCTGATTCTGTCCCTCCCCTGTGGTTCACTCTACATAACATTACATACCAGACTGAAGAAGAACAAGCCTGAACAAGTGGGTTTTACTTACCCACTCACTTTGTCACCAGCACAATGTGAAGCAAGTCATAATCCCTACATGTCTGAACGTATTCCTTGCTGTACACAGGTGACATTGCTGCAGCATTTCAACACATCTCCTCCTTTTGTTGTAATTTATAACAGCAAGCAGGAGTACTGAAGAGCCAAGGAAATGCATGGAAACATCTAATTCATGGTTAAAACATCTGAGACTGCTGTAAATAGTGGAGTATTTTCTCTAAGCTCCATGTCGGCTCTTGATATTTAATTTAAGAAGTTGAAAGTTCAGTTTAAAGTTAAAAGGAGCAATACTGACAGTTTGTACACTGAAAGTAGCAAAGAGCTTGAAGCCCTCTAATGTTATAAAACTTTGAGCAACTAACAAGCTGTACACAAACAGACTCCATAACTATTTATTCCATTTTAAATCCAGTCAATCAACTATACCTTCAAGTCCCCAAAGAGCTGACTTACCTCCATTAAATTCTGTGTGCCTTCACGGTAGCGATCACTGCTGTTGCCACTCTGGACAAACACCCATTAGCTGGATGCAGACTTGCAGAGCTAATGTGAAAAAACAATAAAGAGATATCTGCTTTTATTGCTGATGTTCTCTCTTGGTCAACTCGTCACACTATTTCAGCAGTTAGCATGTCACAATCAGGCCAGCCCACCTTCCATACACTGAACACTGTCACATTTCTCCATAAACACACTGCTTCCCTTTCTCTCTTTTCTAAACTGTATCCTTGTTGCCTCCCCTCCTGAACTCCCTCCCACTTGACTCTGAACATTCACCACCCCATCCCATCCTCTCTCCCATTGTTTCTTTTTCTTTTTTTTGTTTTTGCCTCGGTCATCTCATATATACCTTTCTTAATGCTGTGCATTATTTTAGTACTATTTTCACCTGTAAATTTCTCACTCCCTGCTTCTTAGTTTCTCTTTCTCTCTTTGAACTGTGTTCTTCTCATTTTCACCTTGGTTTTCACCTTCTGTTTCTTTTTCCTGCCAGTAAATTATGTCTCTGCTTGCATACAGACAGCGGCACATCACCCCTGGCCACACTTTTTAGCCCCACACTGTTTGTGCAGGATGAAAATGATCTGTTTATTAAAAAAGTTTAAAGCTGAAGTAAAATGTGAAATAGCTGAACTTTTTTAGCAGTTTGTCACCTTATGAGCAAAAACTTTTGTATCTTCTATTGGGATTTTTTTTGTCAAAGTGGAACAAAATTGTGAAGTGGAAATAAAAGGGAACATAAACATGAACAAATTTATTTTATTTTTTCCGCTTTTACTATGAAACACCTAAATACAATCCAGTTTAACCAACTGGCTTCTGAAGTTACCAAATTAGAACATAGATTACTTTTAATTAAAACAATATGATTACTTCTGGTTTTGTATTTTTATTTTTGTATAAATCTACATTCTCTGACTTTCACTTTGTTGTTGGTACACCAGAATTTCCCCACTGACAGACAATAAAGGTTATTTCTATTCTATTCCAGAGTTTGGTTGTGTGTAATTTAATTTCAGTATATATTCAGATGTTTTGTGAAGGGCTCAGATGGTTGTTAGAACATTAGTGAAAAATGGCATCACAAAGACCAATAAACATACCAGAAAGGATAGGGATAAAGCTGTGGAGAACAGTGAAGCAGATTAAAGCTATAAAACAATATTTATAGCTTTAAACATCTTACAGAGAACTGTTTAATCCATCAAGTGAAAAGGAAAAGAGCATGGTCCAATGGAAACTTACCAAGGCATAGCTACCAATCTAAACTGACAGCCCCTGACAACAGGACAAATTTAGTTAAGCAATCCACAAATCTGACCTTCACAGAAAGCCTTAAGAAAGTTATTGTCGAAAGATTGCCTGTTTGCAGGCATTCTTTCGACAATAACTTGAAATTATTGGTGAAATGCCATGAAGGGAACACCAAACTTGTGGAAGCAGGTGTTCTGGTCAGGTGAGACCATTAAAGTTTTTGGGCCTATATGCCAAATGCTGTTTGTGGTAAAATAATAATAATAATAATAATAATAATAATAATAATAATAATAATAATAATAATAATAATAATAATAATAATAATGTATTTCACTCAGCACATCATTACCATCTGGAAATATTGTGGTGGCAGAGCCATACTATGGGCATACTTTTCTTCAACAGGGACAGATAAGCAGTTCAAATTGATGCAAAGACGGATAAACTCAAATACAGGGCAATCTTGAGACAGTGGCAGAAATTGGGATGGCGTATATTAATGGGTTAATGGCACTGTCAAAGTCCAGACCTAAATCCACAGGAGAATTCTACAACAAGACATAAAAACTATGCTCACAAATACTCTTCATCCAATACAATTCAGTGTAAGGTGGTTCTTAAAGTTAAAGAAAGCCCAGTACCCATAGCAGTGGTCAAAAATAGTACAACAAAGCACTGAGTCAGTGGCTTGGATACAAATACCTCCAAGAGTTCTCAAATTTGTGTTTGGGAAAAAAAAAGTTCACAATTATGTTCTACTTTGTTTTGCTTTTTTACATGAAACCCAAATGAAATACCTTGAAGTTTATGATTGTAAATGACAAAATGTAAAAAGAAAAATCAGAGGGTGAAATATTTTAGCAATGCACTGTGTGACTGCATGTTTGTGCACTAATAAAGATTTTAAGAATGTAGCTAATGGGTTAATAACCAATTCACATTCATTGAACTTAAACTCAACTCATCTTTTGTTGCTTCACAAGTTTGAAGGCATGTTGGGCTTTGTTTTATTCATGCATCAGAACAGTTCACCAAAGACTTATCATAGTAGTGTGGAGGTTATAACCCTCAGAGAGAAGTCTCTGCAGAATACCCATTTCAACTCTCGAGCACATCTAGCTATTTCTCTGCCTCAGCTCTTGTTTTATCTGTCTGTATCTATTATGTTCTCTGCGTGCCTGTCTGCATGTCTTTCTCTCGCTTGTTATTTTCATCCCCCAACTCTCAGTCCTCTTTCACAGTCTAGCATTGTTTCTTGTTTTAATCTTTTGCCCCAAAAGTCTCAACAAATGCTACATCAAAATTTGAAAAATCAAAATAAACATAAAGAAAAATAAGGTTTGAAGTTTCGTTGCGGTGAGTAAAAATACACTTTTGCTCATTACCATTCGGGGATGTTTGCAAGAGATATAAAGACTTCCTTTGGTGTTCCTGGTGTGCCAATTTGTCTTGAAACGATATCCTGTCCTTTAGACTGGATAATGATATGTAATCAGCAGTCAGGAACATAGTCAGCTGTTTGTGCCTGTGTTTAATGGTGTTTCTGAGCTTGACACAAGCCTGTAATTTCAGGTGAGGCCAAAGAGTATTTAAATTATGTAATTTCAATACTATATAGAATTATTTTCCTCTTTTCGCTGCACTTTAGAATGTTGAAACCTTTTTTTAGAGTGAGATCATAATAAAACAAGAGAATTTCTGTGCAGAGCTGTTAAAACATATCAGTACTTGGTACGCTTTCACATAGAAGTGTAGTTTTAGTGTTATATATGTCTGTTTGATCGTTTGTGTAAAAAGTACTGAATTAAATACCACTTTTATTGCTAATCAAAACCCAGTCTTTTATATGAGTACATTTATTCCACATTAGAAAGTATTTTTCACAAAATTACCTGTACCACACTTGGGACCTCTCTTAATACTTCTTCCTACCACTTTTTGCCAAAGGGAATCAGTCTTTTTACGTAACATTTAACAAGGTAGGAAGATAGAGGGTGACAGAACTACAACCATTCTTGATTGCAGGAATACTCCCAATCTCTCTAGATCATCCAGAGTCTTGGGTTTTCTCTTATGCTCTCTTCTCTTCAGCTCAATACATAGGTTTTATCTAGGATTTAGGTCTGTGGACTTAGATGGCCATGGACAAAAACCAATATTAGTGTCAAGTAAACAATTTCTGTGTTGATTTGGCCACATTTTTAGGATCATTCTCCAGATGAAAGACAAATTATAAACCACTTTCAGATAACTGGTTGAGTCATGGACATTTTTATTTAAAATCTACTTGTATTACAAGGATTTAATGATGCCATGCACTGTAAAAAGGTTCCCAGGGCTTTTGGAACAGAAACAGGTCCACAGCATCACAGGTGCTCTGTCATACCTAGTGAGCAGGAGGTTTTTATTTTATTTTATTTTATTTTATTTCATTTTTTTTTTTTTTTTTTTTTTTTTACTAATTTACCTTATGTTTTATGCCAGACCTACTAGATTGTTTGTTGCCAAACAGCTCATGCTTAGTCCCATCTGACCAAAATACATGATTTCTGTTAAAGTCCCTACTGGTTTTAGTAAGCTTCACACTTTCACATTTGTGATGGTAGAACAGGAGAGGCTTTTTTTCTGGCATGGCTCACAAACATAGGGAAGATCTAATGGTTATTATGGTGACATGTCGAACAAAACTCAAGTTTTGTTCAACATGGTTTTAATGGTTCATTTCATTTTCAAATGGTGTTACTTACAGTAAGAAAATGTAACAGTAACAATGTGCCTTGCTTGTATGACATGTTCTCTTGTCATTCCCATTTTGAGACGCTGGAAAAATTGAATTTTCTGTGTGACATATTTAAAACCCCAGAAAATGGATAATCAGTTGCTTAGTAAAAAGTTTATTTACACTATGATTACTTTAAATAAGTGAAAAATAAATTACAAATGTTGTTGGAGGTACCATTAAGACAAAAGACAGTTAATAGTTAAAACTGGTTAATTCAAAACTTAGATTTTTCAAAAATGTTCAGTGTGATATTGTGCTCCTGCAATAAAAAGTGATCTTAGCCCTTATATACATCCTTACCAGGGGTGCCAATAAGTGTGGAGTGCAATGTAATTACAGTTCCTCTATGCTACTAAAATCGAAATTCAGAAGAAAAACATTGAGAAATGTTTGTATTCACTGCCAAGTAAATGAACTTCAGTTATAACTCATGTAAGTTTTGTGTTTTCAATGCTCAAGCTGTGACAGTGGGCTGCAGAAAACAATTGACTTTTTATGTCAAATTCACTCATCCAGCACATGATTTCTTTGCTTGGCCTGTCATTATTTTGCTGCTCATCTTTAGTCACCCCCACAAATGCACTCACAGATATAAACTCAGGGATGCAAATCAATACTTTGTGGAATAAAAACACCAGACGCAATGCTGTTGATCATGCTGGAGATACATTGACCCTTGTTTGCCCCATGGCTAGAGGCAAAACATAGTCAAGGTCCATACATGTGCAGATGTACATGTAAATAAGTATTTTTAATATTTTTACACAAATAATTTAACAGCAAGTAAGAAATGAGCTGAATTTGAGAGTGGTTTTTAACAGGCTCAAAGAATGTCAAGCATATATGTACTGATTTAAAATCCATAGTTTTTGCATGTTAAAGCCTGCTTAGTATTTCCACAAAGTATCTTCTGGCACACTGTTGCATTTTGGCAACTGAATAAACTTTTTAAAGAATCCATATTTAGTAATGACTGTCAAGTCATAGCAGGCTCTTACAGATGGATCAAACAGCAACACTACATTTCCTTGTTTTTTTTTAAAAGCATACTCAAAATAATTTGACTTTGTTTAATGCTGGATGTGATATATAGTCTCAGAAGTCTTAGAAGTGAGGTATACATTTATGAAATTGATTTTATAGTTGGTTTTATTATTGCATAAACACAAGCCATATTACATTAGGTTTATCTTGACAGCAAACTATTTACATTGAGGTTTGCATTTTAGTGCTATAACACACACTTTTTTAAATGAGCAAATATGACAGTTTAGGTTCTGCAAAAGCTAAATCCACCTCTCTTAGTTGAAAATAGTGACTTTAATGTTTTGTCTGCAGATATTAACTTGATGACTGGTAATACTTAAAATCAGATTAACACTATAAAATATGCAGTTGGGTCTGAGAGGTTGCCAACGTGAAATTATTACACTTAGCAGATTAACAATTTTCTTTCAGAATCTCCTATAATCAGGATGTAGTGGTGCTCAGAAGAAATGCCTCCAGAAAGGAGCTGTCAAGTATTTAACTTCAGTAATTCTCAGGGGAACACAGCATTTGTACAGACCCCAAATGGGAACAGTTCCGACTCAAAATTGGCATCCACACAACCTCTTTTTTTAACTGAATAATGTATTGGCAGAGAAACTATCCAAAATATTCTGCTTAAGTAAATTCAGAACAGCACACCATTAAAAGTAGAGCAAAAACTGAAAGTTTGATTAAAAACATATAGCTTTGAACTCAAATGTACCCATCTCTTAGATATGAGAACAGAGAAGCTGAGAAAACCTTACCTGGTCATTTTTAAAAGGTCGACTTGTCCAAACTTTTGACTGAAAATGTATTTTTTGCAAAATGTATCACATGTCTTGAGAACTTCTTAGTACAAAAGTGCACACTGACTTTTAATTCCATCACTTTAAAATAATAAAAAATCAAACCATTTCTTTTTCCATATGAACAACGTTGAAAAAAGTATGCACTCACCCATCCACATCAATGAATTCAGGTGTTGCAATCACTTTTATGGCCACAAATGAATAAGATTGAGAACCTTGGCATGCAGGCTGCACAGAATGCCACCTCTGCAATAAGTCCAGCAAGGACAACTTTTTTCTCTGCTAAATATTCGGCAGTCAACTGCTAGTGGTACTGAGGCACTGAATGTGTAGAAATTGAAAACTTAATACAGGGTAAATAGTCGCAGGACCCCAAACTTCATGGGACTGTTCCTGAACGTTAGTTCAAGAACAGTCCCAATACACAGCATTCTGTTACTAGTAGAAAATTTATTAATCTTTACCATTTAGAGACATGATCAGTACTGCTTTTGTCCCCTTCTTTCCGCTTCCATCATCTTCCTTAGTCTTCTCTTTCCTTCTTAACCCTCCTATCTGCTCCATACTTTCAATGTTTTGAATGAAAAATATTCTTGACCATGATTTGATGGCTGGAGGGCCCAGTTCTGGGCTGTGGACAATTTAAAAAGTTTTCTGTCTCTGTCAGCGACTGAGGCCGACCAACTGCATCCAAGTCTTACATTAATGAGTATGATGCAAACTGTGCAATAGTATAAAGTGTGCCGCCACTGGATTCTAGAAAGGTATTCTCTGGAGTGAAGAATCACGCTTCTTTGGAGGTTGAATGGATGAGTCTGTTTTTGGTGGTTACCAGGAGAATGGTACTTGCCTGACTGTGCTGTTTCAAAATAAAATAGAACAAATCAGAATAGAAATAACCATTATTATCCCCCAGAGGTTGGAAATTCATTCGTACCAGCACCAAAGTGACAGGCAAAATGATCAAGTAGATTCACGCAAATATAAAAAAAAATATGAAAACAGAAAGTAAGAAAAAACTCAGTAGGGGCAACTTTACAACCCAAGAAAAAATACTGTGCAATTATTAAAAATAGCATATTCAGATTCAAGAAATATGCAGCTGAGTGGGATCATCCAAAAAATGTACAAAATGTGTGTATATGTTTGGCCAGAAAATTCAACAACAGACTATTCACAAGAAATGGAAAAACTGTGCAAATAATAATAGCATATAAACACTTATTGGGTTTGCTGGGAGAAGTGAAGGTTATTGAGTCTAAGAGCTGCTGGAAGGGAAGGATATGTGATAAGTTGTGCACCTAGGATGCAGCAGTCTGTCACTGAATGAGTTCTCCAGTTCTGTAACAACTTCTTGCATAGGGTGGGAGACATTGTCCCACGGTGATGTCATTTTGCTCCTACCACCTGCACTGGGTTGAGGGGACAGAGCTGGGCTTTCTGATGAGCTTATCTAACCACTTCCACTCAGCTGTTGATAAGTTGCTGCTCCAACATACTATAGCACTCACAAATGTACTTCTGGAAGAATGTTCAAAAATCCCATAACCACTCTCCTAAATCTTGCAGAGAGCCTTCCTCGTAAAATTGATGTTCCTGTCTTCTCTTTCTGGCAGGTGTTTTTCTGTTCAACTTGGTGAAATCCTCTTCCTCCCTGTCTGGTGGTGTCCTCCTTGCTCAATCCTTGAACCTTCATTTCCCTGCTCCTGCCAGAAAAAAACTCAATGAGCTTGATTTCTTTCTCTTTTCTATGGTGATGACTCTCTGATTTATATGACTTTAAAACACACTCACCCTGACATCTCTGTTCAGAAGCCTTAAATCAAGGTGTTGATAGATATTAACTTTTGAAATCTAAATAAAAATAAACTGAGATCATTGTGTTTGGACCCAAACACAAATGAGGTTCATGTCCCCATGAACCGTAGAGGTAAGACATCACAATGATGAGCCAAACAAAAGTGGTATAATTCCCTTCTGTGTATAATTTTAAATTGCATTTCAGAACATAAACCTGGCTTTTAATATCCAGAATTTCCCAATATAGTCACTATTCATCACAATCATAAATGTCTAAACTTTTACACAATAGCCACATGGAATCCAACCATACTCTTATCCCTTTTGAAAAGCCCAAATACTACTGATTTCCAGGTTCTCAGATTTTTTTTTATTATTTTTTTTTTTTTTTACATCTTTTAATAGATCCCTAATGAAACAGTTCTTTCCACATACCACAAACTGCTGCTTCACCTTTTTTCACCTTTTTTTGTCTTCTCTATATTCATATACACTGAATAAAAAGACACATACATATTTTTTTTTCTCACCATCTGCAGTCAAATCAGACCAAACTTTTCTCATTTTAGGTCAGTTAGAATTACTAAAATTATTTCTGTTTGCCAAATGCCGGAAAACCTAGCAAGAACATTTTTTAGCTATTTTTGTAACTTTCTTGGAATGCAAAAGTTTACAAACATTCGGTCAGTATCAGGAATAATTGTTTTTTAAACTGTATGACTTGAATCAAACCTTTTGAGTTTCCTTCCACAAACCTCTGATAGGTTAATTCACACATTTGAATTGACTGGAGGCACACCGGTGAATGTATTTTAATGCTACACCTGCAACATACTGTTTTCTTGTTTGACACAATTGGAAAGTCAAAAGAAATCAGCCAAGATATTGGGAAGAGAACTGTGGAGCTGCACAAGTCTGTTTCATCTTTGGGAACAATTTCCAGATGGCTGAAGGTGCCACATGCATCTATTCAAAAAGTTATACACAGGTATAGACATGATGGGAATGTCCAACCATCATACTACTCTGGTGGAGATGGGTTCTGTGTCCCAGGGATGAACAGATTTTGGTGCAAAATGTGCAGACTGACCCCAGAACAAAAGCCAAAGACCTTGTGAAGATGTTGCTGAACAGTGTCATTATCCACAATGAAGTGTGTCTTGTACTGAAATGAGCTGAAAGACCACTCAGCGAGGAAGAAGTGTTTACTTAAAAAGAAACATAAAGAGCCAGATTGTAGTTTGCAAATACACACAGAGACAAAGACCTTCACTTCTGGAGACATGTCCTGTGATCAGATGAAACAAAAGTGGAATTGTTTGACCATAATGACCATTGTTACATTTGGAGGAAATAGGGGGATGCTTGTACCATCCTAATTGTGAAGTATAGGGTTGGCAGCTACATGTTGTGGAGCTGTTTTGCTGCAGGAGGAACTGGGTGCACTTCATAAAATAGATGGTATCATGAGGAAAGAACGTCATGTGGAAATAATAAAGCAACATCTAAAGACATCAGCCAGGAAGTTAAAGCTCAGGCACAAATGGATCTTTCAAATGGACTATAACCCTCAGCATACAGCTAAAGTAGTTATAAAGTGGCTCAAGGACATCAAAGTAAATGCTTTAGTGTTGACATCACAAAGCCCTGATCTCATTCCTATGGAGAAGTTGTGGGTAGATCTGAAAAGGCGTGTGAGAGTGAGGAGGCCTACAAACCTGACTCAGTTCCACAAGTTCTTTCAGGAGGAATGAGCCAGAAGTCCAGCAAACCATTGTGAGAAGCTCATGGAAGGAAACCTAAAAGGTTTGACCCATGTCATTCAGTTTAAAAGACAATTATCCCTGATACTGACCAAATGTATGTAAACTTTTGAATTTTAAAAAAGTTACAAAAAAATCTCACTGAGAAAACTCATTGTCATGTTCTCGCTAAGTTTTCTGGCATTTAGCAAATAGAAATAATTTTGATAATTCTAACTGACCTAAAACGAGAAAAGTTTGGTTTGATTTAACTTCAGACTGAGAAGAAAATGTGTATGTGTCTTTTTATTTGGTGCATGTAAATATATGGTTTCAACTGTATTATTTTATGTCTTTTTAAAGGCTCTCATATATTGGTGTGACTGATTCTGCTATGAAAATTTGTTTAATTGGTTCAAAATGATGACTGAGTTTTGAGTTTGATGCATGCCAAAGCATATTCTCCAAGACATTCTTGATTCTAATCTATGAGATGGCCATGCTTTAAGCTGAGAAGGAAAGACTGCACAGCTTAAAAAGGCACTACATCCAGCTCAGGTATCTTATTTCAATGAAATTGGCAGTGGCCATCTTCTGAAAGAAAAATAAATACATCACAGAAAAGGAAAGAGGCAATGGATTTTAGATTATCTGGGCTGCCATGTATTTTTGGACATATTGAAAAAAACTCCTGGCATGAGTGTCACATATCATACTGTATATGTTTCCAGTCCCATTTATTAGGTACACCAGTTCAATTGCTTTCAAGAAGGCAGCACAGCCAGCTCAGGTATCTTCTAACACTTGAATTGGCTGGGGCCATCTTCTGACAGAATAATAAATACATCAGAGAAAGAAAGAGCTAAACCTAAACATAAGGAACATCAAAGGCAATCTTTCAATAACTTGAGAATTTTGAACATTTAAGACCAAATTAGATAAAAAAGAAAAATAAAACATAAGAGCGAACCAACCAACCAATCACATGGCAGCAACTAAGTGCATTTAGATATATCTTGAGTTTACAGAGAAATACCGGAAAAAGAGAAAATATGCAGTGAGCAACAGTTGTATGGATGAAAATGCTCTGTTGATGTCAGAGGTAAACTGAAAATGGGCAAACTGCTTTGAAATGATAGAAACACAGCAGTAGCTCAAATAAGCATCTTGAACCATCTTTGAATGCACACCATGTTGAACCTTGTAACAGATATGTTTCAGGATGATAAGACCAAACTGGATGCTGCATCTGTCAACTGGAAGCAGGAAATGGAGGATGCAATTTGCACACACTGACCAAAATTTGGCATTGCTAGCTCTGAAAAATATGGTCTTGTCCAATGAATTCAACTTTTAGCATGAACATTTTGTGTAAACAGGATAGAAACATGGATCAATGCAACTTCGTGAAAAGGATTCAGGCTGGTAGGGGTTTATGGTGTGAGAGATGCTTTCTTGCACACTTTGGGCCTCTTACCTGAACTATTGTTGCTGACCATTTCCTTTTATGACAACAATTTGCCATTCTACAAACCATCTCAAGCTGGTTTCTTGAACGTGACAATGAGCTCATAGTAAGGAGTGAATAAGTCTCCACACTCAGCATATCTCAGCAAATCTCAAAAGTTATGTGCCCCATCCTGACACAGCAGATCACAGAATTTTAACTCTTTCGTCCTGACATCAACACACACACACACACACACACACACACACACACACACACACACACACACACACACACACACACACACACACACACACACACACAATGGGTCCATGAAAAACCACACTCACACTTTGTAGCTGTGATAAGACTTGAAGTTTCACAAAGTGCGTTTTATTTCTTCAACCTTATTACCAGTTAGGACACAATTTTTTTAGATACATGTCAAGACAAGAAATAGTGTGGCAGCAGCTTTAGAACTTTTTCCAGGAAAAGGTGGAAATATTATTTCCTGAGATACAGTCCAGTCTCAGTGGGATCATATCCTTACAATAATCAACATTGATCAATGAAACCTAAACCTGTATGCCAAAAGAATTGTATTCTCCTTTGCTGTAAACAAGCAGTGCTAACGTTGACACTCCAGTTTAATTACAGCAAACTACTCCCTTGTGTTCCCTGTATCTCTCTAACAGCATTTCCACTGCTGTCTAAAATGGTTTGTGGGTTGCTGCAAAGGCCCTCCATCATTTAAATTGTCAATTTGGGGAACTTTCACCCCTACACAACTTGAAACACTCAGCCCCAGTGAAACAACAAAGTATGCATTTGTCTGATGTTGGTGCCTGGGCACTAACAAGCTAAATGGCCTTCGGTAATCTTCAGACCTTGGTATTTTCTTTCTTTCTGAAGTGCTGCTTTCTCTTGTTTTTTCATCTCCTGTCAAGGCTGCCAGTCCCACTCTGTTTCAGCATGTTCGCTGAGGACTGAGTGAACGGCAGACAGAGATAATATTGACATTAGTCATAGTCCCTGCATGGATAAACGATGTCACCTGAAAAATGGTGTAAGCGCAGAAAAAATTGGACATGAAATTTAGGTTGTGAGGGAACAGAGAGGCAGGGTTTGAGACAAAAAAGAAGGCAAAGAGGTCTGAGTGCAGAGAAGTAGGGCTTGAGCTAAGGCTTTATTGATTCTGTTGGCTTTGTCTGTCACTGCCTCAGAGGACACAGTTGGCCTTATGATGTATGGCTGTTTCATTCCCTGCCGGTGTAGCAGGGGACAAGAGTCAGGGAGTCAGGCACCATAGGGGCCTTGAGTTACGCTGCCAGTATAGTGGGGCAGAGCAGCCCTCTGAACCCCAGTACATCATTACTCCACTGAGAGCTGGTGTACACAACAAAAAACAAGATATTCCCTTGCATATTGAGCTGTTTGAGCATTTCTTCCTGTGAAGCTTATCAAATGATTATTTGTGATGAAAAATACATATATATATATATATATAACTGTGAATTTTAAGAAACTATGTATATTCTGAAACCTGCGGGGATAAAAACAGTTCAGTTTGGGTTATTTTTCTAGCCCTGTCCTGGGTTGATTTAACACCCCAGACTTGAGTTATGAGTTTGAATCATTAGACAGGGTTGGGTTTTTGATAGCATTTAAATTTAAGACCTTCTTGTTGAAAGAGAGTTCTTTGGCCGGTAACCACTGTGCAGCTGTGCGTGATTGATTTTTATATATAGTTTAGTTCTGCATTTTCACCAGATTAAATAAAAAAAGAGAATAACCTAATAATATCTAAAGTTTGCTGTCAAACAATTTTAACAATTTCATACTCAATACATACTCACAGGCTACTTTATTAGATACACCTCGCTAGAACTAGGTTGCACCTCCTTATTGTAACATTATAATGAAGTTCCTTTTAACAGAGAGGACCACAGTACTGATCTGGACAACAGAGGTAGAGATTGGACCTATAACAGAACTGCCCTAGATCTGTGTAGCATGGATTTAGCAAGATTCCTGATACATTCCTTGGAGATTGTGGTCCATGTAAATGTGGAGACATCTCACAGTTGATGCAGAATTGTTGGTTCAACATTCATGATTAGAATCTCCTGTTCCACCACAACCAAAAAAGTGCTTGATTGCTTGATGCAGAACTGGTGACTGTGGAAGCCATTAACATTGAGTAAACTCATTGTCATGTTCAAGAAACCATTTTCAGCTGATTTCAGTTTTGTTACATGGTCCATTATCCTGCTGGGAGTAGCCATCACATGATGGTACACAGTGGTCATAAAAGAAAATCCGAGGTCGGTAATAGTGTAACAGGCTGTGGTGTTTAAATGATAATGAGTTGGTACTGAGGGTCACAAAGTGTGCCGCACTATACAATATCCTGCCTGGACTGCTGATAAAAGACAAGATGGATCCAGGTTTTCATGTTGTTTACCCAAATACTGAATTTATCACCTTAAAGTTGCATCTGAAATCGAGACTCATCTGATGAGGCAACATTTTTCAAATCAGTTATTTTTGGTGAATCTCTGTGAATTATAGTCTCATTTCCAGCTCATAGCTGATATGAGCTGCACTGTTGTGTGGTCTTTTGCTGCCATAGCCCATCTGCTTCAAGGTTCTATGTTTGGTTTATTCAGAGATGGTATTCCATGTTCCAGGTTATAATCAGCAGTTGCTTGACCTCTGAGGCCACTTTTTTTTAATTCTCTTCTCTAACCCAAAAAAACTTGGTCACAATTTTTGACCAACAGTCTAATTAGTACTACCTAACTTCTTCTGCAACAGCATAAACCCTGCATTTGGATTGAAGAAATAACCCTGCAGCTGTTTGTAGATTCACATACAGATGCTCACTTCAGAGATGTTTGGCTGTTGCTGTCTTAGCAAAGGCAGTTTAGTCCCACCAAGATCTCCTTCAAAGGTAGACTATAAATGAGTCTGAAATCAAGCAGTCAAAGTGCACAGCGGCAGTCTGTCAGGTTGGATGAGGACAATGAAGTCTTCAGAGTGACCTACATACGAGATGAGTGTCAAAAGTTGAGGATGTAGTATTCTGTTGCCACCAAGACTCCTTCCCTACCTTGCGCAAATGCATGAAGAAGTTATTAGTATTGATTTAGTGTAGCCCCACTCAACTCTTTAAAGCCACAGCTTGATGAGGCTTTAATTCATCAACCCATCCTCAAAGCTGAAGGTATTGGGCTCGGAGCCAAAGCTCTGTCTTCAAAGATGAAAAAGGATTAGGTGACTTCAGATAAAAGCAGAGGTCCAATTACGTACACTTCTCCTGCTTGGTACACCTCCTGATCCCTCCCTCACCTGAAAGCCTCAAAGGTTAACAGTAGGACATGAACGTCACACAGTACATCTTTGTTAGGAGCTTCTTCCTACCTTTTAAGTCATGTTACAGAAACCAGATTTTCACACAAACATATTAAGTTGTAAGACCTTTACAAATACAGTGTGCATTTTTATTGCACAGTATTTGAGATGCAGGTTAACTGGAGATGCATGGAGAGTAGATAGGTCCCTGATGAAGAAGCGATCATCTGCCCGTTTTGCCCTGCAGGTGTGATTTGCATAGCAGAAAGTGCTCATATAAAGTTATCCATCTCTCTCGGTGGTTAACATTTCAGGGGCTAACAACAGTTAACTGCTTTGAGAAGTCTTAAGCATCTGCTAATAGGGATTATATGGAGTGTAACAGGGTCATAAATTGTGCCGAGGTGCGCAGTCAGGCATGTGAACAGAATAGCAGAGTACACCGATAGTCAATTTCTTTTGAAATGTTTTTGTCTTGTACAGCATCTCGTTTGGTGGTGTTTGTTCTGTGTGACAGTTTTATTGCTTTGCTAAATCTCCTTTAAATATTTATGTCGTTAAGCATGTAATCTGCTGTGGTACCTGAGATCAAAGGATCTAAATAAATAAAAATCTAAAAAATATGTTTCTGTAACCCAAGAGTTTTGCTTGCAAAGAGGCTAAGCTGCAAGAAAACTGCCCTACTTTAATCGAGCCTCTGTAACAACCATAGAGACCTAAGTCAATGTTAATGCTCTAGCAATAATGCACTCATAAAAATCCTGCAACAGCTGCAATGGTGATTTCAGTTTATACGTGCATTTTTTTTTTATCCATTTGAAATGGTGGTTTAAAATAAAGCTTGTTAACAACAGCCATGATCTTTTCTGATCACTTTGTCCTTTTCAGTGGAACTTAAGAGACTATAGTGTGATTACAGTATGGAGCTGAACTACACAAATCAGCAACCTACTGTGTAGAAAAACTTGGAGTCACTGCAAATCTTGAGCTGCAGTCTTTATTCAGAGAAGTTGCTAATCTGTTTCACAAGGGGGCACTGTTGCCATTCACTTTAACTCCAGACCTCATGCATTATTTTTCATTTTCTCCTTCTTTTAGATTGTATCACACACAAAATGAAATTATGTTATTCCTTATAAGCAAGAGGGAAGTACTAACAACAGCTTCCCCTTTTTCCTTGTTTAAAATTAGCAGAGTGCTGATGCAGGGGGCAGTCCCTTCATTGTGCTTGCAGCACTCTTGCTCCCTGTTAATTTCCTAGCTCAGTGGCGATGCAGTCATTATCTGAGAATGGGCATCTACAATAGATAATTATCCAGGAGGGAAAAAAAAAAAAAGGATTTCAAACTGTGGAGAAAATACTGCTTTCAGCGAAGGGGGGCCTGAATGCACGAAAAACCCTGGCTAGCTGTTAGTCACCGCCATTACGTCTGTCTGTCAGTCTCTTTCCAAACGCCCATAGTGAGATGGAACAACCCCTGACAAAATAATTTCAGAATCATTCCCTCTTCTCCTTTTCTTTCCAACATAATTCTATATTTATTGCTGTTTCAAATCTCATTTCCAAATGAGCTTGCTGGCTGGAGAGAGCAGATGATGGAGTGTGTAATTTGAGTTGACCACTACAGGAGAACAGACACAGACTTGAACACAAGTGCACACGCTCAAGTGCAAGCACAAACACAACGAGGCATGGTTCATTCATTGTTGAGCCGATTACTTTCCTTTGTCTCAGAGGTAGCTTTTTCAGACTGTGTAGGTTATTTGAAAATCATCTCTTCATTTGCAAGAAAGTGTTATAGGTCCAACATCAAACATTCCCTGAGAGTCCATTTATCTGTACAGACAAGCTCACTTTCATACAAATAATCTTGTTGAACGGGAAGACTGTGAAACCATAATAAGAAGCCCTTTAAGCTGTCAATCCTTTCAGCAAGTTGACGATAAATTACTTGACATAATGTCATGTCACTGTTATCTCTACCTCTGTTGCCCAGATCAGTGCTGTGGTCCTCTCTGTTAAAAGGAACTTCATTATAATGTTGCAATAAGGGCAAAAAGTCAAAAGTTTAATCAGACCCTGGACCAGAAGCAGCCCACACCTCTGGAAGAACTTTGATTTTCTGATAAACCTCAGGAACTTAAATAAAAACAACTTTCCTATGGTGCCATGGACTTTATATCTTGGAAAAATATTACAAATATTGAACTGATGCAAGGTTTTTGTGGGTGATAAACTCAAGTAAACCTAAACAGATTGGGAGAACTAATGATTTGAAGCAATATCACAGACATACAATCACAAACACACATCAAATCCCACTGTTTCCTTTGTGCATTGGTGGCGTTTGACCCTGCTAGGCAAGCAAGGACATAACTTGATCTTAAAAAAAAAAAAAAAAAAAAATACAGTATAGCCCAACAAGATTATCCCCCACAAGCAGATAAAGACAATAAAATAACAGGAATTCTTTCTGGATCAGGAATCAGCTAAGCGAATGGCAATGCTGCGCTCTGATTTGTTTAGAGAAGTACTAGTTTAGCTCCAACATAATTGGCTTTACTGTCTGCAGAACACAGGTGATTTTCAGATAAGTGGGTCTGCATGGGGCCTGGTTCAGGCTAATGCTCAGCCGCTAACGTCAGCAATAGCTCTCTTTTCTGTTCTTCCCACTCATTAGACCTGCGTGCTGTGGTGGTGGGGCATAGGTTGGTGTGATACAGGGCAGAGCCTGGAAGGAGAGCTGAAACCTTTACTATATTCTTTATAGTAGAATATAGAAGTCTAAAAAACACATATCCCATTTCTGAAGTACAAAATTACAAAAACACAGTGAAATAACATTTTAGTAATTACATTTTCTTTAGCAAGGACAGTAAAAGCTACCAAGTTGTTGGGAAGATCAGTGCAATGCAATGTTGGAAACAACTTAGAACTGGGGCAAATTAAAATAAATCAAAACATATCCATGTGTAAACTGGCATGCTCAAAGTCCAAATTTAAATCCAACTGAAAATCTACAGCAAGACTGGAGAATTGCTGTTTACACATGCTCTTCATCAGATTTGATTGATACCCTGATCTGCAGCAGTAAATATGGCAAAAGATGGTTCTAAAAAGTATTGAACTCAGTGTGTATGGAAGGCACTTTTTAGATTTGTATTTTTCAGAATTTTTCCAAAATTATTAGCCTTTTTCTTCCACATCTTGATTATGCATCACTTTGTGTTGGTTTATCACACAAAACTCCAATGAAACAAATAAAGAGTAGTGGTTGTGATGTAAAAAATGTGAAAAAGCTCAAAGAATATGAATAATTTTGGAAAAGCATAGTAAATACTGTGGTTGGATGTTTGAAGTTTCCCTCTTTTACCTCCTTGTAGTTTCAGTATTTTCAGTCCTAAATACATCACTTTTAAAGTGTTAATGGATTTTGTCTTGTCCCATAGGGCTAAATAGACTGAAACATATCTAATATGTGTGATAGTCTATATTTGCTTTAATAAATATACATAACAGAGCTCATACATCATGATTTACTGGCTAGTTTGAAAAAAATCTTTAAAAATCTCTACAGTGGTGGTTTCTTCTTGCTGTGGTTTGTCGCTGTAAAATATACAGATGTATATATTTTTCTGCAAGCCTTTCCTTTTAAGAATGCAATGGCCATGGATGACAGTAATAGCAAAGAAAATATGTGGTTAATGAAGTTTTATATGAAACAGCTGGCTGTGTTATTTGCTTTTATGTAATGAAATGGTTTCTGTGAAAAAAGAAGCAGAGTTATAGGAAAATCTTCCCACAGCTGAAAAGCCCATTCCCAATATTTTCACCAATTGCACATGATCTTTGCTGAAATGCAAAATCTGACAGGATGTTGCTGAAATGGAAATAGATCTAAAGCATTAGGTGCAGGGTGAGTCATTAATATTTTATTTGTTAACAGGAAATAAAGAAAAAAACAACATTATGGCACTTTATCAAAGCAGGCCTCTCTTGTAAATGATAACTTGTATCTCAATGAGACAATATGTATAAATAAAGGTCAAATAAAAAATTTTTGACATTGGTGGGACACACATTTTTGTTTACTTCTTGTGGATGATAACAAAATAAGACATGAGTAATACACCAAACTTTGAATGCATTGAAATGTTGCTGGAATATTGAGTCTTTATGTTGCTGTCTGCCCCTAAATGTCCACTTAAAACTATGACAAATGACATGAACATCAATACTTTTGTCAACAGGAAGCATTTATAGGCCCCATTTCTTTGGAAACATTTCATCAGCGTTGCATTTGTCCATTACTGTCTTATTATCTTCTCCATTATCTGGCAGCATCAACAAGCGTCAACAAGTGGATTGCTTGCTCTTTCTGTCCACTTGACCTATTAATCACCCCTCCTCCCCCTCTTTCCATGGAAACATTACCTTCCTCCTCTGTGTTCAGGTTCAAAACTTAATTTCCATCTCACAGCAGACTGATCTCATTTGTCCTTCAAAGCCAAAATATTTTGAAGGATGTCTTATTCTCTATAATGCACCCAGAGGGGCGATTCACATGAGAGGCGGCTTATTAAAGGAGCAACATAGCAGATTTCACCAAGAAGTCTTTTTTTGGCATCTGTAACATCTGAATGGGATGTGATACGTTAATCTCAGATCGTAAAATAAATTAAAAGTAATTTTGTACTCGGTCACACTGACATTTTAGGCTCATTGGAGAGAAATAATGAACTATGCTAGTATAATGAGAAAAACAATAGATAGATGATGCAGTTGTGTCACACATCATATTTAAATAAACACGGCCTGAGGCAAGTATGTCTCATTTTGTTCAGGCCTGTCACCTCACCTCATCTCTCCTCATGGCTGTCCTCACCTCCACTACTTACATCTTCGGCAGAAAGAGAGCAGGAATTTGAGGAAACGAGTCAAGGAGGGAAACTGTGGGAAATGGGACAAGTGGGAAAGTCTCCAGTGATGCTGGTGTGAAGCACAGAAAGGTCAGTATGCTGCAGGTAAAAGCAACCATTTATGGTAAAGATAGTTTGTGGCTCCTCCAGTTGTTCAATTTAAACATAAGTATCTTAGGATATCTTAGGAAAATACTAAGAAACCAACTTTATTAAAAGACCAATGTGTTTTGGATTATGACCTTCATCAGCAAATCTACTAAGACATGGCTGTCCACATAAACTGCCAGGCCAAGGATTAATCAAAGAAGCAGTCAAGAGATGATTAGCTGCTTTGGAAGAGCTCTAGGGATCCACAGCTCAGGTGGAAGAATCAGTTAACAGGGCCACTAAAAATGAGCCTTTGTGGAACAGTTGCAAGAAGATAGTAATTTTCTAAGTAAACCATATGTTCTACTGCAGTTCAAACCCTCGTGGTTTATGACAAAAGTCAAAGCTGTCATCTGATATGAAGAGAATTGTTCTTATTATAAGGCAGGCAACTCCCAAAATGTTTCCAGTCATGTCAAACTTGGACAGCTGTTGTGTGGAAACTACAAGAGTGTAACCAATCACTTTTATCACGGTGACACTGTTTTACAAACTGTAGTTGCCAAGCTAGGTCTGATAAGGTTGGCTGCACAAGCAGCTACCCTGACTAACTAACTAGCAAATAACAACTTATGTTACCCCCAAAAAACAAGAATATTGTCTGCAATAAGCACTTAAAAACTTCAGATAGATTTACTAGGTTTATATTCTACAAGTTTGATTATGTTTATGAATGAAAACTAAAATAACAATAAACAAATGTTATATAATACATGATCATAGATATAAATGACAGAATGTGATAATATTATAGCAGGCATAGGAGCAATAGTTGGTCTTCTGTTTTAAACACAGGGAATTAGATCATAATCTGAATTTTAGTTTTAGTTTTTTGTGTAAATACCACTGAATTTTGGCACTAGAATTTCAACTCAAGGTTATACTGTGAGAACCTAATGGCAGGCCATCTTGTACTGCTGGTGATACGGAAGGGGACCAGGGCTTTTACATGTATGTTAATATCTCATTTATGAGATATCGGAAGATTTATATAATTTTTCTTAAGGATACAAATGGACCACAAAAGTATGTGCAAAATTCAAAAGCAAAACAGGTCAAACGTGAGCTTTCCATCTCTTCTAAGACATAAACAGAAACTTTCCGTAAGAAGAAAGGAAATAAACTATTTAGATTATTTTTAAGTTATTTTCACAGGTTAATAAAGTAACAGAGCACATTTTTCACATGTTGGCACTATCCCCAGCATGGCTTGTGGCAAAAATTTCGTACGGGACATCCTCTGTCTTCACTACCCTTGCTACATGAAGATCAGATTTGTGCTGTGCACACCAATTGTCCTGTCCACAGATTATCCCAACTAAGGTGTGGATCTCTGTAGCTCACCAACAGTTACCATGAGCCTCTTTGTTACTTCTTTGATTAATGGTTAATGTAAATGCATGCCACAATTTTCAGATATTTATTTGGAAAAAAAAAATCAGAAACCATACAACCTCTCCTTTTTAATGGACATTTTATTTTAAAACATATAGAACTGGTTTGGTGCTCTGTATGCTGCATCAATAATCAAAAAGAAGTGGAAACAAGATTCCAGAAAATTGACTTGGTGATACAAGAAAAACATATGCAGTTCAGTTGTAATTTCTCAGATTTTACTGTTTTTTTGTATTTGTTTTTCATACTCCTTTTTATATTTATCTGTCATGTGCTGCCTTTCTGTAGTACCTTACACATAAATACATTATACACGTCCACTCTGTGTATGCACAGCCCCACTCTCTAATCACCGTCTGTAAGAAATCACCCACCACAGGTTTTATTTATTTATTGTGTTATTCCAGCTCTTATTATCTTTTAGAGTTGAAAATTCTGATTCCATCTTCCCTTGCTGCACTTCCGCCATCTTATTTGTTCCCTGTGTATTGCAGATCAGCTTGAATTGTGGTTACAAGAGATACTGTTTTGACACAACACTGGGTTTGTTCAGCACGTCCATCCACAGCTGCTGGGGGCCCTGCAGGGTCCTTGTGGCTTGGGGTCTACTGGTCAGTGAGTGCTGTTCTTCAGCTCAATGTCCTCTGCTGAATGCTAACCTGGAGCTCACCTCTGAAAGGGTGAGGGAGGGATAGTGTAAGACTGCAGGTTCAACAACTCCTCTTCTCTTTCCTTACATTTGTATCCACCTTCAGATTCGCTGTTTCACTCTTTGCATCTCTCACACACCTCCTTTCACTATTCACCTCTCTTGTATGCCTCAATGCATACATAAAGCACACAGACCCAGGGTAGCACAACTGCCCAGGGCAAAGACCTAAAAATATAAGCTTCAGCATTCCCTTACATGAGGCTACACACACACACACACACACACACACACACACACACACACACACACACACACACACACACACACACACACACACACACACACATACGAACACTTGCCATTTCATGCAGAGATTTCTTGAATTGCTCCTTAGTGTTTCCTGGAGCTCTGTGAGATGTTCAATTTTCTAAATAAATCTCTGTCTGCATTCTTACTGAAGCTCATAACCGGAACATAATTCCAGTGACTCTCCATCTGAAGTTAAAATCTGACACTAATTGCTCTCAGTCTCAGGACACGTCTGTCTTATTTGTTTAAGTTAATTTGTGTTGCTAAGAATGTTTTGTTTTGTTTTTTTTGTTTGTTTGTTTGTTTTTTTTTGTAAATAGAAATGTTCATTACCCATTAATAAAGTTTGATTTACTGACATGGTAATTCAGTCATGATGACTGCTCTTCTTGAGCGATTTGTGAGTCCACAAAAAATTTTTCATTTATTTGTAGCTGTGCAGCCCACTTAAATATTTATACTTCATTAATATTATTTGCAGTTGGCTATGATACGACTGTTAACACAGGAATAAATAAGACTACTACCACAGTCACAGCAAATTTGCTGAGGCAGCAAAATGCCCTGTTTTAGAGTAATTGATGAAGCATGAGCCTATAGTAATTCATATGCGGAGTAATTTTCTAATTGGTTGTGGGGTAGCAAACTGTTCTGCAGCCTTGTAGAACCCACAATGAGAGGGAACACCAGCTCATCAGAGAGAAAGAAAAAAATGCAATGAACTGTTCATTCATAAGCTCTGCCTAAGGAACCAAAAGGAATGAAGTTTTGAACAAGCTACATATTTAGCAGAAGTACTGTAAAAAGAAAGAATGGCTGTGGGATAAAATAGACACAACTAATGTGTATTGCTTTGAGGAATATGGATGTAGTGAAAGGTTTGGATAAATGCAAACATCTCTTTTATGCAGGGTGACGGTAGGTGCAATATAAAATGGGATTACTATTATTATTCAGTCCATTCTCTGTGCCACATAAATTGAAATATCCCAGTAATATTTCAGATGACACTCACATAAAAAGCATGATTAAAATAATTTACTTTGAATTATCTTAATAGTTGCAACATTGTCATGCATTTTAAAACATCTGGAATGTTTTGTCGCATTGTTTTCTTCTTTTTAAGCTTTATTTACATTACACAGCACATGTTTATGGTGCACACCAGCAGTGTGCTTTAAATAAATATCCAGTTATTCAGGATTTTACATCATTTACCTTTGTGTGAATATGCATACTTTCACATATCTTCCACATAACTTGCAGTTGGCACACCTGAATTTCCCCACTGTGGAACAATAAAGGATATTTCTATTCTATTCTATTCTATTCTATTCTATTCTATTCTATTCTATTCTATTCTATTCTATTCCAGGATGTAAGCAAATTAATTAATTAATTGTTTGCTATACTTTCTACATATTTTTAAATTATTTTAGCACAGTTTTTTGGATGCCACAATTATTTAAAGCAGAAGTACAGAAACTTTTTAGAACAAGTACCTCCTCAAATGAACATTTTTTCCAAGTGACAAAATATCGACAGAGATTATAACCAGACTGAGACTGAAAAAACCCCCAAATAAATCAATTATGCTACTCTTGTTGCTGGAGTGAAAAAAAACAAAATGCATGGGAATACATCTGATGGACAATGTATCCCACCCCATGCATGAAGCCATTACTAAGCTGGAGAGCTCCTTCAGTGATAGACTGCTGCATCCTAGGTGCACTAAGGAGTGTTATAGGAGATCCTTCCTCCCAGCAGCTGTGAGATGCTATAACCATCATTGCTCCCAACAAAATCAATAAGTGTTTATATCTATGCTAGTATTTCTACGACTCTACCATTTTTCTTTTGTCACTAACTGTAAATAGTTTGTATTTTTAATGCTCAGAGACATGCACATCTTGTGCATTTCTAATTAACCAACTCAGTTGCACATTCTTCTGGACTGGAGTATTTTTTTTACCACTACACAGTATTCATGATGAAATTTTGCCTTACTGTACAGTATTTTTTTTATTCTTTATTTTGTTTTTTTATATATATATATATATGTTATATTCTTTGTGTGAGTCTGTTTTTCTGTTACTGCATGTCACTGCCACTTTGTTGCTGTTGCACATAAATTTCCCCATCATGGGGCAAAAATAAATAGCCACAAATAAATAAAGGATATTTCTATTCTATTCTATTCTAAATAAAATTTATGACTTGTAGTTAAAGCTTCTTCATATCCATCCTTGTTCATTTTTATAAGGAACTCTGCAATCTATACATTTATGCATGTGTATCTGACAAAACGTTTTAAAAATACAATACAACTCAAGTGATTTTACATTTTCAGCATTTTATGATTGTTATTTCCATTAATCATTTATGCAAATGTATATATATTTGATCATTATCACATTCAAAATTTAGAAATCCAGATTTTTTTTCAACTTTTTTTTAAACATTCTACTACAATCAATCTTACAAATAATAGTTTTACAACCAATACAATCTTACAATAATAGTTTGAAGGTATTAAATGTACTGTAATACTATGTACACAAAATCTGCCAGCAGAGAAACATTTTACTCCATATTAAACAACGCATTGCAATGACATGTACTTCAAAAATGTTCCTTACACTTGTAGGTATGATACTACTTTTAGGAACTGAGTAAAAATAAAACTGATAATAACTGTTCTGTTGTCCAGCAACGTCACCTAGTCAGACTAGGAATAAAAACACCTAAGTTTGACTTCACAGGGGTGACCAGTGAATTAAAAGCAGAGCAGGTTAAAAATTAATAAAATATAAAAAAAACATACCCAAAATCTGTACAGTAAAATAAAAGGATGGCGTAAAACCTTTACAAAAAAACCCCCAAAACAAACAAACATTGTGACAACTAGTTGCAACACCGGTGTCTGAATGTGTTGGCAGTCAAAGCCTACTTTACCACTTCTTTGTGCATACTCGTATAATCTGTTGCATGCATCTAATTCGCAAGTAATCTGTTGCTTCTCACCCCAGGTACACTTTTTGGCATGAATGTAACAGGCAGGACCCCTGAATGTCCTTTAAACAGCAAAAATGCTCTTTTTTTCTGTCAACACACAGCGACTGTAGATAGTGATTGATGGAGATGTCTTGCATTGTTGAAGAGTGCTTTTAACTGATGTGCACTTTCAGGTTCATTTTTTGAATTACCAACTTGCAAAAGCAACATCTGTTTTTTTTGTGTTTCGACAGCAATATTTTAGCTGGCGGACCCCCCCCCCCCATCTCTGCTGGTGGTCCGTTTACTCCCATTATTTGCAGTTGACATAGGCACTTTTTGAAGTGAGTGAGGAACAACTCCTTTCTGGAGATAATTTTGAGGCAAAAGGCACAATGATAGTGACTGCTGACCACACAAGCCAGATGGAATCTGTAGATGTTATATCCTAAAAGAATGACAGAAAATATTTAGAAGATACCAAGCATGTGTTGTATGTAAATACCTTTACATACAACATTAATAAATATTTTCAGATCAATAACTGTCAGAATGCATTTGTACTTGATCAGAGGGTCTATGCATAGCTCCTAAAATTATGCAGATTAAATGACAGACTCAAACTGAGCTAAAATTTAAAAAAGACTTCATTGTTTCAAGCACTATTGACAGCTCATACCACCTATGAATAGACTATGGAACGTGACAGATGCCAGTCTACATCACAGAACTTTTACATCCCTACACCCCCATCAGGGCCTTGAAGTCCTGTGATAAAGACTTGCTGATTGTCCCCCATAAAAAAACAAACAAAAAAAAACAACAAAAAAAAAACTAAACACTAAAGGGTTTAGAGCCTTTTCTTGAGTGGATCCAAGACTCTGGAACTCTCTTGCTCTGACTCTCAGATCAGCAGACTCAGTGGCTTCTTTAAAGGCCAGCTAAAAACTTATCTTTTTAAATCTTCTTTTGCTTAAATTTGTTTTGCGTATTTGTTATTTTGTTTGTTGAAGGAAGCTATGCTATAAAATAAAGTTTTACTTACTAATATCATAGCATTGGCATAATTAAAATCTGATTAATCACTAAACCAAAGATATTTCTGGTTTTGGTACATTAAAGAAGGCTTTGTACACAAAGAGCTAAAGGCTAAAGGTGCATGGCTAACAACACAGTTATTTCCAAGACTCAACCCAAACCTAATTTTAAAACAGTTTTTCTCAGTTCCGGTCCTCAGGGACCACTGTCCTGCATATTTTAGATGTGTCTCTGTTTTAGAACACCTGATTCAAATGATTGCGTGACCTCCTCTGCAACCATTAAGAGCTGCAGCAGTCTGTTAATCACCCACTTATTCAAGTCAGGTGTGTGGCAGAAGGAAAACACCTAAAACATGGAAGGCAGTGGTCACTGAGGACATAATTACATAATTACATACACCTGAATATTTCACTCCACCAGCCTTAAAAATTCATGCAATAAGGTAGGCTACTAAAGCACATTATAAAAAGCCATTTCATTTGAAATGTGCATTTATGTATGTGAACAGCATAAATTTTACAAAATCTGTATCATGGCGAAATTATACTTTTTCATTGTTCCCTCTATCAAGCTCAAGAGAGAGTGATAAATTTTGCTCCTTTTTCTTTAACCCAGACCAGCTATAATCAAACACTTAGATAAACTCAGATGAAGTTTATGCTATAGGCTACTAAAATTTAGTAGCAGGTAATGTTCCACCTCGTAACATAATGGAAGAGACTGAACTTTAAGTTAATGCGATCTGTTTTTGTTAAACGGAAAAGCCTTAATGTACTTCCAAAAGCAACCTCCATTTGCAGAAAGTTGTCATTTTGTAACTGTTACCACACAGATAACTTGGGAAACAAATGATTGTCAGTTAAGTTAAAGGCTTCTTTTATCAAAGATGACACAGAATGGTTTTCTGTCATTTTCACTGTGTTTAAAGAAATGTGTTTTCATAGTAACAACATTACGATTTCAGCAAATGTCTGGTAATTTAAAAAAAAAAACAACAAACAGCTTCACATCTTTCAAAATTTTACCCAAATTTAAAAAAGAAAAGTCACGTTAGCATTTAAAACAATGTGTGGAAGTCCTACCTGACCTGCCATTGCCATCTTCTTCTGTTCAGCTCAGCCAATCATTTTATTTTAGACATTTTCTTGTAAAAATATTCATGAGCATAAATATTCTTGATACATAGGCTACTACCAATCAAATAATTCTTAAAGCTAATTTTTGTTAAAATGTTCAATATTTCTAGTAAAAAATATACAGTATGTCACAGTCTGGCACAAGTTACAGGAATTATTTTTTATTTTCACAAATGTGATGAGGAACATTTGTTCTGTGGACAACAGAGCCACACCTTTCTACAGACAGCCTCCTCTGTGGATAAAGACTTTGCATTTTCCATCCAGGAGTTTTTAGCCACTTGACATTCTTTGTAGGTATTTTGTGAAGAATCATAGAAATGTACGTAATTCCTAACCACGTCTAATAAATGCTCCTCAAAAGTATTCATATCGCATGTGGATACAAAAACCAGAGAGTGTAAGCGGACTAGTTGAAGCAAAATAGCAACACTGCTGTCCGAGCGCATTTTAAAACACAGCCTTAAACTTCTGACCAATCACTCAACACATTGCGCAAAGCTCTCTGCAAAATAGTTTGATCCGGGTCTGGTGTCGAGAAGGTGAGGAATATAACTCCTGATGAACAAGATGACGCAATTTTCATCACATGACTATGTCAATTCTATGCAGTTTAATCCTTCATGGCTGGAGGCCCAGCAACCCCTGACTAAAATCTTAAGAAGAGACAAGTATTCAAATTTGTTGTTTGTGTTGCATTGTGATTGTATTCAGTTTGTGAATAAAGCTTAACAATTAAAAGGGAGGAAAAAGGAGTAACAGACAAAACATGTTGGGTAATTTATTGGAAACTGCAATTACCATGCTTTATTTATCAAACACTTTAAACACCCACTGGATCAAATGAAATACATAGAACAGTGAAATAGCAGTCACATGATACAATAATAAACAAATAATAAAATGAATAGGACCTAAAAATAAATAAAATATCTCGACATTAAAATAAAAAACAATCAAGATAAAAATATGAAATATTAAAAAAAAAAAAAAACAATTTAAAAGTCAACTTTTCAGATAGTGTCAAAAACCAGGGAGAAGAGATGGGTTCTAAGAAGAGATTTAAAAACAGACAGGGAACAGGCCTGTCTGATGTCCAAGGGAAGGTCATTCCATAATTTTGGGGCTTCTACAGAAAGCACCGTTTCCTCTGAGCCTACACTTCGTTTTCGATACATTCAAGAGGAGCTGGTCCGCTGACATGAGGGAACGTGAGACTGAGTAGGGATGTAGCAGCTAGGACAGGTAGGCCGGGGCAAGATCATTAAAAGCTTTAAAAGAAAATGAAAGTATTTCTGTATGGATCCTAAAACGTACAGGCAGCCAGTACAGAAAGGCTGAAATAGGGGCAATGTAGTCAAACTTTCATTTGTCAGTTCAAAAAAACATGCAACAGCATTCTGTACCCTGAAGTTGAGAGAAACAGGAAACAGGGATTCTTTTATAAAGAAGAATTATAACAATCCAGCCCAGTGGTAACAAAGGCGTGGATTACTGTTTCAGAATGCCTCTGAGAAAGAATTAGCTATACTTTAGCCAGCTGCCTCAAATGGAAAAAAAAAACTGGATTTAATAAATGGTCTATTTAAACTCAAACTAAATTTTCATCAGTTGATCAAAGGTTTAAACCCCATTAGCCTTAAAAGGTCAAAATCTACACGCCAGTCACACTTTCATCTCATTTTCTGTCAGGCTTTCACACTGTCACAGCCTCCTGATGGTAAAGGCAAAAGGGAATTCTGGCTTTGAATGTGGCAGGATCCTGGCGCTACACAAGCAAGACCACCTACAAAGTGTTATTTCTGCTGAGGTTGGATGCAGTAAGATTGTGATTTTAAATTTCTTCAAAGAACTTAATGGAAAAAAGTGGTAGACTCAAAATTTCACTAGCACTGAGTACAGGGATTCAACTGGCTGTCCATGAACACACAGGCAAATCCTCTGCAAAGTCTAAACTTGGCTGCTTGGACATTGTGTGGAAACACCAAACATGGGACACTGTGAAAGAAAGTTTTATTCCCTGATGATAAAAAAAATTATATGGTCCTGATGGATTCCAACATTCCAACTGAGCCTCAGGTTGTGCTGGGAAATTAAACTGCTGCTAGGTATATGGAGTACCTCATATCTTTTTTTATAAAGAGAAACACATCTGGGTTTTGTTTCTGTTTACTTTACAAGTCATTGAAATCATAGATTTCAATACAGCTTCTGAGTACCAATAAAGAGATAGTTGGTCCTATACATTGAGAATCATGGATTTAAACTATCTCCCTCTTATTTGTTTGTACATTTTATATTTTTGTTCATCTGCTGTTATAGGCTAAATTTCAGATGTGTTTGGAAGCAACATAAAAACATATATATATATATTTAAAAGCAGCAAATGTATGCATAGAATAGTAACCTAACAGGAACATTCTTTTTCACAGCCCCATACTTCTAAAGAAAGCAGCAATTTTCTCATATTCCTTTGGCTGTGAAAACAGGAGATGACTTGTTTTGACCTCACCTAGCTTCACATGCAATGCCTTCATATCTACAGCACAGCTTGGGGGCTTGAACATACCTCTAACTTGACTTTGCAGTGATGATCAATTACTGCACATCTACATGTTGTGCCTTGTTTCTCTACCTTGGAGAAGTCTCAGTTATACACTTTACTGAAGAAAGTATTTGCAGTTGAAAGCAGATATTTACATAGACCAAATAAAAAGATACATACATTTTTTTTTCTCACCGTCTAAAGTTAAATAAGACCAAACTTCTCTTGTTGGTTTATACTGCTACAGCTGATGCTTTACTTTGCATTTGGGAATGTAAGATTTGGATGCAGTTGCTTGGCCAAGGAAATTGATTCCAGGAACTCTATGCACTCTTAATGAGCTAATCTGAAGGCCACATGAAGTTTGAAGGTCTGAAGCCAATTTGCAAAAAGGTTTTGACTTCAACACACCGTGATCCTCAGCATGCTCTGTGACCACTCTGTAGTTTTAAATAACCAACAACTTTGTTACTGAGTTGCTGTTTTTTAAAGTCTCTTCCATTTTGCTACTATACCACAAACAGTGGAATGGACTTATTGCACAAGTGGCTTCCTGTCATATTAGAATTTATAGAACTCCTGAGAGCAACCCACTCTTTCACAAATGTTTGTAGAAGCAGTCTGAATGCCTGGGTGCTGAACTTTGTGTACCTGAATTTAATGATTTAAAGGGGTGTCTCACTGCATTTGTTAATATAGTATTTGTTGAACAATTTACTGTCTTTGTTTTGCTAGTGCTTCTCTTAGTCTGAGATCATTGGTTTGCATCAAAAAACACAGATAATACTGGAATCTGTTTGCAAGTAGAGTAAAACTGAGTGTATTAATAAAAGAAAAATGTATTTTATTTTAACTAAATGCAAACAGTTCTTACTTCTAGATATTACATGTATATTATTTGAGTTGCATATTGACTCTGTTGTTTTTTTATCTGGAATTATGGCCTCTTCATGTAATCAAAAAGCACAAAACTTATGCAAAGTTGTGACTCTAAGTTGGCATTTGGTATGTGCATGCATGATTGTGTTGCCTTGTATTAAACTGGCAACCTGTCCAGGGTATGCCTTTTTTTCACCCTTTGACATACAGGATAACTCCCGTACACCACTGTGACTCTAGACAGGATTAGTCATGTTCAGAAAATAAATAGATGAAACACTAGTAGTGATTATCTGCTTGTGTAAGAGTATTTTTGTTTTGAAATTTGTTACTTGTTATGATGAAGAAAACGATATGAAATTGTTGTTGAGGGAAAAGTTGGATGATGTGATGACTGATTGACTCTTGGAATGTACCAATAGTTTGGTTTGGCTATGAATAACTTTAATTGGCTATTTAAAGGCAATTATTAATAAACGTAGTGATTTTTAACCAAAATTAACAAGCAGAAGTACCACCATTAGCAGAAATTAATAGCCAAACAGGTCTTAGTCTTTGTCAGTTATTGTTTTATGAAAACATGCCTGGTGGAATGTGATATTTATAGTATAAAAGATGAAGTGAATTTCTGCACTGGGAAACGGAAAAATAATAGTAATAAAGGCAAAGAGCATGACAAGATGTCAAATGGATGGAAAGGGTGGTGATGTCACATCCTGAACTAGCAACTCAACATTAGCATTAACACAACTTTAGCATTAGCAGCCAGGATAAACAACTACCATTTCATCTATTTCTAAGAACTATGCTGACCAACATTCATACAAGCTAGTGAGAGGAGAGGAAGGGAAAACAGACAAAACAGAACAAGATTACATTAACAGACTACCAGTACTACCAGCACTCGTAAACATAGCTTGTCAAAGCTGATAGCCTTGATTCAGGCTAGCTCTGGGCCTGCTTCGCCCCAAACAACTTAAACTATGAAACAACGCAAAACACAGTGAAATAAACAATATTTAAATTGTTTTATCCAAAACTAATTATCTGTGCTGACACACAACTTTTTACTTTGGACCATTCTGATTGACAGTGAAGCATGGTGGGTTCCGGAATGTCTGGTGGGAGAGAACCACTTTGTAGCCGCCCTTTGATTAGTAACTAGGGTGAGCAGTTGCTCAGGACTGGGAAGCTTATTTTTGACACATGGAGCTGCAGTTCTTATGCCATCTTCGCTCAGCCTGGAGTGAAAACCACTTTGATTACATAATTAGAGATATCTCTCTCTTCTTAGAGAATCAGTGCTAAGATTCTCTTCCTACAGGAGCTCAAACAGCTGGATTCGGGTATAGCTTGTCTTAGTTTTTTGGGTATTGTCACACAGACTGTACTTCAGTGTGAAGTATCAAGGTTTTTTTTTAAAGATAGTCTTTTACACGATCATCAACATCAAACCATTCATACGTGGAAGTCTCCCCTATCCAGTGTGTTATGTCCAGAGAAAGAAAGCTGCTCAATGGAAGGTTTTATAACCTTCCAGTGAGCAGCTAGAAAGCTGTCAGTGAGCTGTGGAAATCCACACTTTCTAAGGAGCTCATCATGCCCCATTGTGATGGTACCAGGTGGAATATTGTGAAATTTAGTTTTATTTTATTCTTAATGAGGTTTAATTGATTATTGTAAGACAAAAAGAAGAATGAACTGAGTTTCACAGATGTTCTCAGTATATCATGATGTTTAAACAAGTCTGTTTAGGTGCAGGGCCTGCCAGACATATAGTGATATTGATCTGTTGACCCACCAGGGGTGCTGGGCCTTTCATTAGTGACCTACCAAGGACCCTGCATTGGAATTAATGGCATGGACCTTATGACACACAGACTTACATTGTCTTAGATTCAGCTGCTGAAGAGAACAGTTTGTTTCTTTGTGATTAGATTGTAAATGGATCCTTAGGACTGTCCTTGGGTGAGGGAGAATACAGTACATTGTAATTATGTACATGACAGAACATGTATAGACATGTTCTGTCATTCCTTAGTGTGGTTTGTCCCTCTGCATGAATCTTAAAAACAACCAAGGATTCTCAGAATCAGGCAATTGATTAGGGATTGGTAATCTGGTTTGGACCCAGAGGTTTTAGGCAGCCAATTAGAGATCAGTATCCTGGTTTGGAACAAGGAATTAAATTATCTGGTCAAAGACTAGATTTCTATCATTTTTAATATCACACCCCGGTACAGACTGGGATATTGGAAACATTTTGTCATTTTTTTTTTTTTGTTCTATGGGTGCAGTACAGCTTTTTGTCTTCCGATGGCTGGGTCCAGCACTCTGAACTAGACAAGAAAAAGATAGAATTTATATTATTTAAAGCTGATTTCAGATTTGTGGTAAAGCCAGTCATAACATTTTCAAAGCTGCATGCTAAGATGTTACATGTACCTTTTTAATCTATACTTCAAGACCTTTCAAAATCAGAAATTAGACAAGGGTCCAAAATGAAGGAACAAAGAATCCTGGACCGATGTTCCAGTTCATATCTCTCCCAATCCACCAAGTACTGGTGGCCTTGCCCATGAGGGTGAACATCAAGAATGCATCAGACAGAAAAAGCAGGACCATCCACAACCCAGGAAGGTGGAGGGGGTCTGGCTTGAGAGCACAAGGAGCTGGAATGAACAGCTTAATCTGAGAGGCATGAAAGATTGGATGAACATGGAGGTGAAAAGGAAGTTTGAGGCATACTGCAGAGGGACTGGTGACTCAGTCTATGGTAAATGGATCAAGGAACTTGGGGAAAAGTTTTTTAGAAACTGATTTGAGGGGGAAATCTTAAGAGGAAAGCCAAACCTCCTGCCCTGCGATATAATGAGGGGCCGGGATACATTTCCTATCTGGGATTTTTTTATTCTGAAAAGAGGTTCGGAGTAAGGTGGCTCTGGTCTGATTCCAAATTCTGTGACCGTTCCTGAGATGGGTCCTGACTGAATGGAATATGGGTTCTGGAAGGGAGGATGGCAGAAGAGGTGGTTTATAACCAACAAAAGGAGAAAGACCAGTGGCAGATGAAATGTGTTTATAGGCATTTTCCACCCAAGGTAAGCGGGTGCTCCAGTAGATAGGATTGGATGCACAAACACAACTATTCTAACTCTTGATTCATGAGGATGAAAGCTGAAGGAAAGGCAGGGTTTAGCCCCAAGGGCAGAACAAAAGTATTTCGAAATTTGAAAGACAAACTGGGGCCCCCTGTTGGAGGGGATCTCAGATGGAATGCCATGAAGACAGAAAACATGTAGGAGCAGGAGTGTGGCTGTTTCCAAAGCTGAGGGAAGTTTAGGTAGAGCAACAAGGTGACAGGCCTTTGAAGACCTGTCAATGATGGTTAGAATGACTGACTTATTATGAGAAACAGGAAGACCCATGACAAAATCCAAGGCAATGTGTGACCATGGACGTGAGGGGATGGAAAGAGGCTGCAGAAGACCAGCAGGAGACCGGTAGGATGGTTTGCCCCTAGCACAAACATTACATGCTATAACATACTCCTGTACATCTTTATTAAGAGATGGCCATCAAAAATAATGATGGAGTTGTCCAATAGTTTGCCTTACATGGCAAGAAAACATCAATGCATGAGCCCAATGAATAACTCAGGATCGCACAGAGGCAGTAACAAAGGTTCGATTAGGAGGGCCTCTCCCTGGGTCTGGTTCATCCACCAGAGCTGCCTGAATGAGCCCTTCAAGATTCCAGGTGACGGAGCCAACAGTGCAGGGAGGTGGAAGGATGGGGTCAGAAGAGTACTCAGAATCATCAGGAGAATGTAGTCTTGAAAGGGCATCTGGCTTGGAGTTCTTCAAACCAGGGTGATATGTGATGATAAGATTTAAACATAAAAAGAACAAAGTCCAGTTGGCCTGTATGGGATTTAGGCCTTTAGTAGACTGCAGATAGACTAGATTTTTATGGTCAGTTCAGACTAGAACAGGTTGTTCTGTGCCTTCAATCCAGTGTGTCCATTCCTCCAGTGCTAATTTAATAGCGAGGAGTTTCTGGTCACCAATGTTGTAATTACGTTCTGATGGAGAGAAACGTTTCAAAACTAACACACATGGATTGAGTTTATTATCAATTTGGGATCACTGTGATAGAATGGCCCCTACTCCAGTGTGGGATGCATCAACCTCCAGAATGAACTGAGAGGAGGTGTCAGAGTGAATGAGGATGGGAGCATTGGCAAACTTTTTTTTGAGATTGGAGAAGACTTTATCAGCTTCTAGGGTCCAGGAGAAGGATCTTTTAATGGAGGTAAGAACTGTGAGGGGAGCTGCAATTAGACTGAAGTCTCTGATGAACCATCTGTAAAAATTTGGAAACCCAAGGAAGCGATGCAGCTGTCTCCTGGAGGTTGGAACCTGCCACTCCTGGATGCCATGAATCTTCTTTGAGTTGGTCTTCACCTGTCCACCCGCAAATGCATAGCCCAAGAAGGTTATGGAAGACATATGGAACACATTTCTCTGCTTTAAAAAAACAAGTTGTTCTCAAGCAGGCGTTGGAGAACCTTTCTGATGTGGATCTGGTGTTTGGAGAGAGTGTTGGAGAAGATTAAAATGTCGTACAAAGACAAAGAGATGCAGGTAGTCACAAAGAACATCACTGACTAGGGACTGGAAAACTGCAGGGGCATTACAAATTCCAAAAGACATAACTAGGTACTCAAAGTGTTCTATGTGAGTCTAAAAGGCAGTTTTCCACTCGTCTCCTTTCCTTGTCCGAACCAAATGTAAGCATTTCTTAGGTCGAGTTGGGAGAAGATTGTTGCCTTTTGAACAAGATCAAAGACAGAAAAAATGAAGGGAAGTAAATACTTTTTTAAACAGTGATTTGATTAACCCCCAATAATCTATGCATGGATGAAATGTTTTGTCTTTCTTCTGAATGAAAAAAAAATCCTGCTTCCATAGGAGAGGAGGAAGGGCAAGTGATGCCAGATGCAACAAAGTCATTAATATATTTCTCCATCGTTTTGCGCTTAGGTCTTGACAGATTATAGAGCCTTACTGAGGGTAAGGGAGCATCAGGGAGAAGCTCAATGGCGCAATCATATGGGCGATATAGAGGAAGAGACAAAGCCAGTTTCTTACTTAATACCCTCTTAAGGTTGTGATACTTTGCCGGGACAGAATAAAGATCGGGGAACTCTGGTTTGGTTGGTGGACTGGGGGAATTCTTGGGAACAGCAGATTGTAGGCAGCGATTGTAACAAGAATAGCTCCAGGACTCAATAAGGCCAGTAGACCAGTTGATGAATGGGTTATGGTCCTATAAACAAGGGTGACCTGGGACAAGAGGAGGATTCTTGGTGGGGAAAACAAAAAAAGAAACCTGTTTATGGTGATTACCAGAGACCACCAATGAGACAGAATTGGTATTTTTGGTATCCAAGGTGGGCGTGACCAATCTGCATGGGTTCAGGTGAAGTTGACAGTGGAGGGTGAGACCTAGGAAGAGGAAGAGTGGATCTGGGTTTTTTTAGATCTTGGTGGAGCTGCAGTAGACATGACATTTTATCTGGATTCTTCCCAGATCCTGTTATCAATGCGGACTGCTAAACTAATTAGCTCCTCGAGAGTCCCTGCCTCATCATGGTATGCAAGTTCATCTTTTAATTTTTCAGACAGGGCATTCAGGACAGCACCTTTAAGAGCCACATCATTCCACCCTGTCTCAGCAGCCAAGATACAAAATTCTATGATCAAGTCAGAAACCGATCAGTTGCCCTTTTTTTCCTGACTTTTACTAGAATCTTCAAGGCTGGATCCAACATCAAATGTTTGCATCAAAGAATCAATAAATTACTGAAATGAAGAACATTTTTGTTTTGTTTTGTTGAAATATTTGTTTCTTCAGTCACTGTTTCTGCCCACTTTAAAGCCTTATCCTTTAAGAGCCCTACAACAGAAAAAATCTTGCTGGCATCATTATGAAAAGATTGAGAAGAACGGCCAAAACCTAAAGCGCATTGAAGTAGGAACCCTTTACTTTTACCTTGTACCCCAGAGAACGGTAGATAATTGTTTTGTCATTTGAGATAATTGTAAATTATCTAGATAATTGCAAATTATCTAAAATAAATTTTGAAATTATGTGGATTGTTTATAGATGTTTCTCTGTTTTGATGCACACTGTATGGGATGTTTATAAATGTTTCTGCTTTGTCATTTAATGGTAATTGAAGTATTCAATGAGTTGTTTATTTTGTACCTCATGGGGTGCCATAGCCAGTAAGGGCAGGCTTTATAAAAGCTGGCAGTAATTAATCTAGCAATGAATGGCTGGGAAACAACTGTCAGAAGGATTTCAAATGTTTGTTTGGTGTGTTAAAAGAACAAAGATCTTATGCATTGCATTTCCCCGGTGAAAGCATCGAGGTACGTTTGTTTGTTTATTTCATTTGTATGTTGAGCCCATGTTCTTGTATTTTAAAGTTTGTATGTATGTGTTTTAGTTTTCACAGTGGTTAAAGCCGCAGTATGTAACTTTTATAAAAAAAATTTTTTGCTTGTTTGTTAAAACTGTCACCATGTCATAACAGTATGAAATGAAACAGAAAATCTGTGTAAAGATTGAGCTCCTCCACCTCCTCCCTGAACTACTATTGCTGTCTAAAAAAAAAAATGCACTGCTCCCAGTCAAAAACAATCAATCAGAGCCAAGAGGAAGGTTTTAGTGCTGTTATTCACCCTTGTGTACTCGCTGTTGAATGTGCTAATGGTAAAGAAACAACTTACTGTTCCAGGAAAACTCTTTATCTGCCATCATCGGTGGCCACGCTAACCAGCCTTAGCATTAGTGGCAGGCTATGTTGTGGTGAACCAGCTGTAATGTAGCAAAGGGCAAGGGGGAGTGTGTGAGCAGTGCATACATGAGGGGATTGACAGCGCGAAGACCCTCCTCCTGGCTCTGATTGGTTGTTTCTGACTGAGTGGTGTATTTCTGCAGTTAGTACTGGGAGCACTGGGAGAAGGCATAAGAGCTTGATTTTTCAGATTATCTGTCTTATATTATACTGTCACAACATAATGATAATTTTAACAAATATGTATAAAACATATTTCTCATAAAAGTTACATACTGAAGCTTTAAGGTGATTCAGGTGATCAAGGTGACAATACAAAAACCGCAAACAATGCTACATAGTATTAAAAGCCTGTGCAAAAAGATAAGTCTTAACTTTATACCCAAAAAAGGCCTGATCAGTAATGGAACAAAGATCCAGGGGAAGGTTATTTCAAATCCGGGGTGCTGCCACAGAAGAGGCTCAATTACACCAACGTTTTAACCTTGGCCTTAGGGTGTCTAACAAAAGTTGGTTAGACGACCTTAAAGATCTCCCAGAAACAGAAAAATTTAAAAGATCTGATAAATAAGATGGGCCAAGACCATTCAAAGCCTTAAAAATAAGCAATAGGACTTTAAACTGGATTTTGTAATGAACAGGGAGCCAATGTAACAAAAAAAGCACTTGGGTAATATATGCTCGCTTCTAGAAGAATTAGTTAAAGGGCAGCCACGTTTGGACAAGTTGTCATACATGTCACAACATTGTGTGGCTATATCATTTCAAGGTCTCAAAAAGAAACTTCTGGTTTGTACACTTTATTGTGTGCAAGATCAGAGACCCTCTGACACAGTGTGGCCACTTCAGCAAAAAGGTATGTAACAAAGAGTTTTACACAGTTACTCTGCAGACTCTACAGTCTATTTTAGGCAGATTTTTAGACCAAGCTAAGGTAGAGGAATTATCAAACAGATTTGGAAGTTGTTTTATGAGAGGGACTATTGCAAAAATCCTTAACCAACATAAAAAATGCATTTTGAAAGTGGTCATTGTGCGGTGTTGCCTTCTTTAGACCTCATAATGCAGAATTATGTAATCACCGACTTAAAATCCAGAAGAAAAACAGGCAATCTAACATGAATTGATTTATCTCTGATTATGTGTTTTGTAGTGCGGTTGGCAGAGTATCTTGAAATGTCATCTTCTTTGATTTCATATTCAGCAGTGACAAAACCAAAGCATATTTCTAGGAGCTCTGTAAACCAAAAAAAAAAAAAAAAAAAAAAAAAAAAAAAAAAAGAAAAAAAGAAAAATCCACCCATACCATTTTAATTTACCAAGGACACTGGGAATAATGAATCTTTCACCGCCTGGACGTCATAAACATATAAGCGTGCTGGGCCAGGAGGCGCAAGAATAATGAGGAGCGGTCTAAACAGTCTGTCATCATCTATGCTTTTAGAGAGAGTTCTCTACCCAGGCTCCAGCAGAGTGTATTGGTAGCATTATAGCATAGCGGCTCTCAATTTATCAATAAAAGAACCAACGTGTCACTCCAGCAAACACATAGCCAGCATTTGCATTCAAGATAACCAGACCTGTCATGTGAATTTTATACTCTGTCTCCTCACTCTGCTTGTGCTGTCCCTCTTTCTTGCTCTCTCGTCTTTCATTTCTCCCTCTCCGAAAGCTCCTCCGATTGCCAAAAAACCCAATTCATTGGACCAGAATCCACTGTAACATTTAGACACTAATATAGTTTAATCTTGATAATTTTTTCCCATGTTATATAACTTATTATACTCTATTTTATTGTAAGTTATTGTGTTTGATTAACCAGTTTCCTGATCTGACCCCTCATAAAGCCACTTGTACAACCCTTTTCATCAGCCATCTGCTGTTGGATTTTACCTGTAGCCACTCATGATACCACTTGTGCTTTTTGCTTCCACTCCTGTGTTTTTCTCTTATGTTTGCATTCGAGTTTTGGAAGAGCAATATTTAAGTTTAACAACTAGAATTCTTCTGGGAAGGAAAAGCAATAAAAGACTCCCATTACAGGCCAAACCTGGATGGGTAAACAACAGATTTAATGTTGTGAGTAGAAATAATGCATACATGTGCCAAGCTCCATATGGCAGCATGTATTGTGTGCATACTGTATCTGGATTCCCCTGGATGGCTGTGGCTGTGCAATATGGGGCAAGGCTACAGCTGTGACAGAGAGAGGCAGAGATCCTATCACTGTATCCAATAAAAACAGAAGAATTTCATAGCAGATGTTCTGCTCAAATATGACGGCTCCATCAATAACCGTCCCACATGTGAGATTCAGAGGGGTGAGCATTACCCAGTCAAAGTTGTACAGCCATGGCAGAATCTATATTGTTCCACTTGCTCAAGTCCACTCCCTCGGTACGTTGTTCTGTCCGGCACATTCTCTTTCTAGCAGATGCTTTTCTTTCAATACTGCTTTTTTAAATCTTCACTTTGTGTCCTGATGATAGACATGTCCAGTCTTTCTTCAATGGAGCAAAGAATTACATCTCAAGTGGTCTGGTTCATTCCTGCTGTCCATTCTTCTCGCAATACAAAGAAGCGCTGAAGATTATGTGGGCTCTGTTTTCATTTTCATCACATCTTTAATCTCTGGTATTTTATTCTTTTAAATGAAACACATTTTTTTACTTGTAAGAAGACACAGATTAACAACTGATTTTAAAAAAACTTCCTAAAATAATGTGTACGTTATCTTCTTGTTACTTGCTATCAATATAAAATAAGACTCTGTACTCTAAAGAAAGCAGTTCAGTCTCCTCCATAACAGCATATGCAATCTCTTTCACATACACTGTTTGCTTTATTTCTATGCTTGTCAAGATTTGATGAGTATGCGGATCCAAGTGCAAACAGGGAACTTCCGAGCTTGCAATAGCAAAGAACTTTAATGTTTTAATTCACAAATAATGCAGGTGCAGAACGAGAAATACGACATACACAACTAAACTCCAGCCGTGGAACTAAGGCACAGGTAAGAACTTGAATGCACACAGGGGGTAATCAGGAGAAATGACAGACAGCTGGAGTAAATTAACAAGGGAGAAACGAGAACACAGAGGAGGACAAGGTAAATAATTAACACGAGAACCAAGGATCATCAGCTCCAGAAGATGGGAGCAATTTGGACCTAGTGACAGGTTGTGGGATATGGAGAGCCATTTCATTCTAAATAAAATAAAATAAAAGTAAAATAAATACTGTTATTAATAAATGATTAATAAATATTTCATCAAATATATAAATGCACCCATGAAATAAAATAAAATAAATTTTAAAAATATATTTTTTAAAATGGGATCTTATTTTGTCAATCAAAGTTTATGTATTTATTTATTTTAGGATTGATTTCTTTATTTATTTTGTAATGGTTTTATTTTGTGACACTTTTGTTTTGTAAAGCAACTTTTATTTTTACTAATTTCAGGGACTTTTATTTTTTTAACTTCATTTTTATTTCAGGCTTTTATTTCATGTTCTTGTACTCAAATAAGAGGGCGGAGTTTTCTCTGTAGGGTGGGTCTGGTTAGAGTGAAGCACTTGGCGGAGAGAGTTCACATATGTTTCACACAAACTAGTCCTCCAACCTTAATGACCAATCATAGCAAAGCGTTCCTCCTCCTGTGTGTCATGCTAAGGTAATTGGCGACAGAACTCGGCATCACACAGTCCGTGCCTTATCTGTTAAGATATGTTCATGTGCTCTTATTTTGAAACATGTGGCACTTCTGGATAGCAATTACTTCGACTGGGTTGTGTTGTTTGTGTTGTTTGTAGGGGTTGGGAAGAGCTTTAAATGGATATGAGTTCTCAAGATCCTGTACAACACCACCACAGTACAGTGCGTCAGTCGCTCACTGCATGTGTGTGCGTTTCTTTTTATGTGTTACTGTTACTGTACAGCAGAAGTGCCAATCAGGACAACCGTGATCTCTAGGTCGATTGCAAAGGGGGGCAGAACTCAGATTTACCTCAATAGTAAAGTGATGCGTAACCCCGTTTGTAACGTGGGACACTTGGGTTCGGTTCTCTGGCAGGTGTTAAATAAAACTATTCTATTTATCTTTTATGTTATTTTTATCAAAAACAAATAGTTTCATTTCAGTTACATTTTATTTTAAAACAGCTTTTCAGACAAGAGCCCTCCTACTGTCGGACAACAGATCATTTTGACTAGGATGTCTATATGTAGCTCCGACTCTGAAAACTGGGCACCCCTGCTTTACAGTTTTGTGGTGTTACTCGTCACAGACCTACAAGACTAATATAAGAAACTCCACAGAGTTACAGTTATCACTGAAAACAATAATGTAGTCAGTATCATATTTGAGACTTAAAGCATTATCTGTCCATATATTTTTGGGTTTCCAGGCATAATGGACTGCATAGATGACAGTCACGTTCACTACTCCTTGACTAAATAGATGAGACTATGCTTAATTTTTTAGGTTTTCAATTATATTGCACCGTTTTTCATCTGCCCAACAAGTGTTTATATTGATACTGTCATCAGTGTCAGCTGACTATGCTGTACCTTTAATTTAATTAATCTGAGTTTGCCTTTTTGATGACCATACAGTATACCATACAGCCTATTGAAACTTTTGTGACTCTTGTTTTTTCAAATTGGTTCTTATAGCTTTTAGTTTGGTAACATTTTCTATGGTTTTAGTGATATGTGAACTTACATAATGAAAAATGTAACAAATATGTAAAAAACATATTTTTTTATAAAAGTTACATACTGCAGCTTTAATTAACAGAGAACTCGAGATAAAACAAGATATACTTAAAACTTTACCAACATCTCTTTGGAGGAATCACATCAAAATGGCTGGTCTGAGTCAGTAAGTGATGCTGCACTTTGTAAAAGACATTGGAACTATGCAACCTCTTTCACTAATCTAGTCAAAAGATTAAAAAATATATTGTTTGAAGTTAGTATGTATCTGATTATAAATTGGTTCTATGTATTCTATATATACATACCACAAATGCATTAATTTGTATTTACATCAGAATGAAAAGAAACACTTTTGCATGATGGCATCCTGTTAATCAAACCTTTGCAAAGTGCTGGCTGTGTTTGGTCCTTGTTTCACTCACATTCCCTGATGTGCCCCACCCAGGCTGCACAATACAGACAGATGTTAGAATTACTTTATTGTTTTCTATTTATTACCTGAATTTCATTAGTTAAAACTGTTTTTACTCAAATTGAATAATAAACTGAACTTGTCTGCACTGTTTGATAACTTGGTTCATTTGGAAAGATTGGATTGAAATGACTTTTTCTGTAAAGTGCCTTAAGATGACGTGTTTTATAAATAAACGGAATGTAATTGAATGTGAACATCTGTTAGAATGTTCCTTAGTGGATTTTGTATTTTTGTATTTTAAACAGCAATTTTAAGCAGCAATTTATTTCAGTCTTAAAATTTTATGCAAAAATATCAGACAAACCTCCCTGGAAGAAAAGATGAAATCTTCATTCTGTGATACCCCTGAGCTGTTTTTTTGTGAAGCTGGAATTGCAGCAGGTGGCTTTTTTCCCCCTTTTTCCTTCTCCTGTACCAAAATTAACATCAGCTTTCAGCAGCAGATTGTACAACTCAATCACTCTGGTCCATAAGAATGCAGATATAAGTGTTCTGGGTATAATTTACACAAATGCATATTAAATTGTTCAGGTTTTTCCCTAACTGCATGAATTATGCCTCATTTTAATGTGGACATACTGTGTAAGTGCAATGAAACACTATTTTTTTCTGTGAAGCTATCTTAGGAGTAGATCTGTATCTAGTCTAGTCTAGCTTCAGAATTAGAGGATTGATTAAATTCAGATTTTTTTCACATTTAGTAACCAAAAATACCTTTGTGACAGTGCCCCTGATAGTCTTTACAGTTAGTTGGCAATAACGTAGAGTCAAGAATTTTCCATTCACTACTTTTAAAACATTCATTGATGCAATTTGAAATTGATGACATTAATTAATTGATGGATATTTATAAACCTTGTTCTGGTCTGTTTGGGAAAAATATGTTGGGCAGTTAAAAGGTTAAAATAAAATTAAAGGAAGAATTAATCTGAGAAATTGTAGCATTCTGTGGCAGAGTTGTCATTTATCTTTACATTTTCTGTTCTATATGGAAGACAGATATATTACAAAAATCTAATGAAATCTTGCAATTTCAATTCTTCACAATCCTCAAGGATTCCTTTTTCACACATACATTTTTAAATGATTTGACAGAACACTGTTTCTTGAAAATATTTTGTGTGAAGGAATCTACAGGTCTTCTTCTCACCTTACACAGTTATCAAATTTATTTGACCCTGAAATGCTTCACAAAGAAAAGTGGTCCTTTTTACTTCATTAATAAATGCTATTACATCATGACTGACCTCCAACTACAACTGATTAAAATGTTTAAAAAAAAAAAAAAAAAAAAAACATAACGAAAGGCTGAAAGACAGAAATGTTTTTTTTATTTTTTTATTTTTACATTTAAGGAGCTTTATTTTTATTTTTTACCCAAGATAAGGACCTATATCCTGCAACTCTTAGATGCATTCCTAGTACAATGCACCTAGATGAATTGTCTTCTATGCATACAATCCAGTTCTTTTAAGATGTTTTAAAGCAGAAAGGAATCTTCAGTGTCAGGACAACAGCCTCCACGGACTGGAATTTGAGATCCCTGCAGCAGACCAACAACATGTATCAGGAGATGCATCTAGTCAGGAACCGATCATTTGAAAATGTCTTAAGGGTGAGCTTATTTACTGAAGAGGATCAACACAGCAGTACAGCCAAAGTTTTATTGGTAGGTTCTATAGATAAAGAACACGAAGAGAAAATCTGCACAGGTCTTTATCAAACAGGAGAAAAGCTTCTCAATTCAAGGCTCTTTTAATTCTAAAGCAAAAATTACAGTAGTTTTTAGACAGTGATGTTTTAACCCAGAAGACTAATACTTTATCTTCCACTACTAAAAAGAAGTTCAAATAGATTTTTTTATTATTATTAAGTTTCATTAATTTTTGTTGATATAGTTGGTCTGAAATTGAAGGAAGATGGTGAATTAACAGTTATGACTTCCATGTTTACATGATATCTTCTTTTTACACATGATTGATCATTTTCCTTCTCATCTTCTGTAAGTTACCCATTTATCCCTTCAGTTCTGATGCAGCGAAACTCTGTGACGATAGATGTATTTGGGGTTTGTTCCTCTGGTGAAGCATTTGTCTCTTTCTAATCACTTTTGTTCCCCACAGCAGCCACTAATATTGTGCAGATCTATCAACCAGCAAGAATTTATCACATTATAACAAAATACTAACACCTTTTCTGGAGCAAATGAACCACAGAGAAAATAATGTGGCTTACTGCTTCTGACAAAAACAACCTAATATTTCTATTTTCTGGCATTAAAGACATATTTAATCTCATGAGCATGTCGACTATATGTATCAGTGGGAGCACCCCATTACAATGAATTTGTTTGTCAGTTGGATTGTTTTATTTTTTTCTTTCTCTCTATTTTTGTGGTACAGTTCAGAACAACAAAGAATATATAAACCTAAATCCAGTCGTGATATAGCTTAAACTATTTTACAAAGAGAAATGGGCAATAAGTTCAATATCTATATAAGCAAAGATGATCAAGAAAACCCCCCAAAAACCTGGCGCTATCATCACAGCAAAAGGTGGTTCTACAAAATATTGACTACTAAGAACTCAATTCCCATACACACTATGCTTTTTAGATATTATTTAATATATGTTATTTTTAAAACATTTTGAAAATCATTTATCCTTTTCCTTCCACTTCAAAATGATGTCGTTTATGGTGGTAACATGAAAAAATGTGAAAAAACTCAAGGAGTAAAAAGACTTTTGGTACTTTAAAGTTTTGTGTACAGTGCTTGAATGGGTTAGTCTGTGTTAACTATAAATGGCATGTCTTAATGGCTTCTACAACCAATGCCATGCAAGCTGAGAATGGCACTTATTTTTATACCAAGGCTCAAAAATTTGTCACACATATTATTCGGAGATGAGTGGTGTGCAGGTATGTAGCTCATCAAAACATTGTGACAGACTGGTCAGAAAGCCTATCTGATTTCACTCATTGTAAAATCATACATTCTTCAGATGTACATTGAGGTAAAAAAAAAAAAAAAAAAAAAAAAAAAAAAAAAAAAAAGCTCTCCGGGTTATTTTGGCTTTGTTTAAAATCTATGGCTTTGCACAATTCCCACTTGAGCTGTGGATCTCTGCAGCTCCTCCAGAGTTAACACTGGCCACTTTGTTACCTCTCCTTTAAACGCCCAGCCTGTTACTTTATGCGGACAGACATGTGTTAGTGGGTTTTCAGTTGTGCTATATGCTTTTCATTTTCAGGTGATAAAGGGAACAGTGTTCCATGAGATGTTGAAAGCATTGGATATTGTTTAATAACCTAACTCTGTTTTAAACTTCTTCACAGCTCTATCCTTGACAACTTTATATCTTCATAATGCTGTTCTGTACCAAACCTTTAAGGCTTTAACAGAACATGTGTACTTATACAGAGAGATAAATTACAGAGGTGGACTGTACTGATGTGACTTCTTAAGGTTGTTGGTTGTACTATGTTGAAAACCATGTTCTTTTCCTTCCACTTCACAATTATGTGCCCCTTTGTGTTGGTCTAAAAGACAAAACACCAATCTAATTCACTGAAGTTTGTGACTGTAATGGACAAAATGTGAAAAAGTTCAAGGGAACAATTGAATACCTACAAGAAACTGTATTTTAAACATATATTTCTGGAAACCATGAGAGTTAAATATTTTCAAACATTTTTTTCCTCTATAGCTAGGTTTTGACAGGCAGATCTTTACTTCTACATAATGACATAAGTCACGTTAACAGCTCATTACAAGACTTTGCATCAGTTCCTGTGTTGATCTCCAAGCAAAGACACTCTGAGAACTCCATAACAGATGTATCATGACTTTCCCAGGCAAAAACTAACCTCACACAATGTAACATGTTTCGTCAGCTGCAAAACATCAGAGAAGAGAAGAGCATTTACAAAAACAGGTGGGTGAGCAAAGAAAGGGGTGATGGGACAGCAATGGGAGCCATCTGTGATTGGAGCATTGCTATCCTCAGTAAACCTTTCTTCTTTCTCAGCCATGTGCAGAGTGTTGATAAGAGACATCATCCCACTGACTCATTAATCAACTGTGAAATTTACAGCTACCTGCCGCCTTCTTATTCCCATGGCCCCAAAACCGCTCCACTACCTGCCTCCTCTGCTTTTCCTCTCTTAGATGTATGTAAAGAAAGGAAACAAACTGGAAACCATAAGGATTCACTTAGAGAAAGAGAGCAAAAAAAAAAAAAAAAAAAAAAAAAAAAAAAACTGCTCCTCCAGCAGATTTCCTGTTCAAGACTGTTTATGCCTTCCCAATCATTTCCTCAAGCACACAGCCTTGTTTATTTACATGCTGAGAAAGAGACAACCATAAGCAAAAGCACAGGACAAAAAAGGATTCCCAGCTACTTTGATTGAGCTTTACGCTCTGAAGATGTAAAGCTAAGTACTTTGCTATCCACATAGACACACATCTGATGCATTTGTGTCTGAAAAGCTTAAATTGCACCAGGTTAGAAAGACAACCATATAATTTAGCATTAACATCAAATATCGACAGCATGCTATCAGAGTTCACTTTTTCCCTCCTGCAAAAAAAAAAAAACTTTATCCGATGTTTTCTTTTCTCCAAGCTTGTCCACTGCTGTTTTCCTGTTAGCCCTATCACCAGTAAAATCCCCAATATATTTTTAAATTATGCAGCATGAAGTGGATGTGTCCTGCATACACAACCTTTCAACATTTTACATTCCCTGAGAGAACTGCTGATATCCTGTGTTTTTTGACTCCAGATTCACTCATGGGAGGGATGAGGTGAGGGTATGAAGAGAGGGTGAGTTTGAATTTTGATGAGTTTATTTGCCTATTCTTCATGTCAGAACCTTTAATTCATCTGCCAATTTTGAATGCCTTTGTGGAAGCCGACTGTATAATCAGTCACTCTGCAAGAGACATTTTTTTTTTTTTTTTTACCAAAAGGTGAGCAACAAACTGACTGTTTCAAAATTTGATTTGGCAGGAAGCATTTCACAGCAACAGCTGCCTGAAATGGAAAGAATGGTGTTTATATTATATATTTTTACAAATAAAAATCTTTGGTGTTGTGTGCATATTTTGTGTAGCCCCCTTGACTCTTATACCTACAAATAATGTGCAACTGTTTGCTTTTAAAAATTACCTAATTAGTAGAAAAAAAATCCACCTGTGTGTGTGAATCTGTCTAAATAACTACTTAGTCATGTACTAAAAATCTGGCATTTGATTAAGAATGACAAGAAACCCATTGTTCCAAGAAAACCATAAGAAATCCAATTTAACGTTTGTCACAAACCATTTTGGGAACAAAAAAAAAACTTGCAGAACACATCATCTGGTATCATGCTGTAAGGATGCTAATCTTAAGCAGAGACAAAGAATTTGGTCAGAGTTTAGGTGAAGTATGGGGTAACCCTGGAAGAAAGCATGATAGAGACAGTGAAAGACTTGAGATTGGGGTGAAGATTTAATTTCTGGCAGGAAAACAACCCTAGCCACAAAGCCAAAACTCTTTAGAGCAATGTTAAAATGGACATGACAAAGTCCAGACCTATATCTAAGTGAGAATCTAAAAACAGTGTTCAAGGATGCTCTACACAGTTTTGACAAAGAAGAGGGAACAGACCCTTTACATGCCCATCTGATAGAAACATAACCCAAAAAGACTTGCATCTGTAGCAGTAGTGAAAGGTGCCTGTACAAAATATTAACAGAAGGAGCTGAATATATTTGCAAGTCACTCTTTGAAGATTTTTTTTTATCAAAAAAAAATTAAAACCATCTCCCTCTCTTACAGTTAAATGTTACTCTGTGTTGGTATATCAGATACAATCTTGATAAAAACACTAAAGTTTGTGCATGTCACATGACAAAATATGAAGAAGTTTGGAGGATATGAATACTCTTGTAAAGCACTGGTACCCAGACATCATACGGTCATTATCACCCAAGTACAAACACTGGAGTTTGTTTACAACTTGGCTTCCTGTAATGATCCTGCTGTGCATTCTGCTAAGCACTAAATTATTCAGGTCCAATCTAAAATACATACTGATATAAGTGACTGAAGGTATAAAAGAGGGGCATGGTGTCAAACCAAACCAACACATTCTCTCTTGCAGTGAGATCAAACATATTTCGTAAGTTAATATGAAATTGCAAATGAAAGTAATACAGTTTACTTGTCGTAAAATGGTTCTATGTCTGTTGGATAAAAAAAGCAACAAAAACTGAGCACTAGGATGTTTCTGTCCTGGGGTTTTGACTACATTATTGCATTATGAACTACTAAGGCTGCTCCTACTGGATAACTAGTAGCGCTGCTTCATCTTTGATAGATTTTTACCTCTGAAATGTTATTAATGCAAGATAAGAAACTCTTAGTATTGTTATTTATTTAGAGTTTAGAATCTCAGGCTGTGAGCCTGACATTCAGTGTTGATGTTTGGATATAAACTAAAATAGTTTTTACTCCTTTTTTTCATGGTCAGACCCACTTTCTGTTTTCACTTAGCCAAATGCTGTTGCTGTATTCCCTGTCTTGGGAAATAAAATGGAACAGCTTGTGCTGTAAACTTAAAGAGGTATATTATAATTTAAAAAAGACAGCAGCATTGCCAGGAACAGATAAAAGGAGAGTCGCTTGATAGGTGTGTGGGATGTGGACTTACTTTCATGTAAATACTGTCAGTGCAGTGACAACTGGAACAAAATGCTGATGTATTCTTTGACGTTTTTTGTTTTTTTTTTTTTTAAACCGAGGTAGTCAGACATATAAACTCAAGTTAAAATGGGTGGACAAGTCCTAAATAGGAACAAGTTGTACTTTTTACTTGGTCTTGTTCTGATAAAATAAAAAAAAAAATGTAAAGGAAATGTGCCAAAACATCAAACAGGATGTTAATGTTTCAAGCTTATAAAGAAACCGTTTATTTCATTTTCAAGCATTTCAAGTTTTACTGTAAATTCTCTAAAGCCCAGACCAGTCAGCTCATCCAGAAATTACTGTAATTTCTTCCAGAACCCACCTTACTGTGGATCAACCACATTGTGCAATAACACATTCAGCAGAGTTTAATTTTACATTCCTTATTGACGACAGACTGTAAACATTTTTTCTAAATCAGCTGGTAATTTAAGACCGCTCAGCTTCATGGTATACATTTACATGACTCAGCACTATGCTTAATCTCTTGCCTGAAGACATAAATATTTCTACCAAAAAATGGCTGTGGGAAACAAATTTAAACATTCATTCACTTTGGGGAAAAATGGGTGTAGGTGTAAACATTTAAAAATACATCTGTCATCGACAAACACACCTAAGTGCAAAAGCGTGTCTCTGTTGGCTTTGAAAGAACGTGAAATTCAATGAAATATTACTTCTTGTTTATCATGGCAGTGGTTTTCTAAATGAATGTTGAAACTGTATCCGTTCTGCCTCTGAGTCTTTTTTCTGTTTCAAATGAAGGCATTTTTATTCAGCTTTGACATCCTTACTGTAGTGGTTGAAGACAACAGCTCTTTTTGTTTGAACCAGTAAACAGATGGAACAATCTTCCCACGTGGAGCATCGTTTAGTCAGCAAGGGAACCCATTTAAAGGATAGGTTGACATCTTGACAAGTCGGTGCTAATAAGGACCATTGTGCAGTGGGATTCCACAAGTCAGAAGTCACAGTATGTTTATGTATATACATCCTGTATAAGTATACTTTATACTATGAGTTAATGAGTTATGGCTATATGGTCATGACCACATATGGCATGGTTGCTGAAGATAGTTGACTCATAAACTTTGTCCAGAGATGACAGCTGATCCAAACAGCTTTTGCTGTATAAATGTGGATTTGCTATAAAATGTGAAATAAATGAATCTTCTTTTAGATGGGTCACAATGAATTCTGGTTCGACTCCAGCCTGGGGTCTTTCTGCAAGGAGTTTGGATGTTCTCCCTGTGCATAGTCCAAAAACATGATGTTAAGTTAATTGGTCTCTCCAAATTCTCCTCAGATGTGAGTGTGTGCATGCATGGTTGTTTGTCCTGTCTGTCTGTGTTACCCTGCGATGGACTGGCGACCTGTCCAGGGTGTACCCGCCTCTTGCCCGATGAGCGCTGGAGAAAGGCACCTGAACCCTCGCAAACTATATATATATATATATATATATATATATATATATATATATATATATATATATATATATATATATATATATATATATATATATAAAATCATTTTCTCATATTTAATATAGTATTTCATATTAGTATTATTTAACATACTTTGTCAAATTGAAAAATACAGACCCCTGGGTGAAAAGGGAATATTTTTTGCTTCATATCTTTGGAATGATTTGCAAAATATGTTTAATCTTCAAACAATGCCTTTCTTAAAACTGCTCTGGAAGAAATGTGTAATTGATTTATGTGGCCTTTTAGTGGTAATGGATTAGGCTGGATTTAATTGGTATGACTTTTAAATATTTAACATCAGAGAAATTTTCATTTTATAGTTACTTCTGCTATTACTTTCTGTGTCTTTTTCTTCTTTTAACTTTTTAATGAGGATTTTACTTGATACTGTTTTAGTTCATCACTATCTTGACTAGGACTCACTATTATTGCTAATTTTGCTACTACTACTACTAATAATAATAATAATAATATATAAGAAATCCCTGTTTTTTATATTGGACCAATTTGTTGAAAATAAAAGTCAATAGTAATTCATGAATCATGGATCAAAGCCGCCATTTTGACTTTTTTACACCCATTGTATCTGAGCAAACTCCTCCTACTTGGACTTGCTCAGTCCATATTTGACCCAGAACCTGGCTAGCAAAACCCAATTTGGTTTGTTTTGCTAACCCAGCTGTTTTGAGTGCAAAAATATGTAAAAACCTTTTGAAGGCATTTAAGAACTCTTTGTGCTGCATGAATGTTTAAACACTCTGTACAAGAACTCACACTCAGAAAACATGATAATCACACAAAGAATTATGGCTTTTAAAGACTGAGTTCATTTAATCTCATCGCTTTATACATTTGTGATTAAACTTTATTAGACAAATATAAATGCAGATAATGAAGGCCTTCCATCAGTACTCATAATGAGCAATCTTACCATACAATAATGTCCTTTCAAAATACTAGATATCATTAAGTTACATGAAAGAAAAATGCTGTTTATATACATAGAGACTGGATTATACACACATTTGCAGGTGGACGCATGGTGAACACCCACAGTCAACAACATTACCTTAAATGAGCACAGAACCATTAACTTTTAGCTTTAGTTCTTTTTGCCATCAGCTTGAGGATTATACTGCGGCACCCAAATGAAAGCTCTGTACGGCAGATTGATTATGGTCACAGATTATACCAACACATAGAACACTGAGAAGGCTTTACAGTCTGTAAGGTTTACACTAGAGCTGAAAAGACAGAATGTAATCATTCTACATCCACACCCTTAACTTTGTGCTCTGGTCTTTCATATGAAGATGAAGTCAAGTCCCAATTCAAGGCAAAAAAGTCTCATTCTTTGTTGCCCTTGTTAAATATACTTCATGCTCCTCTTGTTTCTTTCTGCAACAATTCATTTTTTGTCAGTCTTTTGTTCTTGTAACAATGTTCATTTGTTTTGGATTATTATTTTTTGTTGTTTTTAAGTGAGAAAGTGAAGAAGTCTTAGCAACAGCTTCAGTTTCAGGGTTTTGGTGAGAGTCAGTGTGTGGTCTTCCTGGCCTTTTCTACAAAAGGTCCTTCAGTAAGCCTTTTGTGTAGACAATGCATCACATTAAACTCATACTCTCAGTTCTAAAATTTTATTAATTTCCACCCATCTCATCCGCTTTTACAAATTGAATTCAGTGTCAACTGTCACCAGCGATTTGGCCTTCTTATTAAGAATCTCAGAAATGACACCTTCTGCTTTTGGGATCAGCTTGTGGATGCATGACCTCTTTTTTTCCTCCTCCTGGCGGTTCTACAAGACAAGCTGAGCCAAAATCAGAGCCAAAGCTGGGCTGGGAAGCAGAGCCAAGACGTTGGCATGCAGACAGAGAGAGCGATCCTCTCCCAGGGCCAGGCCACCGTTCCTTTCTTTACTAATCTGTGCAGATAGGAAGACACACAGAGGAGGAGAGATTTGAAAAGGTTAGACATGACTCAGACACTTGTTCTGTGTTTTCCTGTTTTGGCAATTGAAACAGGAATTGAGGATATAGAATAGAAATGGAAAAAAACAAAGAGATTCCGATTGAGAGGAGATATCTATTAATTGTAAATCATACTTGATATGAACACAACATTTTTGATCAACCAAATGTTTGTTGTTGTTTTTTTTACATGAAATAGAGTGCTGTGTAAAAGTGTTTTCCCTTATACAGATGTCTTCTCTTTTTGCCTTTTTGTCACATTTAAACCTTTCGGAACTGAAAACAAATTTCAGTATCAGCCAAAGTTAACCTGAGTGAATATAAAATGCGGTTTTCAAACGATGATTCCATTTATAAGGGGAAAAAAAAACTATCCAAACCAACCTGGCCCTATGTGAAAATATATTTGCCCCACCTGTAAAATCAAGAGTTAACTGAGATTGCCCAGATCTTTTGGCTCGATGTCACTAGCCACACCCAAGTTTTATTATGTCATGACATGTAGAATCAAGAAATCAGTTAAACAGAACCTGTCTGACAACATGAAGTAGACTATATTATCTCAAAACAGAAACACTTCATGGTCATTTTATAACAAAAAAGAAAAAGTCATAAACATCTACCATTCTGGAAAGGGCTACAAAAGGGTTTATAAGGCTTCAGGACTGTGGAGAATCATAGGCACACAGCCATTATCTACCAACAGGGCGATGGTGGGGACAGTGGTAGGAGTTTGTTCCATAATCGTTGGGTTGCTGGTTCAAGCTCTGTCTGTCTCCATTGTTGTGTCCTTGGCAAGACACTCCTGCCTTGCATGCTGGTGGGTGTCAGAGGGCCAGATGGCGCCAGTGCATGGGTGCCTTGCCTCTGTCAGTGTGCTCCAGGTCAGCTGTGGCTACAATCCAGTAGCTTGCCACCATCAGTATGTGAATGGCTGAATGGCTGAATGACTGAATGTAGTGTAGAGTGCTTTGGGATCCTCTGGACTTGATGAAGCGCTATATTAAGTACAAGCCAATGTGACCTTCCTCTCAGGGCCAGTCGACCAAAGTTACTCCAAATATTGTTGTGTTGGAATCCATATTTTTATTCACGAACTGATCAGATCGCATTCTTTGACTGTACATTCTTTGTGCTGGAGACCTCACTGCCAAAACTCCCCCCTGCAATAAAACTGACCTTAACTGAGCTGATCAGATAAGAACTGGCCACAAAACCAGCCAACCTCCGATGAAGACACAACAGCTCTGCACATGATTAATTTTTAACCTGCTGGCCTGGAAAAAGGACTTTTAAAATCTTCGAAGTGTTAACTGGAGAACTTTAAAGAAGCTGTCCATGTATCCAGCTTTTAAGTTCTTTAGACGTACAAAATCTTTTTGACATCTATTTCCAGAGCCCTACTGAAGTCAGGCCTCTGCATCCATCGACAAAGAGGCATCTTTTTGGTTTTTCAACCAACAGTACCACTGGTTCTGCTGAGAACCCTCAGCTGGGACGCCATCTTGTTCATTCACCTGCCTGAGGATGAGTTTTTCCTTTTTCATCATTTTTCTTTGGACCTCTGGACATTTTGCCTTGACCGAGTGACTGACTGACACAAGGGAGATCATTCTATTATCTGGGCTGGATTAGGTGTTTTAAACAAGGCTTTGAAATTGCCTTTTGTTGCATGTTTGCTAATGCTGTGCTGATTATATACTGTGATATTTTTGTGACATTGTGTTGCTGTGTTGATCTAAGACAAAGGGATTCTCTGCATCCAGAATAATTGAATTCAGCGCTGCTGCATTTCATTGACTCTCTTTGCATCCAATCCCTTTCTTCTCTGCCACTTGATCCGTGTTTCTTGGTTCTTATTTTCTCCGATCTCTTCTTTTCTTGATCTCCCCATACATATCTAGTTTGTGGTCGTATAGGGCCCAAAGCCACATGGTTGAATTTTATAGCTCTTTGTTACAAAGCTGAGGGTGGGTCTGAATCTGAAAGTGACATGACCGGCCCTTCTTCTTTTGCTTCCTTCACCCCACCACTCTCAGAGGGGTGTCTACTCTGTTCTGTTTTATGACACTCTCATATATGGTTCTGCAGATCTGATTTTTCCTGTGTTTTCTTGTATAGTTAGTTAATCAGTTTAAAGTCAGTTTTTCAGTATTCCATTTCATTTTGCCATAGTTTGTTCATTAATCTTATTTGGTTCCCATTTTTATTATTCACCATATATTCATTTTTGTGTTTCATCAGTAGTTAGATTGCATGCCAGTCATTAAACAAAGAGGTTATTTGTGGAATAATTCAGCTGTAAAGTTGGGCTATTTGTTAATAAATTCTCAGACTTGATTAGAAATTAACGCATCACTGATCATTACTCATTGTGTGAACAGTTCTTCTACCTGTGGTTCTGAATTCATTCCTTCACGAGAGACTGACTAGGTTTGACTTATGATCCCAGAGATTTTGGTGGTGCCCCGATCCAACTAAAGAACTTTCAGTTTTATTAATTTAATTAATAATAAATTATTAATTATAATTATTAATAATTACATCAGTCAAACACAAATGTGAATTCTGATTCCCAACATATTGGTGGGAATCAGAGGTGAGGTTGGTACAACAGATGTGATACTCCGCAAGACAGACATTGTTCATTCTGCAAAATGAGTTCTTGCAGACAACTACTATACACAAATGCTGCAATAGGAGCTATGAGACTTCCTAAGAGTTTTGTACTTGAGATCTTGAAAAGTATGAAATTATCTGGCTAGAAAGAATTTTTTTCTTGCTACCTCAAATTAAGAAAAAAAATGTTCTGTGTGGAGTATGTATTGACCTATAGATCAAAAAAGAACCCAGAAATAAAATCTGAAACATTGCAGGCTTCACTTGCCTCAGTTAAGGTCAGAGTTCAGGATTTAATAATAAGAATGAAATTAAGCAAAAATAGCATGGGAGAGTTTTTAACTCAATCACTGCTGACCAAAAAGAACGCAAAGGGCCATCTGACAAAATCAGCATGATCTCCAAGATTTTTTATGAAATATTCTGTTTACTAGTGTACATGATATTACATTTGGCTGTAAACTATGACCACATTTCAGAAACAGACCATCCTACTGACAGTCAAACATGGTGATGCTAGTATAATGGTCTTGGGCTGCTTTGCTGCTTCAGGACCTGAACAACTTGCTGTTATTGATGGAACCATGAATTCTGTTCTCTTGTAGAAAATTCTTAAGGAGAGTCAAAACTAAATGAAGGTTTTGGGGTGATCTAATCAAAGTTCAGCTTAAAATCCTATTTAGATGCTTTGGCATGACCTTCAACAGGATGTTCATAGTTGAAAGCCCTTCAATATGGATGACTAGAAAATATTCAGCAAAGAGTAGGCCAAAATTCCTCCAGAGTGATGTAGAAATCCTTGATGGCAAATGTAGCCACCAAGGGTGGGGCAGCCAGTTATTAGATTTAGGGGCAAATCCCTTTTCCACAAAGGGAAAGGTTGGTTTCAATAACCTTTTCCCTTGATAAATGAAATAATCATTTGAAAACTTTTCTCAGGTTATTTTTGTCTGATGATAAATATCTAATGATATGAAACTTTTAAGTGTGAAAAAAAAAAAAAAATCAAAACAGAAGAAATCTGTAAGCCAGCAAAAACTTTTTTATAGCATACAGTATCTCAAGTTTCTGCAGCTTAGTATGATCCTTTCGCTTTTAAACAAATTGTCAACAGAGGAAAATGTCTTGTGTGCATTTTCGCTTTTCAGTTCTTTTAGCTTGTGCCAGGAAGTCTCCAAACAGTGTTTAAAGCTTTCATCACTGACTTTATTTACAAGCAAAAGATGGTACGATGCCAAACTTACATTGTAGGAGCCAGCAGCGGCTCAGGAATTTTTTTTTTTCAATATTTCATAAGGTCTACCTTACAGGATGTTGTGACTAAAAAAAAAAAAAAAAAAAATACAGACATCACTGTATTATTTGACAGTACGCAATCAAAGCACTTTCTTCCTATGCACCGGAGAAACTTTTTTGAACAGGGTGAAAACTAGGAAGGTATTTTATAACACTGTTAATGCTAAAGCAGAGAAAGGTTACAATGAGTTCAGATATTAAATTCTTTGGCCTCCAGAGCTTCCCTGCATTATCCACACTGCAGTGGGCTCCATTATGTGTTGTTCTATGAAGCTGTTAAAATTTTTAATATTTTTTCCTCCCATTTTCAGGGATTCTTGTAATATCAAATATTACCATTTGTCTTCAAGTTAAAGAAGTCCTGGTCAATTTGTTGAAGCACCATTTTCAGTCCAACAGAGCGTTACAGGAACACATCATAAGGAACATGAAACATTTTCTCCTCCTGCTCCTCCGCAACCTCATTTTCACCAAAGCAACCCTTGCAAAATTACTCTGGTACAAGGAAAAGAAAGAGGAAAAAGCTCCCATCCAGATGCTACTACCCATGCCTCATCTTATGGCACAACAAAATAACTCATAAATGAGAAAATAAATAATGATCCAGGAAAAAAGCACTGAATTATAGAATCAAAATCTTTTGCAGTAAAGGAGACAAAAAAGGAAGAAAAGGTATCCAAACAAAACAGTCTTATGTCAGTATCTGGGCTTGTGCCTGTACATGTGTTTTAAAATAAATAAGTTAATTTATTTCAGTAGTTTGGTTCTAAAGGAAAAGCCATGTATTATATATATTCATTGCACAGAATAATATATTCCAAGCATTTCTTTCAGTTATTTTTGATAATTATGGCTTATAGTCACTGACATTTTTCTTTTGGAAATTACCATTTTCAGATTTTATCATTTAGAAAAAAAATATTGGTCCGCTGAAAACTACTGTATGTATCTATTTGCTGTACACTATTTCCTCTCATTGCATTGTGGTCTGGAGGTGATCAATCTATGGCACTGCAGAGATGTTAAGGAAGCCCATATTGCCTTAATAGTGACCTTCAGGAAACATGAAATTCTCTAAAAGTTTGGACTTGATAAAGCACAATGGACCAACACCTTCAGATGACTTGGCTCCTCTAATCATTTCTGCATGTGAAAACTTCCCACTGAGCGTCAAGCAGATTTGATGCTGTGTCTCTCCACTTTTTCTCCAGACTGTGAGAACTTGATTTCCAAATGAAACACAAAATTGACTATCATCTGAAAATGACTTAGGACCACAGAGCAACAGTTCTGTCTGGACTGGTTTAGGAATGCCTTAACATTAGGAATTTGACAGCTGTTACACATGTTCTGGTTACATCTGTGTGGTGACTTCTGAAACTGAATCTCTATGAAAATCTTCAACAGGATTTGCTTTACAATGCTCTCTAGTCTGGAGTTATCCCTGTTGCACACTTTTTTCCTTCCACTTTACTTAATTAATTTCTCAGATGCAGTGTGCTGCAAACAGCCAACTTCTTTAGCAATGAACACTTTCTGTATATCAATAACTGTCTGCCGGACAACTTTCAAGTCAACCGTCGCCCCTGTGATTGTGTAGGTAATAACATAACAAAACATTGTCATTAAAAATAATTTTTGGTCAAAAAAAGTGAAATGCAAAAATTTTCAAGGAACCTAAATTTGGGTTTTCATTAGCAGTTAGCCATAGTAATCAAAATTAACAGAAATAAATAAATGAAATATAGCACTCTGCATGTGATTAAAATGCTACATGGGCTTCACAACTGAAATAAGTTTACTTTCTGTGATGTTCTAACTTATTAAATATGCACTTGTATTCATTTTTATAAAATTAGCATGAAAATAAAAGCAAATATTTAATTATGGTTGACCACTCCTTCATCCACAATAAATCCTCACTAATAGTTCTAAATCACTTATAGCTAAACACTATTATAAAGTGCTAACAAAGAGAAATGTATGCAAGGACAGCACTGAGTAACTTGACAATGCACCAAACACATCCTCAACTAAAAGCCAATTAATTAGCAGGAGCAGTGATGTGTGGCAGCAGCCTGTTGACATGAGTCCAGATCTCTGTCTGCAGCCAATATCCACACATCCATACAGAGGCCCGGGAGAAGGGTTACACACACACTCACGCGCGCACACACACACACACACACACACACACACACACACACACACACACACACACATATATTAACGGGTGACTGAACATGAGCATGAGATGCACGCAAACACTGTGACAGAACAAAGCCAGTTTCATGCACTCATTTGCCCACTTTTATCAACAACCACAGAAAAAAAAGGTTGAAAACATTCATGCGTGCACGAATAAACTGCTCAGGTTATATCTGATTTTTCATTGAACCAGCTCCTCCTGTTGAGATCAGTTCATTTTCAAGTTTACATTAAACAGGGTTTCATTTCCCAAGGCAAGTTATTGGGTAGTCGAGTTATGTAGCTTCTGTCCACGCTCTGTTCCATTCAGCAGGGCTTAAAATAAACAAAGGTTACATGGGAAAACAGACAACTGCAGCTTCCCAGAGGTTCTGCAAGTATAAATGCTACAAAAATGTTATTTAAAAACAATTTATTTTCTGAGATTTCATCTGATTTATAAAGACTATTATTTCAATAAAGATTATAGTTTTTTTCTTAAAGCTTATTTTCTTAAATAAGTAAAACATGATTTTTAAAGGTACCCAGCTTTCATGAAAACCTATCAATTTCCATTGTGAAAGTTCAATTCAATTTGGTTTGAGTGCAGTTTATTTATGTAGCATGAATTCATACCAATGTTAACCTGTGGCACTTTACAAGACAAAGAAAGACAGTTTCCATCTCATTATACAGAATCCTTTTTTGTCTATATTCGGTTCATAGCAGTCCAATTAATTCCCTTGCAACACAATCATAGTCTGCTTCAGGAATTAATTACAATTCAATCTAAGTTACATCCAGAGGTGGAAATTAGCACCCGCTATGAGCCAGATGCGGGTATGTTTATGAAATAGCAAATAGGTAAATTTGATCAACTCAGAAGCCACAGCGGGTCTTCGATTTCAACAGAGCAGAGTTCAATTTCAATAACTGACCTGTAGGGGGGAACAATGTGCCTGAGCTACTGCTTCCTGTTTGCTTGATATAATCTGCTCAGGCAGGGATCAGCATTGTGTTCAGGACCTGAACACAGCATAGCATGTATAACACTGATAATGTGATGATCAGTGTATAACACTGATCATTATGAGACCTGTCATTCAACAAAAAGTCCTTATCTATCTAAGGAAGCCAAGTTGACTGTATTAAGTCAACTTTGCAGCAATCATCCTGAGCAAGCCTGTGGCAATAGTGGAGGCAAATGACTTCCCTTTACTATATCTGAATTATAAGGCATAACTTACATAAAAGACATGTTCTCCACATGTACAAAGCAGTAATTGTAACTGGAATTCTGTCTTCTTCAGGGTATTTCCCAAGTATACTTGCGTGTAGTCCAAGTCATTTGACAGATATGAGCAGCAACAAAAGTCAGTACTCTTCCCTAGTACAGACAGAATTAGTGTTTCAGTTTTTTCTAACTATTTCATGTTTCTTCAAAAGCATGCAAACAACATATCAATGTTTTTCAGCGATCCATATCTCCTGGTTTAACTCAGGTAAAACATGGAATGTTTTGCAAGCTTTGTTTAAAGGTTTCTTGATTTTTTCCCTTCTTTATACCAAACCAAACTCAAGTTTTCATGTTAGATGTCTGACCTGACAAAGTCCTTTTGTTACCCAATCTTACAGTTAAAAGGAAACAAAGAAAATAAAGGTCTTACTCAGACCTTACAAAAGAGATTTCACAGTTTCCATGGCATACACACATTCATTGAAGCTGAACAAAAAAAAAAAAAAAAAAAAAAAAAATCTCTCAAAAATCTCAGAAAAAAAAAAAAAAAAAAAAAAAATTTTATATATATATATATATATATATATATATATATATATATATATATATATATATATATATATATATATATATATTTCTTGTTAGGCTTCTGAATGGTTTCACAAAACATGAAAAACTATTTTTTTTGTATATCCAATATATCCAATATTGGGATTTTACAGTCTAAGTTAAATGGTAAATGATCAGCATTTGTATGGTGCTTTATCAAGTCTGAAGACTCCAAAGGGCTTTACACTTCAATCAGTCATCCACCCATTCATACATACTTTCACACATTGATGGTAGTAGCAAGCTGCATTGTTGCCACAGTTGCCCTCGGACAGATTGACAGAAGCAAGGCTGCCATGCACCGGTGCCACCCAGCCCTCTGACCACCACCAGCAGGCAAGACCAGTGAAGTGTCTTACCCAAGGTCATAACGCCTGAGATGGATGGAGCAGAAGTTTGAACAACCCACCAATTACAGGATGAATCCTGACCTCATGAGCCATTGTCATCCCTCCAACATAGTACAACAATGTTGAAGTTTGTTGATACGTTGGGTACAGATCAGGAATTGAAGGGTATCACGTAACATGTATTTCATAGTTATAAACAAAGCCAATAGTCCCCTTCAGTGCTTAAAATTTTTCTGTTACACAAAAACACATTGCACAGAAATTTCTAGGTGTTTCAAGTGTCTCTACACACATGAAAAAAAGACACTGGAACGAGAATTAAAGCTCTATGGTGAAGTCTGCTGCTAGAACATTAAACTCTAGGTAGAATTTTTGTTTTGTGTGTCGGAATCAAGAAATTATGACATATAAAAACCTTAAAGTGAACTTTGTCCAGCGGGGAAAAGAGGCTTAGTCATGCATGCTGAAAATCAATTGAAGCTCATTTGGAAGCACCCTTAAAATACTCAAAGGACTGAGCTTCAGCCCACATGTTTACTTTCTAAATGCTAAAGCCAACAACAACTGACACTGACATTTGAATAATTATGCAATTCTATTGGCTGAAGATATTGTAAAGCATATAAAGGAGCCAAATGACTGACATGGACAGCCCCAGGCTGCAGATTAGCATATACTCTGTAAAAAAAATGATAAAGTCTATCCATCCATCAAACATCTGGCACATGCTTTTACCCATATCATTTGTTGTTATGTGTACACTTACAGATGCCTTGTGTTACTACATTGTGCTTGCTGGTCGGTGTGAGATTTACAGCTTTGGACAGGCTTTCTTTTGCCAAGAGAACTCATACCATAACAACACTCCCCCAATTTATCTGCCATGGAAGTTTGACAGGTTTTAATTGCCAGGCATAGTTGTCTAAGAATGCAGGACCGCCCAAAATGTCCCTAACAGCTCCCTCTCTAATTATAAACTTCCTGCTTGAGTAATCACACGTCTTATTGTTTCCTAATTACCATTTTTACAATAAATTAAACACCATGCTGCAGCGAGACAGGCACTGAGCAGAGCATCAATACTGACACACACAAACCTTTGCAGAAAGCACCATCTATTCTCACTCTTCCACCTTGTCTCCAGTACATATACCCTAAACATAGACACTGTTATTGTTATCGGAGGTACATGTTCATTAATTCTCTTCTTTGCAATGTTTTTAAGGTTTTAATATGCTGTTGTTCCAACATTGAAGGTTTGTGTATTAAGCACAACAATAAGCGCCTCAGGTGAAGTGTGACCATTTAATGACTGCGATGTGATATGTCTTAATGGGAGTCAGTCATTCAACAAACAAATTTGTATTCATAAACACTTCACACTACTTAGATTTAAATCTATACCAGTCACAGAAAAAAAAACCCCCGAATGACATGAACAATAATAACAGCAGCAGAATGCTTTACAAAGCACTGTTTTAAGACACGCTTTCTAATTCTGCCAAATTGGGTAAGAGGGTCTCCTGCAAAGGTGAGTTGGGTCATTAGTCACATGCACTGCACATCTAAAATACATAATTATAGGACAGCTTTATCAGACAAGGCTGTAAAAACATTTAAAGAATATGTCCCACGTTTAATTTCCTCAGAATCTCAGACAGACACGGTAGAAGGCAGTAGTTTAATCTCCAGCCCTTCTCAAATTGGTGTTCTTGTTCATAGTGTTACTTCCGCATTGTGTGTGGCATTAGATAATGTTGCCCTCTTAAAAAGTAAGGTAGTTATCCATAGGAGGTTGCCTCCTTGGTTTAATTCAGAGCTGCGTACATTGAAGCAGAACACTAGGAAATTTGAGAGAAAATGGTGTTCTACACATCTACAGGAGTCCCACGTAACTTGGAAAAATAGTCAACTGCTGTACAAAAAGACCCTTCACAAAGCTACAACATTGTATTTTTCATCATTACTAGAGGAGAAAAGGGATAATCCTAGGTTTCTTTTTAGTACAATTGCCAAACTTACACAGAGTCATAGCTCTGATGAGCCATCAATTCCACCAGCTCTCAGCAGTAATGACTTTATGGAATTCTTCTTAAATAAAATTCAATTAGAAATAAAATTGCTGGCATCCTCCCGAATGTGATTACTTCATCCTCAGTAAGTGAGGCACCACTGAATGTAACTCCAGAACCTGATATCTGTTTGGACTCTTTGGAGTCAGTTGAGCTTTCTGAGTTATCAAAAATATTAGCTGCTTCCAAACCTTCGACTTGCATGTTGAACCCCATCCCAGCCAAATTATTTAAAGAGGTGTTCCCTTTGATTACTTCTCACATTTTAGATATGATTAACCTGTCCTTCGTAAATGGACAGGCTTTTAATGTAGCTGTAATTAAACCTTTACTTAAGAAACCTTCTCTCAATCAAGATGACTTAATAAATTACAGACCTATATCTAAATCCTTGAGAAAATAGTTGCTAATCAAGTGTGCGAGCATCTAGAAAGTAATGACCAGTTTGAAGAGTTTCACTCAAGTTTCAGAGCTCATCATAGCACTGAAATGGCACTTGTGAACATTACAAATGACATTCTATTGGCCTCAGATAATGGACTTGTGTCTGTTCTGGTTTTGCTTGATCTTAGTACTGTTTTTGACACAGTGCACCACAATATTCTCTTAGGAAGGCTTGAAGATGTTGTAGGTATCAAAGGAACAGCACTAGGCTGGTTTAAATCTTATCTGTCAGACAGATTCCAGTTTGTTCATGTGAACGATAAATCTTCTCACTCTAGGGTTACTTGTGGAATACCACAGGGCTCTGTGCTTGGACCAGTTCTTTTTACTATATATATATATATATATATATATATATATATATATATATATATATATATATATATATATATATATATATATATATATATATGCTTCCAATTGGAAATATCATTAGACAGCATGGGATAAATTTCCACTGTTATGCTGATGATACTCAGCTACATCTATCCGTTATGTAGACTATAGGCATGTCCTGAGAACACTAAAACCTGGATGACACTAATTGTTCTTCTTTTAAATTCTGACAAGACATAAGTGGTTGTTTTTGGAGCAGAACCTCTGAAAGAGACACTGCTTAGTCAATCACTCGATCTGCATGGCATTAAATTGGCCTCACATAATAAAGTAAAGAACCTAAGGGTTATTTTTGACCAGGAAATTTCATTTAAGTCCCATATTAAACGTATTTAAACATATTTCTAGAATTTCCTTCTTTCATATCTGGAATATTGCCAAAATTAGAAATATTCTGTCCAGGAGTGATGCTGAAAAACTAGTCCATGCATTTGTTACTTCAAGGCTGGACTACTGTAATTCTGTACTATCAGGGAGTCCACAGAATGCAGTTAAAAGGCTTCAGCTCATCCAAAATGCTGCAGCAGGAGTTCTGATGAAAATTAAAGAGAGAGGTCATATTTCTCCTATTTTAACTTTCCTTCATTGGCTCCCTGTTAAATCCAGAATAGAATTTTAGATTCTTTTTCTCACATATAAAGCCCTTAATAATCAAGCTCCATCATACATTAGAGATCTGATTGCTTCATATGTTCCTGTCTCTCTCAGGCTGCAGATTTACTGGTGGTTCCTAAAATTTCTAAAAGTGGAATGGGAGGCAGATCCCTTAGTTATCAGGCTCCTCTCCTGTGGAATCCGCTCCCAGTTTTAGTTCGTGAGGCAGACACCCCGTCTACTTTTAAGAGTAGGCTTAAACTTTCCTTTTTGATAAAGCTTATTGTTAGACTGGCTTAGGTTATCCTAAGTTATTTCTGTAGTTATGCTGTCACAGGCTTAGGCTACTGGAGGACAAACTGACCACTTTTTCTCACTTTCTTTTTCTACTACTCTCCAATTTGCATTATTTGCTGTTATTTAAACTGTTAACTTTTTGTTTTCTCTTAGTTATTTTCTCTCCATAGAAGCTACACCTGGTCTGGCGTCCTGTTTGGCTGTAATGCCTTCCTGGAGGAGGGCTTCAGCTGAGATAATGCTGCCATCAACTAATCGTTCTCCTTCTCCTGCCATTAACTTTTTACTTTCATGAACATCGAAAATAATCTTAAATCAGTTCATCTGTTTTTCTTGTGCATTCTGCTCTGCTTTCTCAAACCCCCAGTCGGTCGTGGCAGATGGCCGCTTGTACTGAGCCAGGTTCTGCTGGATGTTTCTTCCTGTTAAAGGGGAGTTTTTCCTCTCCACTGTCACTACATGCATGCTATGAGGGATTGCTGTAAAGTCAATGACACAATGCCATGCAGTCGCTGCATGCTCGGCCAGGAAGAGTGAATGCTACAAGTCAATGACTTGATGCAATCTGCTGGATTTCCTTACTTTTTGAACTACTTTGAATAATGAATTGAGCTTACTGAACTGTTTGATAACTAGGATCAATTGGAATGTATGTATGATTTAATTTTTTTTTGTTTGTTTTGGAAAGTGCCTTGGGACAGCATTTGGTGTGAATTGGTGCTATATAAATAAACTGAATTGAATCTGTAAAACACAACAATATTTCATTGTAAGAACTAATCAAACCCGACAGCCAGCTCCTCTTGGCCTGAAAGTGCAGGGTGAAATATTTCTTTCCCATTCAGGAAAAACAGAGTGAGAGAGAAAGGCAGGCTTCCACAGACAATGCGTTGTTGTCATCTTCACATTTATTTGAGGGGGAAATGAAGAACAGTTCTATTAAAAGACAAACATTTATTCATTTGTGCAGTACTGCAACATTTGATTTTTCTTTTTCAGACAGAGAACCTAGTTTTAGTGGAGTTGATGACAGTCTTCAAAGTAGACGAAATTAAACAGAGAGCAGGCCCAGGGCCACTATTTTTGAACCTATAATCCAGATTAAATCCTGCATCTTTCATTTCTTTTTAACTTTCTATTCTTTGGGAGAAAATATGATATTTCAATCAGATGTCATCATCCTGGGTAAAGTCAAATGATCTTATTATAGAGCGCTTTTTAAAAAGGCTGATTGTTTCAATAGGTATCAAGATTGTGCTTCATGCTGAGTTTTTGAGTTGTGAAACCGTGCAAAAGACCCTATCATGGATTCCTTACAATACCATAGCACACCGTACCAATTTTTTATATTGCACTTTAAAAAAAACATCAAAGCTTCCCAAAGTGCTGTAAAGTTGAACATAAAAGACACAGGCCAGAGAATATAAAGGATACAAACAGAGAGAATCTTCAAAAGCTAATAGGAAGAATATAAAAAAGCGCTTGAGAGTAAAAGGATGTTTTTATATTTAAATTTAACAAGTGAAATTGTCTGACTTGTCAAAGCAAAGAATTCCACAGTTTTGGAGCCATTACTACGAAAGCTTATTCATCTCTGAGTTCAATTCTTTGGTAAAAGTAAAGATCACCAGGTGCAAGCAAGAAATAAACACCTGACTACCCCAAAAAGAATACCATTCCAGTAATAAAGATGCATTGAAATAAAAGTATATATTATTCTGAAGATTGTGCTTAAAAGGAATAGACTTTATTTTTGAAAGGTCTGGAATGCCTTGAGCTCATATGCTTCAACTTAATTAAACATGGCAGTTCGTCTGCATAAATATTAGAGGAAATGCTTTTTTTTTTTTTAAATAGCCCCCAGTAGCAACAGGTAAAGTGAAAAAAAAAAAAGATTGCTATGGAAGAATCCCTGCAAAACCCTTTGTAGGAGTTTAACAGAAGTGGAAAGGAAATATTTTACGCAGACTCAAAAACTTATATCATCGATGTACCAAACTACTAAAGATTTGAACCGGTGATGCCCAGCAACTGGTCTGGCAAAGAGGTTATCATGCTCAACAGTTTCAAAGCCAGCTGTAAACCTAATAGCAAAAGTAGCTCAGAACAGACTCAATTGCTCGCAGTATATTATTGAAGACCAGAAACAGTGCAAATTCAGGTTTAAAGTAAAACAAGAACACTTCCAGTATTGCATGCTGAGGAGCCTGATGACATCATACTGGAAACCAGCTGTATTAACTCTAGAACAACTGAGATTTTTTTTTTTTTTTTGGTGAAAAATACCCAAACTACTAAAACCTGCGCAGACTGGCACAGGCCTCCAGCTCCATTCTCCTCCTGCTTTTGTTGTGCACACGCACTAATTACCTGTGAACCTTGGCACATTTGTATTTATTTACTCAGACTGCTTGCTCAAATCCATGAGAGCCTAAATCAATGTATGTGACATGGAAACCTTCACTAAAACTGTACAAAATATCCCACACACAGACTGACCTGCAAATGTAAAAGACACGTTTTCACAAACTATATGGAAACACAAGTATGTTTTATTTATTAAAAAGAATAGAGGGCAAATAGAATGAAAATATGATTATAACCATGTTATCTATCTGAAAAAGCCCCCAAAAAACTAGCAATATTTTTGATATGTACTATATGGTAGAAAAAAAGCACATTTACTCATGTCTCTCTCTCTCTCTCTCTCTCTCTCTCTCTCTCTCTCTCTCTCTCCTTTTACAGATGACTCAGTGCCAGGTATTCAAATTGGTTGTAGTTTGCTATCATGTTGGGTTTCCTCTTTCTGCCATCCTCAATCGCTACTTCTGGGTGCAGGGAACTCACTTTTTTTTCCAGTGTGTAGATAACTGACTACAACCACATGTTATCTATGCACCGAAAACCCCCCACAACAAAACTGTTTGTTTTCTGAGTATCCTGCAACCAGACATGGTGATCAGGGAGAGCAGAAAGAGGAATCCTAACATGATAACAGACTATGACCACATGTAGGTAAATGTGTATAAAATTTACATCAGTGCTACAATGTTTTCTAATATGTAGATGTGTATATGCGATATGTGATATGCAGCAGATTTACCTGCGTAGAGTGTCACAAATTTACCCGAGCAAATGCATGGACAATGGTCAATGGGTTTGCAAAGGACACTAACTCATACCTTAAGACAGACACACCGTATGGAAGAGCAACCATGGAGACAAAAGGCAGAAAGATGAACCTGGAACTGAGAGACTGGTAAAACTTTTTTTTTTCTTTGACATTTTTAGATGAACAGCCAAGAGGAGAGAACAAACAAAGCTGGAGAGATCACATGAAAACAAAATTCACTTGTGATTTTATAATTCAGTGGTGATCAATTAAAATGAAATGTCATTATTTACTCTGTACATGTACGAGTATGTTATCCACTATGGACAATGACTTCACTTAGCTTATGACATTTCTGTTCAAGCATCGGAAACTGAAGTGTTAGCATGTTTTCATTATATTAATTTAAGTCGATCATCAGCTTTTCATTCTATTTTTCCCTCTTTTTTTATAAATAAAACAGACTTGTGTGTCTATACATTTTATGAATGTGTATTTTTGTCATATTTGGAGGTTAGTCAATGTGTGGGATATTTTGTATAGATATGTTAGACTTTTATGAAGGTTTATATGTCACACATACAGATTTGGGCCACAATGGATTTGAGGTAACAGTCTGAATAAATAAATACAAATGTGCCAGGGTTCAAAGGTAACTTGTGTGTTTGCACAACAAAAGCAGGAGGACAATGGAGCTTGAGGCCTTTGGCCATATTTACAATTCAATGCCAGAACAATAAAATGCAAATGTTTTGTTGTGTTTTGGCCTCTTGTTTACACTGTAACTGTGTTTTGGCTGGACAAAGACAAAAATGTTGGATGGGGCGAGTGACACTTTTTAGAAATCTATTTAAATGCAAAATGAAAACATTTGGAAACGATGTTGGTTAAATCATCATGTGCTTACACAACAACAACAATGTCGGACATCTGTGTTCTTTCTGGGCTGCTGAACCTCTTCAGATTATTTGGCGTATAAAAGCAAAAAAAAAAAACAAAAAAAAAAAAAAAAAAAAAAAAAACACACACACACACCTCATGAGTCATGAGCAGAAAGTTCACAAAGTTTCACCTTGTTGCTCAGCTTCGCTGCTCAGTCAGCTGCTCAGTCTTCCCGGTTTTGTAGCTCATACACCCCCCTCATAATGCTGTTGTCCTGACAACAGCATTATTTTCCTCCTCATTAATATCTTGGTGTGTCTCTGAAATAAATCCCTGTAGTATCCTGGCTGTTGTTTGCCTCACTGCTTACTTTTTAGCACAAAGCTATTAAACTGCCATATGAACAGCCAAGTTCTCTTTGTACCACTATGCTCCCCCAGGTAGGAACCTTAGGCCAATTTTTAGCTACTTCAGTTTCTCTCTCATTTAGTTATTTTTTTTCCCCCTAAAACCAGCACACTAATTGCTAACGATCCACAAAATATCGAAGGAGGTTTGCAGTGATGAGATATGGCCTTCGATCAGTGTTCTAGCCATAGATACTGGGCAAAGTAGGCCAGTGGCTACTTTCTTATAACGCTCTCCTGATTTATGAAGATCAATATACATCTGCCTTAATTAAATGGTATGTTTTTTAGCCTTACCCATTTTGATAATGGTAAAAACATTTACCTTAGTTTTGCTAAAAATCTGTATTTTTTTTTTTACTGTGAAATGTTTCCTGACTGAATTAGTGTTCTCAAAAAAAAAAAAAAAAAAAAAAAAAAAAAAAATTATTTTTTTGACATGACATTATGCTACCGGACTAAGGGACTCATTTCTTTAAAATGCTTCTTATGTATCTTCACCAGTTCTGTATATCTCAAAAAGGGCTTGAAGAGGAGTAATAAACACATGTAGATGCAGCTAAGAAAAAATCTAAACACTTGCATTAAATGTGTAATACCTACATACACAAAGTATTTGCCGCCTTACAGGTTTCTTCAGATCTTCTCATTTAAATTGTTCATATCATTAAACAAATTTTATTATGAGACAAACAGACCTTAAACTTATGGATTCATAAGTTATGGTAAGTCATCTAGGCTGTGTATTCCACAGCAACCAATGTAAATCAGCAAAGGTTCCCAAGGCCATGACAATACCACCATAGTGTTTGACATGCATAATGTTCTTCTTCTAAAATGCTCTGTTACTTTTACACCAGATGTAACGGAATGCACACCTTCCAAAAAGTTCCACTTTTGCCTCATCATATGTCTAAAGAATTTACTTTTTGCCCTTAATAAATTTAATCAGAATTTGAGATCGGCTTTTTGTCTTTACTCAGGCAATCTTTGATATTGAAATAATTGTTTATAATTTGCAACCTTTAAGTTTAGTTTAAATAAAAAAAAATCTGTATGTGGGCAAATACTTTTTAATAGTACTGTATTCCACAGCAACCAATGTAAAATACTTACTGGTGGCAAAGAGGAAGGGTTAGGATTTTCTGGGATGGCGTCCATCCATTCGTTCCCTGCTTTTGATGTTACTGAGGGCTCGGAGACAGTCACATTTTTGATCGGCGTGTCGTCCATCCCATAACCATAAGCCTGAATAGCATTTCCTGCAGGGACAGAGAATAAAGTAATTTGTTTTTGACTTCCATCCCAGCAAGAAGCCCGCTAGCAGACGGACAGTTTTAAGTCATCTTCTTGGTCCCCTGCCCAGTCGTTTCCATCCCAGGGAATGAGGCAGGGCAGAAGAACAGATTGAAAAAGGAAGGAGTAGAAAAACATAAGAAGAGAAAGTTTCACATTTTTTTTTCTTGTCAGGTATGTGCAAAACTAATGACATCAGAGAAGTGCTTTTGAAATCTTTCATGTGAAAGGTCGCTCAAAATTTTTCTAGCAACACAAAACACAAATATCAGCTTATGGTTATTAGATATTATTTCCACAGCCTTGTATGTTTGTCCTTTTATTTAGCAAGTAATTATCATTTGATTAGAGAATCCTGTGGAGAAAACCTGACACTTTTATCAAACACAAACAACTATGGCTCATGGTTTCGGCTCATTACAAAATTGCTTTTATGTAACAGCTGCTATGAAAACTAAAATAGGCCAAGAAAAACGAAGATCTGCACACTTAAGATGATGAATTGTTTTTGTTTTCTTGTACACAAGTGGAAACTGAATTTATAGAAAGTGACAAATCAGTCAGCTTCACAGCGAGGATGATATAGTTATACAAACAGTTGAGTATCTTAGCTGGAAGACTAACTGAACACGTGTATTTGTGCAAGTGTATGGGTAGGTTTGCAAAATTGCGATAAATCTTTGTACAGTCAGCTACTCTAGCTAGATATAGTACCATGGGGATGAGTACCTTTTCATTGTTCATCCGTTTAAAATACAAAGCCCATTGCTTTTTGCTCAGCCAGAGGGAAGGCAAGGCATGAAATTGCTTGGCAACCACCTTCTTTATAAGGCCATTGTACAAAAAAGACTTTGTATAGATTGAGGTTGCTGATCAAATTCAAAACATCTCCAAACAAGGAGAAATGGCATTTGTTCCACCCCCACACAAAGCACTGACAAGATAGCTAGGTAACGGATAATAATAATTAAATGACCACATAGACCTTAAACTCCTGATCCACAGACTCATAGGCTTGTTTATCAAATCTTGCCTACCTACTAACTATTATAATACCTTGTAAAATTTTTCACAATTATTCACACCACTGTAACATTTTGTCACATAATTATCATATGTTACCATATTTCACTGGGATTGTATTTGATTTGTATTTGAGAAACAGGTTTTTACAAAGACAAATCTGAAAAGTTTGACATGCATGTGTATTCAGCTCCTTTTTACTCTTTTATACCTAAATAAATGCAAGTGCATCAAACTGTTTTTAAAAGTCACCTGATGAATAAATAAAGGGTGTGTAATTTAATCTTAGAATAAATACCGGTTATATTGGTGTGACAGCATCATTTCTTTTTTCTTTTATAAGCCACACTTAACTTTTATAAGACACACTTGGCTGTCAGAAAACCCACACCAAAGCCCAAAAGGGACAAAAAGCCTGCAGAGTCAAAACCAAAACCCACAGAAAAGTCGAGACTATCCCACCTTGAAACAAACCCCGACCCCACCTTCAAATAGAACCAGAGCCGCCAGGTACCGGAATCCACAGGGGGAACTGGAATCCAAACCAGAACCGCCCAAATGATGCCCAGCCCCTACTCAATGTCGTCCACCCTGCCCCACCCCAGAAGAAAAGCAACAACCATCCTAACATTTAGACAACTCCCAGAATACATAAGACATTACATAAAAAGGCTGAATTCAACTCACCCCTTCACATAGACCTAAATCTAACTGAGAATTTTCAAGACTTGAAATTCATGTTTACAGTTTCTATCCAATTTGGCTGAGCTTGACCTATTTGGTAAAGAATAATGGGCAAACATTTCACTCTGCAGATGTGTAAAGCTGGTAGAGACATACCCTGCGACTTGCAGTTGTCACTGCAGTATAAGGTAGTTCTACAAGTTATTAAATCAGAGGACTAAATGTGAATTCCAGATGTTTGAAATTTTTATTTGTAAAACTTTTAAAAATATTTTCTTTCTTCAAAATTGTGATTACAAGTAAGCTAACATTAATTCCTTAACAAAAGCACTCTAAAAACCTCTGGTAGCCATTGGAAAAATCAAAGCTTGACAAAGATTCAATCTCATCAAGAAATCCAAGTATGTTAAAAGCTAACAGTGAAGAGCTAGCATCATATTTCTTTCTGCTAAGAAATATGATGCTACACATATGTTTGCCAGGATCCGCTAAAGCTAGCTATCTCCCCACAGATTCTACAAGAAGTGGGGGTAAATTTATAAATCAAACTGGCTAGATGGAGGTCCCCCATCCTCGACATTCTTTTTGGAACCTAACCTGTGAAGCATAGGTTCTAGTGAGCTGTGAAACTTGTTGCGACAACTGTTTAATACCTGAATGATTCTGGACAAGATTTCTTTTTATCCTGGTCATTGTTCTGTCTGCAGACATTAAAGCAAAGAGATAAGAGATTGGAGAACAAAAAGAGGAATTATTTTTTTTCAGCTCAGATAAAAGAGCCAAAAAGGTGAACCATTTAATGATAATTTAAAAATCAGTCAAAGTTTTATAAAACTGATGGGCCTATCTGTCTGTCTGTCTGTCTGTCTATATATATATATATATATATATATATATATATATATATATATATATATATACTGCTCAAAAAAATAAAGGGAGCACCTGAAGAAAACAATGTAACTCCAAATCAGTCACACCTCTGTGGAATCATTGTCACCAGTTAGGTAGTAGCACTTATTGTGAATCAATTTCACCTGCTGCTGTGCAAATGGCACATACAACAGGTGGAAATGAGAGGCAATTAGCAAGACAACCCCTATAAAAGAGTCATTCTGCAGGTGGTGACCACAGATCATTTCTCTGTTCTCATCCTTTCTGGTTGAACTTTTAGTCACTTTTTCATTTTGTCAGTGCTGTCATGCATAGAGGCATCATGAGCCGTTTTTACAGCCCACTGAAGATGCTCAAGTAGTGCAGCTAATCTAAGACGGAACATCAACGCGAGCGGTGGCAAGAAGATTTGCTGTGTCTATTTGCATAGAATAGGTACCAGGAGATAGGCCAGTACACTAGGAGACATGGAAGGGTCGTAGGAGGGCTACAACCCAGCAGCAGGACCGCTACCTCATTCTTTTTGCAAGGAGGGACAGGAGGTCCACTGCCAGGGCCCTACAAAATGACTTCCAGCAGGCCACTAATGTGCATGTTTCTACTCAAACTGTTAAAAACAGACTCCATCTGGGTGGTATGAGGGCCTGACGTCCACATATAGGGCCTGTGCTTACAGCTCAACACTGTGCAGAACGACTGGCATTTGATAGGGAACACTAGAATTGGTGCCCTGTGCTCTTCACGGATGAAAGCAGGTTCACACTGAGCGCATGTGACAGACGTGACAGAGTCTGGAGTCATCGTGGAGAACGTTATGCTGCCTGCAACAACCTCTAGCATGACCAGTTTGGTGGTGGGTCAGTCATGGTGTGGGGAGGCATTTCTTTGGATGGCTGCACAGCCCTCCATGTGCTTGCCAGAGGTCCCCTGACTGCCATAAGGTACTGGGATCCTCAAACCCATTGTGAGACCATATGCTGGTGCAGTGGGCCCTGGGTTCCTTCTTATGCATGACAGTGCTAGGCCTCATGTGGCTGAAGTGTGTCAGCGGTTCCTGCATGATGAGGGCATTGATGTAATGGATTGGCCTGCCCGTTCCCCAGACCTGAATCCAATTGAGCACATCTGGGACATCATGATTCAGTCAATCCACCAACGCCACGTTGCACCACAGACAGTTCAAGAGCAAACTGATGCTCTAATCCAGGTCTGGGAAGAGATCCCTCAGGAGAACACCTGCCGTCTCATCAGGAGCATGCTCAGGCGCTGTCGGGAGGTTATACAAGCACATGGAGGCCACACACACTACTGAACTTCATTTAGAATTGTCTTGAGGAATAGTCACTGATGTTGAATCAGCCTGTCATGTTATTTTCCACTTTCATATTGAGTATGAATCCACATCCAGATTTCCATGGAGTAATAATTTCAATTTACATTGATAATTTTTGTGTTATTTTCTTCTCAATCAATTCCATTGTGTTAATAATAAAGTTTTTCAATGAGAATAATTAATTGAGATCTAGGATGTGTTATTTTAGTGTTCCCTTTAATTTTGTGATTTATATATATATATATATATATATATATATATATATATATATATATATATATATATATATATATATATATATATATATAATTTTTTTTTTATTTATGTTTTTTTCCATATAACTCATAGTGCTTTAAGTTGATACATGAGGTGTCTCCTAGTTGAGACAGTTAGGTGAGACGGAGGTTAACAAGACTATCACTGTAAAATATCCAGACTCTGGAAGATCAATTGATCTTTTCAGGGTCACATGAGGAGGAGTTGGAGCCTATCCCATCTGTCATCAAGCCAGAAGCAAGATACACTTTGGATAACTGCCAGTTTATTACTCCTGCAGTCAGCTAATAAGTACCAATTAACACGTGGTTGGACTTTAGGAGTAACTGGAGAAAACACGTGTAGTAAAAACATGCAAACTCTACATAGACTGTCATACAATGCCAAAAGATTTGCCAAAGGGTTAGGTAAAGATAATTTAACTTAGTGGGCAGCTTGTTAAGAAATCAATGAAATGGGTGCTTTATTTTTGGGTACCTTATGGTTACAGAGCTCTGCCATTGAGTTTAAGAGGACTCTTAGTTTACATTCAGATTCAAATGACCTTAAACTAAGTTAAAGAAGAAAATGCAATGTAATATTCAAAAATCATACAATGTGCTTTTCTGGTTTATTTCTTTTTAGATTCTGTCTTATACAGTTTAGGTGTACTTATGGTGAAAATTACCAACTTCTCCATCATTTGTAAGTGGGGAAACTTGAAAAATCGACGGTATATCAAATACTTATGTTCCCCACTGTCGAGCCCACTTCACATGTGAGCAACAAAATCAACACAACTGCAAATCAAATATCAATGAGCCAACAACAAAATTACCTTATCTCACACTCCACAATGGAGACACTTACCTCAGTATGCGGGATGTTTGAAGCTGAAAGTGAAACTGACAGCCCTAATTTATTTACTACTTTATTTTCGGTTGCTCATTATCTGACCAGTTGGGGCCCTTGCTGAGCATTAAAATTGTGTTCCCAGCTGGTCAGTTGAGCCTTTAGTATGTACAAAAAAACCCTAATTGAGATGGCGGTACCTTGGAAAGATAAATACCCTGACATATGACAAAACACTGAATTTCACACTCTTGATACTGATATACACAAACTGTTCAGAAAAGAAGTGCATAAAGATGTGACAAGACATTTTCTGTAAATTCTTCTACATTTGCTTACATTTTTACCCATGTAATGTGTTTTTTCAATATTTGAACATTGTATGCATGGCAAAAAAGGAAGCTTAAGTCTTCTGGTCCACTAAAGTTAATATCTGATTTGGGGCAACCCATTCATAACTCAAAATCTAAAATACTTATACTGTTCAAACCTGAGATTATTTATTTTACACGTATTCTTTAAAAACCCAATTTAAGGCTGCCTAAACCTTTGTCTAAACACCAAAAATGTAGAATATGAGTAGTATTTGACTTGTAGACTTTTTTGATTTTAGCATGTAATTCACAGCTGCAGTAAAGGGCTATTTCAAGAAATTTAGTTACATTTGATATTTCTTTCCTAATTCAATATTTAAAATAATAATTCTATCTAAAACTGACCTTGTACAATTCTGTACTGAAAAGGGTTTCAAAAATACAAAACCATCATCTTTGAAAACATTATATTACCTTCTGCAAACCTGCAAAACCAAAAGCTGAAAGCCAAAAGTCATTTTTTTTTAGCATTACTTAAGTTATTTCATACTTGTTTCCTTCAACTAAAGTTCATACTTTCTATAAATTCTTTTGAGGGCTGACTGATCCCAAGAAAGTAATTTGATTTTTTTTCTGGCATGGTCAAGGATAAAAAGGCGGTGATCATTAGATAAATGCAATAACGCCTCTGGTCTGAGTGGTGGTTTAATGAGATTTAAGGATGTTAAATTAACAGCATGGTAGAAATTACCTGCAGAGAGCCCACACTGAATATGCAAGTGTATCTCTTTGTGAAGGAAATGGAAAGAGACAGTTGAAAAGGCACTTAAAAAAAATAACAGCTTTATCAAAACAGCCGTTATTTCCAGTAAATTAGGAAACTTTAGAGCCAAACAAGATAAGAGCATCAGTTCTATGGTGTGACCTTTAGAGAGTGTAACCTCTTTTATAGATAAAGAAAGGTTAAACAAATCTTATGTATTAGGGAGAATGGGAATGACAAGATATGAAAAATAAAGTCACCATGAATGGGCAAGCTGTCTTATATGCATCAGTCATGCATAACATTATGATGTCATCTAAAAGTTGAACCCCCCCCCCCCCCCCCCGATTTTCTCTTTGTAAAGCCACCTCTTAGTATCAGGCACCGAGTAAACATAGCATTCTCCGATCCAACATTTCAGCTACTGCAGCTCAGATTGCTGAAGAAGACAATGGTGGTTCTGATAAGAAAGTGTCCGAATACACAGTCCATTGGAGTTGTGTTTGGAGCAGCAAGTCAAGATACCCATGTCACACCAACTAAGCAAAACTGGCATTTTAGGTTGAAATGTCACACTTAATTGCCCTTAGATGTGCAGGTGTGCATGGTTGTCTATCCTGTTTGCCTCAACCAACGTGTCCAGAGTGTGTCCTGCCTCTTGTCCATTGACCACTGAACACAGGTGCTAGTAGATCGGACTGCCATGCCACTGAGGCCCCTTCAAGAATTCGGAATGCTGAGACGAGTGAATCTCTTAGTGCAGACAGAGCATTTGCATAGCATGAAATCAAGTAATGCAGTTATTTGATATTTCCTGTAATATCTGAGCAACAGTTATATAAATTACTTATGTTAAAGAATCAGATGCTTAAGAGGGAAATACTGAAGTTGGTTGAAATGCTTCCTGAGAAATCCAGATCAATGGGAGAAAGCCCAGACACAGCACTGAAGATAGATGAGAATCGAGCGTAATTGCATAGGAAGACAAAGGCCAGGCTAAACAAAACTACTCTGGAGTTCTGGGACAGGCAATCCAAAACATCCAGAAGCAAACCCATTAAACAGTTTGAAGACCATTCTTCCTCTTGAGTTGATCAAAAATCAAAATAATAGCTTCCCTATGGTCAGCAATTAGCCTGTTCTGAGTGAAAAACTGTCTACTTCAAAAGCCATAAGTGTTGGCATGTTGCTTGCTTACTTTTGACAAAAAAAAAAATAAAAAAATAAAAAATCCAATCATTGGTTAGCTGCATGTTCAAATATTCAAGTCAGCTAAATCTACAGGAAACTGAAACTACTGGTGGCCCACAAACACAGTTTCTTGCATAGGCTATTAGTATTTCAGGCAGTTGTTTGGGCGAACTTAATTTGACTAAGCTTTTCTTTTTTTTTTTTCTATTAATATTATAACCATACCAAAACTCTGAAAAATTTTAAACTTTCTTTATTTGTGTATCAGCTGAGACTAAAGGTGAAACTGTTTTTTTTTATTGTTGTTATATATTTTTTTGTAGTGAGTTTGTGGGTTTTTTTTTTTTTTTTTTTTTTTTTTTTTTTTTTTTTTTTTTTTTTTTTTTTTTTTTTTTTTTGGTAAAAATATGTTCCTGGTGAAAGTTTAAGTTCTGTTCCCCTCAACTGCAGAGACTAGATGCTGCATTTTGTGTTATTTTTTCAAGACGCCTCCTCAGCTCCCCAGCTCTCATTCCTCAGCCTGCACACTCAGCTAAAATGGTAGGCCAGCAATCTATTAAAATGGTCTGAAAGCATTATCCACACAATGGAACATGTTAAAAGCAATGGTGTCCTGATAGGGCTGATGACACAGCTCACTATGCCATAACAAGAAAGGTGTGAAAAAGACGTGAGGACATTTGAAAATTACCCCTCTGTTCTGCCGCACCATGTGTTTTGTATCAGATGTACAAATGATTTGTTTTTTGCTTTAGCTTGCCTTACTATTTCTTTTCATTTCCCTTTTTTATGACGACGTTCTTCCAACAAGGATGAGCTCTTTCAGATTAAAATGTGAAAATGACATGCAAATGGCTTCTTTCCTATCAAAGCCTGGGTCAATTTTGCCTACAGGAGGATGAGAAGTGATAAAAAAATAGTTCCCTCTAATAAAACTAGGAGTGTTTTAGTCTAACTTATTCATTGGATAAATGGGTATCCATGGAAAAGTTGAAACTGGGTTGCAGATGTTTTTATCAGGACTGTGTGTAATGATTCACTAATCAATTCAACAAAACACATTTTTTTATATTCTAATCCTACTGGCTTGATTTCCTCTATTCCTATTCCAACAAAATAAACACAGTTGTTTTAAATCTAAACATAAATAAAATGGGGTCTGGTTTTTCTTTAAAATGTTTGTAGTCATTAAGATCACAACTCTCAAAATCCAGACTCCAATTTGCATCTGTTAATCCAGACCAGGTCCAGACAGTTGTGTGAAGAACACTTGAGCTCTGCACAGTATGGTGCTGAAACAATAAATATTCAAAATAAAGTACTCAGCTTTTCTAACAGGATAACAAGTCTTTTTGTCCAAACATGATTATTCAGAACTGCAAAGAAAGCAGTTATGAGACAAAATATCAATAAGCCATATTAAAACAGAGAGAAAGCAAGCTAATGTCAGCCTAGCACTTCAGCAAACTGTGCAAAGATTCTCAGTAGAGTGAGATGCACACTCACTGAAGACATTTTGAAGCTATTTCACAAAACCAGAAAATATTTTACAAATAGATAGTAAAGCTATTCAAGGCATTGTTAGCACACTACATCAGTGCTGTAAAACTCCAGGGCAATAAAATATTGGTTGGTGTCCAAATAAAATAAGAAAGGTAATGAACGTGATCACTGGTGAGTGAGTTGTCAAATTACTACTGAAGACCAAGAATCACTGTTGAATTACACTGAGAATTTTAAGGTCATAGCTGATGTGATTTTTTTGTAAAAGGTTGTTTGTTTTTTTTTCCCCAAAAATAGTGAAGAACACTGCTAGGCAGATCTTGAGAGGTTTATGTAGACATTAAATGAATCACAATAAGTTTAGTTTATTTCTTTTTTTAAACAGATTTTTTTTTACAAATGTATTATATTATTAAGTGTTTTTTAGTGTTAAAGAATGTTTCCTTTACAAAACATGACATTCTGAAAATCAAAAAGAGCAAAAGTGGAATTTGAAAAAAAAAAATACACAAATTTGTTTATGAACTAACAATATGTACAGTATTTTGGAGCATGTACTGTAATAATAGTAAAATCGAAAAATATATTAAAATCAAGTACAGTATTTTTGACAGTACATATGTCACTGCAGACAGTTAGAACACAAATACTGCTATAAAACTAAAACTTATCATTAAATGGGTTACTTTCATACACCAGCAGTTCTAGTCCCAATTGTACCAGGCCACAATAATTGCATATATATGTTCAAATATTTCCTTTATTGATGCTCTTTTGTATGGAAGAGCATTGCATTCACCAAAGAAAAAAAAACAACAGGCACCATATTTCTTAATTACGAGATCTGGATCTCATAATTACGAAAAAAGATCTCATAATTACAAGATCCGTATCTTGTAAGTATGAGAAAAGATCTCGTAATTACGAGATAACTGTAAAGGTAGCATTTAATGCCACTGCCTGGCATTCTGTGTCACTCTCGTATCCCGGGACTTCCACAGAGAGCCAATGTGTTTATTAAGCGACTGATTTTCATGGTCTGAGAGTAAGAATGTCCATTAACCATCAATGCGCTATAATAAACCAACTGTTTGTGGAATGGCTCTTTTCTTTCGGCACTTTAGCTTAATAATGTAATCAAAAAGAGCTTTAGAATGTAATAAAACTGGATTATGTGATAATCAATGCAAAATGTTTTTAAAAAATCCTTGATCATACTTTATAATAGTTTCTGCCACATTATGTAATAACATTATTACATTTTGTGCCAATTATTATAAAGGTTGCTCTTTTTAAAAAGTGATAATGTAATAACATGGCCCTTAAACAAGCCAGTGTTTGTGTTAATTTTAATCAATATGCTTCTAATAATGATCATGTTTTAGATCATAAATTTTAAACTCAATAAATGCCAAACACTTGGTCAGTTAGTTGCCTATTAAAACTCATAGATTCCTCGATATTAACACACGTCGTTTAAGGCAAAACGCTCAAAACATGTAACTTTTTTCAATGTATTGGCTTTCAGAACATAGCCATTGGTCAGTGAATTGTAGAATTACTGGCTGTATTTCATATATCAAGCTTTCAGAACAAAGGAGAATGTTTCTGTTAACACTGAATTAAAGAAGCACATGATCTAACAATTTAATGCAAATCAAGCAGAAATAAGAAAATTTACTAGACTTCATTATTTATATAGTGTTATTATGTAATGATGTAATGAAATCTGGCTTCAACATGTAATACATGAGTGATCGACGCAAAATGCAAAAAAAAAAAAAAAAAAAAAAAAAAAAAAAAATGAACGCATTTTGTAATAGTTTCTGCCATATTATAACATTATTACATGCACCGATTATTACAAAATGTGGAGGTTGTTCTTTTTAAGAATAATTATACTGTAATAATATGGCGAATGCTGTAAACGATCACAAACCAGTGTTTGTGTTCATCTTAATTAATGTACTTTTATCAACGGTCAGGTTGTAGAACCTATACATTTAAATCTTTGAAACTTTGGTCAACACCAAACTCTTCGTCATTTAGTTGCTCATTCAGCTTCACTGTTCTGATCCCTGGTCAGAAATTTTCCACTTTATAACCTACTCTGAGAAGATGCTTAAAAATCTGCTTTATTGAAACGTGAATTGCTATAGGCTAATCTGTGGCTCACAGCTCTGATAGGACATGTAATTATTATAATGAACATTTGGGGGGGTGAAATCTGCACTCTAAAACCAGTCTGCATTAAGAAGTGCCCCCTGCTGTTCAGCATTCATATTGCCCCTGCGTAACATCCTTATTGTTGGAAAATCCATGTCTTTGCCATCATAGTGGATAAATACTTTAAATGATACTAATAGGGTCGTTGATAATTATGAGATACGGATCTCATAATTATGAGAGCTTATCTCATAATTACGAGATCTTTTCTTGTAAATACGTGATCTTTTGTCATAATTATGACATCTGGATTTCGTAATTATGAGATAAGGTGCCGATTTTTTTTTTTTCTTTGGTGAATGCAATGTGCTTGCTTCCATACTTATGCAACCAACCGTGGGAAAAAAAAAATGTTTAAGCAGCAAAAGTATTGATGAAAACCATACTCACCGTTGTTGCTAATTACAAACATTAACAATTAGGAGTTTATTGTTGATCAATATAAATCCCAGTTCTTACTATGTAAACTTTTTTCATGATAACAATAAACAATATAATAATAAACCATCTCTAGCCCTATGTTTAGGCAGTTCATTAAAAATAGACTGTGGCAATTGTTGATATCTGATACAATTATCTATGGGCATCTGCACATTCTAAATAGTTTTTTTTTTTTTTGCTGTTAGTGTCTTATTAAAAATTTCTTATATAATCAGAGAGTTAAATATGGCTCTGTCAAATATTGAAGAGTCTTATTGTTAAAAACAAATCATTGTGGGGACTAAATGCTTTTTTCTTTGCTTGTAAATTGCAAGAACATTCAATAAAAGGGATTATCTCATCACTAGTGTTTCTGGACTGTCAACGTTATCAACACAACAGATTTGGGCCTTTAAACATGAAATATATAAACTCCTGTTTTAGGCTGTCTTGCCCATGACACCTGTAATATTCCATTACTCCACTATTTACAATATTCACAAACACTTCATCTTGCAAAGAAGCTCAGCAAAAGGAAACAGTGGAAGTTGACATGAAACCATTAAAGTTGCATTAGACTGAAGCTCATGGCCCCTATAGCCATGTTTGCAAGAGTAACTACTACATCACACGCTTTTGCTCTCATCAATTTTGTATGAATGCTGTGAACTTGATCAGTAGCGAATTACATATCAGATATATGCAGAGTGTGCAAGTGTCAGGATGGCTTACTTAGGCATGTGTTGTCAGTGAAGTACCGCAGGAAGTTCATACATTCCTCCTCTTGGTTTCCGCTGCCTATGCAGTTACACCATGGAGAGATGGTCCAGTTGGTGAAGCTGTTGTCAACATAGTTGGGGGTCATTTCCGTTCCTGCATTGGGGCAGCCACACATAAACAAACACGTGCCCGCATGAGAATAGTTGTGGGTCACTAATGGACAATAATGGACTACATTTATGGCAAGTAATACGTAAAATGGAACACAAAATATTAGTCAGAGGAATGGATTTGCATTGTTGGGGTTTATAGGAAACATTTTGCAATGCTTTATTTAGATGTAAAGAGGCCATTATGGTATAAATGTTTTGCAAAGCAGTTGCTCTAGGAAGTGTATGCCCTGTTAGAATCCTGCACTCCTGCTACTAACATTTTACTTTTCAAATGTCTCTCTTTGAGTCAATGCTTTCAGCAGGAGTCATAAGCATTAGATGCACTTTGTGCAATATTTTATAGGAAAACCCAGGAAGCATTGTGGCATAACATCACTTTAACCTACATGATGTATGACATATTGTGGTGAGGCACAGCCGTGTACTGAATTATGGACACTTCAGCAACCATTAAGCAGGGAAAAAACATCTTTTTTGTATAAAATTTGCATTTGCAAATCTTATAATCCCTGTGATGCCACATAATATCACCTATAGATGCTGTTTCCTGGAATGAGAAAATAGTCTGTCACTAGTCATATTATTTGCACAACATTTACTATGCTCAAACAGATGGTCGTCAAGTGTTTTAATTAAGTAAATGCTTTCTGTCTGCCTGTGCTTCCTAATTTACTTCTGGTACTCAACTGATGTCCAGTGTGCTAGCAGAGATATCAAACCAAGAGGGAAAAAAATGTAGTGTCTAGCTCTTCTGGGTGTTTGATGTGATAAAAGGAGAATGACCATACAATATTTATTTCAGAGTCTTATAATAATGCTTTGTTTAATCATAAACAGCACCTTGAAAAAATATTTATAACCCTAAACTTTTTAACCTTTGTAAAATTTCCACCACAAACATAAGTGTAGTTGTTGGGATTTTATGTGACAGACAAAGACAATGTGGTGAATATCTGTGAAGTGGAAGAGAAGGGATACACTGTCTTTGGATTAAAAAAAACAAAACACTAAAAGTGTGGCACTGATTTGTATTCAGACTCCCTAAATCAATATCTTATAAAACCACCAACATGGCTAAGATTGGATGAAAAGGTTATGTGAACATCCTTTTTCAGGTTACGCCACAGATTCTCAATTGGATATAGATCTGGACCTTTGACTGGACCGTTCGACATATAAATCATTTCTCTTTAGCTCTGGTTTTATGTTCAGAGTTGTCCTGGTAGAAAGTGAACCTCCATCCTAATCTTAAGTCTGTTACAGCCTCTGTAATTTTATTTTAGGCTGTCCTATTTGCCATCTTCACATGAACTCTAACCAGTCCACTGTCCCTGCTGAAGAAAAACATCCCCACAGCATTATGCTGCACCAGCAGGATTTGTGGTGGGGCTCTGGTTAAGATTCCCTTTCCCAAGCAGCCAGATGATGGATCAAACACTGCTCTGTGATATGTCCAAAGCTTGGCATATTGTTCTACAAACCTAACTGCTTTAAAATTTCACCCTCACCTGGTGTGTTTCTTGGTCCTTTCTTTGCTATTTGCTCACCAATTTTCACTTGTAAACCTCTGAGGCCTCAGAGAACACCTTAACACTTGCCAAAAGTATGCTCTATTTAATAATTAGGTGGTGTCTGAAGGCAATGGATTGAACTAAGTCTTATTTAGAGGTATCAGCGTAAAGAAGGATGCATCTAAATCCTTTCCGCCAATGCTGATAAAGAAAGAACATAAATTGGACAGCTTGAAAAATCTCCTGAAAACCAGTCTTTACTCTTTGGCTCTCAGTTCTAGAAAAGTTTAGATATCCTGACGTAAAACCCCTGTATTTAATTTTTTTTCTTAGAAACTGGAGTAGTTATTTCAGCTTAATTCTTATATATTTCAATTTAGATATTTTATCTCTATCACCACCTATTTGCATTTTAGTATTCACAGATTAAGCTACTTGGGTGGTTCTAAAATATTTGAAAGAAAACGCTGCTTGGGAAGCGGAAATTCCTAGACACAATAATACTTGACACACAATTGGCTGGCATTTGCAAAACAACCAATCCAGAAGCAGGATCCGTATTCCTTGACTCTGGTTGACTGTACTCCCAAGAGATGAGACAGGGAAGACTGTACGCATTAGCTTCTGCAGTAGAGCGAAGCTCACTGTGCTATTAATACATATTAAGTTATATTTGGTGTTTGATTTTAGAGGGAGTCTCAAGTATTCATAGATTTTAGCTATCCGTGAGCGGCTATGGTCCCTAATCCCCTCGACAATCAGGGATCCAATCTATATGTTTTTTGATCGTTTCACCTTATGTTTCAGCACTTTGGTTCAACTAGTGTGGTTGTGCTTTATAAATAAATTGACATTGATATACGTCAATTCTATATACATATAGAATTTATTTGTAAAAGAATTTGAAAACTATGCATCATTTTCCTTCCATATCATAGTGATGCACAGCTTAGATAAAGTCTCATTAAAATACATAAAGTTTGTAACATTAAAAAATATGAAAAAGTTCTACAGGTATAAATACTTTTGATGCTTTATCTGATCTTCACTCAGACCTTTTCTCAAACTCACAGATTCTGAAACCACCACGTCACTTGTAGCCATGTACTCACCGATGAGCCTTGCATAAGAATTCAAACAGGCTTGGTGATTGTCTTGGTTGGGACAGGTTCCCACAGTGTTCGGAGTCATCCAACAATTTGTTATGTAGTCAGCCAGTCTAGACCTACAGAGAGAAAAACAGTGGCAGGAGCTTGAGTGCATGAAAGAGAAACACACAAACATGCAATACTGAATTGAATCTTTGGCACCGTTTCTACTAAAGCGCAGATGCCAGTTATGACGAGTGAAATTATAAGCGACATCTGTTTTCTGGTTGGTACAACAGGTGCTCTGAATAGCAACCACTTCTCACTGATGCATGACTTCCAACAAACTACCAGCTATCTTCTTATCTTTCTACTGCGATCTCAGTGGTAGTGCATCTATATGAAGGTTTCTTGTTACCCAGGACATCAGATTTAGGTTCTTGTAACTTTATTTATACCTGGAGGTAAATTTGCTCTACAGAAAAACAGTACATACAGCATCTTACCTCAGTTTTAAAACAATAAAACAGGGCAAAAAGATATAATCGTAATGGACTTGTGATAGAAAAGATATGCAAAACATCATTAGTTAATAGATTAGAAGTGTAAAAGCTAAATATCAAAAGCACTTGTACCTCTAGAAAAACTGGTAATATTAATCAGATTTAAGCATCATCTTCTACATAGTAGTACTTCCAATAGTACCAACAAATCTATTTTTATACTGTTGTGTTCTGGACTTAGAGATAAGAAACCTCTCTCTGGAGGAAGAAACTAAAACTTCACCTTCCAAAGAGTGGGAGTCACTTCATAAAATAGATCCAGCTACACATTGTGCCTGCTTCATGAACAGGGGTGCTGGATACAGTTGAGGCTCACCAATCAGCTGACTACACCACTTCTCAACTGTCTCTCAAAATTCACTCTCACCACAAGGCGAAGGAACGGTTAAGAAATAAGTTGCGCTTCAATGTGTTTGTGATAAGAGTGTTAAGCCTGTGTGGGCCCCCAGGGTGGCATTGCTAATCCACTTAGCTAGGTGTAGGGGTAAAAATGTATGCAAAGTTGCCCTGCCTGTGCCGGTTACATCACGGCTGCTCACAATTAGTACACATTTGTCTCTTTTCCTTCCATGCGTCATGAGTCATTCACCCTGGCCTGGTGTGACCGCTCTTTTCAGCCTGCAGTTCAAAGGCACCTTAAAGCCCCCTAGGTTGTTTCACTGTCAGTTAACAGGAGCTCCCAGACAACTCTATGGAAACAAGAAGAGGTTTTAGTGATGGGCTTAGGTGAATTACGTTAATTACAATCATTCTGATGTTATTTCCAATTCACAATGTCAAAAACTGGATCCTCAAGCCAAACATTGTAATAAAAGGTTTTAGTTTTACTTTGCAGAAAAGGATGGTCTATTTACATAAAGAACCCCTGCATGATTGTAGCAAATGCTGAGAACTTGTCCGTTTCACTAGAAGCAGGTTTTTTAGCCAACCTGACAAAGCACTTTTGCTTCTTTTAACTTGTAACTATCATAGATATGGATAGCCACAATAGTTACAAGTGAAAATTCATATCATATCCTCATCCATATCCATATCAAACACATAACAATTCAGGTTTTATTTATGGTCCATATTTCTTGTGGTTGCTCCTCTTTTAGCTGAGTCACTGTGCAGCCATAGCATTAAAAAATGTAGAAAAGTGCCTTTGTTTGTGTGTGTTTATTTTGTAAAAATATCCATAAGATTTTGAGAAATTCTGAGAAAAGACATTAAGTCTTGTCCTAATAGTATTGGAAAAGTTACTCCAAGTCTGATACTGTCACGCTTTAGTTAGTGCAAAACATTGGCTGATGCCTTTACCACATTCTGTTTAAAACATTCATTATCAAAAAGCACCAACAAAGTGCTGATGTTGCAAATGACAGTGTATCATAATTATGTAAAAAGACAGAATATTAATGTCATAGACATTTGCATGAAGCCTTGTCTTTAAATATGCATTGTATTGTGGTGGCACAGCTTAATCACTTATTCATCATTTTTTTCACCATTTCCACAAGTTTCTGTTGTAATTGGATAAGATGGAGAATGCATTGTAATGATGAGACTGTCTCTGAATGCTTATCAGATAACATGTAATCTTTTGGTTCAGCAGAAAGTACACTGTTATTTACAAAAGTTAGAGAAACAACATGTGCACACATAATATATGTAGACCAGCATTTGGCTAAGGGGTAATAAAAAAGACAGAAAGACAGTACTCATGTATCTATCTGTTGATGTCTTTTCATTTTCTGTCACTGTTGTATAGGCTTGGATGGTCCAGCAACAATCAACCCAGATAGTTTGATGACATGACAAGTGGTACAAATCAGAATCAAAGAAAACTAGACATATACTTGACTCTATGTCTTCCTGCAAATACTAATAAATACACAAACAGCTTAGCTTAAAATCATTCATATCCCTTGTAGATTTAGATATAAAGTCCAATATATATATATATATATATATATATATATATATATATATATATATATATATATATATATATATATATATATATATATATACACACACACACAAACAGTAGTGTAAAGTGCTTTGGGGTTCTCTGGACTAGATAAAGTGCTAAACAAGTATATGCCATTTACCATTTTACCATTCTCATTAAATTGAGAAGTTGTTTTCGGACCGGCAATGACACAGGTATCTCCCAAAATATAATGAGAATGTATAGGGGCTATCATTGTGCAAAAAAAGTTTCTGTTTTTATTTACATTTGTCCAAAAGTATTCATATTCTTCTCAATAATCAACAAAAAAGCAGTAATGGCTTTACTGCTTTGCAAATCCTTCTAATAATGCTAAAAAGGTTTTTTCATATCTAGTGGTTTCATTCATTTTCCATTCATTTTCTGGGATGAGCTCCAAATCTTTGAGGTTGGAAGGAATCATTGCTATGTCCTTCACACTACCACCAGTGGACTTCAAACACAGCACCCACAGGCCCTCTTTCTGATCTCCGGACACTTTAATCATGTCACCCTGTCCTCCACTCTACCAGTCTTCACCCAATATGTCACCTGCCACACCAGAGATGACAAAATCCTGGATCTGCTTTCCGCCAACACCAAGGAGGCATACAGTTCATCACCTCTCCCTCCTCTGGGGGGTTTGATCACAACCTGGTTCATGTCCAGCCTCTATATAAACCTCTGGTACACAGAGAACCAGCTGTGACATGCACAGTGAAGAGATGGTCTGAGACTGACGATGCTGTGAGGGACTGTTACAGCTCCACTGTGTGGGAAGAGCACTGTGCTCCTCATTGGGAGAACATCGAAAGCATCACAGACTGCATCACGAACTATATCAACTTCTGTGTTGACAACACCGCGTCCACCATGACAGTATGGTGTTTCTCCAATAACAAGCCCTGGATCAACTCTGAAATAAAGGCTCTCCTGAAGGAGAAGAAGAGAGCCTTTAAATCAGTTAACAAGGAGGAGCTGAGAGCTGTGCAGAAGGAGCTGAAAAGGACAAGTAGGGATGAAAAAAGTACCTACAGGAAGAAGATGGTGGATCAGCTACAGCGCAGTAACATCAGTGGAGTATAGAGAAGTTTGAAGTCAATTTCAGGCCACAAACCAAAACCCTTAGGTTGCAGGAGACTTAGGGCAGGTAAATGACTTGAACCCGTTCTTTAACAGGTTTGATCAGTCATCCACCCCTCCCCCAACCCATTCATCTGTAACTACTGCCAACTTTTCTTGTCAGGACTTCACATCTCTCAGCTCGCAGCCATCATCCACCCCCTTAACTTCAGAGGCCTCCTTCCCACAGCCTCCCTCCCCCACCTCCATCTTGTCCCTTTCATCATGAAGACCCTCGAGAGGCTGGTCCTAAAATGTCTGCACCCCCTAGTGACGTCTTCATTGGATGTGCTGCAGTTCACCTACCAGCCTGGCATCGGGGTGGATGATGCCATCATCTACCTCCTGCACCAAGCTCTGACCTACCTGGAAAAACTTGGAAGCTCTGTGAGGATCATGTTCTTTGATTTCTCTAGTGCTTTCAACACCATCCAGCCAGAACTTCTGAGGGACAAGCTGAAGCTGTCAGGAATGGGCCACCACGTATCCCAGTGGATACTGGACTACCTCACTGGGAGCCCATAGTATGTGAGGACACAGGGCTGTGTCTTTGACAGGTAGGTCTGCAGTACGGGGGTCCCTCAGGTCTCCTCCTGTCACATGTTAATGTGCCCCTGGGCAAAGTACTTAACCCCAAGTTGGCTACCGATCAGTACATATATGTGTGACTGAGTGAATGTGACTTTAGTGCAGCGGTCTCAAACTGCATTCCTCGAGGACCAGAGTCCTGCAACTTCTAGATGTGTCCCTTGAAATACATGGTGAAACTGCCACACTAGCATGCAGTCAAACTCCACAGAGCTCTGCTAATGAGCTAATATTGGAGCAAGGTGTGCTGAAGCAGAGAGAAATCTAAAAGTTGCAGGACTCTGGCCCTCAAGGAATGCAGTTTGAGATCACTGCTTTAGTGTAAAGTGGTTTGAGTGGTCAGTATGATTAGAAAAAGCACTATATGAATTCAGTTCATTTACTGCCTGATGTTTTTATTGAGGATCTTGCTGTGGTCTAATTACTTCAAGATGCAATTTACTTAGATAAGGTTGCTGGTCCTATTGACTGAGCAACTCACCACCAAAAGTATTATGTTTCCATCACCGTGCTTGACCATATGGATGGCGTTCTATGGTATTAATGCTTCTCCTTTCTTAACAGCTTAAAAAAGGTGACTAGACCTGAAAAAACAGTTGATCAACACTAGTATATGAGATGGCTCCCAAAATCTTAACTGACTGTGGAAATGTCTTTGCCTCCAGACTCTGGGCCATTGATTTGCAAAAGAAATGGTAAAATTACTTTCACAAGAAAAGAGAACTTTGGACCATTGAGCAACAGTCCAGTTTTAGTTGTCTTAAGTTCATGTAAAAGGCTTATTATGTTGTCTGTGATTCAGGAGTGATCTAACACATGGCCTGTGACCAGTGTTTCTCATGTCCTGGATTTCCTTCCACTCAGTTTTCCATTAATATCTTTGAGCAGCCATTCTCTTCGACAATGACCTTTTGTGGCTTACCATCCATGTGGAGGGTGTCAGTGACTGTCTGCCAAACAACTGTCAAGTCATTAGTTCTTTTGTTACATTTCTGTGTTTAAAATCCTTATTCATTAGTTTTATGTATAATTCTTACATAAAATAAAAAATAAATGAACAAAATGTATCTCTTGTTGTGTAATCAATCTATATAAAAATGAGCTTGACTTTTTAAGTCAAATTACTTAAATCAATTAACTTTACAGTGGTATTTAATTTACTGCGACGTACCTGTGGAAAGAACACCTGCATACATAATATAATTTATTAGAGACCAACACACTATTTCACTACATGCTAAGCATGTATATCAGCATGACAGAGGGTTTTTTTTCAATGTGACTGCCACACTGGCTTGGACAATCCAGCCAAAAATGCCACTCTGATCCATGTGATTACTTCATCCATTCTTTACAGATAAACCCAAGAAGACTCTTGTCATATGTTGAGAAAACTGGACATATGCTTTGTTCTTCTGTCCTGCTGGAAATACTAACAGACATACAGATGTGCATGCACTCAAAGACAATCAGGCTGACATACAAAACCAGAATACATAATTAATTATATAACAAAAAAATCATAAAAGTGTCCCTCTCAACACATGCCCTCCTTACTCAGAACCCCTTTCTCACTCATCTGTATTCAGAGTAAAAAAGCCACTTGTGCCCACAGTAATCCAACAATGATAAAAAAAAAGTAGAACAGGCAGAAAAAAGAGAATATTTGGCTGTGCCTAAACAAAGCAACCTTTAAAAGCACTTTTTTCATTTTTCTTATTATAAAGAGGAAATAAAAGGTCTTTAACTTTTGTGTGAACACAGAATGTAAATGTCAGATTTGTGCACATACAGAATAGACCACAAAGGATTAAAGAAACCGAACGAGCACAAGTTTCTTTTTAGCTGCCGAGCTCTTTTCGACAATGACGGCTTAAAAACAGTAATTTAAAGTTTAGAGAGGTGTCCTGAGTGTTCAGACAATGGCGTTCCAACACCAGGATTCGGTGCATTTCATGGCTTCCACGGACTTTCCATTATATCTCGGCAAAGCGCCTCTCGCTGCTGAAATTACAGGCTGTCTAGCTCAACTGAGTTTTATGGTCATTTCAGCCACTCAGCCCCCAGGGAAGTGGCAGGGGGAGCCCCCACAGAGGTAGACTTCTTTCAAGCAACCTGACACTTTAAACACAGTCATCCGGGTGAGTGCTGAGTGCCTGTCCATCCTGCTTGGCAGTAATAGAAAACTAATGGCTTTTTCTATGGATTCTTATTCCTATCACTTGATGGCCATGACAAACAATGCGACTTAAATCAGATGAGTGTCAGTCCTGGAAACCATTTCCTCAAGATGGAGGAGAGGCAAGAAGAAAAACTGTTATCAGACTTCATTTAAAACAGTTTATTGGGAATCCTATCTCGTTTGGAGACCTTTCTTCAGTCCTCTTTCCAGAAATATGAGCTTCTCTGCAGATGATAATATCAGTTGAATGTTAAGTTGCAGCTGCTGAGTCTTATCACTTTTCTCAGTCTTCAATCTAAAGAGGCTTTACAAGCCATATCTCATCTACATCAGGCATAACAATATGCCCCAAACAATAACAGCCAACATAATAGCAGCTACATGAAGCAAATGGGAGAGAACAAAACATGTTTGTTTCTTCTCTGACCTCTTCCTCATCCACTTCCCTTTCTTTCTTTTCGTTTGTGCACCTCTGACCTTATCTTTCTTCGCCTTCTCTCTTGTTGTCACTTTCGCTTCAGATGCTCTTGTGAATTTGACCCCAGTTCACACAACATGACCCAGTGGTCATTTAACATCTAATGAAAAAACAAACAATGGGTTTAAAAAAGATGAGATTTGAATGTTTTTTCAACAGTGTTTACCCTAGATTCTGCATCACGCCTTAAAATGTCATAAAAAAATAAATCCAACAATCTGTACAACATAGCTCTGACTTGGTGAGAGGAGCATTGTGAATCTTTTGACAGTCTTCAGTGTCTTTGGCTTTATTTATCTGCACCTGTGTTGCTACTGATGACCTTGTGACTTTGGTTAAAGGTGATTGTCTGTTTTATCCAAAAGCTATTTTCACTTCAATGTTTCTCGACAAAAAAAACAAAACTGCCATCTGTATCATCTCTGCTCTCACTGGGATTCCCCGGTCAATAGTCTTAAAGATGGCATTCAGTCAAAAAAGAAGATAGCTTAATGTGTAGCACAATATTTTCTTCCCTTACTCAGTTGGAACCAAACAACAAAAATAGACTAAGTTTACTGTATTATTAGTGTAAAAATCCAAATTAAGAGTGAATCTAAAAGGAAAATTTAACTAAAGTCAATATATTTTACAAAGATGTAGGAAGTATTCACACAAAAGTTGATGTCAGGGTGTTTCTTATCTTAGCTTCAGCTTTTCGGGAAAGATATTCCACAAGTTTGGGAATGTGTTTATGGAAATTTTTATACGTTCCTCCAGAAAATAAATTTGTGAGGTTAAACACTGATGTCGGTTGAGAAGACTTAACACTCTGTATCACCTCCAGGTTATCTCAAAAGTATTCTGTAGGGTTAAGGTCAGAACAATGCATTATTCCTTACCAGCATCCCTCACTCATGTCTTTTTGGACTTGGTTTGTGTACTGGTGGACAGTCATCTCTGGAACTGAAAGGAGCCATTCTCAAACTGTTCCCACAAAGTAATAAACATGAAATTATTTAAAATGTTTTGGTATGCAGAAGCATTAAGAGTTCCTTACAGTTCTGATAAGGGGCTGAGCCTAACTGGCATGCTGAAAAACCTTTGAAAAAAGGTAATGTTATGCTGGAGTAGGTGGAGAAAATTCATTGTATTTTATGGAATATCAAGTCCTGTCATGCACAAAGTATGTCCCGGTTTGAATAGCGCGTGTGTATTGGGATCAAGGCTGCAAAATTCACAGAGTCCAACTATAGAGTATAACTGCAAAAGTAGTGAGATACACTGGTTTTGTTTTGGGGGTATTTTGTTTAGTTTTAGTCTTTTTTCCAATATTTGAGGATCAGCTGATGCTTCATGAGTGTCCCCAAGTGGTGATTAATCTGAAAATAGGTCATACCATCGTTTTACTTTCAGTTTCAAGCCTCTGAAGAACTGAGTTAATCTTCATCAGCACAGACAGCATTTAGATCCTCTTCCGTAAGATTAAGTAATATCTCTTTGTCATTATTGTGACATTTGAATTGCAGTTATGTAAATGTTGCTGGGGTACATATGTTTAGCAAACATTTTTTTGACATGTCCAAAACATATGTGGCAGCCTGGCATAGCTGGGGATCAAGTGGTGTATGCTCGATGGTTAAATCCATGGGCAGGTGGTTTCTTAGGACATCATGTCTTAGTAAAATGCAAGGCAGTTGCTAAATAGTGTGATAAGGGTGTAACAGATACATTTTGCCAAGCAAACGTTTTCCCAAAATAAAAAAAACCCTATTAAATTACATGCAACAGAATAAGGCCCAATGAACAAATTGTGTGCTGTGAATGGATGTTATAAAAACTTTTAAGTTTACATCAAATCTGACTATGCAACAAGCACAATGTCAGATCAAATCTGAAGCCAGGTGTTCCAAAACACACCCACTAGTATTACTGAAATGAATGCCTATTGGCTGCATGGCTAGATTTGTAAAAGAAAAAAAGTTTTTTGTTTTATTTATTTAAGGCCTTTCTGAACTCCCTAAATATTATTGTCCATCAGGGAAAGCATAGGCATAAAACTAATGGATGATATTCTCTTAAAAGGATGGACAATATGCCCATAAATTATGAATAATAATTTGCAATTAAATAACTCCTTCCTACATAGAGAAAAAAAAATAAACATTTTAAATGCTGCAGTTTGCAGTGAAGGTTTATTCAAACAAAACAAAAAAAAAAACGTTGAGGCCTCATTCCACACATTCACAACCACAAATTGACCTTTCAATGGATAAGTAAGACACTCTACTGATAATGTTTCATGAATAATACATATGGAAGAACTGAAAGAAAAGACTGTAAAGGAAAGGACAACGTCTGGTCAGTAAAGATTTTCTGCAAACCCATGTTCTCTTTGAGATTACTGTTAGGAAAGTAAATAGGCATATACTAATCTGTGTAATAAAACAAAAGGCACCGGTCTATTTCCAGCCTCATTCCTCTCACTACTTCAATTCCACTATCATTCTTTTTTCATTCTATCCCTTTATACTACTCTCATTTGTAGCCAGCAAGCTAAGCATGTCTCCAGTGAAGGCGATGTCTGATTAAAAGCTACAGACTGCAGAAAACTGAACTATGTATGAGAAAAAAGGTCACCATTTGACATATGCTTTGCTTGCAAAAAAAACAGAGCTTAGCACTATCAGAAAAGAAACACTTTGATAACTTGTAATGTAACCAGTGGGGGAAAAATGGTTCTGGCACTGCCTTGAGCATCGTCCTTTAAAAGGTGAGCAAGAAAAATATCCTGTTTGTATGAGTGATTTTATTCCACTGTCTGTTTTGACGTTATTTTCATATTAAGTCTTGAGGCGTTTGGGGTGGGAACAATGGCAAAAATAGAATTTGATGCTAATTTGCAGGACAGGTTGACCTGTCCTAGTTAGCTTAGGAGAGTATTTGTGCAAGTATTAGATTTCTATTCATGAAGGGCGATGAATTTAGATTTAAATTAGCAATAATCTATAAAAAATATTACTCACAATAGAACCAATGGCTATGGGATACAAATCCCAGTTTAACTCTGGTTAATAAGGAGTTCTTTAAGGTAAGTAAAATGTGTGAAACTCCACTTTTGCTTTTAAGTTTTCTGTTGAATCCTAAAACCTAGTTGCAAAACTAAAACTGGGTTTGTTTGTCATAGAGTTTCAGTTGTACTCTCATCTACATCAAGATCCTAGTTCACAGCTAGAAGTTCTGTCTCTGTTAGGATCTTTTTATGCAAAGTCTGAATGGTTATAATAAATTATAAAAAAACTCCCACATTTTTCCAATCATGTTTTCTTACCATCTTGACAATTTTTCTGTGAATTTGAGGAAAAAGGAAAAAGGTTTTGTGAGCCATGTCAAAAATAGCCATCACAAATTATGAGATGCAGAGGCTTCAGTTTTAGAGAGTTTCACATTGTGAAAACATTCAGAGAGGTAAGATCTTTATTTATACAGGTCAGTCCCATTGAGACACAAGGTCTCATTTTCAAGAGAGACCTACTATTTTTTTTTCTTATTTTTCTGGTGTTAACTGGATGAAAGTTTACTTGTGCTATGCACCTACTTAAATATCAAAAGACCCGTTACTGTTTATACTGTGTTATAGTTACGACACTTTGTTCCTTCTTCCCTAAGGTCTCATTAGGAACCACTTCACCTTCTAGTTAGTCATGTGTTACATGATCGGTACAGCTAAACTCTGAAAGCATGTGTAACTTCCAGTGCAGTTCCAGATGAACACATACATACTGTGTATTGTCATTTCAGTTTCATTCTGAAAATTGAATTCACCTTCATTAAACTACTGCATGAAAACACAGCCTGTGACATCGTAGTCAGAAAACTGGCAAGTAACAACTAGCTGTAAGCATGAGTGTTGATTTAGCAACTTAGGAATCCCATATTATAGTATTTAGTGTGCAGAATTAGTAAAAGACTGATGATCAAATTTAGCCTTTATGAGTTGGGTGATTAGAAATGATTTGCTTAATTAGGTCTGAACTTGTATTCATGGTGTGTGTTTTCATATCAAACATTGTAAAAATACTGTATGCTATGGCGTTGTGGCATAAAAAAAAAAAACAGGTGTGCAAAATTATAACGATTTCTTCCGTTCAACAGTGCTATCAAAAAGCATAAGCATATTTCCAGAGTTCTTATGTTTTTTTTTTTTTTTATTCTCTGTCACATTAAAATGTTCTAGTTTGTTAAGCAAAATTTGAATATTAGTAAGTAGTAATTTCCAAAATGTGGATTTCAAATGATGATTTCATTTATAAAAGGGAAAAAAAAGATATCCAAACAAAGCTGGATGTATTTAGAAAAGTAATTAAGTCCGGAAAGGGTCACAAAGTCATTACTAAGGATTTAGGTCTCCAGTGAACCACAGTGAGAAAAATTGTCCAAAAACAGAGAAACCATGGAACAACAATGAACCTTCCCAGAAATACTGGGCCCACCAAAATTACTCCAAGAGCAATGACAGTTCATTGAAGAGGTCACAAAAGAACTCTTAACATCATCTGAAGCACTGCAGACCTGCAGGAAAGAAAATGGGCACAGATTACATCTATGGTGAGTATTGAACACAAAGTCCCTTCTTACATTTGCCAAAAAAACATATCTTGGTCATCCCCAAACCCTTGCAAAAGTTTTCATACACTGAGCGTAAGTTGCGTGTAAAACTAAAAATCCTAAGTGCCTAAACAGCAGGTTACTGGGCTCCTTCAATTCTGAACATAATTTGAAAGCATCAGGTTGAATCCAGATATTTCCAACCCATGATGGGAGCTCTAAGCCTGAGGTTCTTACCCCATCTAAAATTAATAAGAGAAGAAGTCTATTTGGCTTTGATTTAAGCACTTAAAAGTGTCATGTCCTGGATCAGTGAGAATCTACACTATCATCAAACACAACATTTCAGACAAAACACATACCAACAGTCACCCATGATAGTGGCATAGATGGTGTGATAGTATGAGGCTGCTCTGCTGCTAAAGGACTTGGACTTGTTATGACTGAAAGAACCAGGAAGTCCACTCCCTTTCAGAAAATCCTGAAGGAAAATGTCCAGGCATCAATACGTCACCTTAAGCTCAAGCGCATCAGGGTTATGCAGCAGGACAGCAAGCCAAAGCAAACCAGCAAGTCCACAGCTAAAAGGTTTAAAAAAAACTATCACAAAATGACAGTTTTTGATGTAAAGCTGATGTTTGATGGAAGCTTGAAACAAAATCCAATAGAGATAGGGTGACATGACTTTAAATAGGTTCTTCATGCTAGAAAACGTTCCAGTGTGGCAGAATTCAAACAATTCTGCAAAGAGGAATAGGTCAAACTTCTTCCTCAGTGATCTAAATGACTCATTGCCAGTTATCGCCCATGCTTGATGGCGGTACTATGATGTAAAGTCATCTACAAGGTTGTACGTTTTTAAAATTGTAAGTTATGTGTAAAAAAAAAACCCCACACATCTTACAATATACATGTTATTTATCAAAAGATGATGTAAAAATTGAAAAATTGAGAATTATTTGAAAATTTAGGTATTACCAACTACTGTTTAAAAGCAGATAAGCAGAGTGTTGTGCATCAGAATAAAAGGCCACTTTGTTCATGCTGGTACAAGAATTTGCTTGCGTAAGTGTTTATGGTAGAGCAATAGTTGCCAAATATTTTTGCTACTAAACCCCCAAAAAACAATGGAAGACCCTTGTGACTGCAACAATCAGTTAAGCAATTAATCTACAAAGTCAACAAGTGCATACAATGAAAACCAAAACAGCAGCAACACAACATATTATTGTTCGCTATCTGTAAATGCTGTTTATCATCTAATGCAACATTTAAAGGATAAAACATACTTTCACTATTATAATTTTTGTTATCTGGTTTGATTTCTAAATTGGATCCCTAGAAGCCACTCTTGAATCATGGTTCCAACTTTGAGAACTGCTGAACTGAAATCATATATCATCTTTATAATCAAAGCAGATGATAAATCCTTTGAAATCCACAACCAAGTTTTGGTTGATTATCAATAGCTCACCACTCTTCAGAGATCCAACCATGTTAGGCTGTATGTTAGGCTGAGAGGTTGGGGCAGAATTAGCAGCCTGGTAATACTCCAAGGCTTCTCACAAGTGAAAAAGCACTAACGTGTCTGAGTGCAAGTGTATGTGAGAGAGAAAAAGTGATGAGAAACTGATGATAAAAGTGCAGCAGCCTCCAGATTTCTTTCAGATTTATCTCAGAAGCTATACAGAGTAACGTCATCTGGGCCAGTCTTTCTCCCCACACGGTTCCCCTCAGTGGGGACTTAAGTTGTCAAATACAAGAGAACAGACTGTTGAGTTAGGGCACTGTGTGTGTGTGTGTGTGTGTGTGTGTGTGTGTGTGTGTGTGTGTGTGTGTAAGATATTACCCAATAGATTTTCAGCAAGCAACATCAACCTGCTCCTGTATATCTCCCAAACTGGGTCAGCTTACCTGTACACTCATTGATTGTTTCTCACCTACCTACTGTGAAAACCAGGGGCCAAATAACTCAATCAAAGAGTGCTCAGTGATCATGTTGAGCGGGGGTAAATGAATCAAAGATAGAAGTGTTGTATTGATCTTCCAGAGAATCAATACAGTACAAGTACGAATACAGCTCAATGCTCTTTGGGTTTGCTTTTATCGGGCATGTCTTCCGTAAACTGACATGGGAGAGGATGTGTCTGTGCATTCATGCCCAAACATTCATTCACGCACACAAACTTACACGCCCATTTCTGACAGAACAGAAAAGCAAAGATAAACATGAAATTGGACAATTGCAAACAGAGAAATGCTTTCTTTTAGTTTCTGCAGGATTATGGAAGGCAGCTCTGTAATAACTGAAGCAGAGGAACAACCAGGTGTTAGAAATAGCTGCTGCTCCATTTAATACTTGTTCTCTGTCCATCTAGACTCCACAGTAAGCCAACAATCACCTCCACAGAGACCAAGGAGAGAATGAAATCTTCTTGTGCAATATGCCACCCAGGCCCTCGCCAAAATTGTATAATTGAAATCTTTTCAAATATTTGCTCCATCTGGAACAATCTAAACCTTCTCCAAAGGTGAAATCAGAGCCAATTTGGCAACAAGTACTCTCAAGGTATACTTTTTGAAGGCCTTTACTTCAGTTAAGATGATTAAATAGCAGCTATTTCCAAGTATAATACTGACATAAAATAAAAATGGAATGAATGCACCGATCAGTCAGCAAGAGATAGAAAACAGTTTCCTTTTGATCATGCTCTAATCAGTAATTGGTGAGTTAAAACTGAAAAATTAGATTTTCATTCCTGTTCAATAAATGCACCAAAGAGGTCCCAAATTTTCAATTGTTAAACACATTGTTTGACATCATGTAATCTGATGCATTTTTTAAAAAGTGAATAAAAATCAGATACATACTTAATGCATAAAGAGGGGTTATCTCGTAACTCTTGTCTTTATCAAGAAACCTGCAGCATTTTTTTTTTTTATGTGGTGGAAAAAAATATATAAATGAACAAAAAAGAAAATGCATTGGACAGAAACTGTATCAGCTAAGAAAACTTTCATATCCTGAAGTAGGTATGCATTCTAAAATCTGTTCCACTGGGGATGCTTTTCACTGCAATCCCATCTGTACATGCATGTGTTGCACAGAGCAGTAATGTACTGTATAAAATAGCCTGTAGCATCTATTGCAAAAACCCATAGCTGTTTGAACAAACTGCTGACCTCCAACTGACTGCAGTAGCCCACATTGATTCTAAGTACACCCCCCGCCTACACACACACACACACACACACACACACACACACACCTGTCTTCCTCTGCCTCTCTATCTCATTATATATATCCTTTCCTCTTCCCATTCCCTCTACTCTCTTTAGTAATCTGTTGTTCTCAAATAAAATGGGTCTGGAAATATGTATCCTCTTTTTTTAGTTGGCCAGGTATCTCTAGGGGAAAGTAAAGGCCTGTCACTGAATGATCCTCCCTTTGCTTATACCAACAGAGAAGTAAAAAGGGGCCTCCGAAAGTTTACTCAAGTCCTGTACAGTACTTTGTTGAGGTTTAAAGTTTAATGTTGTTTCTATTGTAGTTATGATCCTGATTGCTCAAAGCATTTTATAATGATGTCCGTTTCTGAAACATGCTACAGTGGATGTAAAGGTGTTAATACTCTAACATTATCCACACATTTCAATATATTTAATAAAGATTTCATGTATTGGACCAACACTAAATTGAAAAACTGTGCAAACGTATTCAGCCCCTTTTACTCTTTTATAGATAAACTAGTGAAACCAATTGTCTTTAAAAGTCTTATAATTAGCAAATAGCATCTATACAGGTGATCTGATTTCAGTATAACTACATCTTTGACTGATACTTTGAGATATTTGTTGTGTATTGATGCTATATAAATAAACTGAATTGAACTGTGAGAGTTTGTTAGAGGAAAAACAGAGACCAAACAGCATGATGAAGACCAAGGGACCCATCACACAGGTCAGGAATAAAGTTATGGAGAGGTTTAAAGCAGGGTTAGATGGAAGAACAAAATGGTTGGAAGTGCTTTTTTAGATGAAACCAAAACTGAGTTTTTAGGCTTATAAGTAAAATGGAGTGCAGGGTGGAAACTATAACCCTGAACACACGATCTTCAACATAAAACATTGTGGTGTGTGATGGCCTCAACCACACATTGTGTAAAATCAGTCCACACACTCACCTTCATTATTTTGCTTGCAGTTAAGTTTGTGTTAGTAAAGCAATTTGTTCATTTCTTTAATTAAATCTAAAAATGAGATTTTGAAAACCACACAGTACTATTATGTAAATTCTTAATGTTTTCTGTTATAAATTATGCTTCTTTTTTTTCCCCTTGGGTTGCTGGGTTTGGGGAGTTGTCTGTTTCCTGTAATGGCAAGAGGCGTGGCCAAGGGCAGAGAACTTTGACAGCACAATGCCAGCTAAACAGGACCAACCATTTGCTAGGCAGCAATGGGTTGTTTTGGGTTAGTTAGAGTATTTGTTCTTAGATAATATTGATGTGTAGTCTTGTTTTGCCTATTTGTGTAAATGGTTTGGCCAAATCACTACATAAGTTAGCCTCTTGCGTCTTTGGGCAGGTCAGTTTTGTAAGTTAAGTTGTGTATCTTTTATTTGCTGAGTTAATATTTTGTGAAACACTTTTTGAGTAGTTATATTTAGTTTACCTCTTTTATGGGCCCATTAACTGTATTTTGACCTTTGTCATTTTTGAACCTTTTTTGGGTATAATAAAGACCCAATTCAAAGACATTTTTCTTTGTCCTCTATGCCTTTACTGCTTGGCCCCTTACATGGTGGCAGTATCATGCTGTGGGAATGGTGTTTTCAGCAGTGATAGGTAAGCTGTCAGAAATGATGGGAAGATGGATAGAGCAAAGTACAGGACTATCCTGAGGGGGAAAAAAAACAAACTTTTAGAGGCTAGAAAAGACTTGAGACTGGAGTTCAGGGTTATTTTTCAGCAGGACCACGACCCCAAACATACAGCTTGAGTCACAATGGAATGGTTTAGATCAGGGGTCTTCAAATCCAGGCCTCAAGAGTCAGTGTCCTGAAACTTTTAGATGTGTCTCTGTTTCATCACACCTAAGTCGAATAATGTAGTCATGAGCATTCTGAGGAGGAAATTTAGTCATTTGATTGAGGTGTGTTGGACAAGGGACACTTGACAATATATTTTCACAGATGCTCTTCATCTAATTTGACTGATCTTAAACTACGTTGCAAAGAAGACTTAATAGAAATTTAAATCTTAAGACATAATATCACTGATAGAGACATACCCCCAAGACCTTCAGCTGGAATAGCAGCGAAAGGTGGATCTGCAAAGTACAGACTCAAGTTTGCTGAAAACAAATACATGCCAAACTTTTCAGATTTTTATTTGAAAAACAAACTGACAACTTTATGTTTCCAATAAAAGACATTGAATTTAGGGTTTGTTACATGACAAAATCTGAAAAAGTTCAAAGAGTAATACTTTTGAAAGGCACTGCAGAAACAATTTCAAATTAGGTAAAGTTATGCAAAAAAAGGATAGTCTGAGTACTATCAAAGTGTTGATTGTGAACACTTCATGGAAAGATAAAATCACAAGCCTCAAAAAGCTCAACAGCTCATTGTGTCTGAATTGTGGTGAAATTCCCTTGCATGACAGCTCTCATTTAGTACTGAAGAACACACAAAAAAGACCCAAATTGCATTCAAGCAAGAAGTGGTCGAACAAGAACAGCCCCAGAGTGATTGTTGGTCTGTTTGTGCACAGGCAAGCCTGTGTCCACACAGCAGGAGAGTGCACACACTCATCGAGCTGTTGACCTCAGAGGGGCTTTACGTGGCCGCAGATAATGAGCTTTAACGTTCCATTTCATCTTTCTCAAAAAGGAGGAGCACTCCAGACACCAGAGGGCCTAAAGGTCAAAGAAAGCAACTCAGTCTGAAAAGAGATAACACAATGCAGGCAAGCAGGTAATTATTGAGACAATCATAAATTGGAGGAGGCCTGATAGAGTTCCATTACTTTGGCTGAGTGGAGGGTGAATTTAGTGTTGAAGCAGGGGAACCATTACCACTACGATGTGCTACTCTCCATAGAAAGCATATAAGTGGAGTTAGCGAAGGGCCTGTCTGAACGAATTACTTCATGTGACTAAAGAGACTACTCAGAATGTTTATGTACAGTATGTAAACTATTTGAAGAAAGGTCCAATTTCTGTTGATACTGAAGTAGCACTTTGACTTTTTAGTTGTAAGCATAGTATATTTTTTTATCATCAAAACTGCAATCTGCAGTCTTCTAGTGCATGCACAGAATCATTTTGTGTAATTTCCTGAAATAGCTGTTTTGTTGGTATACAAAATTGTTGTATTTCTGCAAATAATGTCTTTTGAAGGAGATGCATTTTGCAATTCTAAGACAGTTGTTTATGGTAAAAGAGTTACAATAATAGTAATAGAGTGCCTTGCAAAAATAATCACATGACTTAAACTTTTCACATTTTGTCATATTGTAACCACAAACTCCTTGTGGGATTCTATGCACAAGAGCAACACAAAGTGGGAAATAATTGACATAATTAATAAACAAAGACCTGAAAAGTGCAGCCTACCTTTGTATTCAGCATCCACACCTAAAACATTCTATTGTAGCTCTGGCTGTAGGTTTAGGGCTGTTGTCCTGTTAAACTGTGAACATCTGCCAGTCTTTTACAGTCTTTAACAGGTCTTTCACCAGGATTGTCCTACATTTAGCTCCATCACTTTTCCTATCAACTCTGACCACTTTCCCTGTCGATGCTGAAGAAAATTATCCCCATAGCATGATGCTGCCATCACCATGTTTTACAGAGGAGTGGGTGTATTCAGGGTAATGTGCAGTGTTAAGTTTTCCATTCCCCATACTGTTTGTCATAAAGGCCAGATTTGTGACTAATAGTTGTGTGGTAGAAGTCTGTATTTATAATGTGACAAAGTTTGACAGTTCAAGCCGTATAAATGGTTTCGCAAAGCAGAAAGGGGCAAAAAGCCCCACTTTTGGCCCCATCTAACACATGCTTTATGTCCGTTAGTCTCATAAATCAGCTTAAAAAGCGCCTAAAGTATTAAAACACTGCTTATTTAAGAATTATTTTTAAGAAATTGGAGAGTTTCAAAAGCAGCGTGAAGCCCCCTGATGGTCAGTACTGGGAAATGGCTCTCAAGTAAAAGATCTTGACAGCTGGTTTGGCTCCAGGCACTGTGTTTCACCTCCTGAGAGCAGAACTAACACAAGGAAACATGTCACGGCTGGGTAGGTGTGAATTAAATCTGGCTGCTGGAATCCAATAGAGGGCCCATGCAGCCAAAGTGATCCACTAATGTTTTGTTCAGCTTAATTGAGCATTGTCCCTTCAACTCAGCCTCACATCTTCATCTTGCATCTAATAGTGGCTGCTTTCTAAATCTCTAATTACCTAAAGTTACAACTGAGAAATTAACAAACTTTATGATGGCATAGGGGGGAATAAAAAGTGCAAATTTATAGTTCCAGTAAAAAGTAAAATTAAAATGAATTTAAATGATTATAATTACTGTTTTCACCAGTATTTGTGTTTTAAACTAAGAACATAAATACAAACACAAGTGCACTCACAAAAAGACACAAAGCCACAGATAGCTTTTCTTTTTACTTCACCTGCAGAGTGAATCCGCACGACAGACTCGCCGTAGCTCCAAACAGTTAGGCTTCTCCTTATCTGTATAAGAGCAATCGGGAACTATAGTCTGCCTGCGTCTCTCGGCACAGCCCTCAGACTGGCAGGGACAGAAGATCAGGCGGTGGCTGAGCCCTGGAGGCACGCGGTCCATGAAGTTCCTCAGATTCTTGTGGCAGCGCTTCTTGCTACAGCTCTCTCCTTTGTTGTCCTTGCTGCAGGTAGAGATATAGCTGTTGCGGTGCCTCTTGCAGACGCTGTTGAGGTTGCAAGCTTTAGTTGCGTCAAGGCAAGGGTTGCAAACCTTCTCTGCTTCAGGACACTGGAAGGGTTTGGGGGTCAATGTGTGCATCCCTAAAAGTAGATACATGGAACAGAAAAGATGAATGAACATAACTGCTGTAGAAGACTAAAGGAAAAAGAATACATACTATTCAGATTTTCTAAAAAAAAAAAAAAAAAAAGTTCTTAGATAATATTGATGTGTAGACTGTGTGTCATAAATGTGACAAGACAATATCCCCACATCATTATGCCGCCAGCGCTTGCTTGAACTTTTGTTACAAGGCAGGATGGATCCATGCATTCATGTTGTTTACATTAAATTCTAACCCTTCCACTTAAATATTTCAGTTGAATCTGGGACTTATTAGACCAGGCAGCATTTTTTCAATTTGTTATTGTCAAATTTTGTTGAGCTTGTGTAAGCTGTACCCTCAGTTCTCTGTAGATGACAAGACTGGCACCCCATGTGTTTCTCTACTGCTCTAGCCCACCTGATTCAGGCTGCACTGTATTGTGTGCTTATAGATGCTATTCTGTAAACTTTGGTTGTAATGAGTGGTTATATGAGCTCATGTTGCCTTTCTATCATCTCAAACCAGCCTGCCCATTCTCCACTGACCTCTAACATCAACACTGCATTTTCGTCAACAGGACTGCTGCTAACTGGATATTTTCTCTCTTTTTTGGAACATTCTTTATATACCAGAGGGATGGTTGTGCCTGAAAAAAAAAAAAAAAAATAGGTAGATCAGCAGTTTCTGAAATATTCAGACCAGCCCATCTGGCACCAGCAACCACACCATGTTCAAAGTGACCCCCATCGTTCTCATTGTTGCTGCAATTTGACTGGTTGACTGGTTTGTGTGTTCAAGCAACTGAACAGGTGTACCTAAAACTATATATATATATATATATATATATATATATATATATATATATATATATATATATATATATATATATATATATATATATATATATAGGGAGATTCTGATATTATATGCAGCTCATGACCAAGTCATGAGAAAATACTCTGTATTAGTTTCAAAAGAATGAGATGGGATGATATTTTAGCAATCAATATACTTGGGAATATATAGATATATATATATATAATTTATAGCTGATAATGTTGCTGTACTTATGCAAGCACAACCTGTGCTGTACCTTACTGTTCAGGTTCTGACTTATCAACATTGATTTCACGAATCCCTGGTAGAGATACTTCAATATCACCTTTACCTCTCTGCTTCTTCAAGCAGCTGTAAGCCAGCAGAGGGATGCCTCCAGCCAGGCCCATCCACTACACCTAAATTGATCCAGGCTGTTTCAGACCTTGAGTCAAATATAAATAAATTAATATATAATTTCAGATTAGATGTTAATGAATTATTCATCAACTGTTGACAGCTGATGTGATTACCATAATATCAGCTGATTATCAAGTTGTCAGAGGGAGTTACTTCATATTATTACAAATATTTAAATTTATCTTTCAATGTTTTGACTTAATGAAGTAAATGAGAGATGTTCTCTCATTATTAATTCGTTTTCCAGAGATAATGCAAGAACAGAAGACCTTGGAAATGTTGGTGGAAAAATAGCATACTGCATTTAAAATTGCCACAAAATATTGTTGCATTTCCCCAGGAAACACTAAGGTCAGGGAAACAATTTTGTAACATTTACAGTGTTGTGTGCATCATTGTCTGAATGCCTATTGTCAAAAATCCAGTTGCGCCTTTTTATTTTTGAGTGTCAAAAAAACAGAAATATATCATTTACCTATCCAGCTGCATATCATAGCTGAGAAAAAGGGTCATATTATTAAACTGTCTGGATGTTCCAAAATGCTGCACCATTCTGGTAATAAGAGAAAAAAATTTTCTCATGAAATCTACTTGTAATAAAGCAGCTTCATATTCACTGGTGGCACCCCTCTCTTGCATTCAGGCTACATTAGATAAGTTAACCTCCTTTCCCCTGTAGATAATGATATTTCAGAGGTCGTGGCGGCACGGTGACACTCAGAGATTCATCTCTTATTCAACAGAACCAATCTCCCTCCATGTCTATCAGATGGCCTGGAACAGCAAGAGGACCATCTTTTTTTTATTATTTTTATTTTTTTTAAGGGGCTGTGCAGAATACACAGGACTGCTTCCTCATGATGTCTTGCATGTTATCAATGCTTGAAATTGGACATGAGAGCAAATCAAACCCCAACAGAGGGACAGGAATAAACAAATAAGCAAAATTAATGTTTTTGTAGTTTCAGAATAAATCAGGGGAACAAAACTCACAGCCCTTAATAAAATTTCAGAAGCTCATCCTAGAGGGAAGGAAGATCATTTAAATGACCTTCCCTTTCAGCGTTGCTTTCATTAAGATGTCTCAAGATTATTTAGTAAGAACTCTAAAAAATGGGGAAGTGTTAAATGATATGTCTTGAGCTTTTTTGTTCAAATGTTAAGTTTTTATTTGACTCTTTTATGATGCCATTATCATCATTTAGAAGGTTGTTTGTCTCTACACAATAAGTAACAGTAGCAACATGGATGAATAAAAGATGGAAAAAATGGTGACAGTCTCACAAATGTTAACGCAAAACCTGAAATGAGGTTTTACATGCAAATATATTTTCTGCAAATGTTGCAGAAAATATGGATAATGCTGAAGGAGGTCCTGTTGCCTTCTAACAGCCCTCAGTTTCTGTCAGTACACTGCATAGCACCAAAGGAAATCCAGCTGTATAACACCATATTGTACAGAACTGCACAAGCATAAAAGCTCATTTTAGGCCCTATATAACAGAGTTCCACCAGCTGATCCAAGGCAGGCCAATCTCCTCTTCAGTACCCCAGGGTAGTGATTCACTATGGCCTGTTATGGCTTTGGGGTCTCTGGTTTTCCAATACAAAATGAAGTTTTATATTTTGACATAACTGCATAATTAGATGCATTTGAAATAAAAAGTCAGGTATTACTCTCCATAAGAAAACAAACAAACAATAAAAAAATAAATAAATAACCGAATCCAGAAAAATCTTCATCTTCCTGAGTGTAATTATGTAAAAGACATTAACAACACTGACTCTTTAAATCTTTTTACAAGCTGGTCCTGATCTTGTGATAATTTATGTTCTATGTAGCAAGTGACCAGTTAATCACAGACACAGATCAGATTTATACATGTAATATTATTTTAAGAACCAGTTTACCCTACAATAAAATATCTAAAATTACCCGCCATCAAACAGTTTATGGACTAGTATGACCCAAAACGTCCCCAACACAGCTTTATGTCTTTGGTGGTTCAAACTGAACAATCGTAAGACCTGGTATGGGTTTTAAACACATGGTACAGTCACAACTACACTGATAGATTCCAAGATTTGCATTGAATTGATACCTAGTCTTAGTTTTAATATGAAGATATGGCTAACTGCCAGAGTGGCATCATTTTTGGGACAGGAGGAGATGTTAAAGTGAAGATGCTATTTGTCAGCTGTGTCTCAAAAGAATTTTCTATTGCTTACTGTATATTCAGTCAAGGTAAAGTATCGTATTTGTACTGTGCATCATGTAAGAAAATATGGCTGTAAGCTGTAGGTGACAGCTGACACTATAATTTAGGTTTTATTTGCAGCTTGCAATTTGGCCCTAAATTAAAGGGCTACTTCACTGTTTTAAGTAACATTCCCTGCATTTGATCGTCACTAGTATATAAAAACAACTGACTGATCAAACCTGAAGTGCATTTTTCCGCACTGCAGAGATTCTTTTAAACACAGCTTGCGATTAATTAAATCAATATTCCATGTCTGACAACACAAAAAAAGGAGCTAAGGAGGGTTTTTGGGGATTGAAGGTGCAGAAGGTGGGTTATGCCCATGCTGGCACTTAACCAAAAACCTCTGTTGATGAACCTATACTAATTTTTCTGCCCATATGTATGTTTTATAAATGTGGACCCTTGTAGGAGAATTAATCAATCATATCAGACAGGAACAAATCGGCTGATATACTTTTACACCAAGAGCCGAAAAAGAGCTAATTTTAACCACAGTCTACAATGAGGCTGAAGCACAGCCCAAGTTTTACTTAAGTGGGCCGAGCTCAAGCAGGGCCAACAGAGAGCAATACGCTCCAGCTGGTGGAAACGTTCACAGGGCGACTGTCCAGTAGTTCGGGCTGCATTACATTGATGGATTGCAGCTTCTAAATCTCCCCTGGCCATCTGCAGCTATAATGTGGGCCACTGGGGGGGGTCTCAGATGAAAAGAAAATAGGAGAAGGATGAGCTCCTACAATTTATCTGACCAAGCTGAGCTGAGCCTGCAATGGAGGCTGCAGCAATAGATGGGTTTTACTACCTTTGATTGGGAAGCAAAGATGGAATCTGGTCCTTGAACCAAAAACATCTCCTAGGGCGGGCATAAGACATAAAGCCCACTTGATAGCTCTAATGTTGTTACACTCTAATAGGATAGCATGCAAGTGCGGGAGGAGAAGAGGAAGGAGGCAAAGAAGTGGAGTTGAGAGGGGAAACATTTAGTATTGTGTTACTGAGTTATAATTGATTTTCCAAGTGCATCACAATACAGATTTTCGGAAAACATATTGTGTTGTAATGTTCAGAGAAAGCGGCTGATAAGCTGATGAGATGAGATGTTTCAAAAAGGAAAAAGCTTTAAGAGCAGAGTGAAGACTTGTGGCGGTTGATTACTGTAGCTGATGATGATCGAAGGATGAAGTGAGAGGACACAAACAGATTAAATGGCCACTCACACAGACAAGCTGGAGAGCTTTCAATTAATAGAGCCTAATTCAGGAAAAAATGCACAGTACACGGAATAATTAACGCAACTCATCAGCAGTGCAATCAACCGCTCTCAGCATAACAATATACCTTTCTATAAACATAGCAGTTGCACAGAACAAGTAAGTAAAGCACTGACAAAGTGAAAGGCTAGAAAAGTGGAAGGATGCACAAACTGACTATTGGATGTGTACTTAATATATGCCAAAAGTCACATAAATATAGAAATGGGCTGGTTACCAAGGTTGTCAAAATGTACTACGGTCTAAAAAAAAAAAAAAAAAAAAAAAAAAAAAAAAAAAAAAAAAAAAAAAAAAAATCAAAGTCCTTCAAATGCCAAAAACAGGATCAAAGTGATTCATTTTCTTCTACTGTCTTTTCTACCTTTATACCACAGAATATTTATGCTTAATGGTGAATGATGTCATGACCTATTCTTTCTTTTTTTATTTTATTCATAGAAAACATGAGAAATTAATCAGAACTAGTTCATGTTGGAGTTGAGAATTTATTTCAAAATGTTTAGGTGGTAAGCTATGAACAGGAAGTAATTTAAGGAATTAATTTAATATGTTGTCTGTCTGTATATATATATATATATATATATATATATATATATATATATAAGGAAATATGAGAAGAGATTAGCAACAGATACGTCGAAGTTTTATTTTAACATCAACTTTAAAAACAAAGTGCTTTAGAAACATAAAAGTCAGAAACATATACACATATATATATATATATATATATATATATATATATATATATATATATATATATATATATATATACATACACACACATACATACACATACATATATATACATATATACATATATATATATACATATATACATATACATATATACATATATATATATATACATATATATATATATACATATATATATATACATATACATATATATACATATACATATATATATATATATATATATATATATATATATATATATATATGTCATGACCTATTCTTTCTTTTTTATTTTAGACAGACAGACAGACAGATTTTGTCTATAATAAATGTATTTACTCTTCATGGATCATAAATAAGAGTTTTCCACTGGTGATGTAGTGGAAACAACCTATTATTTTTGGCAAACAAAGGGAGAGGAGTTAAGACGATGAGGTGACATAGAAGTGGTTAGCTTGGGAGACGGAAGGTGATAAGCAACCTGTGTTCTAGTGAAAAAGGACATAGTCAAAATGAAACTAAGCAAAATGTAAAAAGATCTTGCAAGAATATGAAGAAGCAGATAATATGTGGCCTGCACTTTGTATTAGGATTTGGATCCTTTTTTTCATAAAGAGTAAGGGATCTTCTTTCTTAAATAATTGCTCTCTGTCAGCCTAATTTGAATTCGGCATTTCATATATCATTCCATACTCGAGAGATGCTATACTGCAGAGGGGGGGTTGGATGGAGGGTGGGTTCAGGCCAGGTTAGGAGTATACACTTGACTCCTGGTATGTTCTCAGTAATTAGGAAAGGTGCCAAAGTTTGAATTTAATACAGCCCAGGGTGAGCGTGCGAGAGCTTGTTAGGAAAGTCTTTAGTCTAGACCCCGAGGAGTGTGTCAAGCATTTCCGTGTCAAAGGCCTCATCAGTCATTAGCTCTATACTCTGTCGCAGTGGGGATTTCCAGAGGGGAGGAAAAGGAGCCGCACTGAATCTACAAAATCATCTCTTTAAGCTTTACCGAGCGGGTTATGTGAGTGGATTTCATAAAAGGCCGGCCAGTGGAGTTCAGAGAAATGCTGGGTTTCTCAGAGATCAGCTACATTTTATAACTGAATATGAAATAAATGCAGCAAATCGAAGCAGTTTGAGATCGAGAGACAGCAAGAAGTCATGGACATTGTGCGAAAGCTAAATATTTTTACATGGAGAACTCTCTCGATAAATCTGTAGATGAGCTTCCAGGGAAGTTATGAATCATAACAAACACAGGTCTACATTCTGAAAGGTCTATAAGAACTTCAAAATTAACTTTTTAGCACCCATGTTGGCACTCTTTATTTAGTTCTTTCATTGTGGGTGATAATGCAGAAGGCTTTGAAACAGTCTAACAAGATGTGCATTTAAAGGGTTGCCTTTGCAATATTGTTTTAATGATCGGCTCCCCTGTTCATTATCAGCATTCAAGTCAACTGAAACAACACATTCTGCTCCCTGATGCTAACTTTCTATGTAAAATGCTGACTACTGCAAGGGGAGTTGGAGCAAGTCTCATTACAAATCCACTGAGGGACAAGCTAAGGCTTTACTAAGAGTGAACTGATTAGGAAATGCACACAGGATAATGAAGCATATTAGCAAAAGCAATATGAACACACATGGGGACTGCTGCAGGCATACACAAAACTAATCTTGCACAAATCCATGCAAAGCTACTCTGGCACCCCAAAGCACTTGAAAAACTTAATGTTCATATGCAAACAAACAAAAAAAAAACCTCCTAGTGTTTGTCTAAGTAATAAGAATTGTTATGACACTGGCGTGAAAATGTTAAACATTTGCGGCATCATATTTAGCCAGGCTGGTGCACTGTTCCGTCTCTTCAGCTGTACTACAAGCAGCCTTCTAGATTTAATTGGATGGTGGACATACACTGCTGAAAGGTGAGGGGCTTAGAGCTGAGCAGTAGAGGGTCTAACTAAAGGATGTTAAACCTAATTCCAGGAGGAACCCCTGAACACAGGATTTTCTGCTGCCCTTTGCTCGCAATAAGTTAATCAGCTCAGTACTGGGTCAGGAAAACAGAACACACTGCACCAGACCATGTCACAATAATTATAAAAAATATGTGTGCATCTTATGTAGAAAAACTACATAAGAAAAAAACTACATAATATGTAGTTACCTTTGATAAAGGTAAATTTTTTGAATAATGTTGCCTTCATTTGACAGTAATCTGACAGGAAGGGAGCAGAGAGAAGGGGGCAGAAGAGATGCAGCAAAGGAACCGAGGAAAGAATTTGAACTCGGGACGGTCGCATCTAGGTCTATAGCCTCTGTATACGGGGTTGCCCGCTCTAACTGCGGTGTTTTTTAAAGCAGAATTTTGCTGCTGAGCACATTAATCTGACTCTCATCACTTATCTTTTGACTAACTTTTGCGACTCTGCATTGTTGAACGCAGTAGAAGACCGTGTAACGTGTAACTTGTTACTTAGTTGCTTTGAACTAAGTAACCCTCTGCGGGAGAGAGGCTTTTAGGTCAAACTAGGTGATGCGATTAATCTGCATTATGTAATATTAATGCTTTAAACTTTTGATTAATTACATGCATTAATGCGTTAATGCATTAACGTTGACAGCCCTAAAAAAAAGAATAATTCCACAAGATCTGGATACCTTCAAAGAGCCATAAATTCTGTCCAAAACATAATACACTAGTACACAGTTACCTATACATTTTAGTGGCTGCTGTGATCGTAAAATGCTTTCAGTTGACAAATTAGATGCTCTTTGTAGCTTTGTTTTATATCCTTTAAGATTACCTGACAACATGGTTCACTAAAACTCTTTAAATTACCATTACAATGATTTTTGTGCAAGCAAAGGTATATTAATGGAGAAAATGCTTACATTTCTGAGTTTATTTGCAAATGTGTTCCTAACAAAATATCAATTCCAAGGTGCTGGAAGCCATTCCTCTTTACCCTCCCCTTACATCATAGAAACAATTGCATTGTTCACCGCTAGGCATGAATGAAAATCGATAGGATTAGCGCTAAGAAAGGGAGAGGAAAGACAATGTTTTGTAACTCATTCTATCATGAAGGAACCACAACCATTTCACATGTTGTTCTTAGGGTTTATCCAAAAGTAATAATAAAAAAAACAAACACAAACCACATCAATCAGGACAGCAGCAAATGAAATAGCTTAATGGAAAGATAAGCTTAAAAGCAAAACACACTGTGGGTCTTCAAAGTGGATTGTTAAACAAAAAAAATCCCTTACCAGAATCTTTCTTTCACTCTTTTGCAGCATTACATTATTGGCTTCCAGGTCTAAAGTGGGGTTTATTGCTTTAGTGCTTCTGTAGTCCAGAAGCACAAAAAGAAAACAGAGGCAAAGTTGTCTTTGCTATTAATATTAATAACTCCAAGTTCAGTTTGTGTATGCTAGCAAGGTGGTAAACATTGGGGTATTGATCATTATTGCCTTTGTTTTGTGGTGCAGAGGTGGTACTTGTTGGACTCTTTCATGATCACAGAGATAATTTTCAGCCCAATTTCAATAACATCAGTTAATTCAAACAAAGTGCCCTAAAAATGTTTTAGAACACAGCAGAGTGAGTTTGAGTCTCTCGCCTTCGTAGAATTGTATAAATTCCACCATTTAGGAGGGTTTTTAAGCATGAAAGCCCTGTTTAATGCCATGCTACAGCATTTCAAATGTCGTTGAGTCTTGGCTTTGACTAGATCACTTTGGACCATTCAGAATTAATGGTTTCATCAATGATGGCAAGTCCTGAATTTGCAAAGTAGTCCTGGACAATCACATTGTCACTACCAGATTTGACTTTTGGTGTGGGTTCTTTTGTTACAATAGTGTGTTATTTTTACACCATATTAACACCTTCTAAAAAGTTCCACTTTAGTCTCATAAGTCCAGAGAATATTTTTCCAAAAGTTTGAATCCTCAATATGTTTTTTTTTTAGCAAATAATGACAGACCTTTGTGTTCTTTTTGGTCAATGCTGGTTTTTGCCTTGAAACTTTCACATAGATGCCATTTTTTGCCTACTCTCTTTCTTATTGTTGAATTATGAAAACTAACCTTATACGAGGTCAGTGAGATCTCTGGTGCATTAGATGCTGTTCTGGGTTCTTTTGTTAAAATAAGAATATTGTAGCAATTTCACAGTTTAGTGGCACAATCAAGACTTACTGGCAAAAAGATTAAAAAATTAAAAGCACTAAATCATAAAAATCAGCAGTCTTCAATATGCAGTGAGTTGATTGAAGCTGTCACAAGCATTTACCAATGTAAACATTTTGTTTTTAGTCGCTTTATGGGATCATATTCAACTTCGCCAATTACTCCTCCAATCAAAAGTCATTTTGTCAATTAAAATCATGCTCAGTGCATATCAAATATCTCAAAATGTGCCACAGCAGAACAGGAAACAGAAAGAAAAAAAGAAAGAACTGGATAAAATGTTCTTTTTGTTGAAACACAGCACAATCCCCCTCTAAAGTTCTTCCATAGGATGATGAGCACAGCCATTGTTGTAGTGGAGTGGTTAAAGGCTCCCACATATGCAGGCGTACTGTCCGCATTCTGTGAGCTGTGCGAACTCCATGCATACTGAGGTTTCATACTCGAGCGTACCGATTACCAACATTTCTTATGACAAATTCTTTCATTTCCCACAATCCGGATGGATACAACCAAGTTTGATGAGCAAGTTGGGTGCCTAGCCCCGTTTCATCTCCACCAGTACAGCCACTGGAAACCTGTTAGTGCAGCACAGAGTGGCAGTCTAGCTGCTGCATGTCTTTGCGACTGCTTGTGCCGACTCTCCACTTTATCAGCTCAGTGTCACATACAAAATAGTTTGCTCTGAACGCTATTCCCGCCAAGCAGTTTACTGTGCGACACCAAGTATGCAGTTGTAAAAATTGACCTTTGCGTGGACGTGTCTGGTGGACGTCTGCTTTGAGTTCACCTCAAGTCCGGACCTTCACGGAGTAAAGTACGCCTGAGTATGTGGGGGTCTTAAGGCTCACATGTCAACTGAATTGTTGACTTTTTGCAAACAGCATGAAACTTTGCATGAGTGGATAATGATAGCAGGGGGTAATAAAAAATAACCTCAAAAATAACCCTGTTATTTGGTCACAATATTTGATTCAGATTTAACTGCTAAACATTCATACATATCCACATACCCATGTTGATGCACAGAAATAGTACAAATCCAAAACCATAACCAACTTTAATAGTAGTTCTCTTTTTTTAAAATATGTGCTTATTTTGCAGAATGGAATAACTTTTTGATATTTGATTATGCACAATCCGGTGTGCAATTCATGTCCATGTTCATAAATAAGAGCGATCTCATTGTTTATAAGTTACTTGTTCCACAGTCAATGGGTTTTGTCACTGTGGAGAAAAAGTTGCATGTATTTATCTGCTTGATGTGTAATGGAAAGGTGTGGATTTTCCATTCAGCTTATTGAATATTAATTAAACCGAATTAAACTTAAATGCAATTGAATTTGTCATGATTATAATTTACAATCTGATGGAATAAATAGATGACGGGATTTTTTTGTTACACAGTCAGTCAAAATGAGAGACATCGAGAAAGTCTAGCGCAACCTCTGACACACCTCCGCCTGAGTATGTGGGAGCAGTTTTATGTTTGCCACCGTGCCCCATAACTGCTTAAAAATAAAAAAGAATAGGGTGAAGAGAAAGGAGAAAATGAGTGAAACAGCTCAAGAAGACATTGTAAATAAAAGAGGAAAGGTCATGTCACCAGTTTGGCAGTATTTTGGATATAACAAACCTAATCAATAATTCTCGATATTGACTGATATGAAATGCTGATATCGTGATATGTTTTTTAGCCATATTGCCCAGCCCTACTGGGTAATTAAACTTCTTCTTAGGTAAAGTCAGCATTCTGCAGCTTGAAATACATGGCAGACACATCTTGCCTACTGTAGCTTTAAAACAGAGTTACCTTAAAAATATAAAAGTGCAGAAGGTCCAGTATTTTAAGACTGGTTGCTTACAGGCCCATACTCTGAAAACAATCTATTAAAATGTGATAAATGAAACTGAATTATATAACGAGAAGTGGAGTAGATTCTTAAATTCCTATTTTCTAGAGGGTAACATTTTTTGCATGTTTTTTGACCACTATGATTGTTTCTTACAGGACTGACACAGATGAGGACATATGTGGTCTTGCCCTATTTACTGGAAATCTGTCTGTCGCTGTGAATCCTCATCCTGCCTCATTTAGAGTTGGTTGCAAGGCTCTTTTTTAGTTTCCACAATATGACTTTAGACAATTTACACAACTGGAAAAAATATCCAAGGATTTTAAATTGAATGAATACTACGACACAAAATGTTTGTGTTTTTTTGAAACCATAGATTTTTAAATTCTTGGTTTACTTTGATGTTTTGTGGTGCAGAGGCCCACTGCAATACAGAACATTTTAATGCTAACCTCATTGGAAGGATCATTAGTTTAATTTAAATGACCAGAGGCAAATTTCTATTTCAACAACTCTACAAGTATAATAAAATATGATTTTCCAATAAAGAGTTTTGATAAAATCCTAGAGTTTTGAAAAGTCTGTTAAAAACAAACAACTACTGTGCTTCCAAGGTAGTAATTATTCGGGTCACCCAGGGTCATGAGGAGTAAGTGTCAGTAAGAACTGTAAACAACAGGGCTTACACAAAGATCTGTGTTTAAGGGTGATTTGTTGGCTTTTGCAAACACTATGCAAAACCAACCACTTAAAGCAGATTCTGACATGCACTTTAAAGCATTTTCCTCCAGTCAGACATATTTTTTCTTTGAGTATTATAGCTTTGATGGAAAAAGGGTTCCTGCAGCACATAGTGCAGCCTTATATGTTTGAGCCAAAATATGATGCATGATAGATGGTAAATGTGCAATGTAAACAAACAGAGATGAGGATCATGATAATTTTCAAAACTTAAACAGCATGAATCTACTTACATTCCTTTTTGATGTTTCTGTCTCTATTATGTGACACACCAGCACAGCCATCAGACACCTGACATACAAATTCACTGCTATTTCCATTAAACACTAGGCAGACAAACAGAGTGGAAGGCTTAATTTTGTGACTTGTGTGGAACTAAATTGAGTGACGCATTCCTTAACACTCACCTTAGTATTAATGCTGTAATTACTATCATGCCTTGGATCAAATATCCACTCATGTTGGGGCTAGCTAGTTTGAGTGGACCAATCATAAGTCTATCTGCTTGTCGATCATTCTTGGTAGATGTAGGGGGTGATGTGGCAGATTTACAGGCCCCCAGTGAATATATGGTTGATACATGAAAGTAAAATCCATCACGCCAGCTTATCAGGAAGCCTAATAGTGTTCTCAACATAGGCTTAGAATTTTTTCCAACCATGCAGAATAAAAGTAAACACAAACACAAAAAATGCAAAAACACCCAAAAATAAATAGTCTTACTTTGAGTGTATTAGCCCTACTTAGCAATGCCATATCCTACAGAAAAATCCCAACTATGACATCTCCAAGTCATATGCAAGGTAGAAATTGAATTGTTGTAAGGACACATTTTAAATGTTGATTTACAGTGAAATAGCAAGGGGGAAAAAAGAAGAAGCAAACAACTAATGTTTTGTAAAGCTTAAACCATGTGTTACATGAGTTTGATAGACTTTTAGCCTTATTCTGCTCAGGTTGCTCAAGTAATTTTGCCAACTTGGTAGCTTTTTAAAATATTTTTAACACTGACAAAGTTAGAGGATGTTAGCTTACATTTTTTCCCCCACAGTTTGTAGAGTGACTCATAACATTCACTTCCTGTATTACTTATCAACTCTGTGCATAACTTTCACCTGGTAAGTAGATTAAGGAGCGTCCCACTCTATTGTCATCTCATTTTTGGAATAATTAGAAATAGGCCCACTATTTTCACCAAGGCTATCAAGAGTGTAGCGATGAAACTGAGCTGAGCATTGACCTGCTGATTCACTGCTGACGGAGGAACATGAAGCCAAAGAGAAGCACATTTTGTCTGTGTTTTTACCAGAAAGCTTCAAATCATTGAACAAAGCTGAATATAAACACTGTCCTCATTTGATATGACAGATCCCACAAGGACTATTTTCCTTCTTTTTAAGTATATACTTCTTGAAACTTGCAACTGCATTTTGAGGAAAACAAAACCAAGTGGCTTTGTCTGCACTGTCCTAATAAAAGGAGAAACAAGGTGTCTTTGTCTCATTTGTTTCCAAATTAGTGAGAGTCCACATTATAAGATTTCTTTTCTTTTCAATCCAACCTTCTGAACCCTATTTTAATTTTCAGACAAAAACTTAGCAGAGATTACTTTTCAATTTTCTGCCACTGCTCTCTGAGAGTACATATTCCCCTGGCTTCATCAGCCAACAAGATATCACATATTCCTCTGCTTTCCATACAGTAATGTTTACAAACATAAATATGAATGCTGCCGAGTGCCATGGCAAATGCGGTCAGAACTGCATAAAATGAGTGTGTAATTACTTATTTTGTTTGCCCATGGTTTACTTTCAGTGCCACAATCAATTACGCTGCCCTCAGAAATGATAAATAATGAGCAAAGCTTGAGGCTAAAAAGATTTTTGGAGAGCAAATTCAATATTTCACCTCTGAGAGAATGGGAGAAGCAGCTGAAGTAAAATGGATACAGTAATGAGTCCCCTGTTGTATCTTGTTATGTCTAGATACATCCTCCTGCATTACTTCTTTTCACCCTGGCGCACATATTTTTGCTCCTACATTGTGAACTTTATCATAACAAACTGCACTTACAACACTTTTGACTTTTTATTTTGAGTGCTTGTTAGCTGAAAACCTCAACAGAGAGGTAATACATTCAGGTTTTTTAATGGTGGGCTTTATGATCATCTTTCAAAACTAATGACACTAACATTATCTGCTTTATTTGTTCACATGTTTATAGTCAGTCTTTCAAAATAAGTGTTTTTTTAAAGCAAAAAGATTGTGTTTCTTTATGCATTCTTAAAAAATATGCAATAAGTAGTACTACATCCACCAGCAGAGAAGAAGAAATGCACTGCATTAAGCATTTGCTGGTTGCTTTTGGCTAAAACAAAAGAAGACAATGGAGTACCCCGTGGAAATTTCTGTCTAAACATGATGAAGGCAAATAACTGAATCTTCCACGATTATACTTTAGGTTTGGATAACTCTTTCTCCAATAACATCTATTATACAGATCACAGCTCTGTAGTGCATTACTTATTGTAGCTGTGGTTTAAAAATGTGGGTAGCTGCATTGATTTGTTACACCCTGGCAATGGTAACCAACAGATTAAATAGCTGGCTATAACTCTACTGGGCTGTTTAATTAGTAAACCAAATAAGAAATCAAACTAGAAGCAAAATCAATAGTTGGGAAAAATGCAGTATGGTGAACACAACACAGACTGTGTGGTTTAAACCTCAATACCAAATAACCTGAGTATATCAGAGAACAGAGGAAGTAATCCGCACCTTGTAAAGCAAAAACTAGCTGCTTTTGATGACAGTGCCTTGCAAAACAAAACAAAACATTTTGTCATGTTACACATTTAGGGGTGGATATTTTGGGGGGTTTCTTCTTCATAAAAAATCTCAATAAAGTTTAATCAAACAGTGCTTGTAAACAGCAATTATCAACTCTTGCTACAGATTTTAGGTGGATTTAGGTTTGAAATTTGAAACACTTGAATATGATTTGATCTGAACTGTTACATTATTGCTCTGGATGTAAGTATGTTTAGCATCACTGTCCTGCTGGAAGTCCCAAGTCTTTTTCTTCCAGGATAACCCTTTATTATCTCCATCCATCTTACCATCAACTTTGACTAGCTTCCTTGTACTCATGAAGAAAAAAATCCCCACGGCATGATGCTGCCACCACGATGTTTCACTGTGGAGATGATTGTTCAGAGAGAACTGCAGTGTTATTTTTATTCCAAACACACCTTATTACCATTGTTTGATCTGTCCTATATGTGGCTTGTGGCAAACTGTAAATGGGAATTCTTATGGCTTTCCTATAACCATTGCTTTCTTCTTGCTTTTTTCCCATAAAGTATAGACTTATTTAGAACGTATAGTTGCTCTGTCAACAGATACTTCTCACCTGAATTTGTGAGGGCCCTCCACCATTAGCTGCTTCTATGATTGTCTCAGTTTCACAGGATGGTCATGTCTTGCTAGGTTTGCAGTTATCCCATTAAGGTGTGCCATTTTCAGATGATACACGAACAGTGCTCAATGAGATGTTCAAAGCTCGAGAAATTAGTTAAAACTTTTCCACAAATTTCTCCCTGACCTTTGCTCCCTGTCTTTTGTTTGTTCATTAATTCCTTGTAACAAACCTCTGAGGCATTCACAAAACAGCTGGATTTATACTGAGTAATTTTCACACAGTTGTACATTACATAATAAGACTGACTTCTAAAGGCAGTTAGTGGCACAGGATCTTATTTAAGGGTATCAAATTGGTGAGGGCTGAACTAAATGAATGCAACACTTCAGACTGGTATTAGTAAAAAGGCTGAAACCCATGTATAAGCAGAATGGTAAATGGTAAAAGGCTTGTACTTATATAGCGCTTTATTAAATCCAAAGGACCCCAAAGTGCTTCATGCTACATTTAGTTATTCACCCATTCACACACAAACGTTCACCTGCTGGTGAAAACCACACAGCTTTTCAGAAAATATAATCAAAACTGTGAAAACTAAAAAGATGCTTTTAAATTAACTGGATAATGAGTTAACAAGAAAAACATTACATTTTATTCTTTGTAGAAGTCCTTCTGCACCTTCTTTTGAAAGTGCAAAAGGGCATGATGAGCTCAGTGCTGATCTCAGTTTAGATCAAAGGAGGGATACCTGAAGAGATAGAAGCCAAGCCAAACACGTCAGATTGCCGGTTGGGGGCTACAGGTTCGTATGGAGAAGAGTCTTCCATATCTCCACCTGAAACAACAAAGGGATAATATTTATCACCATTGAAGCAGCCCAACTGACTCTAACAATGCCAGAACGTTACTTGGGTCATGGAAACTAAAGACAGAAAACAGATGTGATCACATTTGCAACAAATAACATTAATAGCCTTGCACTGATGGGCCAAACAGATCTATGCACTGGATTTAAAGTAGACATTAGGTCGCAATAACCTGTTCTATTAAGTTCGGTCAAGGTCTTACATCATGATCAAATGATTTCCTTCTGGTGAGCCAGGCTGTTTCTGTTCTGGTCTGAATCAAGGAAACGATTGGCAAACTAAAGCACATGCAATGGATCTTCCCTGCTAACAATGTGTTGCAGGAGCAGTTTGTAAAAAAATCAAATTAGCACTCAACTGACTGTTTCTCTCCCATGTGCCTGCTCCTCTGTGGGCCCTAATCCCACATTTAAAATTCATAGTCATTCTGTGTGATTGAGACAAACCCTCCAGTGTGTAATAGCTTTGCATTCTGATCCTAACAGAAACACAGTGCAGGTGTTGTGAGGGTGGCTCTGAGGCTCCCTACCAGAGATGAGAAAATATGAAATCTCCTGGTACGAGACTACACTTCCTGAACAACAAATCAGTAGATGTAATCAGGGCATAAGGTACAATTTATCAACATAATACCCAGAAATGTTCATAGTAAAGATAAAAGCTGAAAAAAAAAAAAAAAACTACAGTCTGCTGTGATTTTCTTGTTGAAGACACGTTTATCTTATCTCATTGCATGGTGTGTTGTGATTAATGTGTTTCTTCTGCATGCATCAAGGGATGACACGTGGGGGTCATTCCTGTTAATGACTGAAAAAGTGGTTAAAAAAAACATCACAAGAAACAAGAAAAAAAATTATTTAAAGAAGATTTATCACTTAAAAATAAAACAGAGCCAAGGCAGCTCTTTATGTAATGATCTACAGCTGAAGAAATAAAGCAGGAGACAGGAGTCAAAAAAAGACAGGATGAAAGCATCAGAAAAACTGCCTCTTACAGGTGGAGGAGACCTCCAAAGCTAAAGCCGCAATGGCCCGGCTCCAAAATTAGCTATGAGCCCAAAGGTTCTGTCTCCTGGATTAGCAGCGGCAGAAAACATGAACAGCCAACAGTGTGATGCCAGCAGAAATCTGGAAGCTGGCCACAGAGTCAGGGTAGTGGTACCAGGAAAAGTCCTGCCTTGTGTGAGCAGTGACAAAACAGACAGGGGGTCACAAAAAGGAGACTGGAGAAAAGAAAAAAAAAAAGATTCACTCACTTTTATTGAGCTAAGAATTTAGAAGAGGTTGGGCAAGGAGAGCAATAATCAGAAAAACAGTCAAAAGGTCCACCATAACTCTGGAGGAGCTGCAGAGATACATAGCTTAACAGGCAGAATCTGTTGACAGAACAACTATTAGTTGTTAATTCAACAAATTCAGCCTTCACAGAGGAGTGGCAAGAAGTAAATCATTGTTGAAAGACAGCCAGTTTGCCACAAAGGGACACTGCAAATGTAGAAGAAAATGTTCTGGTCAGATGAAACCAAAATTAAACATCCTCATGGTTACACATGGTAATAGTCGTATCATTCTGTGGGCATGCTTTTCCTAAGCAGGGACAGGGACGCAGGTCCAAGGTCACGGATAAAGGATAGATGTAAATACAGGGCAACGCTGGAAGAAAACCTCAAATAGGCTGGAAAAGACTTAAAACTGGGGGCGATGTTCATTTTGCAGCAGGACAATTACCCTAATAATACAACCCTAGCTACACCAGAATGGTTTAGATCAAAGCATATTCAAGCACTTGAATGGCCAAGTCCAAGTCCAGACCTAAATCTAATTGAGAATCTGTGCAAGAGTTAAAAATGTATGTTCTCAGCCACTCTCCAATCTGACTGATCTTAAACTATTTTGCAAAGAAGAATTTGCATATATTCCTGGACTTAAGAATTTAGAAGATCAAAATGGATATACTGTATAAACTGTAATGTCAACTCTTAAAAAAAGATTAACAAAACAAATTTAACTCTGAACTACAATGCAACACACTCAAACTCTCCCTCCCTGACAATTGTTCCTTAAAATCCTTAGAAACAAAACAGTATTTTTCATTTTCATAAATTTAGAAATAGTTTTAATTTTTATCGCAAAACAACAATGGAAAGACTATATTGTCTGTTTGAATAGTGAAAAAAAAAAATCCTACAAGCTCTTTTATTGATATAAACGTTCAAGATGTGTGTCTGATTTTACAGAATAAAGAAAATAAAACTTTTTATTTGGACAACACTGGATGTATAATTCTGCTGTTACATACATCTTTTATTTTGTGATCATTTTCTTAGTTGCCTTTTTGTTTATGGTTTTTAATACTGTGAATGTTGCCGGGTATGTCAAAATACGGCACTAGGGTAAAACATATAAACTTGGCTATGCTTTGAATTTATACAGACAATTCATTTTCTGATAGTCTTAATAAGTCATATGAGGGTAAATCTACACAGCTCTAATGCAACAATTCTTCCACAAGGTCAACATTTCTTCTGTCTTTTGACCAAAGTAAGACATTTTTAGAGTTAAATAGCAAGGTAGCATACCTCAAACTACGTTATGTTGTATAAAATGTCTGTTTTGCAAGATAATCCGTTGATTGACAATGTGATGAAAAAATGTTTTATTTCCAGAAAAAATTGATTCAATCTGAAATATTTAACTCGTTGGGTTTTTTCACAAAATATAAATATGTCTGCTTGTTGTTTGTGAATCAGTTCTGTTTTTGAAGCATTTCTTCTGCAGCAAATTGATTACAGTAAATCAACAGCAGTTTATGTTAGTTTTATTGCAGTAATTTCACTTTGAATCCAGATTGAACTTGCTTCTTACAAGCTTTTGGAGACACTAACACAAACCAGTGCCTTACTGATGGTCAAAAATCCCACCAATTATATTGTTTTTCAATTTGAAGATAAGGGATTTAGTTCATGCTTTTAAAGCATGTAGATGTGCATTTGGGCAGGTTGTTGTTCACCCAAATTCTCTCACACTGTGGTCATACATTGATGGACATGGACCTACTCAAGTAAGCTGGGGGATGTAAACGTTGTCATTTGTTACAACGAGCCAAGTGTGCCAAGAAAATATCCCCCTCACAATCAGCATGAAAAAAGGATCTATATGTTCATGTGGTTGACACCAAATTCTGACATTGCCACTTGACTGCTGGAGTTGAAGTTGAGACTAATTGGACTGGGTAACGTGTTTCCAAACTGTTATAGTCCTATCTTGGTGACTGTGTGATATGTAGCTTGTTTTCTGATCTTAGCTGACAGGCAAGGCACTCCATCTGGTCTTCTGCTGCTGTGGTCCATCTCCTTCAAGGTTTGATGTATTGTGTGTTCTGAGTTGTTCTGAATACCTTGGTTGTAACAAGTAGTTATCAGAACCACTGTTGCCTTTATTTTGTCTCACATCAGTCTCCCCAATGTCCTTAAAATCAAAAAGGCATTTCTGTCCACCAACTATCATTTAAAGGATATTTTCTTCTTTTTTGGGTTACCTTCTTGCATCATGACTCACAACCACCTCTTGGGTGGTCACAATTCCAGTGGATCAGCAGTTTCTGAAATACTAAGACCAGCATATCTGGATCTACAACCATGGCATATTTAAAGTCACTTAAATTCCCATTTGTTTTCTGATCCAGTCCTTGATTTGTAATCCAATAGTTCTTCTACACAACATCTAGAAGTCTTGAATTCATTCATTTGAAATCTCTGTATACCTCCATGCCTTTTCTTTTCTGTTGTATTATCTACAAATCTACATGCTGGTCTTCGTTTTTATATCTCAAGAGAGGCTCCAGGACTTGAGGTCGCTCAGTATGTCTAATTACACCAATTGTTGCTTTGAAACCTTTCAGGTCAAGACTACTACTTATTCAGCAAACCACCACCTCAAATTTTGTTCCATGACTGTATTTAGGAGGACCCATCACAGCTGCCAGCTTCAGAAAAGAAGCAAATGATTCAAAGAAAAAAAAAAAAAAAAAAAATGTTTTTTTCTGTGAGAACAGTTTCCTCTTTGCAGAACAACATGGAAGGAAGGATTCCTATATTTTGCCAAAAAGCCCATTGTCTTTTTGTGATACTTATTGTTTTGCACAGGTAGTTTCTCACTCTGTCGTAAAGCCAGCTGAGATTTGAGTGGTAAGACTCACAAAATGTAATATGTTGAACTTTAGAGTGTGCAATTTGATCTAACAGTAACAATTTGAACCCTTAAGAGCAGCTGTGGTTAAGGATTTTTAAAGGCTTATATATAACTGTGTTATAGGTTGCACGAAATCACAGAACTAGAAAACCCATTTTCAATCACATGTACCCAGAGGACATGAAAACCGACGCCACAGGGGGGCTTGTTGTTTGACAGTCACCCTGGACGCAATTATAGATTCATCATGTCATATAAAATTCTTCCCAACTATTCAGTGATAAGATGTTTTAAACTGCGGGGCAAGAACTTATCATTGTAATTAAGTTTCTGTTTGACTTCATCAGCTTCAACAGCATGGAGCAAGACTGGCATCACTCAGTGTGTCGACTTTTGCCTGCTTACGATATAAGAGTAAAATGCTTTGTAACTGTAAATGTTTTTAAAATGAATATGTTTCTTACACATAATCAGTAAGATTAAACTTTTGTACTGTTGAAAATCTAGTCATATTTTTTGTGACATTGTTGGTAGATTGTTTCTGAATAAAAGTCAAAATCGGTTTTATAAGCTGTCATTCTACCTTTTAGTTTTTAATTTGACCTCCTGATTGTCCTTGAGTTTTATATTCATTCAATCTTTTTTCTTCCTTTTACCCAGCAGTTTGAAGAAAAAAAAAAAAAAACCCTAAAGCTGTTCATACATATTACATTATAGGCCCTATTCGCAAGGTAAAATACATTGTAACTCCACTTCAGTAGCAGCAAAAGCTTTGCATTACCTAAGCTTAGCAGTAGATCCTCTGCAAGTCCGGTTGATGTAAAGACTCAACAGTTAACAAAATCAGCTGATCAAGCTCGAGCTCTGTGGAGCCGCTTACTTTTTAAGTCACATCTAAAAACACATATTTAACTGAAATGTGACAAAGGAAGCTTAATTGTGGGAATTCAACTTTTTATTAGCTTTGCAACAGAATAGATAAGTTACTGTTCAGTCTCAGTTTTGTAGATCACACTTTTATAGGGACACATAAACAAACTATTCTCACCATAAAGAGCCTGTTACAGATTTGGCTTCACATAGCAAGACAGATTTTGTGTTGACAACTTCCCTTAAAAATAAAATATTTTCAATAATTTGTATACATTTTTAAGCCCAAAAAGCAATATATGAAACAAAAAGCGCCATTAACTGAAAAGTTTCTCCATGCTATTAAAATAAAGAAAACACACTTAGAAGTATTGCGTCCAGTTAATTGACATGATTTGATCCTTTAACACACATTATATATGTCATACAGGGGTTTATTCTGGGACAATATTCTGGCCTCTGTGTATATAAACCATCTTGCTGAGCCCTATGCATACGTGACTAATATCTTTCAAAGACATTTTTCACATGGTCACCATAAAGACCAAAAATATAACCTTAGCTTAGTATCTATATTGAGAAGATGCCTAATTTCCAGCATAATAAAAGTCAAACAGCCAAATTTCACAATTTTTTTTTTCAGAAAAACATCAATGCTATTGTTGGAAAATTGTTTGAACAGATTTGTTGTGAGAATAAATTGTTGAAATGTATTCTCCAGTAAAATGTACTCTGACTGGATCGTTATGAATGCCCAATCACAGATAAGGTCTTTGAAGTTAAATTCTTTTTTGCTAATTGACTTTCAATGGAGAGAAATGTGAAGTTGTTCACTCCGCCCATGTGGTTCACAATGTTAAGCTTTGTTAATACCGATCTATTACAGCATTGAGGTGGTCCTGAAAGGTTAAATATACATACTTGCTATGCAATTATTTATTTGCATGCATTGCCAACAAAGGCATGAGTTATGTTTTGCATTGTATCTCCTGTCTAATTATCTTATCTTATAATATTATTCTGCTCTGTATCTTGTAATCTCATGCAGGCTGGGTACCTTTTTCATGCATAAAACACCCTTCAATTTGTTTATTTTTGTAGTAAATGCACTGAATTAGGTACTAATTACATAAAAATATTTTTCAAAATTAAATTGTTTTATAAGGTATTAAATCTGTCTCTCATGCAACAACCGTAGGTCATATAATAATCTGACTCTCCTTTACTCATTCTTTATGGCGTTAAAGTTGCAGTATCTGGGTCCTCTGTTTCATTTGATCAATTTTAATTCTCTCTACCACGAAAAGAGGTCATTTTGTATCAACATTAGATCTGGAGGCCTGCTGCAGTCAGTTTTTTCAAACAGATTAGTGACAATGGCATCTTTGAGATCGTGAGATTAGAAAGAATCCAGGGATACTAAATGTGTCATAGTTAATAACATGGAAACAGCTAAAATAACAAGCAACAGTTGTGGTAATAACTCTGATGCTGATTAATTGAAACTAGCAAATATGTGTCTATGTTGTGAAATAAAGCACTGTGGTACTACTTTCACTCAGTGATAACTGCTGCTGATATTGGCTCAAGGTGTGTGTACTATGCTGTTCACCTCCTTTGAATGTAATGTGAATATTCTCTCCCTCTCCTTTCTCTCTCTTCTTTTTGTGTAGTCTGATTTCCCTTTCTTAGGGGAAGACATGATTTTTTCCCCACCTCTTGCTTCTCTTGCTGTCTGATTGTAACTCAGTTTAACTCAGTTTGTGCAGGTGTGGATTAAACCATTTGGCAATCTTTTGAAAGAGGACGGGGGCCTCAGTAAACATCTATCATTATTGTTGATGCAGTCATTTAGCCACTTTATTCAAGCAGGATGAATTTTATTATGACAACTAATTAGAATTTTAAAAACATCCAAAAATACATTTTCATTCCAGGTTTTTAAAGAAACCCTCATTGCAATATCCATCCTCTTCCACTTATCCAGAGTGGATAAGTGGAAGAGGATGGGTCACGGAGGCAAAAGCCTATGCAAACAGGCCCTGATTTTCTTCTCCCCAGCCACTTGGGCCACCTGCTCCAATATGTCATGGGTAAAAAGCACCCTTTAACCCTCTAGTCTGACATGCTAGGTCAAGACAGAGCAGTTTTCTGAACTTCTGCTTTGGACAGTTTAATCAGAAAAATCTAAGCTTTTGTATGGGTTTGAAGATGATAGTAGAGTGTATGGTGTGTTTTGCCATCATACACTGTCAATGTGTATTGCCTTGACATTAATTCAATAAGTGTCAGTTAATTTGGACTTAACCTCTATAATATAAGACCAAACTGAATAACTTGTCTTGTCTCTTGGTGAGGTTTGCCACTGATCTGGCAAACCTCCCCAGGTGGCACTTTATGCGCCATACTCAGTGTCAGGTTTTTATGTTAGATGTGGTAGGAACAGCACACCACTTTGAAACCTATTTCTGATGGTGTGTTGCATGATAACAGAGCAGGCCTGTGCCAAGCAAAGCAATGAACAAAGTCCAGTGCAGCACACTGCAGACTGTGCTCTCCTGTGCCATGTGCCTAAGTCAAAATATTTTTTTATTTCAGCACATTAGTGTGTGATGGTGTCTGAGCACATCAATTTGAAAGAATTATGCAAGCAATATCTGACCAAGTTTCAGAAGCTTGTTTTTGTTATAGATTTTCATTGGGTAGGCTGCTATGCTGTTCTCTATTTAGGCTTAAGTAAACAAAGAAGAGGTTGTTGTTTAGGTTGAACCGCAGAGCACATTTAAACTTTACCATAGTATCCCGGCTGGTTCTTTTTTCTCTCCTACATAATCCACACCAAATGGCTTCATACTTTGTTTAGATAACTGCCTAAAAAGAAACTGTTACTCTCCAAGGTTGTCAAACAACCTTGAAGTGATTTTAAGGTGTGTATCCTTCCTCTCAATAATAATTCCACAGTACATCTTCATTTATGTGACCAGCCTCAATTGAGATTATTACCTCCCCATTGGCATAGTTATTGGACTCTATCAGGCAGGGGGGGATGAGGGGTTGGCGTATAATGTAAAATTGATTTTACGTTTTTTGTGCTTGATATCATGTTAAAATGTTATTCCACCATCAAAAACATATCTGGATTATTTCATGCATGTTTGAGAAATTCTTGAATCTCATGTGGCAGCCATTCGGGTGTGCGTAAACGCTTGCTCTCACAATGCGGCACCTACTTCCACAAAGGTCCTCCTCTGAGCTGCAGTCTCCAGCCAAGCTTCCATCCTCAAAGAGCAACCCTCCCCCATGCTTTCCCCACTCAGCTCCTCCAGACTAGCGGCAGCAGCAAATTGCAAACACCTGGTGGAACTCCATGTCTGCTTAGTTTGACATACAAACTACTTCTCAGTCCAGCACTCCTAAGAACGGTTGTAAACAGCATAATAAAGGACCATTGTTGTGATGACGTGCAGAAGGCAGTATTGGCGTCAAATTGCGAAGTCAAATTTTATGTTTGAGTTCTCTCCCTCTTACACACATACATACATACAATCTAAACACACACGTGTTTAGATTCAGGTGTTTGTTAGATACACTCTCAGTTGGCCTGTGGTTGCCACTAAATACATCTTGTATTACCTTGTACCATGTACTTTCCATTGAAGTTATAACTACTATGATTATATAGGCATGTGTTGTTTGTTGTTCTGGATTCTCGGTTTTGTTTTGTTTTTTTCCTCCTTCTGCAGGTCTAGAGGCAGACTTCAAGGGTGTTGACTTACATTATCTCTGCTTTTTTCTCTCCTATTTCTATCTCCTTCTTTCCCTTTAAACCTTTTCTCCATATTTCTCTCTTTCCTTTCCCCTTTTTTTTCCCTTTTCTTTGTCTTTGTATCCATTACATTTGAAATAATCCCAAAGCAATTCTAATAAAATTTCATATATATACCAAGTGGAACATCATAGTGAAAGTAGTAATGCTCCGCTTGTGAAAGCAAATCTGTTGGGCCTTACTTTGACACTCAGACAGCAATTCTGAGTGCCACATTGTCGGACTGGACATGTAAAAAAAAAAAAATAAATATATATATATATATATATATATATATATATATATATATATATATATATATATATATATATATATATATATATATATATATATTAAATAAGGTTATGTTTGAAATATACAGCATTTATATGACAACTGAAGGTAACATAGTTACTTAATTGTGCTATAAAACTATGTGCCTGGAAAATACATAATACCATTTTAATACATAATAAAATACATAATACCATAATACCACCCCTTTAAAAGGAACTTAAGTTGTTTTTGATACCTATCACATCGTGGTCAGATGATCCCAAAGGAGGAAGGAACAAAGCAGAATTTACACCCTTCACACTGCCATAACAAGTCCGGTGTTCTATATCTTCTAGCATGGCAGTTTACAGTTCGTTCATAATATATATCTCTCTAGAATTGCGCCACTCACAGTGGCATTATGTTAGAGTAACTGTTATGTTACTTCTGATTTGGTCTTTTTGTCGACTTTTGTTCAGATTTTTTTTTTTTTTTTTTTTTTTTTTGCTTGAGGCATTGCTTTTGTGGACAAACATTTCCTTTGGTTTTGGATGCTGCGCAGCTGGAAGGATTTACTTTATTTTTCAGACAGCTGTTGTGATGCATAGCCATGGTAACGATGTGGGATTTTTTTTGTCTTTTACAACCAGGAGCTACTGATTAGCATCTCAAAAGCACAAATAATACCTGAACTAAACTATGTGACCCCAAATCTGACAGGGATATGTTACACTATTGAAGGGGTTTTTGTTTGGGTTGAAGAGTGCTTTACAGACAAAAAGAAAAAATGTAAAATGCATCCTTTTACAAATTGGTAAGTCAGTGTAGTGATTTAAGAACCGGTATCATGTGATTGATTTTCCTTGTGTTGGTCAGGATTCTGGCAGCAGCATTTTGGATGATCTGCAGCAGCTTAATTGACTTTTTTGTAGAGGCCAGTAAAGATAACACTGCAGTAATCGTAAAGCCCACCAGTTTTTCTGTGTCCTGTTTTGATAGGAAACTACATATGCTGACAATGGTTTTAAAAGGATTGCAGACAGCTTTAAAAATAATTTCATCAAGCCATTTGCTGTCTTGGTTCTTAACACTGTGCTGCAAAAGTACATGTGCACATCCTCTTCAGTATAAGAGTAGCTTGGGGCTGATGTTACCATTAGTCACATCTGTATTGTGAGGTTTCGGTATGATTATATGTACTGGCACAGCCTTCGTAATAATGCCTCTCCTCCACTTTTTCCTTGCATGTGTCCGTTTTTTACAAAATAAAGATGAGGGTGCCTGACATGAAAAATTTATATATATATTTTTAAATTGTGCTTAACAAAACACAGACGAGGGCATAAATACAGCTTTTGAAGTGTTATTGACATTTTAAACTCAATTTCAAACCTTACAAATAGAATATTGGATTAGCTCAAAATAATATTTCAAGTCACAACTCCACTCCACCATGGCATGATGGGCAAACACAGCAAGAAATGAGTTTTGAAATTTCCAGCCTTTACCTTTGGCTGTATGCAAATGCTAAGATCTACACACTTGCTTTACCTAAATTAGTTGCACACTTGGCGTCATGTAAAAATGTCCAGTTTGATATGTAAAGCCAGTAGCTGTAGTTTTACTCCCAAAGGAACAGAGCTAATAGAGAATACAGATAACAAATATTACACCAGTAGATGGTCAGGAAATGTTTACTTAAATATACTTATAATATACTTAAATAAGAACATCATTAAGGCTACATGCCCATGCAGCTAGAAAAACTAATAACTGATTTAATAATCATCCTATCACTGTGCTTGATTGGCTAGCAAACTGGTCTGATCCCCCTCAGAGACTCCACTGAGTATTATCAAGAGGAAGATGAGAGACACCAGACCGAACAGTGCAGATGAGCCGAAAGTTGTTTATAAAGCAACCTGGGCTTCCCTCATACCTCACCAGACTCACAGGCTGATCACCTCACGACCAGAATGTACTGGTTCAAGCAAAAGCCCAACCATGTATTTAATATCTATACTGTACAGCACATGGACATGCTTCTTAACGGTTTTTAATAGACATCAGTTGTGAGTTTTCATTAGCTGTAATGCATAAAGATCAAAATTAAAAGAAATAAGTTCTTGAAATATATCACTCTGTGTACTATGAATCTGTAATTTTTACTTTAAAACTGTTATAACTGAAATAAATTAACTTCCTGATGATATTTTAATTTGTTAAAGATTTGCCTGTAGATGAACTGCTATAATACAGGATTATCTCCAACTTGCATTTGAAATTACCCCACACAGAAGCTTTTACACAGTACTGAGAGAGTTGCAGGGAGCAACACAGACAGAAAGACCACCAGGCCCAGTAGTTGACTTCAGTGATGCACATTCAGCCTCCTGTGCACCTTTCTGCCAGGAGTGAGCTTTAATGCCCACATCATGACAGTATTCAGCGAGCAGAATAGCCCGTCACTTCTTCTCACCTCTGATAGAGTGCCTGAGAACTCACTCCACTCTAAAAGGCTAATCTAAAACCCCCACTACCCGGCCCTCATTTCAGCTGCACTGTCACACTCCACACCAGCTGCGTATTGAATGGGTGTCTTCCTGAGCAGTTCACCTTACATTATAGGAAATCATTAGACAGATTTACGGGGATAAACAGCATGGGCTTTTGTCATAATATTTCGCCGATCCTTTTCACACTTTGAGGATGAAGAATGAAAAGCGCAGCAGTAGGTATAAAAAAAGGACATGGAGGGGAGTGGTCTGAATGATCCTATTGATTATGTCTGGAGGTTATTGACATGCCTCTTCTCTATATGATGATATATTCACCTAGTGTGAACCAGATGGGTTGTAAGGACAGGGAAAAGCAGGGAGGACATATTCAGCATGCAGGAGCCTGTTCCCCCTACTGAGCTTGTGTGCCCTGACATGCAGGGCAGGCTGGAAAAATGTTCTGCTTATGACAGTGGATGGCTAAGGTAATGACCAGTGACTGCTACCATTGCTCATAGTAATGATGGTTTCACCCTGGAATGCTACGCATGTTTGCAACCCCAGCTCATCTTTTTCTGTAATTTTCTCCAAAGATTTTTTTTTTTTTTTTTATCTTTTCATTCTTACATTCTTTGGTCTTATTTGCGTCGCTCTTAAACTTCTGTCCCTTCTCATCATTTAACTACCCCCCTTTCTCACTTCCTGTGTTGCTTACTGTCACTGTCTCTAGTATACATTTTTCCTGCCTAATAATGTTCAAAACAATTTTGTATCCTCAACTTTAGATAATTTACTTCAGCAAGAGGGTCCAGCAACATCTTTACTGTGCTGACCTCAACACAAAAAAGATTAATTCAAATCAATTCCATTTCATTCTTAGGGACATCTACACACACAGAAAGTTTTGTTCCTTTTTATTTCAACAGTCAAAGTCTGCTCAGCTAATTAAACTGCTCTGAAAGGTCCTCCATGCAAGATATTCGATTCCTACTTAGAGGCCCAGGTTCCCATTTCAGAGCAACAGCTATAAAATAACATATGTTGGAGGTGGGGAGCTTATCGTTTAAATGACCAATTCCATTGGAAACCGACAAGGCCATATTCACATGAGACCTCAGGCGAAATTGCAAATGAAATACAGCCAACAATATAATATCCTTCAAAAAGTCAATATTTCTCGCTTATTAATTACTTCATGGATTCAAGCTGCTATATAGGCCTTACTGCCTCACACCATCCAATTCAGAGCAGAAATTGTCCATTATCCATCAAGAGTGGATACAGGGACACATTGAATTCAGCTGACACTTTGTGTTAGAAAACACAATTCGCAGGTTATCAACAATAATGATTTAAAGACTGAAAGTAAAGGCCTCTTTAGTGAATATTTTAAAGCAAACAGACAGCTGCCTTTCAGCAAAAAATATAAATCAAGAAGGAACACTGATGATTCTATTTTCTGACATGTTCAATGACATAATTAATTTCTGAATCTAATAAAATGTAGTTGCCACAGTGGGTCCATAGGAAGAACTCTCTGTGATTGGCTAACTTCAGACTGGCTTTAGCTGATTGGCTGGACATAATTGCTTAACTCCCAAATTTGTCCAGAAGGCCACTTTTAAACAGTTGGTCACACATGAATGATGTGCTTCAAGAGAAGAGGAAGGCCCACTGTGACAGTAGTCCTCAGAACCAAACTCAATGAAAAAGCTATCATCCAACTGGTCAAAACAAAACAGATAGTAAAACATTCTTTACCCTGGAACTTCTCCAAGCTGCTCTTCATGATATGTTGTCAGTAGGACCAAAATGTGAGTTTATTGTAAACTGGGTCTATGTGTCAAATCAGATAAAGCTTCAGAAAAAAAAGAAAAAGTTTTGCATGTTTTACAACCATATTAATCCAATGTTAGAGCAGTAGATTAAGGCTGACCTGCAGAAACTATGGTTGCAAGACAAAAATCATACTGAAGTCTCCTGAAGTAAAATAAGTGCCACACAATCAGAATAAAAATGTAGACCATGTAATACTGAAAAAGTGCAGTGCATTATTTTATGAACATGTGATTAATTTTAATGAAGTAACAGAGAGGACTTAGTACAAGCAAATTACCCAAATTAATATCAGGAATGAAAAAAAAAACCCCGGATTTGGGTATTCCTGTTGTCAAATTTGCTAATGAATGCATCTGAAACACTGCACGTTGGACCTGAAATATCTTCAACCTTGTTTGCTATTTAAGTATGAATGTCATTTAAAGCTCAAGAGCCTTTCCACCAGGGCAACTTACACTAAATATGGTTCTACTTGACTTTTAAGACTCTAAGCAGACTACAAATTGCTTTTAAATATGTGTGACATTTTCAGTTATCTGACAGAGAGCAGTAAGAATTACATGTCATGCAGTTTATGTAACAAAAAGTTTTAATGGATAAGCACTACCACATCCAATGTTTGTCATCAAATTAAATCTAACAGAGACAAGAACTCTGCTCTTCACACATCATTATTTTCTCAGTATGAGGATGTGCTTAAAAATCAACTGTGTAAATAAGATGGATTAAAGTAAATCAGAGCAAGTCATGCTTTATAATTTCTCAAAGACTTAGAATGATGTTTAGAAAATAATCTTTCATTGAGACATGAAACATGCTTTGGTTCACTATGACAGTCTCAGTTACCAGAATTCCAAAGAAATGTTTATAAAATTCCCTAAATGTAATAATCGCCCTCTCATATTTCTACATTTTGTATATTATGCCAAAGAACAATTACTTCTTTCACAGTTTTAAGAGTTAAATTGGTCTATCAAACACGGCTTGGGCTTGATTATCAAATTTGTCTAATCCAAAATGCACTTCAGTGAGCTGATCTATAAAATTTCAACAGTGAATAGATGTTGTGGCATAAGATCCCGCAAGATTAAAATACCACAATTTCTCTTGCTGAGCTGAAGTCTATCTCCTGAAGTGCTTTCCAGTTGCTGTCAGCAACTGATGACTGATGTATGTACAAGTCACTATTATGAGATCTGGATATGACTCGGAGCTTTAAAGCTTGACACCTTGTTATGCCTTATGTTTCAGGCACTTTGAGTTAAGCTGATAACTTCACGCAGGACCACAAAGAAGCTTGGATTTCGTTTCCTCTCCATTCATCGATTTTCAAAATAAATTGACATTTACTTTCATCTGTCATTGGAAAACAGTCTCTTCAGTCAAAGGCTTCTTCAGTTTGGTTGTAAAACGGACCGCTACAGGAGATCTTTCCTGCCCACAACCATCATCATCTATAACTAAGTATTTTTGAATCTGATAAGACTTTGGGCATCTGACGACTAGTCCATGTAAGAAGCTTCTGACAATGTCTCTGGTCTGAGTGTAGCTTAAAACAAGGAGGGTTAGGATGTTTCTGAATCCCTGCCTTCTGCTGGAGTCTGTCTTTTGGACTGTATCTGGACAACTGTCAAGTGAGCGTGATTCTGTAGGCCACAACTTTGCCATATCAGCCACTTCATTATTAAAATTCTTTTTTTGATCGTTTATGTGATATTCTAATTTTCTAAAGTGAATTTCTGATTTTCATTAGCTCAAAGTCATAATCGTCCAAATTAACAGAAATAACCAGCCAAAATAGATCACTAAACATGGAACAATTACAAATAATATGAGCTTCATTTTTGAATTTAATTACTGAAATAAATTAACTTTTTACTAATACTCAAATTTATCAAGATGTCCCCATAATCAAAGCATTTTGGAACTTCTAAAGAAATAATTTCCATAGGGCGATGCAGTGATCTGCCACTGCTTATGTGGTTTTTAGGCATTACATAAGAAATTGAGCTGCTATTTTAAGTGCTAACTTCAAACACATTTAAAAGTCTGGCGTAATGAGTTGTCCAACAAGGTTCACATCACCCAAGTTGACAGTTAACATCAGGTGTAAACAGGACTTAATATTATTGGTTCACTTTGCTTTCAGCCCTCATATTTTTAATTCTTTTCAAGGCTCTTTTCCAGTATCTTGTGTTGTGTGTTTTATCAGTTCCAGTTTGTCCATGAGTCCAAACCTTGAGCCAGGTCATAACAAACCACCCACATGTTAATTTTGGGATCTTTTTACACAAATTCTAATGCATTAATAGAAATTACAAAAGCCTTTAATCTTGTTTTTTTTTTTTCATGTTTTTAGTCTTTTTGAAGATCCACTACTTTTCACTTTCAAGTCCTTTGTATCTCTTTGTGTTTCTACCTTGAACACCTTTTTCCTTTCAATCTGAGCAAAAACCAAACTCTCTTTAAAATATCTGTATATATCTTGAACCCAAATTAAATCTGAGCCTGTTTTTTTCCACAGAAGTAGTGGAAATATCATTTTACAATGGTCTGCAGAGATTCATCCTTTGCTGTTGGCCTTAGATCGATGTTGTACACTAACTCAAGTCTTCTTGTTTGCACAATGGGCTGTGATTAGATTAAAATGCAGTTTAACAGCTTTTCGTATGTGTTTTAGAGGGTTTTATCTCTGAGGACTGAGACGGCCAAAATGGGGAAGTGCAAAAGAGTTTTTCTAAGAAAAGAATGTGCGACACATACAGTTATGCTTGACAGCTCGAACAACTTGCACAACATATTCAAGCACAAACTCCCCGACTACCACCGTCAGTGTTAGAGGAAAGGAGAAGAGAGTTTGAAGGAAGGACTTACTGATCATTACTCAGAGTAAGAAATGAGGAGAAAGATATGGAAGACAGAAAGCCATGTCTCTGTCTTTGCTTTGCGCTTACATCAAGGAAGCCACTGCTGTCTTCTGTCTATCGAAGTGTAACTGGTGCTATGAGCAATCAGCCTGGTGAATCATTACACGGATCACCAAACATGAGTCCAGAACACTCAGGGGCTCTGCGACATTTCCACCATTACCCCTTATGTCAAAACAGCTGAGTGCATTATGTCATCCAAATTGACAGTGTCACTTGATAATATTCACAGACACTCAGACCACACACATACAAGCATTACAAAAATATCAGTCGAGTTAGGGTCCACTCTTCAGGCTACTCCTCAGCAAGCAATCTCTCTAATAGAGCTAGTTTTGTCAGATTTTTCCTCATGGGATCTTCTGCACATTTTAAGTCTCTGTGTCTGAACACTGGTCACTTTATTAGGTACACCTGTTCAATTGCATGCTAAGACAAATACCTGAATCAGCCCATCACTTGTCAGCAATTTATGTAATTTAGGCAACTAGACGTGGAAAAGATACTGTGGTGAGTTTAAACCAAATCAGCTTGAGGAAGAAAGGACTATGAATGTTGCATGGTTCTTGGTGTCAGACAGACTGGGCTTTCAGAAACTCCTGATCTATGGCAGATAAGAGAAAATATCCAGTGAGTGACAGTTATGTGGAGAAGAATGTCTCGGAGGTCAGAGGAGAATGGGTAGACTGATTTAAGATGACAGAAAGGCGAGACAGCACAAATAGCCACTCTTTACAACTAAGGTGTGCAGAACACCATCTCTGAACGCACAACAGGTCAAACCATGAAAGAGATGGGGAGTAGAAGACCACACTGGGTGCAGCTCCTGTCAGCTAAGCACAGGACATGAAGGCTATAGTTTCCACAAGCTCAGCAAAAATGGACAATAACAGATAGAAAAATGTTGCCTCATTTAGTGAGTCTCAATTTCTGCTGTAACATTAGGACAGGAAGGGTCCTAATTTAGCATGAACAACATGAATGTGTGGATCCATCTTTCCTTGTATCAAAGATTCAAGATGTTACTGGGCATCCATCCTAGTATTAGCAAGGTATACCTAAAAAGGTGGTTGTATATCTACAGTTGTACAGGTTCAAGCTGACATCTGCTCCTAAATGAGCGGCAGGGTAAAAAAAAACAGTAGGTTACAATGTTTCAAGAGTGCAATCTTCTGTACTGGTTAAGTGGACACATAGGGACGCCTGTGCTCTACAACCGTAACCTAATTACAAGGTAAAATGGAACACTTTGGGTAAAAACCAATAACAGGTTCACCTAATGCAATCCCATTACACCTCCATTATATCTGAGCCAGAGGAAAGTTGCAAAGCATATGTTTTTCATTGGGGGGTTCTGAGTAGCACAATAAGAGGACATAAGAGAGTACATTATGCTTTACTTTCCTCAGAACACACAATGATGCAGGAGAGCTCTGGGATTTTATAATGCAAAAATGTGCATATTATTAATGACAGTGCATTACACATGTACATTCCCAGATAATTTACTGCACCAGAAAACATGTGTTGTTGTGGGCATGTTATTTTGTACTTTACCATCAGGCTCATGGAGAGCCCTTCGGCGCATCCTTAGTTATGAGATGACTGATGATGTTCGCTGAATTCATAGCCAGTCACAGAGAGAGCATAAAAGGAGGTAACACACTAAAGACTAAGACTGTTTGAAATGAGCTGACAGGGTTAAAACTTTAATGAAACAAGAGCTAATTTTACATGATGCTGAAATTACCACATAAATATTTTTAAAGCACCTAATGCTATCTGCTCCCTACCTTCATTGAGACCCATGTGGAAGGTCCAGTAGTTCTGTAGGCACTGCAGCTCGTTCTTCATTGCCCTCTTGCAGCGGCAGTCATGCAGAGAAGTATTGTGCAGAACTTCCAGGGCAGCCTTGCAGTCCCGGTTGTTATCCAGCATGGCATCCTTCTCCTTGCCCACCAGGCACTGGCGCATTACCCGGTATCGAGGGCTGCAGCGAGCATCCTGGCTGCACATTTCACTGGCCTGGATGCAGTCTACCCACTGTGACTGCGCCTCACGTGTAGACCTGGTGCTTGGAGTTCCTTGGGAACCATTGGCCAAGGCTGCTAAAATAGCTGAGGAGCCTTCCAAGGAACCTTGACATGGAGAAGAGGCTTTATTTAAAGCTGAACACTGAACATGTGAGGGTTATTTTAAATGTGTGTGCATATGTGTGTAAGATAATTCAAGTGTGATGATCACACTTGAATTATTTACTATGGATATATCACCAAGTATATAGGCAATTATAGTATAACACCACTAAATTATCTTATTTAAAACTGAAATGCAACAACTCCTAATTTATTCTATTGAATTTAGGACATAAACTTAAACAAAAAAATCAAGTAAGCATGATTAATTCACCACTTTTGAAACCTTAGTAGTGAAACCCAAACTCTGTATACCTTGATGCTGGCAGCGACTTACCTGCCCACCTCATGTAAACATTATTGGAATTTAAACTTCTCCAAGACTTTTAAATCTTACTAAGGAATTTAGAAATGCTAACATTTCTATTCATCTCATATCTGTTCAACAACTGATCTCATTTTAAACCCAGATAAGTAGAAAATTAGGTTTACAGTGATCCTCGGAGCACAGACTGACTTTTACAAGACTCGGGATGCGAACCCGCCTTTACAGGCAAAGAAAGTTTTGGAGAAATGACAAGAGAGACCCCTTGTGATGACATTGTGAATTGAGCAACCAAGAGCAAAGGGTGTGCTATATCGATTCTGGGTGCAAACGCAATGTTACATAAAAGTTCAATAGTAAAATTGAATTTGTCAGTTATATAGGATTTTAACACGTGCACGTAATTATTGTGTTTATTATAAACATGTTGGAGGTGGCAAGCAGTGTGAAGTGAGATAAAAATGCATTCCATTAAAAAAAAAAAAAAAAAAAAAAAAAAAAAAAAAAAAAAAAAAAAAAAAAACTTACATATTTTCCTTTTAATTTACGAAAGAGGTTCGTTGTTACAATAATCATATTAACCTCCTTATGTCCGGTGTAGAAGCTGTGAAGGTTTGAAAGTTCAAGTTAAGCTGTTTCAGAATTTACCTGCTTAAAAGTACATGCGTATTTGTAATGTGTTGCTATAATTGACATTAGTTATTATATAACTGAGTCGATCAGCTTTTACCATTTGCATTTCAAGGCTCACAATAAGCACATTAACTTTGGGCTGACAGATACCATTAGTTTGATAAAAGTGACCGCATTCCAGAATTGCATTCTCGTACAACTTATGATTTCACGATCTACAAAATAAATTAAAAAAAATAAATAAAGACCAATAATAACATGTTCCACTTCTTACCTAAGAGCACAAGAAAAATGCAGAAGCACATCCACAGTTTGCCAGACTTCATGTTGAAATTACTAAGGCTCCAATTAGACTACTATCACCAGATCCTGAGTGGTTAATTCCCCTTTCCAGATTCTTGACAAAGTCTAACTGAGGACAACATAAGAATAAATATCCTAATTTATCCCAAAAGTAATACACATCCCCCAAGAGAAAGAAAAAAAAAAAATCATCGACGCCCAAGAAGATAAAAATCCACAATCCTTTGCTTCTGCTTTACTGAGCAAGTCAGAAAAAAATCCCCTTAGATTAGAAAAATGAAAAGAAATCAAATGCAATCAGCTAGTGAATCCATGAAATCTGCTTCTCGGGGTCCGCTGCGCTGCGTTCATACCGAGAAACTACTGAGACGTGATGTGTCCGCATTATGGGCTCAGACTGGCCGCCTCTCTTGCCCCCTCGCAGGCAGTTTGTCCCATAAACAGTTCCCAAAGTCCCTTTCAAAAATCTGTTATCTATGCCAACATATTAAAGGAGGTGGAAAGAACTCATCTGAAAGTGATACAACCCGATGACTTGTTTGCTTCCCTTCTCTCCTTTCACTGGATTCCTCACAAAGCTGTGCGTTTCTGTGTAAGGAGCGAACGCGTCTTTTTCACTGACTGCACGCGTGTCGAGGCATCCACAGCACTTTATAAGGGGGGGTGGGGGGGCTGTTGTTCCCAGCAGAGGGCGCTGCTGGAAGGCGTTCTCATTGGAAAGCGCGGCGCACACGATCCACACGGATGCCCAATAATAAATGTTACCCCACCGAATGTTGCAATTTGAGAGAGAGAGAGAGAGAGAGAGAGAGAGAGAGAGAGAGAGAGAGAGAGAGAGAGAGAGAAGATGTTAGTGTGGGGGGGGGGGCATGTGAAATTCTAGTAACCTCACATGCCCCTTGTGTATCTCTTTGATTACATGTGGCAATGAATTTAGAATTTCCAGACAGGGTTAGGCTATTAAAAAAATATCCATGGTTTTCAGCATCTAATGGAGCTCTGTTCTCTCCATCTTCTGACAATTTAGCACAACTGCACACCTAACACCGCCATCTAAACTGACAGGCTGGGCAAGGAGAGGATTAATGAGAGAAGCAGCCAAGAGGCCCATGGTAACTCTGGAGGAGCTCCAGAGATCCACAGATTAGGTGAAAGAAGCTCTTTGCCTGACAATTATTAGTTATACTCTCCACAAATCTGGCTTTTATGGAAGAGAGGCAAGAAGTGTTGAAAGAAAGACATAGAGGCCCATTTGCAGTTTGCAGATAGCCATGTAGAGTACATACCAAACATGTGGAACTAGGTGCTCTGGTAAGATGAGCCAAAACAGAACTGTTTGGCCTACATTTAAATTGCTATGGGTGGTGAAAAACTAACTCTGCTCATCACCCAATGGCCCACACCATTCCCTCAATTAACCATAGTGGTAGCAGCATCATGCTGTAGATACTTTTCTTTAGGATTAACAGGGAAACTGGTTCAAGTTAATGGGAAAATTAATAGAAGTTTTAGATGCTGCAAAGGGATTGAAAACTTTGATGGAGGTTCTCCCTCCAGTAGAATACAAACACTAAAAATATAGTCAGAGCTACAATGGATGGTTGAGATCAAAATCATATTCATGTGTTGGAATCAATCAGCAAAAGGCTTGACCTAAGTCCAATTAAAACCTCAGGATAAGACTTGAAAATTGTTGTTCACAGATGCTCCACATCTAATCTAATTGAGCTTCAGCTATTTTGCAAAAAAGAATGGGCAAAAATGTCAAACAGTAGATATGCATAGTTGGTGGAGACATACCCCCCCAAAAAATGAAAGGTGGCTCTACAAAGTTTTGTCCCAAGCATAAACATCAATTCAAATGCACACAACACTTCAGAATTTTAAAAAATAAAAACATGTATCATTTTCCATTTACTTCACAATTGCACATGACTTTGCTAGTTTTATTGGAAAATTCCTTTTGAAATTCATTGACATAAATGGTTGCAACATTACAAAATGTGAAAAAGTTCAATGGGGTTCTAATACCTTTACAAAATACTGTAAGGAATCTTATACCAAGAAAATTTAAAACAAAATAACCATTTTATTTTAAGGAATTTGGCAAGGGCATTTGGTGTATTCATATTTCAGGCTAACATCAGGATTTCTCCCCTTGTACCCCCATCCGCAAATGATTTTAGGCATGGAGTTCAAAGGTGAAGACAGCAATAATGATGAGAATGTCACAATTCATTTTGATAATAACCAAACACTTCATATCTCATCTGTGTTCCCCCAAATCAGGAGAATGATGAAAAGAAAAAAGAAAAAAAAACTAATACAATGTCTCATTTCATAGAGCACATATTGGCTGAGAGGAAATAGCAAAGCCTACAACCAGCTGAATCTGCCATTTTTCAGTGTGGCTTTGCATCAGACAAAATGACTTTGTTGCACATCGTTGCTTAAATCCTGCCCAGAATGTCATAAATCTTTACAAATCTTGAAAACAAAGTCTCCATTTGGATGTCATGACAGTGACAAACTGCATGGCCACCAGCTCATAATGACGTTTGACTGTCAGCCTGGGCTCTCGTCCAAGAGGGAAAAGAGCACACCATTATAATGCCAACATCAGCCTCATTCTGCCTATATTGGCCCTGGCTTGTAGTTGTCCCCTGAGTTTGAAGTCACTGCAATATGAGCACTGTGTAAAGAATCTTCCCACCATCGTGAATATCCTCTAAATGTCGTGAAATAGTGCTGCAGTGACGAGTACAGTCTATTCTTTGGCTGTGGAAAAACAGGAGTGCTTATCTCCGAAAGGCATCTATTTGAAATACAAGAACAATTTAGTTATTTTTATTGGTAGAGAAGAAAGAGTTGTTTGTGTAATGTCTCACAAGAGTTTGGTTGCTTAAAGCGAAAAAGGTTTACAGCTGGAGACATGTTTAAAGTTAGACAGAATGCAAAACAACAACAACAACAAAAAATTACATTTCAGATACATTTTTGGCTATGAGTTCTTGGAAGTAAAAGACTTTGGAAGAGACTATATTTCTTACATAAAAGAGTACCATTTGCTTTGTGAATTTCCACCAAAGCTACAAAATACCATATCTTGTAAATTTATTTATACCTCTTGAAATATTTCACAGGTTATCATGTTATTTTTTGATATTTATGTGAATTAAAAACCTAAAGTAGTGCCTAAGAATGAAGAGAAAGAAAAAAAATATTTTCTTATTTTTCTGGAACTGGTGAACTTCCATGCCACTCAAGTCTTGTTCACCCTCTGACAGGTTTTCCTTCAAGGTTGCCCTGAGTTCAGGTCCATTCATCCTGACATCAAGTCTGACCAGCCTTCCTGAAGAAAACCATATCCACAGTATGATGCTGCCAACACCATGTTTCACCTTGGGGTTTTGTTCAGGATGGTCTGTGGTGTTAGTTTTCCTCCTGTGATGAATTGAACAGAGCTCCATGAGATAATCAAAGATTGAGATACAGTTTTATAACCTGCTTTACACTTCTCCGCAACTTTATCCTTGGCATCTCTGTTATGTTCCTTAGTTTTAAAAATGATGTTTCTTCACTTATGTTCTCCAACAAACCTCTTGAGACAGAGGAGCTGTATTTATACTGAAATTAAAGTTCCCACAGATTCTGATTAACTTAATTTATTTTTTACATGACTTCTGAAGGTAGTTGGTAGTCCTAGATTTTATTTAGGAGAATCTTTAATTTTGTAAGATTGATATATAAATATGCATGCAGTGGTGGTTCTTGCAGGAATTTTGCCCTGGGCAAGCTCCTCCTTCTGCCGCACTCCAACCAATTAAAATGCAAGCAATTTTTTTTTTTTTTTTTTTGTGGCAGCAGCAGAAAGCAGGTAATGTGGTCACCCAGTACTCAGCAGCAACTAAGGGTAACTACACATCCATACAAGTAGTAGCTAACTTATTCAGGGGACAATGGACAGATAAGATCTATTCATAATGTTCCAGTTCTTGGCTGCCCCATCCCTTTCTAATACCGTCCTGGTCAACTGCCCATATTGTACATATCAAAAATGGCCACTGTATGCACGTTTTCAAAACAAAAAGATGCTTAAGAAAATGTTTTATTGTCTCAAACTAAACATGTCTGAAGATTTCCAGGTTTTCAGTGTTCCAGGTTTTCATATTCAGGGAGATCTAAAATAAGTGATTTTGTTTTTAAACGTTAATTTAGAAATGTTAACTATAAACTGCTTGTGCTTCGGTGGAAAAATGATTCATTGTTGGAATATGTACATACTGCCTTGGATTTATCCAAACTTTTATCGGGGTGCTTTTTAAAGCAAAATTTTCCACTGAGCACAAAAGTTTGACTCTCCTCGTTCACCTTTTCACTTGCGTTTCAGACTCTGCATTGTTGACCGCAGTACAAGACCATGTGATAGGCTCGACGCACGGGAGGTGACATCGCTCCCTCTCCATTCATTTCCTATGGAACTTGTGCGATGAGGCGACAGTTGCTTGTCCTCCTCCGGCCAAGCAACCAGCAAAATTCATGCATGTGAAATTTCGAGCTCGTACACGTAGATGTGCACAGACGGGGTAGCGACATGTTGCTTCAACTTCAGCTGCAGTCGCGGAAAACTTTCGCTGTCGTTCGTCACTCCCCGTGTATACAGCCCACAACATGCTGCTGTGAACTCGGTAACATTATGTAATATTAAGGCATTAAACTTTTCATATCAATCACATGTGTTAACGCGTTCACATCGACAGTCCTAGTGATAATGTTATGCCCTCAACAAAAAACATACCTGGAATGTTTCTTTGATTCTTTCATGCATGTTTGATAAATCTTTTAATCTCCGGTGACAGGCATTTAGGGGTGCAACTCTTGCTCTCACAAAGTGCCGCCTATTTCCACAAAACTCCTCCTTGGAGTTGCAATCTCCAGCCGAGATTCCGCCCCACAGAGCACCCCTCCTCTGCGCCTTCCCCACTCAGCTCCTCCACACCAGCAGCAACAGCAATTAGCAAACACCTGGTGGAACTGTGAGTCTGTTGAGCTTATCATACGAACTACTGCTCAGTCCAACGCTCCTAAGAAGGGTAGCAAACAGCATAATGGAGGAGCGTTGTGATGATATGCTGAAGGCAGAGTGTTGGCCTTAAATTGGAGTCAAATTTCTTTTAAGCTGTTTGATATATACACAGCATTTTTACAACAACCGCAGGTAACATAAGTACTTGATTATGTTATAAAATGACACTATGTGCCTATACATAATACTCCCCCTTTAAAGCTACAGTATGTAACTTAAAAAAAAAAAAATTTATATATATATATATATATATATATATATATATATATATATATATATATATATATATATATATATATATATATATATATAGAAACTGTCACCATGTTGTGAGACAGATAATCTATGAAAAAAAAAAAAAAAAAGAGCTCCTCTGCCTTCTCCCAGTGCTCCCAGTGCTATTGACAAACAATTAATCAGAGCCAGGAGGCAGGTCTTAGCGCTGTCAATCACCATCTGTGTTGTGCTTCTCATAACAAATATGTAAAAAACATTTTTTTATAGAAGTTATACTCCAGTTTAACATGACAAATTGTGAAGAAGCTAAAGGGATATGAATACTTCTGCAATGTACTGTATGGTATTCATAGAGACCACATATGATGTCATAAAAAATATCCTATGTTGCTCAAATTTTAACTCTGTGGGGTATAAGAGTTGAGTGATATGCATGCTTAGTTGCCAGTTCCATTTTTGTTCAATTTTTAACATCTGAAACTCTAGTACCAACAGAGTCAAACCCTTTTTTTCCCCCTCTATATTCAAGATAGTGCTATAATGAATAATTTTCTCCTCACATTTTTCTCCCTGTCAGGTCCAAGGTCAGATTTTATTCCTGTTGACTTGCACAATTCATGCTCTCTGTGGATATTTAAGAAGCCCATTCTGACTACATTATACATTTGCATTTTTTTTTGTTTTTTTACTTGTGCAATTAATAAAAGCCCTCAGGGAGACACACACGCAGTTACATGACTCCCCCACTTGCATGTTCCTCAGTTAATAAGCATACTTATGTGCAGTGGAGAGACAGTTGCACCAAAAACATATGCCAGATAACTGTCAAAATAAGATGGCTCAAAGCTGTGACAATCTGGGATTACAAAGATGGATATGGAACTCATTGCTCTTGCTATTGAGATTATTCATCCTCAGCTTCTGAGAAGTATGGCTAATATGGTGAATATACATGCCATCATTAAAAATTCACAGTATATGAAATAATCATTCGGTTAAGAGTCAAAGTTAAGGCTTAGAGCAATAACCTGTGCTGAGGAGAAGTGGAGGGGTGCACCACTGAGCTCTGCCTTGCTCTCTGGGGGTTAAATAAGAGATTTGTCAGTCTGAAACTGTCACCTTGAAAGCATGACTGATAATCATGTAGTTTAAAATGTTCTCATAAACAGTTTTAGAGAGTGTGTGTAATTTTGTGGTCAATATTTGATAGACCAATATCTCAATTTAGATTGGTTTTGAGTAAACAAATATTGGTTCTTTTCAGGGGCAAGAATGGGTTCCCACAAATAATAGCAAGATAATTCTGACTGAAAAGTTTAACCTGTCTGTTTCTGCTCTACAAACAGAATAAAGCAAGAAACAACCCAGGCATATAGCAAATACATGTGACTACAAGCTGCTGAAAGTAGCATTCCACATAGTGTAATTGAGTTTAGTTATTAGCTGTAATCACACAATTTCATATTTAGACATGCATAAGGAAATTAAGCTCATTTAAGGTATGTCAAGTCCTGTAATCACTATGTGTATTACTTTTTTAAAAAACATGCTTTATATTGTGATTGTTTATGTTTTTGTTTTTCTACTGAGTATGTCAGACTACCGTGAAGTTGGAGCTGTGCTGAGGTGAGTTAGTTTTCATCAGGGCAAAGTGTCTCCATAGCTTAGCATTAAGTTAACCTGAGTAGCGCTTGCACAAATTCTGTAGTATTCTCACCTACACGTGTGGTTTATACACTATCTCAGAGTTGTGATGGTTTGACATGTGTAAGTCTGGCTTAGCTGATGAGCATACTACACATGCTACTGTATCAGATGTATCAGAGGAAGACATTCCTGTAGTATTGTTTACTCAAAACCATATCTCTTCCTATGCTTTTGAAACCCTAGAGCATTACTGTGTAAAGATTTATGTATTTTTTTTTCTGGTTTTGGTTTTTTTGTCACACTTAAATGTGTAAAATCAGACAAAGTTAATTCCACACAAAGATAATTTGAGTAAATACAAAAATGCAGTTTATTGGTTAAAAGCTAATGAAGCCGATCTGGCCCCATGTGAAAAAAACCCCCAAAACACATACCTCCACCTTGTTATATCATCATTTCACTGTGATTAAATATTTTGTTGGGTTTAATTTAACAAGAGCCATACCTACCTTCTTTTACTGCCTGACATGAAGAAATAAGAAATTACTTAACTTGTCTAACATGTTGACGAAAATATACTGCTCACAAAATTAAAAGGGAACACTAAAATAATACATCCTAGATCTCAATTAATTAAATATTCTCATTGAAAAACTTTATTATTAACACAGTGGAATTGATTGAGAAGAAGACACAAAAATTATCAATGTAAATCAAAATTATTATACCATGGAGATCTGGATTTGGATTTATACTCAATATGAAAGTGGAAAATAACATGACAGGCTGATTCAACATCAGTGAATATTCCTCAAGACTAATCTAAATGAAGCTCAGTAGTGTGTGTACCCACCAGGTGCCTGTAGAACCTCTCGACAGCGCCTGGGCATGCTCCTGATGAGACGGCAGGTATTCTCCTGAGGGATCTCTTCCCAGACCTGGATTAGAGCATCAGTTTGCTCTTGAACCGTCTGTGGTGGTGGATTGACCGAAACATGATGTCCCAGATGTGCTCAATTGGATTCAGGTCTGGGGAACGGGCAGGCCAGTCCATAACATCAATGCCCTCATCATGCAGGAATCGCTGACACACTTCAGCCACATGAGGCCTAGCATTGTCATGCATAAGAAGGAACCCAGGGCCCACTGCACCAGCATATGGTCTCACAATTGGTCTGAGGATCCCAGTACCTTATGGCAGTCAGGACACCTCTGGCAAGCACATGGAGGGCTGTGCGGCCATCCAAAGAAATGCCTCTCCACACCATGACTGACCCACACCCCTAACCCTCTGGACACTGTGCTGAGAGACAAATTTTCTTGCCATCGCTTGCATTGATATTCCATCTTGGATTTAGATTAACTACTTGAGCAACTTCAGTGGGCTGTAAAAACGCCTCATGATGCCTCTATGCATGACCGTACTAACAAAATGAAAAAGTGACTAAAAGTTCAACCAGAAAGGACAAGAATAGAGAATTGATCTGTGGTCACCACCTGCAGAATGACTCTTTGATAGGGGTTGTCTTGATAACTGCCTCTCATTTCCACCTGTTGTATCTTCCATTTGCACAGCAGCAGGTGACATTGATTCACAATAAGTGTTACTACCTTACTGATTACATTGATTCCACAAAGGTGTGACTGATTTGGAGTTACATTGGTTTTGTTTAGGTGTTCCCTTTATCTTTTTGAACAGTGTATCTTAAAAGCAACACATTTTGCCCCCAACTAAAGAAATCTGAAATAATTAACAACAGTCATTGACAGCTATCAGTCTATCAGCCATTTCTAAAGTGCTGTGACTCTATGAAACAAAAATGAGAGGCATTGTCCAAACATTTGGAAAACATGGAGCAGTAGTGACCCTTCTCAGGTGTGGTCAACCTACTGAAAGTATCTGACTCACAAAAGAATGGAAAACAACATCTAAAGCACTTCTGGCCTGACTTGCCTCAATTAAGTTCAGAGTTCATGATTCAACAATGAGAACGCTGACCAAAAAGAACACAAAGGCTTCACAAAAAACCTCTTAATGATACAGAAGACTTTTGAAACAAGAGTGAAACCTTTTGGAAGCTGTCAAAAACTAACACAGCATTTCAGAAAAAGACCATAATTACAGAAAATTTGGTGATGATATAGAGTTATGGTTTTAGGCTGCTTTGCTGCTTAACTTGCCATCATTTAACCATGAATGAGGCTCTAGCAGAAAATCCGGATGAGGAATATCCAGCCAGCTATTAGTTTGTGACCTTAGGTCACAGCACACTTGAATTACATAGAAGGACAATAATATGAAGGATACCATCTAGACCATTTCTGAGTGACTTGAAAAAGGTTTAGGAATGGTCTAATCAAAGTCTGGACTTTGATCTGATTAAAGTGTTGCAGCATGACCTTAAAGTGGCTGTCCATGCTTTAAAACAATGTAGCTGAATTGAAATAATTTTGCAAAAAAGAAAGGACCACAAAAGGGTTTTCAAAAATATAAAAGACTCATTGCCAGTCATCACAAACGCTTGATGGCAGTTATTGCTGTAAAGGGTCACACAACCACTTACTGGGTTTAGGGGGAAATATTTTTTTGTTCTCATAGCAATAGCTTGTTATGAAAAGCTTTATTTCCCTTGAAAAATAAAATTGTCCTTTGAAAACTGCAAGTTATGTTTGTAGTGTTAAAATACATTTCATGATCTGAAACATTTAAGAGTGACAAAACAGGAAACAGAAAACATCTGCAATGGGGCACATACTAACATGGCATTGTTTACAAAAACACTCCAGCATATGCTGGATTTCTGGGTTTTCCTCCTGGAACTGTTAATTTCTATGACTCAACCTCAAGCAATAGACAATGGATGAATATCATGCACAGAAACCATCCGTCACACACAAGCAGTCAAAGACTTACAGTAAGTAAACATGATTGACTAGATCAAGAATTATGAGCTAATCAATTTGTATCATGGGAGACCCATAAAGCAAATTTGTCAGGACACAGAGCTGGATAATTGAATAATGACAAAAACAGAAATCTTATTAATTCCCTAAGATAATATGGAGCTGCTATGTAATTGGTAAATTAATCTAAATATACATTATGGCCCTGTTCTATCCTGTTTCATTTAGTATGAAGTAATAGAGATAAGCTAAATATGAAATATTTACACAACCTCTATCACTTTATTCATGATTTATCTAAATTTAAATTAAAACTTTCCAAAAACTCTTGGTAATAGTCAGTTTCAAAGCACTAAAAATACAAAGGCCATAAAATATTCATATTTATGAGTCATGACATTTCTGAAACCTCTCAGCTTTCACACAAAGTGCCTGAAAAAAATGCATAGCTGCTTCAAATCAGTTAATTCCACTGCAGGAATTAAAAAAAAAAAAGGATCAATAAAGTCAATTCAGGAGAGTATTTGAAGGACAACAAGTGCAACTTCTTGTTATGGGTTGGGCTTGTGTCTTTGCTCAGCTCACAGTTCAATACAAACTGCTGTTGTTCTTATATGTGGCCCCAGATGTCACTGTGTATATGTCTGGCAACTTTGTTTTGGGTTGTTTTGAGTAAGACAACACAAAATTACAATGTAACCTCCACTAGACTCTCAGAAGGCTATTGACCTGTTAGATCCATTTGTTTTGCAGCCATTTCAGACGTTGTTCATTTTTATCACATTACTTTGACAGAAATTGAATTTCCTCTGATGCATTTTTTGTTTCCTAAGTGCTGTTTTCTTCTCTTTGGGAGTATAGTGTTTCTGATGGTGTGGTGATGCAAAAACACTTTAAAAGAAAAAAAGGAAACAAAATATTTTTTTAAAGTGTATATTGATTTTAATGTATTGTTTTCTGGTCCTTTCAAGAGATGGCGAGTTGCTCAGTCCTTTTTCTGGAAGGGGTATTCCAAATTTTTGCAAGAGTAATTAGCAAAAAAACTGCCTTCTAAGTCTTTAAAAAAATTGCCCTCCATCCAACCTATACACCAAGAAGCAATGAGGAAGTGCATCAATTTCATTCAGAGAGGAGCAAACAAATACTATGAGTCTGCAGTTTTCCCCTGCTCTTACTTCTTCCTTTTTTCATCACAGGAATGTTTATAGGCAGTGATATCAAGAGAAATATTCCATCCTGTGGATAAAGTGGCTGGCTTGCTGGTTTACTTTCAGCAATTTGCTGTAGAGTTTCAAACAGTGGCACATCTAGCCCATCTCGTTAAACACTCCATGGGTCCCATATGGGATATTGACAGGGACCTCAGCTCTGCCCAGCTCGGTGAAGGTCTTGGCATCCAGAATGAGTAAGAAAGTACTTTTCTCCTGAAAACAGATACAGAGGAGATAAAATGTTATATATAAAAAAATAAATAAATAAAGGGGTCACAAAAAGAGCACAGCCTTACTAAAAGCAGCAGTGCATTTCTCTTTTACTTCAGCAGTACTAAGTGTGCATAAGTGGCAAAGAACATTTAAAGACTCTCTAACTATCTTTTTTCTCTACACACCTCACACCACACACAATAGATTTTAATATTAGTTTAAGTAATGGTGCTTACATTGCCTTGCAAATTTACTCATACACTTGATCCTTTTTTTACATTACAACCACAAACTTTAGTGGATCTTGTATGAAAGACCAACGGGAAGTTATCCATAAGTGTGAAGAGGAAGGCAAAGGATACATGTTAAAACATTTTAAAATGTGGTGTAAATAGGTAGTCAATATTTTGTAGAATCACCTTCAGCTGCTGTTACAGCTACAGATCCTTGTTTCACTTTGTGGATGGTGTGTTCAGGGTGATGTGGAACGTTAGTTATTTAGCACACATAACACTTTGCATGTAGGCCAAAAAGTTCAGTTTTGGTCTCATTTGACCAGAGCACCTTTGTATACAGTTGTGTCTGTTTCTGTGTTCAGATGATAGATTGAATAGTGAGCTGAAACTTCGGCTTATTGTTGTACAACCTAATCTTGGTGTATTCACAATTATGTGCTCCTTTTTGATCTATTGTATTAAAATCCTAAGAAAATACACTAAATTTGTGCTTGCAAAGAAAATGTATATGCAAAATATATGAATGCTTTTGAGAGGCACTGTAAGTTGACAATAAATGCTACTGGTTCGTGCCAGTGTGTTTTGTTAAATTACCTTTCTAGGAGTGATAATGACTGACAGGACCACTCCATCATCTTCCTCTGCAGCATTGGGCGAGGCAACAAAGACAGGCTCAGACGGGTACAAGCCTGGATAGCGCCACACCTAAACAGGAGGGATTGCAGACCTTTTATCTGAGCAGTTTTAGGCTGTAAATCTAGCTTACAGAGTTCTTTTGTAAAACTGCTCCATTTAATCATGTGCTCTATCTAAGTTGTCTCTGGATAATAGACCACCTTAAGCTCCTTGGTGTGGACGTCCATCTTGAGCAGCGAGTCAGCAAAGACGTGCCCAAAGCCACATGCATAGAAGTAACGGTAAGGTCTGCCATTGTACTTTTTGTAATTGATCTGAGGGAACTCGAGGCCACCGTACTGCAGCAGCTCATCATTGTGAAGCTCCTCGTGGGTCATGTAAACCTGTTGGGTCAGAATTTAATGCAGAAGAGTGTTTTTTTTCCTAAAAGGTCTAATTTACATCACACTGCTCTCTTGGGATGTTGAAAATTCAATTCCTGCCTGCTAAAGATGAATGGATCCCTGCAGTAAATCATTCCTCAAATAAAAACATATACATTTCTGCATAAACTCAGTTCCAATTAACTTGAATATGCAATATTCATTTGTTCTCAGAGGTAACCAGAAACACATTCCCATCATTTTAAGCTGAATATAACACAAGGTATCTAAGAACCAATACTGAGAAAACCATTGCTCAGGTAGTCATGACAACTAAAACATCACCTTTTCTTTCTTTATTGTGCCATAAGAAAATGGTGCACAAAGAGAATGTGTGTGGGGGATTCAGAGAAGCTATTAAATGGCAATTGTTCACTGCATGGTGGACATCATTTTTGCCTGCGATAAGTCATGAAATTACTGTCTTGCAGAAAGTAGCTTATCTCATTATGCTGGGTAATTGCTTGGAATGTGTGGGAGAGAATTGCCTGTATTTATCATGATTATAGGTCTGATTCTTTACACTTAAACATATTACTTTGGAAGTGCAATGACCGTGCAGAAATGTGAATACTATATAATCCCACCTCCCCAGATTCTGTCTTCTTTGCTGTGGCTTTACAGTTTGACAGCACAACAAGGTTTTGGTCCAGAGGAGTTTGTTCATCCACGTTTAGAGGCAGGATGTATCTTCTTGGGAGGTTTCTGCATAAAGAATTGTAAAACTGCCAAAAACAAACAAAAAAAAAAAAAAAAAAAAAAAAAAAAAAAATCAGACACTGAAGATGAAAAGCTGCAACATGTGTGGCTACTTTGAACAAAGATTCTATCTAAATGACAAGACTTTGAACAAAACTGTTGAAAACACAGCTTTTGTTGATTAAAACAAATCTTTCCCTCACTTTTGAAATCAGATATTTTACAAGCTCAAAGCATCAGGAGCCTACAGTTACAGTGAAAAAAATAATCAAGAACACTTAAAGTATTTTAAAAAACACAGCCTGAAAGAAAAATGAAACTTCCTTAAAATGTTGCTAATACACAAAGTGAATTGACACAGTGAATTTTGCAAGGCACTGTATATAAATGCAGACAAACATCCTAACTTAGTTATTTAAACATTTGTGTTGTAATTTTTGAGTTACTTAATCACTCTGAGTTCAGATTTTAAACTGAAGGCATGAATCTACCTTGTCCATGTCCTCTCCTGATTCCCGCCGCAGATTTTCCAGAGTGAAGTCTCCAATGACAACGCCATCATCCCCGCAGCACATGTCCATCACCAAGAAGCCATTGTCCTCAAAGGCGTTGATCTGATGCAGTGTGAACATCGGTGCTGCTCGGTACTTCACATTGCTCTCCTATTGGAGCAGTTAGAACCATTGAATAGTGGGAAATGCCATTAATGTAAAAATCCATCAGATAAAGAAGTTGAGGGAAGTGAGCTGATTCTGTTAAATATATGAAGATGTGTTTCATCTGCAGATGTTCTCCTGCACCTTAACTTTTTCAGGAGTTTTTTTGTTTTTTCTTCTTTTTTTTTTTTTTTTTTTTCAGTTTATTGGGTACGCTGTGTAATGAGACGAAGAAATTGAGAGTAACAATGTTTGAGGAAAGGCTCCAGCATCCAAGTGTGTCTTCATCAGAATAAATAAGAAAAAAATGTAATCATGCATGCATAGATCTATGAACAGCTATCAAATTTTTATTACTTTTTCAGCATCTACGTGCGACTCTGAGTTTCATGCTTTGCACTTCATGGTACTCCTTGAATTCGATAACACATGAAAGTTCAGGCTTTCCAAACTACATAAACAGGTAGGAAAAAGGAGGTTCTGTAATTTCTAAAATCTTTTCATATTTTTGAAGAAAATCTTTTCATTTATTTCAATCTTTTCTGGATTTAAAATGAAAACTATAAAAAAGAGAGAAAAAAAATCAGTCGAGGAACTGCTGCAGCTGCCTCTTTGATGATTTTAAAGCTGCTGGATGTTTTTTTTAGATGCTGTTGTGCGACAACTTCGACCAAGTTTTTGTAAGAACCCAAGGTCTGGACTTTTAAAAAAAACTTTTCTAAAGTCTAAAATTGTACAAATATCAGGTAACAAAAACAAACCTTGCTGAAGGCTATACAAATGTTTCTTGAACTGTATGCCCTTTAGAGATTGCTACATCACTTGATTATTTAAACAGTTTTTTAACAGCTCAGAAGCTTTTGTCACACACCTTGCCTGTGTGCCTGTCAACCAGGTGGAAAATGGTGTCATACTGTGGCTCCCAGCTCAAGATTTTTTGAAAACTCTGTCCCATGATCTTGTACAGCATGAACTTCAGAACATTCAGCTTTATTGGCTGCTCCACGAATACAATGTAGTTCTCCGACATGACTGGAGAGGAATGAGAGCACACAGGGGGGAAATGTATATGTTAGTAAAACAAGCTGAAGAACTGCTAAGGTCTATGTCTGTGTTTAAATCACATTAGAGTTTTACAGGTTTTTGTCAAAGACAATAAGTGTCACTGAGCAAAATTTAATTTCATCTTAAATTTCAAGTAAGGGGTTTACACATCATCATTATCATATCGTTTGAGCTTTTGAGATTTACACATACACACACACACACACACACACACACACACACACACACACACACACACACATATATATATATATATATATATATATATATATATATATATATATATATATATATATATATATATATATATATATATATATATATATAGGCTCAAAAAAAAAAAAAAAATAAAGGGAACACCAAACCAATGTAACTCCAAATCAGTCACACCTTTGTGGAATCAATGTCATCAGTAAGGTAGTAACACTTATCAATTACTTTAATCAATCAATGTCACCTGCTACTGTGCAAATGTAACATACAACAGGTGGAAATGAGAGGCAATTAGCAAGACAACCCCTATAAAAGAGTCATTCTGCAGGTGGTGACCACAGATCATTTCTCTGTTCTCGTCCTTTCTGGTTGAACTTTTAGTCACTTTTTCATTTTGTCAGTGCTGTCACGCATAGAGGCATCATGAGCTGTTTTTACAGCCCACTGAAGTTGCTCAAGTAGTGCAGCTAATCCAAAACGGAGCAATGGCAAAAAGATGTGCTGTGTCTCTCAGCATAGTGTCCAGAACATGTAATAGGTACCAGGAGAAAGGCCAGTACACCAGAAGACATGGAGGGACCGTAGGAGGGCTACAACCCAGCAGCAGGACCGCTACCTCGTATTTTGTGCAAGGAGGAACAGGAGGCCCACTGCCAGGGCCCTACAAAATGACCTCCAGCAGGTCACTAATGTGCATCTTTCTACTCAAACTGTCAAAAACAGACTCCATGAGGCTGGTATGAGGGCCCGACATCCACATATAGGGCCTGTGCATACAGCCCAACACCGTGCAGAACAACTGGCATTTGATAGGGAACGCTAGAATTGGCGCCCTGTGCTCTTCACAGATGAAAGCAGGTTCACACTGAGCACATGTGACAGACGTGACAGAGTCTGGAGACACCGTGGAGAACGTTATGCTGCCTGCAACATCCTCCAGCATGACCTCCAGCATCTCCTTCAGGAGAACACCCGCCGTCTCATCAGGAGCATGCCCAGGCGTTGTCAGGAGGTTATGCCGCTGCATGGAGGCCACACACACTACTGAACCTCATTTAGACTTGTCTTGAGAAATGTTCACTGACGTTGAATCAGCCTGTCATGTTATTTTCTACTTTCATATTGAGTATGAATCAAGATCTCCAGGGTGTAATAATTTTGATTTACATTGATAATTTTTGTGTTTTCTTCTCAATCAGTTCCACTGTGTTAATAATAGTTTTTCAATGAGAATATTTAATTAATTGAGATCTAGGATGTGTTATTTTAGTGTTCCCTTTAATTTTGTGAGCAGTGGTGTATGGGTGTGTATATTTAGCTCATTTTTTGTATCAGAATTATTGCAGTGGTGAAAAATTAATTTTTTTACTGGGTTACATGTGGATTTTCAACACAGTCTATTCATTTTAACTAGAGTTGAGGTATGGGCCATTAAAGAGACTTAATGTTAACATTATCTATTTAAAAAACAGTTTTAATGTGTGTTTCGTATCAGTTTTCATTTAGAACACTAAATTGTGTGTAAGTTTAAACAACGTGATCCAAACTGCCACCCTCAGGTTAATATAGGTGAAAATGAACAAATCTCAAGCCTACCACAAATTGGAAGATGCTGGAACACCAGTGTCACTGTCAACTGTGAAGCTAGTTTTGCAACAAAGAAAGGCTTCAACTAAAATCTGACTCTTTAGGCTTGACTAAGTTTTGGTGCTCCTTCTTGGTTAAGCATTTGAATGCCCCTAGAGAAAACTTTAACGGTCAGATGAGAAAAAGATTTGCCTATTTGGCCACAATGACAAACAGATCTCAAGAGTCGAGCTAAACTCTTCAAGCTAAGCTAATAACTCCCAAGCAATATTTGTGTGGTGGCAGCATCATGCTATGAGGCTGTGCTGCAGCCAGTTTCAGTGTTACATTGTCCAGAGCAAATTGAAAGTTGAAAACAAAAGACTACCTCCTCATTCTTCGTCTTCACCTCAGATCAACAGGTAGTTAAAACTTAGACACAGTTGTGTGTTCCAACAGGTCAGTGATCACAAACAAACATCAAAACTGGATTTGAAATGGATAAAGCAGACTCACATTAAACCTGGGAATGGGCCTGCCTTTAAGTCTGGTAAAAAGTGTTTGGCTTTGGTTGAAAGCCAAGTCTGTGCCAGGAAACTTCTGCCAAGAAGATAGCTCAAATATCCAGCCACAATTATACTATAACCTTGCTGATGGCTACTAAATGCACATAATTTTCAAACAACCGGTTAAAGGATATTTATCCAAATATTAGTGAAAGTGAATGGATATGTTTGAGACTGTATGTCTAATTTGATTAGAATATAAGCTAAATTTGAGGAAATACACATATACTTAATGTTGTTCTGCTAATTCATGTTTTTGAAAATCATTAAAGATTAATATTATATTACCAACACAATGTGAAAAAAAGATTGTTCAAATTGATCATTAAAAGGTCCAACTTAATTGGACATTCATGCTGATGATGAGTGTATGTAAACCTTTGATTGGAACTGTACAGATTCAAAAAGAGTCACTGATAAGAGTAACTAATCCTGATAAAGTGATACACAAATGCAATAAAACAGGTCTCAATTACAGCAAGGCCATGTGATCAATCAAAACAATGCGAGGACTTCCGTACCTGCACACACACTGACAAGCAGCTGTATTTTGTTCAGTCCCTTCCACCGTCTAATTCTGTTAAAGTGTTATTTCTTCTCTGACTGGAGGAAGCCACATGCATCAAAATCAGTTTGCAAATTTAATATTTCTGGTCTCAGCAATGATATTTTCCATCTTACACTTCATAGGTAAAAGTTCAGACAAAAGTGTTGCAAAAAAGAGCTGGAACATGACCTGAAACTCCTATGACATATGTAATATTAGGTTTGTTGAACAACTGTACAATGTTTTCCTGACTTGTGGGATTTTCCGGTGCCCAGAAGTCTGGTAGGAAAAGGTAGTCCGCCAGAAATATAGACTGAGATGTGATCAGGGAACAAATGGAGCAACGCTGGGTTAAATCAGCCAAATAATGGAGTCTTATTTGCTTTAGCTGACTGGCATTGGCCCTGAGCTTGATTTTTAATGGCTACTTTGTTGCCCCTATGGGTATCAGCTGACCTGTAATGTCCAATCATAGACTGTGCAACCATTAAAACCAGACTCCTCCACATTTTACTCTGCCGACAGTCTTTCAAATGCTGCACCAACTTTCCGCACTGCCTCAGACTCCATGCTGTGCTCTAAGCTTCTGATACTGCTGAATTTACTGAGATCCGTGTTCATGTGTTTGTTTGTTTGAGGGTTTATTTCTCCCACCCCAAATCTTCTTGCTGCTTGAATTTTGTTTTCTTTTGCTGAGGACTCCCACAAAGAGCATAGGCTATAAATATAACTGTAAGTGCCTGTCAATTTTGATCTATCGATAAAGAAGTAAGCAAACAGAGACAAATAAACACAAATTACAACCAGATAAACAAAACATTAACATGAACATTTTGTAAAGCATATGAACTGTGTTTTTGGAATTTAGCCAAGAAAGAAACTACTACAAAATCCTCACTGTTCATGCCTTTTAGGCATTAGCATGTCTAGCAAAAAAGCTACACTATATTTATACCCCTTAAACTTATTTTAAATTTTGTCACATTGCAAGCACTAATTTTGATTAACTTAATTAGGATTTTTTGTAATAGCACATTTCAAAGTGGAAAAAATTATACTTGTTTGTTTTTTTGTTTTTTTACAAATAGCAGAAATTTAAAAAGTAGCATGTGTTGTGTTACATCCCTAATGTGACTGTTGAAGTGAAGGAATGTTTTATACATTGTTCAAGGACCCACTTCCTCCTTTGCAGTCGGGTGCTGCTTCCCAGGTTTCAAGCAAATCATCAATTAGCAGTCCCCTATATACTGACTGTGAAGCTGTAAGCTGCACTTCTGAGTCTTTTGGCCATTTGACTGCCATAAACCTTCATTTGTTTATGCAGGCTTGAATGCTCTTTTTGCTCTTTTTGTAATGTAACTTTTTGGTCAGACTGTCTTTGTAGGGAAGAGCTGCCTTTTGTTTATTCCCAGTTTTTTCCTGTTTATGTGCTTATTAGGTAGGTTTTTGTAGGCTTGTAGCTTTCACTTTCTTGGAGTTGGATGAGTTAAACTTTTACTTCATTTTAGGGTTGTTTTTGTTTGTTATGTTGGGATGAGCTTGCTATGAAGCTAAATTTCAGTCTGTATGGAAAAGAGCTAAAATATGGCAGAAAAATAAATAATCTTAAATGCCATTGTGTGTCCTTATTGACTGTCTAGATTTATGTTAGTCCCTTATACCCCCTCGACCAGCCAGGGGATGTAGCAATTTGTATTAAATCCCCTCAGTGAAAACTTTGTTGAAGCACCTTACAGAGTAATCACAACAAGTCTTTTCAGGTATATCTCTATCAACTTTGCACAACTAGAAACTGATTGTGCTTTGCCTTTTCTTTGCAAAATTAGCTAAGCTTAGGCAGACTGAAAGGCAGGACCACTCTGTCTTCAAAGCAATATCTTCATAGTAATCACTGATTTTACTTCTGTATGGATCTAACCTGCAGATGAGGTAAAGAGAGGAGAAGATACTACTTATCATTCCAAAGTGTGCATCTCACCAAAGCTGTGATAATAAGAAGGTTTTCTGGATTCAGCTGCAGGGATGGAGCAGATCACTTCAGCTCCAGTGAGGTCTGCTGAGTCCTCCTTTCCTGCCACTTTCTCAGATGGAGGGATGCGGATGATGGTGTAGAAAAAACCTGAATGAAGCCCCCCCCCCCAAAAAAAAAAACAAAAACACATTTTGTTATCACAGTGTTGTGCACACATTTGCACTGACAACATAGTAGATCACATACAGGAAATATTAGACAGGCTAATTAATGACAAAAAGACACACATGTGATTTCAGGTCTTCTGGTTTGTAAATTACTCAAAAAGCAACCTGAACAAATTTACAATGCTTTGAATTGTATTCATACCTCTTGAAGTTATTTACATTTTGTCCTGTTACTAAAACATTAATGTATTTTATTTGGAACAAAGTAATGCCTAACTAAGAAGTGGAAGGAAGTGGTTTTCAGGTTGTTTTTTTTAAAACAAAAATTAGTTTACCACAAGCTACATAGGGAGCATATAAATGGGGGGAAAGGTGCTCTGGTCATATGAGACCAAAATAAAATTTTTCAGCCTACATGCAACATTTCATCTTCCAGGAGGACAATGGCTGAACTTACAAGTGGGACTACAGTGGAATTGTTTTGTGCAAAGCATATTCATGTATAGTATGTCTTAGTCAAGTCTTGACCTGAACTCAGCTGGGAAACTGTGGCAAGATATAAAAATTGATGCCTACAGAAGCTCCCCATCCAGTCTAACTGAGCTTGAGCTATTTTGCAAAAATAAATAAATAATAATAATAATGTGCAAAGCTGACAGAGGCCATTCCCAAAAGACTACAAAAAAGGTATTGCTACATTATTGACTCAAAGGGGGGCACCGTTGTCACATTTTTACTTGTGAACCATTTGGTAAATTCACAAATACTTTTCATTCCACTTCACAATTATACATTACTCTCTGTTGATCAATAGCATAAAATTCCCACAGTAACATAGGTGAAGAAAGAAACATGTTTAAGGACTTTTCATTAATGTTGACATTTACAGGTTAATATGGGAGGTTATGCAAACAGAAATCTAGGTCACCATCTCTGCTGTAGGAATTGCCCATGTTGTATGTAGCTCCTTCACGGTCATAGTGTGGGTGTGCTGTTGCTGAGTTAACAGCAATATACTGACTCCAGTCCACCTAACAATGAAATGACAATGAAAAACACATTGTAACCTTTATCCCTGTCACATTTTCTTCAGCAGCTTTCTGATTTCTTATGAGCACTCTGTTGAAAATAGACTTTGTTCAACCTTTAACTACCTACCTTCTCTTTTGTCTCCAAGGTTTGTGGATCCACTCTTCTCATAAAGTTGGTTTCTGTGCTGACATAATAGTCTCCCTTGTACTTGACAAAGTTCACATTAGCATTATCTGTGGGTTCTGTTCACACATGTGGATAATAGGAACATACAGTGTTACAAAAAATTTCCATCATTCTCACATATGTCAGAGAAAAAAAAAACAAAACTTCTCCAAATCAGTTGTGTTTTTCCTAATTTTACAGAAGCTTTAAGTCAGAATTTTCAGTCATCCCTCCTTTGCAGTAAGCATTCACACATATTCTTTTTGCTTGAACAACAACAACAACAACAACAATAATAATAATAATAATAATAATAATAATAATAATAATAATAATAATAATAATAATAATAATAATAATAATGTATACACATACACTGGTTTTCAATAGTATGTAACAGACTTTCATTATACCTCTTATACAATAAAGGAGAAGAGCAGTAAAATATAAATATATGTTCTTATTTCCTTTGATTGTTTGATTTCTGCAATGCCTTAATGAATTTTCCCAGCTGTCTTGTTAGCAACATGTAAATAAAAGCTCTAAAACACTAACAATCAATGTGTGAACCTCAAAAATATGTGTATATGAGTTGTTTTGATGTCATTCATTGTGCACAGTCATGGCCCCCTTGACTTCCCCCTTGAGTACCTGAGGGCAGCCCAGTAATCTCTCACCACCATTCTGCTTTGCTTCCTGGCACCAAATGTCAGCAACTGATACTTTCAAAATATTTTTGTTGCCTTTTTTTTCTTTTTTATTTTGGAAAAGTATAAAAAACTTAAAGTTTCAAGGAAAAAAATCTTTAATGTACAAACATCATCAGAGAGAGCTAAGATAGTGGAAAAAGAAATAGAAAATATAGAGGCAAAATACCAGACAGTAGTAAACATAGGACTAAGAGAAGAAATCAGGATGTAAGACAACACAGCTTACTGCTAATACATATATAATTAATATATTAATTATTTAATTATTTAATTATATTAATTATATTAATATATAATTAATGTCCTGTCCTGTCTTTCACTATATGCTGCACTATATGTATCAGAAGATTTTAAGTATTGTTAGAGGACCGTGTTTTACATTTCAAAACTTTGTTGTCAAGTCTAAATGGGAAACATTCCCAAAGTCTGATATAAATTACAAACTTATAAATTAAATGTTGCATTGTGAATAAACGAGGGAGAATAACAGGGTTTCCTCAACATGTAATTGATCATGGAACATGGCAAAATACAAGTCACCACACCTTCAGAACGATTCATTCCTGGTTGAATTTTCAGATGAGTACATTAAAAAAATTTCAGAAGAAGAGGAAGGGACCTGAAGAAACTGTTGAGGTAACATTATATGGAGATGCTCCATGTTTTTTGTTGTCACGCAGTTCCCTCAAGTTCTGAGGACTATAGAAATGATAATGATCTGTATCGTGACACATGTAATATTTAAAAATTCCTAATGTTCCTTGCATGATATTGGTGGTTGAAACAAACCTAACACGTCCCAATTATATTAGACAAGTACACAGGCTGAAGTAGAGGAGGAAGTGAATGAAGGATAGAAAAGTGGAGAGGCAGAGTAGGAAGGTGAATCTTCTTGTGCAGGTGAGCATGTTAACATACAACAGGGAGTTAGAGCTCTTTTTCAAGAAACCCAGAAAATTAAAATGCTCTTAGCTAGGCTGCAAACTGTGACATTAGATTACTACAGTAGAGTTGTAATTTCAGTTGTACAGTATAAATATAGTAAATAAATGTTTTTCAAAAACAAAATGATCATAAATGATCATAATTTAAAAGCATGTTGTTGTTCTACAGTAGTGTCATCCCCCCCGGACAGCCCACCACCACGGTTCAAGTGGTCGTTATTATGAAGCTTCTTCCAATATAAACATATTGTTCTTAACAGATGAATTAACATTTCAGGGTCCTGGAACGTCACTGCCATCAGCTGTAAGGTATCTGTTATGTAGATTAAATACTGGCTTTCTTTCAGGTCTGATTAAATTTGGTAAATTATTTTTATAAGGCTTGAGTCTTAAGACCATGAGTCTAAGTCAAATCTTATTTTACAATTTGCAGTTAGGCCCAAAATTATTTATATCCCTGGGAGATTTAGATATAAAGTAATCTTTAAGTTTACCAACATGTTTCTTCTGACTAGAAGTATTACTATTGTTTTGGAGCAGCCTAGCCAGAGTCCTAACTTGAACCTGATAGAAACTCTGCAGAGGAAGCTATAGACTGGCGTGATGGCAAGGTGGCCTTCTAATCGGAAAGAATTCAAGCTCTTCACCAAAGATAAAATATATAAGATATATATCAGACAAACTGTCAAAACAGCAGTGGAAACATGCAGAAAACAGGTCAGCAAAAATAAAAAGATTTGGATGGATGTCATGTCAATAAAGATTTTTCAAGTGATTATTGAGAAGTGTATAAATAATTTTCAACAAGCCAGTTTATAATAAAATGCCAACTACAGCAGCAAAATATTACAAAATAATGATCCTCCTTTTACAATTTTTTAATTGTTTTCGAGAGAAGCCTGTTTCATTTCCTGTCAGAAACAAGCTTCTTGGAAGAATAAAGATTATTTTAAATTCAAATCTGCCAAGGATATGAATAATTTAGTGCTTAAATCTTTCACTGCATACAGCCACAGCCAAGCAAACACAAACTGTCCTCTAAAATAAAACTTACCCAGTATCAAATATAATACCTCACTACAAAGGTTACCTTAAGAAGTGAAACTGTGCTGCTAAAAGTACACAATAATTGTATTCAATCATATTTGGAAATGTAAACAGAGCATATTTTGTTAATCTAATTGAACCAATGGTGGACAAATAGTTCCAACAGCAAAACTCAATCCTAGTTCCAGCTCTGGGATTTAGAAACATAATTTGGAGTTTATCATTATTATCACAGGATGACTTATTCTTGACAATATTTTCCCTATTCTAGGATCAATAAAATACATCTTATCTTATTTATTTTATATTTAAAAGAACTGACAAATGTACTTGTAAACAAACAAGAGAATAGTCATTTTGAAAGCTTTTTTTAACATTAATAACTTAATGCTGCCAAATTATCATTTATTACTCAATCATCTCTGAGTTGAAGTAACTACAAACGAGTCAGTCAAAAAGAAATGATTTATACAAATGCTTGTAAGCACAACCAATTAAACTGACCTCTTTTTCTGTATTGAAAAGATGTGCTGTGGACATGACTGTCACATTATGTTACAAAGAATTTATTCACTGCTGTTAATTAAATAAATATTCTATATTGATTAATGTCATTCTAATGCAATGCAAATTATAATGCATTTGTTCATTTCACAAAATTAGATATGGCAAACTGCACTGCAGAAAACATTTTCTTTATTTTTGTTCTTGCTCAGTTCTGCACCTTGACCATTGAGATTCTGGGTGTATTCTGATGGTGTCTTTGCTACCCTCTTCAGCATGATGACTAATGTTTTTTCTTCATGGTTTACTTTGTACAGAGATGAGAAAAAAACCTTCAATCACAGCAGTGTCACAACCCAGAAAATCAATAATATATAAGACTCCCTAGTGTTGGTATAATACTGAAATGGTCACTAATAGTGCTGCATGTTTCAAACAGAATTATGCAATAAATAAAGAAGTAATACATACGTGGAATCTGAAAGCGGGAAAAGAAACGTGCAAAAAAATTTTTGCACGGATCAGGCATGGCTACTGTCCCAAACTCTGAAACTACAATACGGTTCTTCTCTGAGTTGAGGATGTATGAATCACTGCGTAGGAATCGGCTGCTGTATGTTACACTGCCTTCACAGATGTGAAACCGGTGCATCAAGGCCATGCCATCAAACCAGTGATTGTATCTGAAAGAGATAAAAAGCTATTTCATTTTGCTGAAGTTATTTAGGTGAGATAAACTAGAGGGTGTTATATGGGAAAATATATTCTGCTGGGAAATCAGCTCAACTGGGCTTTATTAATAAAGCCATTGTCAAACAATAATACATTCAAAATGTTTTACAAGGTAACAACAAACAAACACTAGAATCAATAATTAAATTGGGGACAAAACTGACGAATGGAAGATCGACAAAATACATTTTAGGACAAGTAAAAGGTAAAATGTCGAAATGATGCTTAAAAGTATATTTTAGCAACACACTGCATTATCTCTGGTTTCCAGGATGTTCAAACAAAGATAAAAAATTCAGTGAGCAGCAGTTGTGTGAAGAAAAATGCCTTGATGATGTCAGAAGTCAATAAAAGAGAATAGGCAGTCTGATTCAAAATAAGAGAAAGGCAACTGTGGTTTTGATAGCCACTCTTTACAACCAAACTATGCAGAAAACCATCTCTAAACCCACAACACATCAAAACTTGGGCTACAGCAGCAGAAGACCACACCAGATGCCACTCCTGTCAGCTAAAAACAGGAAACCAAGGCTATTCACACAGGCTCACCAGAAGTGGATGAGATTCAAAGCTGTTCCTTGATCTGATAATTCTCCATTTTGGCTGACCCATTCCGATTGTAGGGTCAGAATCTGGTATAACTAACTTAAACGCAGGGATCCATCCTATCTTATGTTGACAGTTCAACTGGTGTACTAGTGTAGGGAATGTTTTTTTTCTCTACACTTTGGGCTCTTTACTACGACTTCAGCATTAGATAAATACAACAGCCTACCTGAGTTTGCTGCTGACAATGTCTAGCCCTTTATGACCAAATTTGTCTGGGTTCTAACGGCTATTTCCACCAGGATAATGTATTATCACAAAGCCCAAATAATCTCAAACTGGTTTCCTAAACATGACAATGAGTTTCCTGTACTCCTATAGTCTCTACACTTTCCAGATATCACCAGATCTCAGTCCAGTTTGTGATGCGATGGAATGGAACATTCAAACGTGTGTGTACGACTGACAAATCTGTGGCAACTGCTTGATGCTGTCATGTCTATATAGACCACAAGGAGAAATGTTTGGCATGCTGCTAATTTATATCATGACAAATTAAGGCAGTTCTGAAGACAAAAGGGGGTCCAACCTGGTATTAGCAAAGTATACCTAACAGAGTGACTGGTGAGTATAAGTATTTCATCTTTGCTTGGGTGAAGATGCAAAAAATGACTGAACATTAATTTTTTGTATTTAATGATTTAAATACAAGCTTGTTATCTTAGAAGCTGATTTGTTTTCCCAGGCATTTTAGGTATATAGAGCTCAATATCATCACCATAGTAGTGAAACTCTATATCTTATTAAGCTTAGTTTTCAAACACACACAGTAAAGGAGTACAATGCATGAGTGCACAGTATAACAAATTCAAAGTGTTGAGTAAATACCTGTCTTCACCAAACTCAAATTTCCCTGGACCATTTCTCAAAAAGCTCCCATTAATCCAGGCTGGTATAGTTCCCTTGGTGGTAGTGGGGATGGGGTCTAGGGTTTCCTCCCCTGAATGCACCAAAGGTGCCACACTCTCTAGTCCACTGGCCTGTGGACATCGTTCCCTGCTGGATACTAAAAGAGTAAAGATGAAAAAAATTAATTTTACCAGTTCTCTGACACCAGAAAATTGGTGTCAGAGAACAAAAACAAATCGGGAAAGCATGTTGACTTTCTCAAACAAGATTGGCACACCCTTCTAACAAAGTTTTCTTACCCTTTGTGCAACTACAGCACTAAATGCCATAAAGTCCTGCAAAGGTGGTATCTCTGAATATTTTAATTTTGAAGAGTCAATTAGACAATGAAGTAAGATTATGCAAACCAGTGAGAACTGGATAAAACAGTGTAGAAGTGTGTAACTGGTAAATAAATCCATAAAATATTGCACTCTTTTTAGCTAATTGTGTAACAACAAGGACCACAAATATGTTTTGAAAATAGCACTGCCATCAAGTTGTTGTTTTGTTTTGTTTTTTCATCTTGATTTGAAACATTTCGATTCTAAAGATTCCAGAGAGGTTTTGTGAATCGTTTTTTGGCTCTGTGACAGGTAACAGTTTTTGTCAAAGCCTCTACTTGTGTAAACTCATATCTCACTGAGGTGATGACCTGAGAATCATACATAAATTGTTCTCTTTGTTGTTCAGTAGCCAATTCTTACCACTTCATTGCTTCACACTCTCTAAAACATTGGAACAATAAAATATGTGCAAGTATATCACATGATTAGCAAATACAATTCACTGAGGACAAACCAAAGCCCCATGCTGGGTGTTGGTGAGAATGTTTTTCAGACAATGTAAATGTTATTGCAACCAATCAGGGGTTTTTGTTCATTCCCGTGCTTCAAGTAAAACAGACAATAACAATGAGAGTTTGCAACGGAGAGATAATAGGCTTGAACATCTTATTATGTGGACTTGAGTATGGAGTGTGATTACTGCAGCATTGCAAATGATGTCTGAATGTGTGCTGCCATTTTTAGGGAGCTATTCCTGCAGTTTCCAACATTCAAAAATGAGTGTATTGTGAACAAAGTGAGGAATGCTGACAACCTCAGAACTCCAGAAGAAAAAGACTTGAGTGTTTAAGTTATTTTTATTTACTGTTTTATGTACTGGTTTTTTTTCATTCTCATAGCTAAAACACTGATTTATTGGAGCCGTTCTATTTTCTTCATCTGTTTTCCTTCTACACCAACCCTGTTTCTGCATGATGTTCTATCCTGCATGTCATTTTCTTTCTGGTCTTTTCATTTTCACCGATCAGAGACCTGTCAGTGATTCGCTTTCAGTGAAGAACTGAGAATGACAAAAAGGTCTTAATGAGACATTGTGCAAATTCTTTTACCAGCTCTGATTCAGCTGGAGTCTGTGGAGCAGAAATAAAACAGAAGTGCCAACATGTCTTATCATGACTGCAGCTTTAATTTTTTTTTCAATTTTTAAATGCAGCAACATTGCAATGTGCTGAAGAGTCTCAATGTCATCTAGTTTGTCTGTTTTGAGAATAACTTAAAGGATTGTTACATTTTATGTTGCTTAACAGTCTAAGATAGCTTCATAACTTTAAATAAATCAGTGGCAGGATTCTCTATTTCTGTATTTTTATTATACTTCAGTTCTGATGGAGAATAATTCATTCAGCCCTGTAGTCTACTCAAGATCAAAACACAAAAAAGGGGGAAAAAAACTCAAGTGAATTTAAAGAATTAATTTTACTGTTTAGCAGCAATGCAAAATATAATATCTCCTGTTTAAAAATCAAATAACAGCCAACAAAGCAATCCTGCTTAGGAATGGCTGAATCTGTTTGAGTATATGTGTACATAAACATCATCTTGTCGAATTTTAGAGGTCAGAATGTACTCACAGCTGTATGTCTGGGACTCCGTGTTCCTTGACATGTCTGCTGGCTCTTTGGATTTCACCCAAGAATCACACAGGAAATACACAAGCTTTGAAGACCTTTGAACCCTCATTACCAATCCAGGAAGTTATCCAGGGCTCTAAACAACCCAAACACAAATTACACATTTAAACTTCTCACAAGAAAAGGAGTAAAAGTTGTGCAAGTGATTTTTATACTATACGTATTTGTACAACTTGGTGGGGTCTACTTAAATTTACAGATTTTATCTAATCTCAGAACATATTGTAACTGTAGCCTTATGCAACCTGGAAATACATTAGTTAGGTGAACCAAAGTGGGTTGGCAATAGACTATAGCCTATGTTCATGCCCCATTAGCTTTTCATGTGTTTTTTGCTGCATTACAACAACACACTTTGCCTAATTGAGACTTTGTGTGACAGACCAACACATGTAGTTAATTATTAGTGAACAGTTGTGAAGTAGAAGAAAAACTATGCTTATACTTTACAATCTTTTTAACAAACTGAAATCTGGAAAGTGAGTATAGATGTACAGTTAAGCCCAAAATTGTTCATACCGCTGGTAGTTTGCATCTGATAGGAGATGAGGTCGTTTTTAGTTACATTTCTTAAATAACATCTGTATATCCTTCAAACTAACCCATTCCATTGTAGCTTTGGCATTGTATTTTGTATGCTTTCTTCTATGAGTATCCTGTATTTACAGTATCTCCATACATCTTACCAGCTTCCATGACAGAAAAAAGCAACCCATCAATTTGATGCGGCCACCACCATGTTTTACTGAGGTGAAGGTGATGTGCAGTGTTAGGTTTCCACCACTCAAGGTGTTTTTGAACAGAAAGTTCAGTTTTGGTGTCATTTGACCAGAGCATCTTCTCCCCTATAATTGTCCTGTCAATAGATTTTCCCATTTGAGTTGTGGATCTCTGCAGTTCCTCTAGAGTTACCATCTGCTTATCTGAATGATGCTCTTTTTTCACAGCCTCTAGTTGGATGTTAATGTTATGATAGGTTTGCAGTTGTAGCATACTCTTTCCATTTTAAGATTGTGGATTGAACATTGCTCTCCAATACGTTCAGAATTTAGAATGTTGTTTTACAATCTTAACCTGTTTAAAACCTCTCCATGTCTTTCTCCCTGACCTGTCTGCTGTGTTTCTTGGTCTGAATAATGCTGTTTGTTCCCTAATGTCCTCTAATGAATCCCTGAGGCCTTCACAGAAAGAAACTGGATTATACTGAGATGAAATTACAGACATGGAAACTTCAGCAAGGGACTATTTACCAATTAAGTAACTTCTGAAGGCTATCCATTGCACTGCCTTTCTTTGGGAGGTATCCAGATAAAGAGAACTGAATACATACAGTATATGTTTTTATACACATTTTAAAGTAAAACATTTTGTATGCCATACATCATTTTTTTATCCACTTCAAAGACACGTGTTGCTTTGTCTTGATCTGTCCCATCCCAACAAAATACACTGAAGTTTGTGATTACAACATGACAAAATGTGAAGAAGTTGAAGGGTTATTAATAACTTAGCAAGACACTATTCATGTGTATGCTTCTGATATGTGTGCATGTCATGTTCCAGGATGAGGGCTGGTTAATACTTGGTAGCAAAAATACTCATTAAAAATAGCTGCAAGTCTCTGCAAAGGTTGTTGTAAATAATCCATGTTGGTGCATGGGCAAAACTAAATGTTTTTATGGAAGCATATCTAAGCAGAAAAAAACAACATTATAGCTGTGTGTTGACCACACCCAGTCATTATTTTTACTCTGGTACATTCTCTCTCTTAGTGTGAAAGAGATAGAAAACCTAGCAAGTGTGCACAAGATCTAAAAAAAACAAACACAACAACAACAAAAAAACAGCTGAGTCATGATTTGTGCTTATAAAATTTAATTAAATTAGTTGTTCCCAACTAACACTTCTGAAACAGGGGTAGCACGGAATTAGAGAGCAAAATGAAATAAACATGTGCACTTACAAAGAAACAGCAGGAAAACATTTCATCAACATCAGCATTAACAGACCAGTGATGGATTTACTTCAGCTCTCTGGCTTTAAACATGCAGGTTGTGGTAAACAAGGTAGCTGCTGTAGAATGCAGCTGTGGTGTAGGAAGTTAAACTGTATGGACGTTGGAGGGCTCAGAATGGGCCACACATTAAACTGTGCGGTGGGAAACTAGTGACTTTGGCATGCAGGGGAAATGAGGTAAAAAAACACACACACACACACACACACACAGCTGGAAGCAGCCAATAACACAATCATATTTACACATATTGCTAAATCTTTCTCTTTTGCTGCATGTAGAAAATGGCAATGACCAGTGCTGGGTTTATTGCCCCAACATGATATAAACCAACCATAAACACTGGTGTCATTCAGAGTTCAGTTGCTGTTCTGATAGGGAAAACAGTCTGAGGTGTACCTGTTACAACTTCCCTGGAGGGCTTCAGTCGATGGGCTTTTCTGCCTGCTAAGTCATGAGAACATGACAGACTGCCTCTGATACAACATATTTCACTGATAAGTAGCAGATTTACGAGATCAGAGGTTTTGAACTCAATAAAAGGATTTGGGAGCTATGTCAAGTCAGGCTGACATCTTTTACAGCAAAACTGTAATAATCAAGATCAGTTTCACGCCTTTTTTTTCTTTGCGTTCACATCTCACTTCATTATCTTGTGTCAGTATCAAATTAATGTACACAAGATTATTAATCAGAAAATAGTGGTGAAAGGGAGATATACATGCTGGACACTGCCCTGAAAGGGGTTTGACAATGTTTGAGAAATCTCAAGAGCCTTTGTAATTAGATTTTAGTAAATTCCATATCACATTTGGACACAGAAATGTGGTTGCAAGTGTTTTGTGGCTTAAGCAGCCTGAGAATTTATTATGTAGATAGACTGAGCTGGGTTGGCAATAGATATGTCTACCTGTTTTGAACATAAAGAGAAAAACATTTGTGCCCATTTTTCTTAGCATCACATCTCAAACTCAATCAAATTGGAAACAGAGCATCTGTGAATGGAGGTGTTTTAGGTCTGGTCAGTTTCAATTGTCCAACAGTCTCTAACAGGGTTTTTTCCATGTTTGCTTTGTATTTAGATGCCTCCATTTTCCTGTTAACTCTGGCCATTTTCCATATCCTTGCTGAAAAAAGAAACGTCACAGCCCTGCGCTGCCATCATCTTGTTTCATCATAGGGATGCCGTGTGTAGGGTGATATACAGCATTACAGCACAAAGCATTTTGCACTGCATGATGCCATGCATGCAAGAAAGTAGAGTGCACACATATTCATGTTATTCAGGTTGTTCAGGTTGCCTGGGTTTCTTTTTGCCCGTTTAAAGTGTTTTTCTTTCCACTGAGAATTTGCTTTATTCTGAAGTATAAATGCCCCACTTAAAATAAAACTTTAAAAGGAAATGTTGAAAGCAGATTAAGCTGTTTTGAATTGTGCTTTTTACAAAAGCACTAGGGCCTTTCACAATCATCTTCATGGTTCACTTATAGATTAATTTTAAAATAAGTCATTTTGCAAAACTTGATTTTTTTTTCTCTCAGAACAAATACAAGCAAATACAGTATAGATTTGTACACAAATTATTTTTTGTTCCTCTGCTTTAAATAGACGTAAATTAATTTGCTATCAAAGCAGATGAACTGTCCCATCTAGTGGTGAACTGGGAAAATAAACGACTCATGAACAGTCTGAGAGTTAAGTCCGCAGTTTGAAGTAATTGACAAATTACTTTGATTACAACATTTACTTTGATTGGTAAAACAAGTTCCCTCATAAATTATAGCAGATTTTAGAAGATTATAAAGCAATATCTGCAAGGATTTTAAAAAATATTCTCACCACATAACCCCTAACAGATTTATTAAGTCTGCATGCTGAGACACTTAGTCTTGTTACACCGTGATAATTACCTTTTCATTTGTGCTTTTGCTCTTCAAGTTTTGCCATCCAGATCATTAAAACAACCAGCTCAAAGTTTAGGTCAGAATATTTTATAGGAGATTTAAATATATGCTACAGAGAAAATGATAGATGAATGTGAAATGAGATGAGTGCAAAGTTTTGTCACACATACGGTGTCCTGGCACAACAGAATTTGTCGCAACGCTGCATGTGTTAAAATATCAGCACATTTTCTGCATCAACAAAAACCATCTGTTGTTCATTGTTACTGTGTAATTTTTTAGGAACACTTTTTCCCCCACCCCCCAAAAAAGAAAAAAATATTTTAATGCCAAGAATCCAGATGCTGAGTTCCCACGCTGTTATGTAAGCATTTATTTCCAGGTGTTTGCGAGGTATAAAAGTGAACTGAATACAGTAACTTGTCTTTGGTGCATATAACAAACCAGATACATTTTAAACACAAACACAGTATGAATATATTCATGTCCAAGTTCCAAAAAACAACTTCACTCATGCAAAGGTTGGTGATATGATGTTAATGGTGCAGGAAGGTCATGAGAAATGTCCCAGAAAATACACCTGTGTGATATAAACTCCTGGCCCTCTGCCATTGGTCTATCTACACCCTCAGTAGGCCACCACAGACCAATTGGAGAGTGTGCTGCTGTGTTCGGAGAGAGAGCTGCCTGAGGTGGAAAGTTTAAAAGGGAGTGTGTGCGTCCTGCCGTCCCTCAGCTGAAGCATCAATCAACATGATCCCCATTGTGCTGGCCTCAGTGCTCATTACTGGCGGTAAGAACATCTGGAATATTCTATTTCTGTGGTTAATTGTTTCTCTGTGTTGCATTTGCTCATTAGCACACAGTGAGCAAGTCCTTTGTGATTCTTTGCTGAAAAGAAAAATGTTGCACTCTGCTTCAGAACATATTTAAATATGTGTGTGTGTGTGTGTGTGTGTGTGTGTGTGTGTGTGTGTGTGTGTGTGTGTGTGTGTGTGTGTGTGTGTGTGTGTGTGTGTTTTATACCCTCTTCCTTCAGCCCTCAGTTGCGGCACCCCTCCCATTGAGCCCTTGACATCTCGTGTGGTCAATGGAGTGGATGCCAAGCCCCACAGCTGGCCCTGGCAGGTATGCTGATGTGCACACATCTGTCTGTGTTTTTATGTTCACTTTGATGCCCCTCCGGGTTCAGCATCTGTCTATCGGATGTCAAACCCAGTGGCCATTGAAATTCCTGCAATGAAGTAGGTTTTTTTAAGTGTCATATCAGGAATCTATACCCTCCATCTAAAGGATAGCCCTTCTTCTTTGCATATTTTTTTCTTTTGTCCCCATTTTAGGTGTCCCTGCAGTATGAAAAGGATGGTGAATGGAGGCACACTTGTGGAGGATCTCTGATTGCTGCCAACTGGGTCATGACTGCTGCACATTGCATCAAGTATGAGCAGCTGAGGAGCATAAAGAAATGAACACAGAAATGCAACCATCATGCTTGCTTTTTCTGTATTTATTCCATGCTGCACTGCCTGCTTATTAAAGTCCCTAAAGGCTTAATTCTCCTACAGAGAAAAAAAAGGTCTTGAAAGTTGTAACAGCAACTTCAAGTCATCATCATAGTTTATTTATCTAATCCTCCACACAAAAGCTCAATCACACCAAATTAATCAAATCATTCAACTGTTTAATAAACCCTCTGTCTGTTTTGCCTTGGGCCTCAACAGTCTGTTTTCTCTTGCAGTACCCAGTTCTCCTACAGGGTGTTTGTGGGCAAACACAACCTGGTCGAAGAAGAGGCTGGCTCTAAGGCCATCCTGCCTGAGAAGATCATCGTCCATGAGAAGTGGAACTCCATCTTCGTAGCCTTTGGGTAAGAAAACAGAAACAACTATTTAAAAAGAAGTAAAGGTGTAATGATGTTAGTCCCCCTAGGGGACTAATAAAAGTATTCCTCTTGTTGTTCTTGTTATTCTTCTTCTTCTTCTTCTTCTTCCTCCTCCTCCTTTTCTTCTGCTTCTTGCTCCTCTTCTTCTGCTTCTTCATCATCATGACCTCATCTTCGTTTTGTTAACTCAGTAAAGAGGACTGAGGGTAAAACAAGGTTTATTTACTTAAGGTCATATTTCTGAAACCCAGCTCAAGTACAGTTTATCGGAAAAAATCAAAACTGAGTCTTTAAAGCACAAGACAGATATTTTAGCTGCCTTTAAACATTGCTAAACATACCATACATTTCTGAATCTTTAAATGTTGCATCTAAACATCTAACATCTACGAGACACTTAAATGAACTCATATAATTCTCAAATGTATTAAACTTCAGGTTATTCCACTTAAAGCAAGTGTGGAGCTGCTATTTGCTGTCTCTTTTTATTTGCTGTTCTAGGTCGGAGTTTCGAGTATTTCCAATGATAACATAAAGTAAACATACTTAGAATACTATTCTTTATCTATTTTCTTCATTCCAGTTGGTGACATAGCAACGGCAGATTGCTGAAACTTTGGTCTGACATAACTGTATTTGATTTAGCTGGAGAAGAGAGGACCTGTTTTAAATTAACCAAAAAGTCTGTAATTTTTTCAAGAAACTATATTCCAAAAATTAATTGATTTCATAAACATGCAAACCTTAGAATCAATCGTGGCATGTAAATCTTTTCCCTGGCAACCACAGCTAAGATCTATTGTTTATTGGGATGTACTGCCTTAAGGCTAAAAAACGAAGCTTGCTAGCATGCTTGACTTTATATTTAGAGGTGTTGCTAAAGTCATAACATATCACTAAAATGGTAACTGTCCTTTTAAAAAATTCCAATAAGCTGACATGTCAACCTTTTCTTGACAAAAATGGCTAGCATCTGCTAGATATTTTCTTTTTTTATTGAATATCAATGGTACAAAGTTTCCATACATAAAGCAGAAATGCAAAATAAATTTGCAATAAAGTTTGCTAATTATTTTTAAATAGTTTTTAACTCCTTCTCCTCCGCCACCCCACTCAAGCTAAACTTAAGTGACAACCAAAAATAATAATAAATTCAGTGCTAAGGCTATGGAGTCCAAAGAAAAGTTTTGAAAAAGTTAATAAACAAAAAAGAGTTATGGTAAAGTCAATAAACTCAAATAGAATATATACATACATTTATACAAAAGTGCTTCAAATATTGTGAAGAGGGAAAGTAAGAGGGAACCATGTCTAGTATGCTTAAATATGACACAAGTGGGCTCCAAACAAAGAAGAAATAATTCTTGGAGCATCTGAGATCAGATTTTATTTCTCTCCGATTGGATACATTGTATGAAGCAGTTAGGCCACATTGATACTTTTGGTGAATTTATTGCCTTCCAGTGTAGTAGAATTCTCGTTCAAGCTAGAAATGTGATGAATCAAATTATGTACGTTTTTTACGTTTACTACACAAAATATGGCTCTATGTGCTAGCGTTACCTTTAGTGCTTCTGACAAAATGTTAGTAATCGCAGAGCTGCAGATTTTTGGGACTGCCATTCATTATTAATAACTGCTTCAGGGTTAAGAAGCTCAGCTGGCCAGCTGGTTTGACTTTAGTATTAGATCTGTTCAGCTAGTTAAGGCATGACATGCTACTAAAACTGTAATAAGCTTTTAAAATACAATTTAACAAAGTTGTACATAAACCATTCCCCTAAGATTCATTGGCCTGAAGTACCCCAGAGTAGAACAGGGTTTAACATCAACATTTGTACTATTACTAAACTCAGTAAATCAGGATATTGACTGAAATCTTTGCTCCAACAAAGTATATCTCACCCACAACATTATAAAACTTCTCATGTTTTAGAAAGCTGTTACATTGATTCACTGGTAATACCATCAATATAAACATGTCAGCTTTACTGTTCTCTGCAGAACACTGCACACAACCTTTGACAACCACACTGGAGAGAATCAACATCTTCAGTTAGACTTAAATCAAAATATTTAGTTAGCATTTGGAAACCAATATTATTGCAATTTATTATTGCACTAAATCCCTCATCTAGCTCTTTAGTGTCTTAGGTTGTGGACAATGTTTCTCTCTAAGCCTTTGTCTCTCCATCTGTCTTCCTTGCAGTAATGACATTGCTCTGATTAAGTTGTCCGAGCCTGTGACTCTGAGTGATCAGGTGCAGTTGGGATGTATCCCTGCTCCTGGCACTTTGCTGACCAACCTCTACCCTTGCTACATCACTGGCTGGGGCAGAGTGTACAGTAAGTTCCTCCTGTGTTTATGTTTTGGGTATATTTCTGGAAACTCCTTTTATTACTTCCATTAGCATGTTTGGATAGAGTTTAGCCACAGTGGCTGTATTCATAAACAGTTAGGGTTAACCTGAGCTGTTTGGGAAGTTGGGAAGAAAATCACCTGCATACGTTTTGAGCTGAGACTTTTGAGCAGGGGGATTACTTCTAAATTGAAAATTTGGGTCAGACTGCGAGTTTGGCTCTCGGGGAGTTCCCGTAAAGCAGCTTTGACAGCCAGTGAGTTTATGTGTATGACGGTAATAGAGTCTGCCTGTGTGTTTTAGCCGGAGGCCCCATTGCTGATAAGCTGCAGCAGGCTTTGATGCCTGTGGCTGACCACGCCACCTGCTCCCAGTCTGACTGGTGGGGTATCGCTGTTAGGACCAGCATGGTGTGCGCCGGTGGGGATGGAATTGTGGCTGGATGCAACGTAAGTGTGCACTGTTTGAAAATGTGCATGAGGAGGGAGATGATTATTTTAACAGTTATGTGTTTTGAGTTGTTCTGTTTATTCCTTCAAACTTTCTGATCAGAGATTAGACAAGCTGTTTTTGAAGACATGCAAAATAAACCTTCAAAGTGATCCCACTGAAATGAAGCAGAGTAATATTCCCCTCAAACGTATTTTTATTGCCCTGATTTAAGAATCAACAAATGCTGTTGTTGTGTCCCTGTGTCCTGCAGCATACTTCATGAATCAATGATTTTGATAGTGATTTTCCTTGTTTTTTTCTTTCTGGTCGATCTTCTGGTAGCGCCTTCAGTTAAATAAAACATAAACCCTCTTTCTGAATCTCCTTGTTCAGGGTGACTCTGGTGGCCCTCTGAATTGTAAGAATGCCGAAGGTGTTTGGGAGGTCCATGGTATTGCCAGCTTTGTGTCTGGCCTTGGCTGCAACTACGAGAAGAAACCCACTGTCTTCACCAGAGTGTCTGCTTTCAACAATTGGATTGACCAGGTAAAAACATGGCTGATGTCGACTTAAAATTATATAAGAATTCAGGTTAGTGTTTCTTGCAAAAATGGAAAAGAAAAAAGTAATGATAAAAGGTATTTTAAAAATAAATATGTTTGTCTCTGCACAGAGTAAGAGCCCAAAAAAACAAAAACGGCCCTAAAATACAAACTTAACTATCATCAATTGGTTAATTAGGTACAACAGTTACATTAAATATTATTAAATAGAACACAGTTATTGCAATGAATCACATTTTTGAATCCACTGATATTTATTTATTTTCTTCTGAAAACAATTCAAAGAGTAAAAGTAATAAACACAACTGAACTATTAGTGTTTGGACTTTGCAAACGTCATTAATTAGAGTTGATCAATATGATGATAAATTAAAATACTTGGCATTTTAATTTTTTTCCCCAGAAACAATAAATGATGCGATTATTGCCAATCCTCAGTTGCATTAGAAATGTTAGCTGCTTAGAAATGTTCAAGGAAGGAGTTCAAGTGTCCGTAAAGGGATAGTTCAAGATTTTTGAAAGTTTTTTTTTTTTTTTTCTTAAATGTTGAATGCAATTAATATCTTACCTCCAGTGGACAATTCTCTTAGCATTTTTAGGTAATATAAATCAAGATTAGTTGGTCCTGCAGGCTGAAGCTAGCAGCTTGTCCAAAAGAGACAGTTCTTGTTAACATTGTTTTCTAAACCTTTTAACCATTTTAAAAACCCCTATCTGTGATGATGACACCGGTGTCCTCATGGATCCATTGACTTACATGTAAGCATTTCAAGTGTGACAGTTAAGGGGTTAAGGTTTTCATCATTGGTTATTGGGTATTTGGACAAAATTCAACAAATCTTTACACAGGAAAAAAATGTAGGAGAGGGTGCGTCATGAATGACCTTCCAGAGCAAAACACATACTGAGAACAGAAAATGTAAAGCATGTTCAGTTTAATAGAAAAGTAAACGTGAAAATCAAAAATATAATGGACGCTTTAGTGGGTGGTATTATATTGATTTTTACACAACTTTATAAGACAGTTACTTTCATTGAAAATGCTTATATTTTCTGTTTGTCGTATGTATTTCACACAAGAAGATCATTGGTGGGTCATTGCTTCTGCCTCCATTTCCTATGCAATCTGTTATTGCATTCAGTGAAAATAACAACCTAATGCAAACATGAGTTCATAAAATAGAGTTAACGTATACTGCTATGACGTTTTTGTCACTTTGGTACTGGCCTGCATCAGACTACCTGTTAATTTCACCCTCCAGGGTTAACTAAACTGGATTTGGACTAAGTTAAGTGGACTAAGTTAAGAAACCAAGAGAGTTATCTGACGCATGTAAGATCTCACTGAACAGCAGACCTGATCTCAACATTGAGGCTTCTTTTAAGCATCATTTAGACATGAGATACTGTTGGACTATATGTAGCTTGAAGCCGACAGTATATATTTTGCATAAATGAATCCCACACTTAGACCAAGCAGTTTAAGCTAATTTAAAAGTGTCATGCCAATAATAAAGAATCCTATAACTGGAATTATAGGAATCAACTGGATTCCTATAACAGAAAAGTTGTGTTCTATAATTATCCATTGCAACAGTTTGTTTTTTTATTTTTATTTTTATTTATTTTTATCTATTTATTAAGGTGGGGTTGTTCTGAGTTTTAATGTTTTGTGTTTTGACTAAACATATTTACATTGGGAAATGCATATAAAAATAAATAAAACATCTAAAAAAAAACTATTTAGACTAAATACAATGCATCCAGAAAGTGTTCACTGCGCTTTACTTTTTCCACATTTTTGTTATGTTACAGCCTTGTTTCAAATTTTATTAAATTAATCTCTTTCTTCAAAATTACACAAATACCCCATTAGGACACTGTGGAAAAAAAGTTCTTTAAAGGTTTTACAAATTTATTAAAAATAGAAAACCAAGAAATTGCACCTATTTAAGTATTCACAGCCTTTGTTTAACACTTTTGCTTAACACTCCACCTTTGGCAGCCATTACAGCCTCAAGTCTTCTTAAATGAGGTGACACAAGCTTAGCTCACCTATCTTTAGATAGTTTGGCCCATTCATCTTTGCAGAACTTCTCAAGCTCCATAAGGTTTGATTGGAGACATCGATTAACAGCCATTTTCAGATCTCTCCAGTGAGGTTCAATCAGATTTAAGACTGTATTCTGGCTTGACCTCTCCAGGACATTCACAGAGTGGTTCTGAAGCCACTACTTTGAGATTTTGCCATGTGCTTTGGGTCATTGTCCTGCTGATAAATGAACCATAGCCCCAGTCTAAGGTCAAGAGTGCTCTGGAGCAGATTTTCATCCAGGTTGTTTTTGTACATTGCTGCATTCATGTTTCCCTCAATCCTAACTAGTCTGCCAGTTCCTTCTGCTGCAAGACATCCTCATAACATGATGGTGTAACAACCATGCTTCACTGTAGGGATCGTACTGGCCTGGTGATGAGCCTTGCCTGGTTTCTTTCAAACACTACGCCTGGCAATCACACCAAAGAGTTCAATCTAAGTCTCATCAGACCAGAGAATTTTGTTTCTCATGGTCTCAGAGTCATTTAGGTGACTTTTGGCAAACTCCAGGAGAGCTGCCATGTGCCTTTTATTAAGGAGTGGCTTTCGTCTGGTCATTTCTTCAAAGCAGTAGAATTTTTTCTGTATCCTTCCAGAGATTTGTGACTCAAGACAATCTTGTCTTGAAGGTCTACAGACAGTTCCTCTGATTTCATGCTTGGTCTATGCACTCTCATATGAACTGTCAACTGTGGGACCTTTTATAGACATGTGTGTGCTTTTCCAAATCAAGTCTGATCAACTGAATTTACCACATTTGGACTCCTATTAAACATCTCAAGGATGATCAGTGGAAACAGCTCAATTGTGAGCTTCATGTAAAGGCTGTGAATACTTACATAAATGTGATTTCTTGGTTTTCCTGTATACTTCAATATTTTCCTAGGTGTTGAGGGACAATTTAGAAATTGTTTGCGTTTATTTTCAACCCAAAAAAATATGAAAAGGCTCACTTGGATTTTAACAGGTAATAATTTTTAAAAGACCGTCATTCAATAAATTCTTAATTATACCTTTAATGTTTTCTGTTTCTGTTTGTGTTTTTGCAGGTCATACTGAATAATTAAAGAAGATGACATGTCAATAAAAATGCCCAACAAACTGTATTTGTCTTGAGTGTGTTTCTCAGTATAAAGTACATTTAGTAATTGCAAATTCATATCAGACATCACCTTCTCTATATTAAAGTATTTCATCTTTAGACTTACTACATGCATCCATACTAAATATTTATCCCCACATCCTGGCTTGTTAGAAACTCAAACAGTATCAAGAACTGCCCAGCAGGTGTCCTCACAAACTCATGATTGAAAATTGCTTCTGACAGCTTTCCCAACCTCAATTTTGTGCATAATAACCAATGTTTCTGCATGGAAAAATGACACCAGCAAACAAATCTGACTCATAATTTTTTTTAGAATAATAAAAAGCAGGAAAAAAATGAAACTTAAGATTCAAATTAAACTGTCAGATAAGATGCCAAGTAATGCTGAGTTGAATAAGACTGTGTGCATCAAAAAGAAGTAAGACATACACATCTAATAATCATGCATGAAACTGACCTGCTCTGCCTCTGCACCCTCTCCCATCCCCACAGCAAGGGTGCAAGGTTTATGAAAACCGTAATATTCTACCGCTGAGGAGAATTTTTCCTCATGATGTCGGCCGTCTAAAAATGTAGAAGCCCGATATGACAAGGTTATGATTAACATTTCTGTCTTTTCTTACTTTTTTATCTCTCCCCATATCAAAGCTGTAATGAGCTGTGGAGGAAAGAGTAAGTGGGGTGAAAACTGAAAAAGAAATAAAATTGCCTCTCTGCTTTCTTCTTCTTCCTCCTCTCTCTCTCTCTCTGTCTCTCTCTCTCTCTTGCTCTCTCTCTGATATATTTGGCAAAAATACACACAGGAACACTTTAAATGTACTGGAAGCAAGGAAACATCTTCGCTGACATGAGATGAAGTGATCACGCATGACACATCCTATTTGAGTGAGTAATAACGATTCAGCGTATGCGGTGGCATGCATGTGTCTTTACAGTACAATACATTAAGAGCAGCCTGAAGAAGATGCATGGGGACATAGAGCTTCTCTGCATGTCTAGTACAGTATATTCCCCATCTAGTACATGAACCAATATATCTTAGATCAATTTATCACATGTCAGAGAGAGAATTCTATGGTGTGTCAGCCTGTGTCCGTGTGATGCATGTTCCACCTAAAGTACTGCTCATGACATGTCTGACCTATATAGTTTTACGAATGGAAAGCTTTTATTAAAATTTTTTTCAATGCATCAATATAAGACTGAGCATAGAGCTTCTTGCAAAAGTGTTCACATGCCATTTGGTTTATTTTCACATTTTGTGATATAACACAAAGTAGCACATATATATGAAGCAGAAGGAAAATGATGCATGGTTTTTGACATATTTCACCAAAAAAAGATAGAATAAATCTAAAAAGTGTGGCCCGCGTGTCTGCTCTGCCCCTTTTATTTTGATAACCACAAGTAAATTCCACGGGAACAAGTTGTAAAACACCTGTATGTAATTTAATCTGTGTAATACAGGCGTTGTAATCTCTGAGGGAGTTTTGTTAGAGAACATCTGTAAACAAATAGCATTATGAAGACCAAGGAACATATCAGACAGATCATGAATAAAGTTGTGTGCGAATTTAAATCAGGGTTATGTTATAAGACAATATGACAAGCTTTAAAGCTCTCACAGAGCTCAGTTCAATCCATAATCCAAACATTTATTATACCACAACTACAGGGAGTCATAGTCATCTGCCAAAACTCCAAAGGTGGGAGAATCTGTTTACAGTACAATTCTTAGCCATGCACTACAGAGACCTGGCCTTAATGGAAAACTGGCAAGAGGTTAGTCATTAAAAAGAAGGTGTTCTGGTCAAAGTGATCGAAACTGAACTTTTCGGCCTACAAGCAAAATTTGCATGGTAGAATATTAACACAGCATATTACCCTGAAGACATAATCTCTTCTGTTAAAGCTGGTGGCATAATACTGTGGGGATGTTTTTCTTTAGCAGAGACAAGGTAGATGGTCAAGTTGATGAGAAGATCGACAGAGCTGAAAATGGGAAAACTTGGGGTTGAAATGCTATTAGGAGCTGCAAAAGACTTGAGACTGGGGTGCTGGTCTGCCTTCAAGCAGGGCAATGACAGGAAACATGCACTAGAGCCACAAGGACATGGTTTAGATCCAAGCATATCCATGTCTTAGAATGGGCCTGTTGAAGTTCAGCTCCAAATCCATCCAAGAATTTGGACAACTGAGACTGATTTATTTTGCAAATCCAAATCTGCAAATGTTTTATCTCTATGTGTGCAAAAGTGGGACATACATAACCCCAAGTGCGTTTAAAGCTGTTAATGCAGCAGAAAGTGATTCTACAAAGTATTGACTAAGGTGGGGGGGTTGAAAACAAATACACGTCACTCCCTTTAGATGTATTTTTTATTATATTTTTGTAAACAAAAAAACATGTTATTTTTCTTCTGCTTCATATTCATGTGCTACTTTGTGTTGGCCTATTACAAAAAAACACTATAAACACAGAAATTTGTGGGTGTAATGTGACAAAATATGAAGCATTCATTTGAGTACTTATTGAACACCCATCTTGTTGAAAATGTATCACTGAGTTCAGTATATCATTTAAACACCATACAAATTAGCCAAACTACTAGCTCTATTAATTCCAGTTAGACAGTAAAACATATAATTTACCTTCTTTTAGAGTAATTATAATGATAACTAATATCCTAACCTATGGCAAGGATAATGGAATGGAATAATGGGATAATGCAATACCTACAATAGCCCTATAACTGCCTATGTTCATTAAACTTTGAATACAATTTATTGCAGAAACATAAATGCTCTAATTTCTAAAATTTAATTGGATATTATTAATTCCGTACTGCATTTCATTACATTTATCAGGTTACTTTGTCATCAGGCAGTTGTTAGAATGATATCCACTACATACATATGTAATTGAAACAACTGAACTTTTAAGATATTACGAACATGGGGGGTATATGAGCCTCTTTGATGAATGTGCAGGACCTGTGCCCCAGAGAAGCTTCTTTCTGGTGTGAGCGCTGGGAATGATGATGAGGCCTTAAAGGAAGCTTTGTCTCTGCCTGAACTCAGGGTCATGGTACTCCCCTCTCTTTTTACACTCTCACACACAACCCTTTCTCAGTCTCTGTGAGGACAATTGGGGCTTGCAGCCATCTATTCAAAATTAAGTGCCTAATATAATTTAACCCTTGCTTTAACTCAACCAAAAAACCATTTAAGTAAAGTTAAAATGAACAATAAATTGTCTAAAATCTTCTTATTTTACAAAAACATCTAATACATCCAAGTGTCTGAAACTAAAACGGGTTCCTACAAAGATGGATGTACAACTACACACACATACAAACAAGAAAGGGACAGAGCTGAATTCCCCAGGGAGACCCTACTGTTGTCCTGAATACCAATGAGGAAAATGGGAGGCAACAAGTGTGAAATTTCAACAGCAGCTATTCAGCTTTAGGGGCCATGTTTTGATGATACAAAGCAGAGAACAAAATGGAGGGTAAAGAAACTCTGTTTGCACATTAAACTGTTTAGCCTAAAAATAAAATAATTAATTTGCACTTATTTGGGCACAATCTTAGAAACACACACACAAAAAAACTCATATTCTGCTTTCTGTCCAACATTTACAAATGTCATTATTCCTCTTAACAAGTGATACCTGCTACTGCTCAACACATCTGAAATATCTACCCCTTCTGAGTGTCTGTGAGTGCAAATGGAGGAATGTATTAATCCCAAATGTAAATTAAATGTTGTCACATATAATAACCACATTTCTTTAAAGAGTAGCTGTAGATAAGGTTGGCTGTGAATAGGATCTCCTGTAGCTTTCAGTATTACAGCAGATCTGTGAAAGCCTCTCACACTCAGTTTTTGTATGGCAGTCTCAGAATAATAATGCCTTCATTTTATGAAGAATCTTTGTTAAACTGCTTACTTTTTTAGTTCTTATCTCTGTGAGCTGTGTTAATTATCAGTAAGGACTTTATTTATCCCAGTGGATTGATTTATGACAAAACTGTCACAAAATAAAACTATTACCATCTGAAAAGACTCTATTCTCCCTGCAATATTTTTAACCAGCTATGTAAAAAGTCAGATGACAAATATTAATGCATAACATACAGTTACATGTGCAGTGGAAAAAAATACATGGCTGGAAATAGGTAGCACATTAAAAAACTAGTATTTTTCTTTCTTGTTCATATGTCCAATAATGATTTATGAACTGGGCAAAATGGCTTTAGCCCTGAGTGGCATAACCTTTGGTTGTGCAACAAGGCAAAGGAAAAGGGGTTATCTATCAAATATCCCAAAATCACTTCTAATACTTAAAGTAAATTAAATATTGTTCTCAGATTCAAATGTATTTCTTTAAAAAAAAAAAAAAAAAAAAAAAAAAAAAAAAAAAAAAAAAAAAAAAAAAAAGACAGTGTATAATAATGAGAAAATACAGGTTATTTGCATAGCATTTGTATCTCCTTGTCCCTCAGCAGGTTGTTGTTAACATATAAAAAAATATGCATAATACATCAGACATATGTTTAAAAAAAGTATGCACACAAAACATCAACGTAAATGGACTGAATTCATGACGCGCTTTTCCAGTCATACTGACCAATCAAAATACTTTACACTGCAGCTACATTCCTCCATTTGCACTCACAGCCACTCAGAAGGGGTATTTTTTTTGTTGTGTGTGAAGGAGGGGCTCGTCCACAGCAACACTCCCCCTGGACGTTACCTAAATAATAATAATAATAATAATAATAATAATAATAATAATAATAATAATAATAATAATAATAATAATATAAAAGCTGTGAACTACTAATGTTTGCACAAATTTATTTAACATGATATAAAACCAAAGCAAGCAGAAGGCTGAAACACCTGTAACAAGTAGGCTATTTTGCGAAAGTTTATTAATTTAACCTTTTTAAATTTTTCTAGTTTCTCTTCACTCTGAGCAGTCTGTTCTCTGCAGCTATTATTAATGCTGATCGTTCGGTCTGTCGCAACGACCGATGGCGAGTCGCAGAGGTGAGAGGAAAAGCCCCTGATCGGATGTTCCAGGAGCGTCTGTAAATAGAAAGTCAGTAGCAAGAGACGGAGGGAAGGACAGGGGAGGAGAGGCGGGGGGATAATGATGATGATGGTGATGATGATCAGCCACAGTGACAGCAGCAACTACTTCTGCCGCCTCTTTTGCGTCTGTCAGCGGTCAGGAATTGACCGAGGACACCGAGCCAGTTTGACCCGATTAGGACTCTGAGAGTCCGGCGTTGATCTGCTGTCGTCCTGCGAAACGGGCGCTCCATGTTAGAAGGAACTTATTTTAAGCTAAAAGTTTTTGCATCGTACAGTGGAGAAGGTGAACTTCGGCGTTTGTTTGTGTTGATTTGGTTGGTTGTTTGTTTTGTTTTTTTCTTTACTTCGGGAATATGATCTGAGCCCGGGGGTGCAACAGCCAAATCCCAGACAAATGGAGAAGAGACATCAGAGAGGACAACCGGGTGAGCTGTGAAATGTTTGTGTGCTTTCAATGTGAGTGCTCATGTTCGAGGGTCAAACATACAGCGACCAACAAGAAGAAACCCACATAATAGACGGTATGGAACGCCAAAAGTGTCACAGCGGTATAAATAAATAAGCCATCAAGTAATTATTTATACCAGTCATAGTTAAAGTAATAAATAGATTAATTAATTCATAAGTATTTGTCAAGACTTGAAATGCAATTAATTAAGATTTCATTATCTCTTAATGTCATATATAATTATTACAATATTTCTATAAGTACTTCTTGTAGCTTCTGCTACAAGGTGCCAAAATATCAGATGTCACTGGATGCAGACCAATATCATACATGACCAATTAAATATGCTTTTTCCATCCATCCATCCATTAACTTCCACTTATCCTGGGGCCCAGACTTCCCTCTCCCCAGTCACTTGGACCAGCTCCTCCAGGGGTCTTTTTTTATTAAATAAATATTTTTTTAATATCACATTTAGATAAACATAGATTTAATAGATTCTGTATTTATTTCAAATTTTAAATCATTCATCACAAATTTCATGAATCATTGAACTGTGGCACTTTTAGAACGCCATGTGTTCATGTTCAAGAATGTTTGATACCAAAATTAGCCTATACATTATTTAAATATAACTTGTACCAACTAACACAACAGGTTTGTTTTTTGTATGTATTCCCTTTTTCAGACCTAAAGAGTCAATAATACTCTATTTCTATTTAATCAATTTCTAGTCTGTTCAAATTAGTGTATGTGTTTTGTAAATACTGGTTATTTATTTCATTGTCCTATTGTCTGACAGTTGTTTTTCCAGATAAAGAAGGAATACAAGTTATATTTAATTTTCTTTATTACAGTTTCAATCAAATTCATCTGAAATCTGCATATGTTAAGTTGTAGGTTGGGGAGACGCATCTGGATGATGCAAGATGCTCTTCACCCACATGTGAAAACTTCAAAGCCCCTTAAACACACTGTTCTTTGATCAGAGTCTCTCCTGCTTTTTTACAGTCACATTAGAGCCAAGGCTTCTTCTAAAAATGTTCTGTTCCACCATTTTGACTTTTAAAAATCATCACCTTAATTATCATCTTCATGGTCTCAATTTGTGGAAATAAGACTAAGTTGTTAAAAAAAAAAAAAAAAAAAAAAAGCATGTGCAGACCCACACAAAAGTATCTCCCGGCTACCCTAAATCAGATAGTTCTCTGCAGGTGACACATTGATATACACAAGTACAAACCTGCTTTCCATGTGGTCACTGTGAGCATGCAGTGTCTTTGCATGCAGATCCCACTTACATTCTTTGACAAACAAGCACATGGGTGAATTTGCATTTGATTATTTACATATGAGCACAACAGAGCATTATATCAGACAGTGACACTATTCATACACTGAGGCTAAATCTCATACTCTTGTTGGATTACAATGTTTTTTTATGTTCAGTTTCAGGCATTAAAGACTGTCGCTGCAGCAGAGCTCAAAGTGATTGCATAACACTGGATCAAATCTTTGTATTGACTGTGGCCTTAGGGAGTGTGTTTACATGAGTTAGCGGTTAGTTAAATGCTGTGATCCTTGAACCTTTAAATCAACCCAATTAACATTTTACACTTAACTACAAGACTGACACATGATTTTAGAAATGAGGAGGTGGTTTAAGTGAAAGCTTCAGCAACAATCATTGACCTTAAGTATTGAATATCTTCTGATTCCAAATGCACAAAGAAATGCAAATAACTGTTCTTATCCATCATGAATGTATTTATTTCCCTTGAACCCGTTATAAATTTACTAAGTTACAAATTAAATTATTTTAATGGAATTGTATGTGCTAGACCAACACATAGTGATTGATTATTGTAAATACAATAAATTGTTTTCAGTATTGTTTTTACAAATTCGTTTTGAAAAGAGTGGAGTGCATTTGTATTCAACCTCCTACTTTGTAGAACCACTTCTCGCTGCAATTACAGCTGTAAGTCTTTCTGGATATTTCTCTTCCAGTTTTGCACATATAAAGACCAGACCTATACGTATTTATGTTTTGCAAAATACTCAAGATCAGTCAGACTGGGTGGAGGGCATTAGTGAACATCAACTTTCAAGTCTTACGAAGATTCTCAATTGGACTTAGGTCTAGACTTTCCATTGCTGAGTTGGCTGTACTTTTAGCATAGTTATCCTGCTGGAAAGTGAACCTCTGCTGCACAGTCTCTCTTGCAGTCTTTTGCAGCCTCTAACAGGGTTTCTTCCAGGATTTCCCTGTATTTAGCACCATTTATATTCCAGTCAACTCTGTTACTGTAAGGCTCTTGGCTGGTTAGATTAATCCGGTCCTTGCCTGGCCTGTCACGTTTGGTGTGAGGCCTTGTCTTCATATATGTGTGAGAGTCCTATACTCTTGTCTCGGATTGGATGATGGATTGAACATAACTCTGTGAGATGTTCAAAGTTTTGATTTTTTTTTTTTTTTTTTTTTTTACCTAAACCTGCTGTAAACTTCTCCATACCCACTTCCCTGACCAGTTTGGTTTGTTAGTTCGATTTTGTGATTTTGTTTGTTCAATAATGTTTTCTAAGAAACTTCTTGAGCATTTATAGAACAGCTGGATTCATATTGAGGCTAAATTACACGTGTGGACTCTATTTACTAAGAATGAGAGAAAAGAAGTCTAAATACAAATACATGCCAATAGATTCCTTTTTCTTAAAAAAAAATGTGAAAACCAGGTGTCCTTGGCTTATCTTTTGTTTACTAAGTGATCTCTGAGGGCAATAGGTTGAACCAGATTTTATTCAAGGGCATCAGAGTAAAGGAGGCTAAATAAAGGCTCACGCCACACATTGTATTTGTAAAAAACAAACAAAAACACTGAAAGTCATTTATCAGTTTTCTTCAACTTAATTATGCACTACTTTGTGTTGGTCTATCAGATTTGTTACCACTGAAGTTTGTTGTAATGAAATAAAATGTGAAAAAGTTCAAGGGGTATGAATACTTTTGCAAGGCTGAATAATAAAATGTTATTTTTCTTGTGGGTGAAAGCTAATGAGCCTTTTAATGATTTAAACAGAAGCCACGATCACTTTGGGAAGTGTGAATTTGGAAATAGTGCTATAATTTGAGATTACAAATAACTGTGAGACTTGCCTTGCCATTTCCAAGTGACTGTATGAAATTAAAATGTGTCTGCAAACAGCCCTCTGTTCTAACACATGTCTCAAACTCATTTGATTTCTCTCACCTCAGCACTAATATGCACACTGTTCCTCTTCACCTTCCTCTGTCTAATATTTAACATCAGTCACATTCCTCAAACCGGCTCTAATTTAAGCTTTTAACTCCTCAAATTTTAATGTTGTCTCAATTTGACCAAAGGAACTCAAGATGTTTTATAAACAGATTGCAAAACTGTGAGGGCAGTTTTACTGACAGTAAAGACAGTTAGTGATTATGAGGCAATTTTCTCTCCACAATAGTGCCACCAGCATCCTGAGAGGGGACCCATCTGCTCCAAACAGAGAGCAAGTTTAGGAGCTGGCAAGCAGATCAGATGCATCACTGCCACCTTCTACAGCTTAGTGATCCATCTTTATTTGGCCTGGTCATAAAATGCCTATAAAGGGAAGGATAACTTTGAAATGACTCCTCAACAGCAGGAGATGACTTGGACTGTTGCAATATTGCCACCAGTTGGGGAGAAAAAGGAAATCTGAGATCTCATTAGAAATGCATTAGGAGGGAAGGGAGAAGGGCTGAGGACTGGGGAGATGAGCTGAAGTTTTTTTTATCTATTGAACTCTAAGTAGGGAATAATTCACACTTTTCATCTAGTTGATAAACCATCCTTTTTTCTCTGTCATTGTATTGTTCTTCCTCACCATTACAACTCACTTAACGATTTAATATCAGCCACAAAACAAATGTATTCCCATGTGTTCGTCCTTAAAACTGCTCATTGTCATTCAGAACTATTTATGAAGAAAAAGCAGCATCTTCTTCATCAGTTTAATAACTTTGTTACTGTCATATAAAACTGAAGGATTCTTATATATCCATATGTTATATTACATTTTATAAGTTTCTTTAGAGGTTTGCATTTGGCACTAAAAGACTACCTTTCTCTCTAAAAATAAGCCTTGGTAATATAACCTACTTTTACAGCCCTGAAACAAAATGTAGGTTGCTCCATATAAAAGTACCTGTTAAGAATAAAGCCCCTGCGTTTGGTGAATAAGCCGTTAGAGAGAAAGTAATCTTTACCCAAGGACTTAGCATGTACATGTGACAGGCAGGTTTAATGTTGCCAAGTGTGTCACTTTTACACAGTGCCTTGTAGAGTATTCATACTTCTTCAACATTTTATTTTTTGCCACACTGCAACCACAAAGTTCAGTGTATTTTGTTTGGGTTTTATGATCAGCCAATGCAAGGTAGTGCATAATGTAATCGATGGAAAACAATTCAGGTTTACAAAATTTTTACAAATATAATTTTTAATGTTTAATCCATCTTTAGAAACATCAGGCAAAACTTCAGACCTACAAACACATGACCGTCCACCTAATCTGACAGCCCAGGAATGGAGTGCATTAATCAGAGAAGCAGCCAAAAGGGTCAAGGTAACAACTGGAGAAGGTGCAGAGAGCCACAGTTTGGGTGTCCACAACTATTTATTGTTCACTTCACAAGACTGATGTAGTGGCTTGAAAAAAGCTGACATTTAAAAAAAACAAACATAAGAAATCCCTTTCGCGGTTTGCCCAGTGAGGCTATGTAGGGGCTCAGCAGTCGTGTGGAAAAAGGTGCTCGGGTCAGATGAGACTAAAATCCAACTTTCTTTATCCAACATGCAAAGCCCAACACTGCACATCTACCTGAACACATAATACCCCCAATGAAATATGGTGATGACGACGTCATGCTGCAGGGACGCTTTTCTTCAGTAGAGACAGAGCTAGATACAGGGCAGTACTGGAAGACAACCTGTTAGAGGCTGCAAAAGACTTCACACTGGGGTGAAGATTGTTAGAAAACTTGCATTTTATTGGTTTCTTTGATTTTATAATGGTATGTCTTGTTGGTTCTATGCTTGTGTAAATTTGTCTGACCTTTCAGGAGCTTTACCACATGTAGATATATTAACATTACTTAATTGGAAAGTTTTCAATGCTGAAAGTTATTATGTTAAGGTTGCCTACTTTGGAAAGTTACTCATTTTAGAGTTTCCCAGCTTAGAGGCATTGAATAGACACCAGGTAACAAAGAAGAATTGAACTTGGCAAGGATAGAGCTAACAAAGAGGAGCACTGCACTTACTAAGGTTGTGCAACTTAGCACAATTGCCCCTTTTAGCATCACTGTAAAAGAGACTATTACTTATGTTGCTCTGTCTTGCATCGTGGCCTTGTTTGCAAGAATATAAAGATCTTTAGAGACATCTTAGTGTCTAGTGAATCTTTTCTTTCTTGATTTTTTTGTATTCCAACAGACATTCCCTTCCTGTATTACAGACACCCTTACCATACAGCCAGAACTACAATGGAATGGTTTTGATCAATGCAAAATCAAACATTAAAATGGCTCACATCAAAATCCAATCAACAATCTACTGTACAACTTGAAGATTGATGTTCACAGATGCTGTCCATCCAACCTGACTAAGCTTAACTTATTTTCTCAAGAAGAGTGGGGAAAACCTGTGTTTAGATTTGCAAAACTACTGGAGACTTGGAGCTGTAGCTGTAATAAATGGTGGTTCTACAAAGTATTAAGTCAAATGGTCTGAATATGAATCCACACAAAAACTATGGTTTACTTTGTGGTCATCTTTCTCATAAAATCCCCAAATTATATATTGAAGTCTGTGGTTATAATGTGGCAATATCTGGAAAAAAAAAATAAAAAAATAAAAATCAGTGAATATAATTGTTTCTGCCAAGCACTGTTTAATTTTTTATTAAAAAAAAAAAAAAAAAAAAAAAAAAAAAAAGCTGGATGGTTATTTATATGCATTCCTTTTTTTTCCACTTTAGACATTACTTCCAAAGAAGATGAGAGTAACTACGTAATGGTTGGACACCTCAGACGCTCCTGAAGCTGTGGCTGTGACTGCTGTTCAGTTGAGCATGGACCACGAGCTGAGTATGGGTCTGTCTCTTTGGGCTATCGTGGCCATTATTTGTAACTCTGTAGTGGGCCTGCTCATCCTCATCCTCTTTGTGATCCTCTACAAAGCCTGCAAGGTGCCTTCACATCAAGACAAAATGCCAGTTTTTGCTGCAAGGCTGGACCAGAACAGGGCAGAGGAGAAGTACATGCTGACTGCAGCCTGACCAAGATCCTGAAAATATGAACTTGATATGAGAACAAAGTCAAATTAGGATGGCAGAAGTGGACAAGTCTTCCCAAGCTTTTCAGTTTTGCTCTACCTCCTCCCTGTCCATTTATGTTACACCCTGTGTACAATTCTCCACCATCATCCCCATCTCATCTGTGCCATTCGGTGGAGCTCAGAGTAAGCTAACAGAGTTAAGATTTGAGGCAAGACCAAAAGCAACAACAACAAGCAAGGCCCAAATCCTCTTATCTCTGCTGTGTGTCGCTGGGACTGTCCATCTGTCAGTCAGTTTGGCTCGCTTTATACAAGCAGATCGCCATCTCCTCCTCTGCACCAGTCTTTTTCATCTCTTCAAGCAAGGCGGCTGAGAGGATGTGGAGGTGCAATAGCAAAAGTGCAACGAAGAAGAATAGAGGAGTTGGGGTTGATAAGGCTGTTTGAAAAGCAAAGAAAATTTTTAGAACGAGCATTAAAAATGTGACTGTGTAGCTCCAAAGCAGTTTGCTGTTTATTTTAGCTGCAGCACTAATGATGGAAGCAACAGAGCAGCAAACACACAACAGGTAGATACCTCCAGCCTAAAGTAGGAGACAGGCAACACAGAGATGTTTCTGCAGGTCGTCTCTGATCCACGACAGATAGAGATAAAGTTTGGTTTATATTTGGGAGGAAAAGAGATAAAATTCATGGGAAGAATTGGAAATAGGACACTTTGATATTTTGTTGACGGAAAAAGGAGCTTGAGGGCCCTGTTTGACAGTCTCGCACTGATCCAACCCCTACCGGATTAAATTCCTCTGCAGAAGTGTAACTTACAACACCGTTTCTTTTGTTCTGCTGTGCCTTTCTTTTTTTCAGCTTCTATAAAGGCTGTGCAAGATGCTTATAGATAGGCATCATCAATGCTGAAAAAAATCCCCAATGTTCCATGTAAATGTTATTTCTGTTGTAACAAACTATGCTGAAAAACATCCCGCATTTACAGTAGAGAATTTGTTTGTCTTGTAAAACAGGCATTGTTTTGATACATTAAAGGGCTCAGTCTAGATATGTGAAATGTAACCTCACATAAACTTTCATGGATTATTGGATTTCATTCCAGTATGATAAATATATACAGATTTTATTTTCTGACCAGGTTTCTAATCTTGTCAAATTGGAAAATAAAAGTGAAATTTTATATAAACTGATTTGTAGTAAGTTTTGCTTAAATTATCTCTTATTTATTAGATTCATTAATAATACCGAAACCATTATGATAACTGTTTGAAACTCACTGTCTAGCTTGTATCTTTTTTGTATAAGAGCATTTGATTTTTCCAAGCTGTGTTCATTGGACATTAATAACTTTTTAACTGCTTATAAATCAAAAGATTCAAAGCCATACTTTGTAGTTATCAGCTTGCAATAATGTATATTTTTTATTTCCCATTTTAAGTGAATGATTAAAGCTCAAATAAAAGAAAATAAGAGTATTTTGCTTTACTTTTCACTGCACATTTGTCTTTACTGATTGTAAAGTATTTTTACTTACAAATAACTTGTGAGGTCCACATCTAGGGTTACAGGTTCAGTGTTTAGGGTTAAAGAAAGTAATTGTGCTCCTTACTGACACACTTACATGTATCAGATCATCAAGCAAATTTAAATATCAGAAGAATACAACCCAGACAAACACAAAATACAGCATTCAGATGATGATTTCATTTATTAGGCAAAACAAAATAATACAAAAAAATTATGTGAAAAAAATGTAATAACTAGTTGTATCATCCTTAATGGGAACACCAGCCATCAAGCCATGTTTGTAATCGCTGGCAGTAAGTCTTTTACATTGCTCTGGTTGAACTTAAGCCTACTCTTCTTTGCAGAACTGCTTTAATTTCAGCCACATTAAAAGGTGTTTGAACATGAACAGCCTGTTTAAAATCACCCCAGAACAATTTTTTTAATTAAATCCAATGGAGTTCATCGGATTTAATCTAGTAATTTGACAAGGCCGCTACAAACTTTAACTATTATTATTTTTGTATCCTTTAGAGGTAAACCTGCTGGTGTGCTTTGGATCATTGTCATGCTTCACAAACCAGGCATGGTTATGCTTAAAGTCATCAACTAATGACCTGATATTGTATTTCATCATTTTTTGCTGGATAACAGAATGCATGGTTCCATTAATTATAGCTGTCTGAAAATCCCTAAAATATTTTCCCAACAGTCTCAACGATCATAAATATGTTTTTCGTGTGAAATGGCCTTTTATCCTCTTACTAGTCACCAGTGGTTTCTTCATTGAAACTTTCCCTTGAATGCAGTTTTTTCAGTTTTGTTTCTTTTTCTGGAATCATGAACACTGAGTTCAACTGAGGCAAAGTGGGCTTAACATTCTTCAGATTTTGTTCTGAATTCTTTGTAACTTCCTAGATAAATCACCAGTGTGCTCTTGGACTCATTTTCATAGCCCAGCCTGTCTTTGCAAGGTTCTCCATTGTTCCATGTTTCCCTACATGGATATGGGGATAATGGTTCTCATTTTGGTTTGCTAATTTTTTTTTTTTTTTTTTTTTTTTTTTTTTTTTTTTTTTTAAGATCAGGGACAATGTGTTACTTCTTGAGGTATTTTAGTCTACTTCATGTTGTCATACAAGTTCTGTTTAAGTGGTTTCTTGATTTCAAAGGTCAAGCATGGGTGGGTATTGAAACTGAAGAGATGAATGTAGTTAATCACAATCAAGTCATGGTTTAACAAGGGGGTGAATACTTTTTTGTACAGGGCCAGTTTGATTTAGATTTATTTTCTTTAAAAAAATTGTTGGAAAACTGAATTTTGTCATTCCTCATATTATCTTTGTTTAACACAAACAATTATTTAATGATCTAAAAGATTAAAATGTGACAAAAAATAAGAAAATGTCTGTATTTGGCAAATATTTTTCTTCACAGGACTGTATATTGCCTTTAAAATCTTTGCCCTTTGGGTGAACAGCAGAGCCTGAACTAAAATAAAAGCTGACCTCATATTGCCTTGTGCACTGAGATAATCAATGTTCAACATACTGCTTGCAACTGTGACCCATTTCCTGTTGTTAATCAAGCAGAAGCGCATAATCCTTATCTTGTAACCACAACCCAGAGTCATTCTGATGGTTTTGCAAATATAAACGGCTTATATCTTCTTACTGACAATTAACATCATTCTACAGATGGTACAATAATTAAATTCAGTGTGTGTCCAAATGTAATAAACAAAATTTGGAAAATAACTGTGCCCATAGGCATGCAATAATAACAGTGGATTTTTATAAGCACTTTCAATTTCATATCATCATTTGCTCTTTTGCTTTAGGTTTACTTTCATAGTTCAATTCAGTTCTGTAGACTTTATTTATATAGCACCAAGTTAACAAATATCATCTTAAGGTGCTTCACAAGACAAAGAAACCCAGTTTATAATCAGAAACATACAATAGCTATAGTCAATTCAGTCTAATCATGCAGACAGTTCCTAAGTTACTTACATATTTTTACAGTTAGAATTCAACCAGTTTTAAAATTATTAGTTCAATTTGAATTTATTATGCCAGTTGGTATAAGATTTTCTATCTAAGGAAACTCAGATGATTGCATCCAGTTACTTACTTTTTGCGAATCCTTCCATCTGAACATGCATGTGGCAACAGTGGACAGTTGATTGCATCAACTTATTTACCATGCAGCTATAACTCATGTTTAGCATTCAAGTGGCAACAGTGGAAGGAAAAAATTCCTTTTAACTCGAATAAGCCTAGGTCAGGGTGAACAGATATCTGCCATGAGCAACTGGGGATTTGAAGTTACCTTGAAAAGTTCCTCTCACACACACACAACAGTAGCACATTTGTTTTAGGTAGATTCAGCTAAATATAACATGAAACATTAATAATAACTGGTGTAACAGGCTTTCATACTATTAAAGTCAGTACAATACAACTATAAATGTGCAAAGTGCATTTATGACACACTCTGTATATATATATATATATATATATATATAGATATATATATATAGATATATAGATATATATATATATATATACATACACACACACACACACACATATATATATATATATATATATATATATATATATATATATATATATATATATATATATATATATATATATATGTAATATGTATGTATGTATGTATATGTATATGTGTGTGTGTGTGTGTGTGTGGAATTTCCACAGTTTGTGATGAAACATTGCAGTGCCAAATGTCATACCCATGGCAATGGTAATGAGATAGAATAAAGACCTGCATCATGTTTGTTCACAGCAGAGTTACATTCCATCAGCTGTGCATCCAGTGAGCTTGCGTTTGAGAAAACAAAGAATTTGACACAATAATGTATTATCACACTGTTTTACGTGTGTGATACAGAGGGGTTTATAGCTCTGAGTGGATGAAACAGATGGTGTAAGTCTTTACTGAATTGTTGATTGGAAACTGCTCATCAGAAAGGCAGCTGCACAGCTTACTGTCTGCTTGTCTTTTATTTATCTTCTTGACAGTCACTCTCTTGATCTTCGTCTCTTTGGCAGCCTTTCTCTGTTTGTCTGTTCCCAGTTACCACCCAGCAAAGCCAGATTCATGGAAACTGGTCACTACAGATTCAGAAATGTTATCGGCTGTAAGGGAGATGGGAAGGTCAGCCCATGCAGTGTATGAACTACTGCATTCTCCTAATATTCAAATCTAGTTTTCTATGAACAATGAAAACTAGAATTATGAAGCTGGAACCAAGAATGCCATCTGCCATCCTAACATCTATTTTTCCATAGATCAATCCATCTAGAGTTTTGGTGTCCATTTGTCAGAACTAAAAGATGGCTACTGGAATAAGTGACTTGCTCTCATAGAACACATGGTAGAGACCGTTGTTGGGAATTGGCGCTAGATTAATAAACTTAGATGAATTCATTTGTAGAGTTGTAAATTCTCCCTGTATCCCTGTAGTATTTGAAATGGAAGTGTCTCCCTACATTCAGCTTGGTGTTATATAATGAAAGGGACATTACAAAGAGATTACTAATAAATGTACAAGGAGACAGTAATCTGAAACTCAATCCTCACTACTGCTGGTTGCGTAACGTACATCAGGCTCAACATCAGTCATCAGCACTGTTAGTCTCTGCCAGTGTGTGACTGCAGCAGTGTGTTTTGGATGTATATTCGTTTTAATGCAATCATTAAAGGATCAAATGTTAATATTTGTTTTCTGAGCTACATTCCCCCAAAATGGAACTGATTGTTTGCTTTATTTTTATCTTATGTAATGTACAATTGTTATTTGATGGCTCCAAATGACACATCTCAGGTGTGTTTGCTTGAATAGAATGCCTTGAAAAGCTACTCATACTCATTGAATTTTTAAATGTTTTGTTATGTTAAAACCCCCAGTTTTCTGTGTGTGTTCTTTGGATTTTATAATAGACCATAACAAAGCACTGCCTTTTTACTAGCTGGAAGGAAAATCATATGTGGTGGACACAATTTTAAAAACAAAAAGCTTAAAGATGTGGTGTGCCTTTATATTCAGCCCCCTTGAGTCAAAATTTGACAGAACCACCTTTTGGTGCATTTACAGTGTTTAAAGGTATTTCTGTACCAGTTAATTTTTGAACTGCAATTTCCAAGTCTTGCCACAGATTCTCGTTTGTATTTAAGTTTAGACTTTGACTGGACCATTCTTAAACAAGAACAAACTTTAGTGTAAAACCATTTCATTGTTGCTTTGATTGTATGTTTAGGGTTTTGTAACCTGCTGGAAAGTGGGCCTCCAATCCAGTCTTACGTAAGTCTTTTTGCAGGCTCTATCAGGTTTTCTTCCAGGATTGTTCTGGGTTTGGCTCCATTTACGTTTCAGTATTGGTCTTATGTGACCAGAGCACCTTCTTTCACATGTTTGATGGCTCTCTTACATAGGATGTAGGACACTGCAAACAGGATTTATGGTTTTCTTTTAACAAAAGCTTTTTATGCCAGTGTTTCATGAAGACCAGATTTGTGGAATCCTGGACTAATTTTTGTCCTGTCACCAGAGAACTCCACATAACCGTGGATCAATGTGGCTCCTCCAGAGTTACTATCATGGGCCTCTTGGCTGTTTGTTTGCTCAATGCTCTCCTTGTCTGGCCTGACTGTTTAGGTGGATGACTATGCTATAGGTTTTCAGTTTTGCCATACTCTTTCCAGTTATGGGTTATGGATTGACCAGTGATCTATGAGACATCCAAAGCATAGGGTATTGCCTTATAACTTAACCCTACTTTAAACTCCTCCACAACTTTATCTGTGCTGTCTATGGGTTCCTTGTTCTTCATGATGCTGTTTGTTCTCTGATATTCTCTAACAAACCTCTAAGGCCTTGATATAACAGCAGGATTGATACTGAGATTAAGTTACACACAGGTGTATTCATTTACAGATTATGTTTTGCTAAAATTGTGAAAATCTTGTATAATTTTCTTTCCTTTTCAATTCAATTCAATTCAATTCAATTCAGTTCAATAGTATTTTATTTATCCCCGAAGGGAAATTACAGTTCCAGTACAACCCATCCAGGAGATGGGTGACTGAGGCTCTGCAGCCCTTTCATTGGGTTCCCCTTTCCCCTTTCCACAATTATATGCCTTCTGGTGTTGATCTATTGCACATAAACCCAGTGAAATACACTGAAAGCAGTGGTTGTAACATCAAAATATGTGGAAAGGTTCAAGAGGTATGACTACATTTGCATTTCACATGTGGTGGGTATCTATGTTTCTTTCTTATTATTTAATGTGTAAAACTTGAATTGGAATAATCTAATTTCTTCTTGTGAAAAAAAAAATCTACAATGGCAAAGACCCAGGCACCCATCCAATAAATTAGTTTTGACAGCAATTCTGTTTTACATTGAAATAACTGTAATTTACTATGAATGACCATTTTGTCTGCAGAGGTCTAATTATAGCATGTAACACGCTTGAGTAAAGGGGTGATGGGAAAAGCATCAGCATGCAAAACATGGCGAAATCATGGGGACATGATGAGTGCATGAATGTGACAGAGAAGCAGAGGAATATGGAGGGGGGTGTTTTGTTTTGTTTTTTTCTTAAATTGATCCTTTTTGGTTTGCAAATTCACATTTCCATTATTTCACTAAATTCCAAATGGTTTACCCACGCTTTACATTTGTCAAACTTACAAAGCATGACATAAAATCATACAAGCTAGTCATATCTAATGTAACGGGGTGTTGTATGAGCTTGGGCTTTAGGATGATTGGATTTAGCAAACTGAAATGCAGAGACCTGCTCGACCCTGCGCACATTTAATCGAAATTCAACTTTTACCCCACCTGCCAACCCTGTCTTCTGTAGGGTAATGCTGTCACCTGCTGGTTCAATTTGAAACTGCAGGTGTTGATTGCAGCAGTGCCAAAAATCTTCTCTGTTACTGTGCTGTGGAGCATGCTGCTGCTGCTCTCTGCTGGTGTTTCTGGGTTGGCATGATATGAAATCAGAGGAGTCAGTGGGAAAATTGACCCAGACTGAAAGCAGCTTGGTTTACATTTTTTGCTCAGCACCTGGCACATTTCACGGGTGAAATATTCAGATTGTCCATTTGACTTAAAATTATACAGCAGGGTAGACAATAAATGATGGTGAATGTCAAGTATAAAAATGAAAGTCTGTATTTGCTGTTCACCATTGTTGCAATCTATGAAAATTAAACGGTTTTGTGAAAGTAATCATACCTCTTGAACCTTTTTGCACCGTTTCATGTTAAAACCACAAATGTCTATGTATTAAATTGATATTTTATCTGATAGGCCAACAGGAATTAGTGTGTGATTGTAAAGTGGAAGGAAAATTGTGTCCCACACTTTTTGTAAAGTGTGGTGTGCATTTACATGTTGTCCCTCTAGAACAACACTTTGTGGAGCCACCCTTCTCTGCTATTCCAGACACAGAAAAGGATGATGCTGTCAGTATCGTGTTTCAACAATGAAATTATGTTTTTAAGGAAATGTACTGCAAAAAATGTTGTGGTGTAGCCCAGAAAATTATATTCTTTCTTGAGCTGACCAAAAACACTTCTACCACAGATTTGTTATGTATCTTACATGACCAGTGGCAAACTGCAAGCAGCAGTTTCTTATGGTTTTCCATTAGCAGTTGCTTTTTTCTTGCCGCTCTTCAATATAGGCTATTTGCAGAGCACATAACTAATAGTTGAACTGTCAACAGGTTCTCACACTTGAGCTGTGGAGCTGTACAACTCCTCCAGGATTACCTTGAGGCTCCTGGCTGCTGCTCTGATTAATGCTTTCCTTGCCTGGCCTTTTGGATGATGACTTAACATTAATCTGTGAGGTGTTAAAAGCTTAGGGTATAGTTTTAGAATCTAACCCTTCTTTAAACTTCTTTACAACTTTATCCCTGACCTGTCTGCTGTGCTCCTTTGTTTTTCTGATGCATTTTGTTCACTAACGATTACTCATTTATACAGTGATTAAATTTCACTCAGCTGCACTCTATTAATTAGGTGATCTCTAAAGGCAATTGATTGCACTGGATTTCAGTGTAACTGGGACTAAATAAACGTATAACCTATATTTTAAAATGCAATGCTTTGTATTGGTCTATTGCCTAGAAGCCCAATAAAATACATTAATGTTTGTGGTTGCAACTTGACAAATTATGAGAAGAAAATGGGAAATCGGACAAGAAGTCAGATTACATACAAAACCTTATTATAGCAAAAATCTTTCCAGTTTAAATGTTCAAACTACAAGAATTGGCAAACCTGTTTTTAGTACCTGCTTCGGTTCATCTAGGTTTTACCTTTGGCAACTTAAAAGTGTTACCCTGTGCACCCTGTGTTTCTGCTGACAATTCCAAGTAGGCTCACCTTGCTCTCAAGTTTCTGTTTACAAGTCGTCAACTTCCTCCTCAGCTTCTTTGCTCACTTCATGCCACCTCCCAAGCTCCAGTGGTTTTCCTGGCCAACAGACTATCCTCTAGAGCCACGGCATGGGTCCCTGTCGCCTCACAGCTTACCTTCAAACAATTTCTTTTGTGGATTCCATACCAATATTTAACTGGTTTAATTTCACAAGACACACTCAGACGTGATTATGGCCTGACTTGTAGAATCAAGAAATCACTTGAAAATACCCTGACAATATGAACTAGACTAAAAGATTATCAAAAGATAATCAAGAACAGGTGACCAGTAAATTGGATGACATCTATCAGTCTGGAAAGGGTTACACAGCCTTTGGGACAACATCTAACCACAGTGAGAGCCAATAACCATGCATGGAGGAATAATGGCACAGTGGTGAACCTTCCCAGGAGTGGCCAACCAACCAACATTCGTCCAAGACCACAGTAATGACTCATTCAAGGAGTCACAAAAGAACCCAGAACAATATCTAAAGTGCTACAGGCCTCAGTTAGGGTCAGTATTCATGATTCACCAATAAGAAAGAAGCTGGGGCAAAATTGAATCCATGTGAGAATCTCAAGGCCAAAACCACTTCTGATCAAAAAGAACATAAAAAACCATATCAAATTAGCCAAAAACAAAACACCTTTATTATCCCATAACCTTCGGGAAAATATTCTGTGGATTGACAAGGCAAAAATGTAACTTTTTGGAAAGTGTTCATCCTATTACAACTGATGTAAAACTAATATAACATTTTAGAAAATAACATATCAACAGACAAACATTGTGGTGGTGTGTGTGATGATGAGGGCTGCTTAGCTGCTTTAGGATTTGGATGGCTTGCCATAATTGATGCATGAATTTGAATTATGCTCTGCACCAGAAAATATCTTCCCATCAGTTTGTGACCCTAAGTTCCAGCCCATTTTTGCAGGACTCAAGCAGGACAGTAATTCAAAACCCACCAGTAGATACACCTCTAAATGGATAAAAAAAAAAAAAGAAAAAAAAAAGATAATAAATAATTTAAAACGTAAAAACTTTTAGAGATCTTGTTAAAGTTCAGATTCAAATTTGATTGAAATCCTGTGGCATAACAACAGGCCATTCTTGCTTGTAAACCCTCCATTCTGGCTGAACCTGAACAATTCTACAAAATGGAATACAACCAAATTCTTCCACAGCAAAATAAAAGACAGCGTTTGCTGGTTATTGCAAATGCTTTAATGTGGTTGTTGTCGCCATTGGTGGCATAACCATTTATTAGGTTTAAGGCAAATTACCAGAGGTGGAATCAAGTCATTGTTTTGCAAGCCGCAAGAAAGTCCCAAGTCTTTCCACCCAAGTCTCATTTCCCAACTACTGCAGAACAAACGAAACAAATCAAATTATGCAACAATATATGAGTTAAATTTCTTATCAAGTTGATTTTGTAATACATGATTATAGGGATAATGTCTGTCAACTTAAATTAAATTACTTTGTGGTTCAGACTCAATGGGAATTATATATATATATATATATATATATATATATATATATATATATATATATATATATATATATATATATATATATATATATATATATATATATATAATCAACAAAAATAATTCAGCTTGAATTATGGAAATACTGGTGATGTCACCACATTACTTTTTTGGAAAGTTAACAGATTGCAGTGATAATCATAGCCAGTTTGTCATCTGTTTTTGGGTTGATAACTGAGTGAAAACCTGCAACACTTTGACACTATTACAAATTATTTTTATAGGCGTCATGATTCAATTAGGAAGCAAAAAGAAATGAATAAAATAATTGGTTTTTAAGATAACAATAACTACACATAAGTTATTACTTAACTTTGTCTCATTATTCTTTGAGTAATTTTAAAAGTATAAAGGAAAAATAATGTCGCCTTTCTGTCCATTGTTTTCAGTACGCATGTTTTACTAACTGAAATGTATTTCTTTTCCATCACCTTAATCTGTACAAACAAATAAAAGTATATTTAAGTTTTCTCTGTTGTGTTGGATCTGGGGATTATGGATAGTTTATATAAATTAGCTAGAAATGAAAAATAATAACTTTAACTGATTCACGAAATGTCAAAGTGAAACTTACAAAGATACAAACATATAGTGGACCCTTTGAGTACAAATTTCATTTAGAAAATGATTTGTATCTTGAAATTTAGATGTGGAAAACACATTCAGACCATGTCATTTCTCTTCATGAGACCTGATTTGGGTCCACGGACCGCAGGTTGGGATACCCCTCCCCGGAAGTGGGTGGTGGATTGCCGTCACCACACCAGTCAGACCATTGTCGACACAGAGTCTGCTGGGATGCAGCTCGGCACCGGAGAACCACAGGGATTGATCCATTTCTGAGGCTGAACGCCGTCTTGGTGATAACGCGGTGAAGCGATCGGATTGTTTGCAGGAGAAGGAAAGAAACCTGTACATCGCCAACATGATGGAGGAAATAGACAGATTCCAGGTACCTAGCGCGGTGCAAGAGGCAGAAATGCAGTCGGAGATGCAGCCACTGGTGAGTCCCTGTGCTAGGCTCCTATCCGCTGTCTGAAAATAGTATCTCTGCTCCCAGATCATGTTTTTAAACAACGTGTAATTTGATTACAGGATGCGTATCAGATGAGGCCTGTACTAATGGATCACACACCAAGAGTTATGCTGATGTAGTTTGATCATCAGCAAGTTTTTAACTGGCACTATTGTAGATACATTAAAAAAAAAACCCGTAGTTTTGAACACTCAGACGTGGTTGATGTGTTCAGAAAGAGGGATCCTCGTTTCTCTGTGACACGCAGACACCGTCCGCTCTCCTGCGCAGCATCCGTCATGTCGAGCGTAAACAAGCATCCCATCCTGACTCTCTGCTGATGCTGCTGATGCTACATCAGCAGCATCAGCAGCAGGTTGCTCCCTCTTCGATGCCCCTCACTGCACTTTAACTAGATCAAATCTGGATCTTTTGTTTGTTGCCTCCATCAAATCTAACCCACCTCTTTTGATGTAATTCAGGGTAGTTTGCTATAGAGGAGCGCCCTGTGGCCTTTAGTGGAACCCTAGGAAATTGCAGCCTGCAGGGCGGCCTCCACTGCCCAGTTCCAACCAGACAAGACCCTCGGCAATCCGATATGCTCTCTGTTGGCGTCCACGGACTTTCATTAATCACCAGGTCCCATGTGGACACTGAATCAGGCTTTTTCTCTCTCCCTATACTTTAGTTCTGAAAATATACATTGTAATATATATATATATATATATATATATATATATATATATATATATATATATATATATATATATATATATAAATTTTTTTTTTCAAAATGAAAATCTAAAAAGGTTTCTTATTTCTGGGTCATGAATAGGGCTTCTTGCTCTCCTGAAAAACAGGGTACTTTTTATTGTCATATGTATTGTAATATTCAACAGTTATGTTTCTTTTGCTTATTTATTTTACCCCTTCATTTTTTTATATATTTATTTGTTTTATATTTATAAATCTGATATTAAGGATATCAATTATCATTATTATTATTATTGGTAGTAGTAGTAGTAGTAGTAGTAGTAGTAGTAGTAGTTTCTGTTCTACCAGTTTGTTAAGATAGGATAAACCAAGAGTATAGGCCACAGAAGTCAGTGTCCCTGATGAAGTTTCATGACATGTTGGTCAGTCATAATTGTATTCTAATTGCCATGTAACATAAAGGCATTTTAGAAATTCTGTCAACTAGTTTATAGTGTTCCTTTAACTAGTTTTGGCCACTCCTCTTATTACAACTGTGACCTTTGTTTTACTGAAAATATGACACCCTATGCATGGCATGGAGAAGCCAAGACACTGGAAATATCAAAAGAGCACCTACTTTAAATTGTAGCAAGGACCTAGCAGCACTTCCAGAAAATCTGTTATATTTCCTTTTTTTATATTCACAATTTGCTAATCTTTAGATACGTACATAACCCAGAAGTACTTGAAATTGCAATGTATCTCAGCATTCTGTTTTCATAATGGACAAAAAAAACATGAATAATTAATGTCAGGATCAGAATTGTGTATTTGTGCTCATCTCTCTGTCTCTGTTGATTTTTTATTCACTCCAGGACCCTGCTTCTTCCACTGCCTCAGAGGCAGAGTCAGACACCAGAGAAGGAGAAGCTGTAACTATCAACTATAAGCCGTCACCCCTCCAGATGAAAATAGGTAGGACATATATTTTATGTAGGAATCAGCAAAATCTATACATGACCTAAACTATAATGATTTGTGAACAACACACAGAAACTTTGGAAATCTGATCAGAAGGTTTGAAGTTTAACCACTTCTTAATTTCATTCACATCCATTTAGGACTGCAGTAGCTGAACATTCCCAATATAGATTATTCTGTCAAGTATCTGTGTAATCATTAGGCTTTTAATGTGTCACAAAATGTCAACTGTCAGTTCCCATAATCCAAGGAGTCTCCCATCTGATATCATCAAAATAAATAATGGCAGCATTTTTTAACTTAGCTTCAGCACCCTGGACAGAGTCCAGTGGTAAATAGTGGTGAATAACATCACTTTCATTATGTGTCATCTGATAAGATCAAGAAGAAAGGCAGGCTGAAAGGTTTTTAAAAGTTTGTAAACTAGTGAAACATAGTGACGCTTACAGTGGTGTAAGTCAACAGCAACAAAACCCAAAGCAAAGACTGCACAGGGAACAAAGCCATAACAGGAAAAATTACAGGCATTAACATGCAGAAGGAAACAGAAGGATCATACAATGAATGAGAGGATATGGGAGGGAAATATGCTTAGGAGTATGATTAGTAGTACAAAGAACAGGTGAGGCTGATCAACTGAATGGGAAACAGCTGCAACAAGTCCAGGCATCTGCGTAAGAATGGCAAGAAATAAACTGAGAAGAAAAAACACTGGGATCAGGGGAAAACAGAACATGAATGAACGCAATGATTTAATATAAAACCCCAAATATAGGATTACTAAAAACTAAGAGGAATGACTCAAAATATAGATACCACAACACAAAGCTGTAACAAAGATTACAAAAACTGTACACTTTGAATCAGGGGTGTCAAAAGTCAAAGGCCAGTATCCTGCATGTTTTAGTTCTCTCCCTGGTTCAACACACCTCAATCATATAATGGTTCATTAGCAGGCCTCTGCAGAACTTTGACATGCTGAGGAGGAAGTTGAACCATTTTAACCAGACTTATTTCACATCATAATATGGTTACAGCCCAAACTGATTTAGTTGCGTATTATGCTAAGGGTAATTTTCCTCTGTCACTAAGAAACTTAAAGCAAATTAAATTAAACTGAAATATGATTACACAAATCTATTGTGTGTTACTTAACTCCTGGCCAAGACAAAGAGAAGAACATCTGGTGTCAAACTTTTGTTTCAAATGCTAAATATTTCTTGTATTTAGGCATGTGCAAGTTTGAGAGTCCCGTGATATGATTATACGATTATACTAGGTAATACTGTAGCCTTTGTCAGTCCAAACACTTGAAGTCTAGCAAGCTGATGGAAGCCAAGAGTCAGGTGCTTAACAGACATCACACCCATCGTTTACCTAATGAGTGTAAGTTGTTTTGGTTTTTTTCAGTTTGCAAACTCTGACTGCTGATGGTTTTTGGAAATATTTCTAAACAGTCCAACTTTTTTTTGTAAGCATCTAAAAGGTGTAATAGACCTCTTTTTAGCTAGCTGACCAGCATTAAACTGGAACAGATGGGGAAGTGAAAGTATGTCTTCTCTAGGCCAGAGAAAACTGGTCACTTTCCCTAGCATCTCATTAAAAGCACTTTGAATTGTCAGAACACTTTTAAAACGGTAACTTTTGAAAAAGCTAGAAATGCCTACTTGTCATCTTTCAATTTATTGTCTTGGCAACCTGTATCACTGGTTAGCTGATAACTGAAAACTTTCTGCTCCATGAAGAGAAACTGATTTGTCTTGATGTCATGCTTTTTTCTTTGTTGCTAAACCTTTATTTTGCTTTGGCTTGTACCAAAAATAAAAGTCACTTAAAGGACTTTTAACTGAAATGTTCCACTACACGTGTCTAAAAGTGATGATTTATTCATTTAAATTTTATTTAATTTGAATTTGAATTTAAATTTTCCACAGTTGTTTCCATCCTTTCCTTGTTTTACCTGTGCAAATAACCATAGCAACCATAGGCATTTATGGGTCTTCCAGTATGGAAATTGCAACCCCTCTTTGAAATGTTCCACTGTTAGAATCAGAATCAACTTTTTTCACCAAGTTTGTGCAAACAAGCAAGGAATTTGGCTTTGGTTCCACTTTGCTTGTAATGGAGACATTTTAACTCTATATTCGGAAATAAAAAGTTTTTTGTAATTTTAATATTTATACACTGTTTTCAGAAAAGAGGGAAACAAGGTTGGTATTGTTCTGGGCACTCAGACTGTTAAAGTCATATATGTAAGTATGTAACTTTTATAAAAAAAAAAAAAAAAAAAAAAAAAATTTTTTACATATTTGTTAAAACTGTCACCATGTCGTGATTGACAGCACTAAGACCCGCCTCCTGGCTCTGATTAATTGTTTCTCGATAGCACTGGAAGCACTGGAAGAAGGCAGAGGAGCTCGATTTTTTTTCACAGATTATCTGTCTTTTTCCATTCAGTCATGACAGAGTGACAGTTTCAACAAATATGTTGAACAATATTTTGTTGTTAATATAAAAGTTACATACTGCAGCTTTAAGTGTTTATCAGAGTGACAGCCTGGGGGGAAAAACTGTCTCTGTAGTGGCTGTTTTCCCTGTTTTTTTGGTTTGTTTTTTCTGTAACTAGTGCTCTTGAATGCCAGCCTGAAGGTAAAAGTCTAAACAGTTTGTGTCCAGTATGTGTGGGGTCTGCAGACAGTTCAGCTGCCCTTCTCCTGACCCTAGACCTGTACAAGTCCTGGGTGGAGGGAAGGTCAGGCCTAATGTTGTCTTCTTATTAATCCCTTGTTCCTATCTCATGTGCAGAGAAACAAAGAGACCTGGCCAGGAAGGGCTCATTAAAGAACAGCAACACTGTAGGTAGTCCAGTTAACCAGCAACCCAAGAAGAACAATGTCATGGCCAGAACACGGTAAGAAACTATTGCTGTGGTTGTAGGGTGGTGGAAGAAATCAGCAAAACACTTCTATCAAAATTTATCCAACCTGAGGTGATGCAGACAGAAACAGCAAAACCTTACAGCATACATTAGGGTATATTTTTTATAGAGGAAGTGATTTACACACAGCATTCCATCATGTCTGAGTAGTCAAAACTTGCTGTACTTTTCTCTGTCCATAAGTCTGCAAAAATAGCTATATTGATTTGGAGTTTGTAAAATGTTTGAGTCAGTAAGAAGACTTCTTTCATGCTTCTGTTGTTGTTTCTGTTGTACAGCTGTAGCTGAGCCTCGAGGCCAGTCTTTATGATTAGCTCATCAACTGTGCTTGTCATGTTCTTACTTTGCCTTTTCTCCACTTTTTTTCACACCGCTGCAGGTTGGTAGTGCCCAACAAAGGTTACTCCTCTTTAGACCAGAGCCCAGACGAAAAGCCCTTGGTGGCCTTAGATACCGACAGGTAAAATCCCCAAAATATGCTTTTATATATATATATATATATATATATATATATATATATATATATATATATATATATATATATATATATATATATATATATATATAAAGAGAGAGAGAGAGAGAGAGAGAGAGAGAGAGAATTGCTAACATGTGCCATTGTGTTGCAGTGATGATGATTTCGACATGTCTAGATACTCGTCATCTGGATATTCCTCTGCAGAGGTGAGATGACTGCAGTTTACTCTACTTCCTTTCCTGCTGTTTGCTATTTAATTCCCTTCCATCTCTCATTCCCTTGCCTCAATTCTTCACGGTTGTCAGGAAGGAAAGCATGACGCCTTTATAAGCCAGCCTTCAGGCATGCTTATTTAAACCCATCCTGCAAATCCATGCTAATTCTGTAGGCGTCCGCTCTCACTGCAAGTGCATGATTAAACTGCAGGTGCACCTGCACAAAAAATGTGTTTGAAACATAAAACAAGATGTAAATGCAATAAAATGCTTTATTCTCAGTTCCTGCACATTTTTTAAAGGAACTTGCAGTCTACAACATGTTCATTTTTCAGAGGAATCCTAATTCCTATCCCTTTACAGCACTTTTCCATCAACAGCCAGATGTGCTGATATGATTACACTTACTTGTCACTATATGAATAAAAAATGAACAATACAACCATTGCTACCCAGTTTACTTGTTGATACTAAGTTTCTATTGTAACTCTCAAAGTATGAGTAATAAAGATCTGGTGAGAAGCTTACAAACACTCATGAATGTTACATCAATTTTGGGCTTTTAATGATTTGTTTGAACTGTCCTTTTTCTAATGTGCAATGATAATACAACACTGATAGTTAATGAGTTTCAAAAACAAACAAAAAAAAATTTGGTTGGTTCTTGGCTTTTAATCATAGTTGATAAATTATTAGCAAATCTGAGATCATTTCAAAAGCTTAAACTGCTTCATTCATGTTGAAGCAGTTTAATTTGAAACTGGTGTTTTAGATCACTGATCTGTTGGAACTCCTAGTTGTGTTCAGTTTGTAATGGTCACACTGTTGATTTGAAGAATTGGATTTTGAATGTCATTTTAAATTCAGTAGAATTTTTTGTCTCATCTCATGAACAATTTTTTTTTTTTTACAGAGAGCATTTGGCTTTCTGTGTATCAGGGCAAATTTCAGCTGAGATTGAAGATGTCGATGCTTGAGCAGGAGTTGTTTGGCCAGCACATTTTTAGTTCATGGTAATGTAAAACTGGCTTCATGCAGACGGTGGCGCAATTGTTCCTACAGTTTCCAGTTCATGGCTTTCTTGAGCCTGGTTGGTTCCTGAGCTGTTTCGAACCATTTTATCTGAGGGAAGTCATTTTGAGTCAGATTGTTGAAACTTGGGGAAAAAACTGGGTATTTCAGTAGGACAAAGGTCCCAAATGATTTTGAAAGCAGTTTTGGAATAGATCAAACATGCAAATATTAATCTACAACAAAAGCCTTGCCAAAATGAATGCCTTAGAAGTCCTGGTTGAACCAATTTGATCAAATTCTATTCAGGTGCAGACATATATTTAAGCCTTCTTGTGTAAGTTTGTTTTTAAAAATCACTGATGTTTGCTTTAGTATCAATCCACCCTGGAAAAAGAACAGTTCAAATGCATTATTAAAAGCCCAAATCCAATCAGACATTCATATATATGATAAATTTCAATTCTGATGGGAACTCTATATTGATGCACTTAGAAGAAAATTCACAGTAGTCACTACATTAGAATAGATGTTTCCTTACAAAATTCTTGGGATTTTTTTTTTTTTTTTTTTTTTTTTGAAGCCATTGCTTCCACCTTTCAAGGAAACGAATATATTTTATGGACAAGAAGTATCACACCAGGACATCAGTTGTCGTGATCATGACAAAGATCCAAGCAGTGATGCTTGCAGCCATCTGTGAGAGTGCCATGGTTACAACTTTTATTTTTTAGTAGACTTATTCAAAAGCATAATCTCAGTGTTTGAACATTGTTCTAGCTTCAGTAGTCGACAGATCGTTGAGGGTGTCTCAAAACAGAAATGTCCATTTTGTTGGGTTCTTTTTCCATAAAGGGTTTGTCAGAATATGTTATTTTTACTGTGTAGCAGTTTTTCCACAAGCTGGATATTGTGTGGGGGTGTTTAAAGTGATCTTTCAAACAACCTCATATTAGCGAGTCTGTTTTCCATGAAGATATTGAACATTGTGCTAAAAATTTGACTAAATGTATTTGGAAATGAGATCCAGATTAGACTTTACTGACATGTCTATTTCTTCTTAGATTAACTGTAATTATGATCAGCAAAACTATCAGATTTTCCAACCAGTCTAATATTATCCGCGCTCAGATCCGGTTATATTTTGGAGAATATAAGAGAACTTATTTGCAAAGACATGCTTCCATTCTTGTTTTACTCATGTTTTAAAGGTGGAGGAAACCTGTGTAGAAACAGTTCAGCCATTTCGGTGATGAAAAGAAGCAATTTGTTGCCTATTTTAATGTCTGTCTCATGGCAAAAAGGTTTAAAACATTTTTGTTTTGCAGATTATTACTTATCATTAGCTCCCTTGCGTCACCCATTGGATCAAGTTCTCTATTCAATCAAGAAGCCATTTTTTAATGTTATAATCTCAGATGGCTCAAAGTTCTTCACTCATTCAAGAAAAAAAGTTTTAAAAACAAGTAAATACAAATTTGTACATTAACCAGATCTCCATTACACCATCAGTTCTAACAGTTTATCTTTATTTCAAGAAAATTTGGTCCTCTGTATCACATCATAGCACACCTGGGTAAAAAAAAAAAACTGGGTAACTGGGTAAAAAAAAGCCTCTTTCTCACAAATTATTTCTGGCTAATAAAGTCGAGGAAGTTTCTTTTAAGTTAATATATATTTTATCCAACCAAACACTTTCTATAGAAATATAAACCTGGTATACTGTAGATATCTCCTGTGATGATCACATGTCTCCGGGGACATGTGATCATCTTTTTTGGAAATGTACCTGCTCACAGAACATTTAGAAAGACAGCTGCTCTAATCTCCATTGACATAAAACCTGATTTCCTGCTGTATTTTGAAAATGTTTTGTTTGGAAACACAGAGCTCAATGTGAAAGACTCAACTGCCATATTTCGTATCAGTTTGATATTGTTTCCTGCAAAGTTTTATATTCATGAAGGCGGTTTCCTATGCATAGCAAACTACCTTTTTACCTTTTTATAAAGGATCTAAAACTGTATCTAGATACAATCTCAGACTCTTAACAAAAAGGCTATAAAAAATGAAAAAATATTTGGAATGCATATTTTGTAACTCATCCTAATGTCTATCTTACCTTTTTTATTTCTTTTATTTATTTTCTCTTTTCTTCTCTTCTTTATTGTTCTTAGAAGTTTTAGATTACTTTTTACAGATTGCTGTAATATATATTTGTAACAAATACAGAAATTTTAATAAAGTGCTAAATAAAAAGACATCCATTACACAGTAAAAAAAAGAGATTTTAGGTAAAATGACCAAAATTTTCATCCTAGCTCAGCAGAATTCTATTGAAAACTGGGTACAGATGATTTTACTTTTCAGAAACATTGTTTTATATGGTATAAATAACACCCACTAACATCATGACTGAAGATCCCTCTTTGTATCTGAATGGCCCACATTCTCCCTTGGCTCTTTAATTATAGGTTTAGAAAACATTTTGCTCCTCATCAGGTCTCATCTGTTCCTCTCTCTTTTCAGCAAATCAATCAGGATCTGAACATCCAGCTGCTGAAAGACGGCTACCGCCTTGACGAGATCCCAGACGACGAAGACTTGGATCTGATCCCGCCCAAATCAGTCAACCCGACCTGCATGTGCTGCCAGGCAACCTCATCCACAACCTGCCAAATCCAGTAACCCCCAAAACCGCAGGCCCCCTTATCCCTCACAAACTCAAACCCGCCGTCTTCATTCGCTGTCAGTTTACCTCGCCACCAGAGTGGCAAATGTGAGGCATTTATAGAATATTGTCATGACAGTAAAGTGCTATGATGATTAGGTAAATAATCACACTAACAAATAAAAACTTTGGTACAAAATCAAGAACAAAAAGGAAAGTACAGAATATGTAATGGTAAAAGCAGTAAAGTGGTGGATTCCTCCTATGGTAGGACACACACTTTTGTTTGAGAGCTCCTCTCCCTGTTGGATGTAATGTGACCCTGATATTAGTTTACAGACATGAAGCGGTCAGCTGCTGCTGTGAAGTGATTTTCATTTCCCTGACGGGTAACAAACATTATCATTACTGCTGACTTAACTGCTCTGCTCTGGTTTGCCTTGTTCTCATTTTTTTCCCTTTTTATTTTAATGCATTAACTCTGAAATTTAGAGATCAATGAGCCTGTACCTGGTAATGAGAAATAAGGGATGTGGTCTTTGTATTCCCCAAACAGAAAATCTCTTGTACTGTATCTATTGTACTGTACAGGGTTGTTATGTAGCACAGGTCAGATCTTTACACACATTAACACCAACATTTCTGCTTTTTCTGCAATGCTGAAGGGAAATATAAAACCACAGAGCTTATGGATGAATGTTTGAACATGAATGCCTGTAGTAAAAACTGCATGAAGGCCATCAGAAAACAAAGTATGGAGGAATATATAAAGCACGTAGCTTTTGCCCATTTAATTTTCTGTTGTGCATCATATGCTACTGTTATGGCAAAACTTGATTCTTGATTTTCTTTTATTTTCCAGTTTCTTTTTCAGATTTTATGGGCTCATATCACTTTTTCCTGCACCATAAGTGAAAGTGGCTTACTTTTCATCATGTTTCTGTTTATCGCTCTGATTTCTATTGTGCCTTGCAGGATTATTTACACTTTAGCAAATTTTGTCAACAAACATAAGTGTGCATATTTCAAATTCAGTTCAGTTCAATTCAGTTCAAACGTAAGTGTGTTTAATTGGAATTTAATGTGAAAGACCAACAGAAAGTAGATCATAATTGTGAAGCAGAAGGAAAAAGACACATGGTTTTCATAATTTCTAGCAAATAACAATGTGAAGAATGTGGCATACATGCAGTAATTTCTTTACAATTACAGCCACAAGTCTTCCAGGATATGTCTGTATTAGCTTAGGACATCCAGAGATTGAAATTCTTGCTCATTCTTCTTTGCTAAATAACTTTAGCTCAGCCAGATTCAGTTGATAATTTTTGTAAGCAACCATCTTCAATTCTTGCCACAGATTGTATTTTGAAATTAGGCCAGGACTTTGACTGGCCCTTTTTAACACAAAAAGAGACTTCATTCTACAGTAAACTATTCTAATACTGCTTTAAAGTAAACCTCTCTTTTGCAGCCTCTAGGTTTTCTTCACCATGATGCTGCCTCTACCACATGGATTGTGTTCAGGGTGGTGCAGTGTTAATTTTCCACCATAAATAGGATACAGCTTGTGGCAAACTACCAATTGCAAAATTCCCCTGGTTTTCTTTCAGTAGAGGTTTTTTTGCTACTCTTCCTAAAAAGTTAGATTTGTGGAGTGCATGACAAACAGTTGTCCTATCAATAGATCCTCCCACCTGAGCAGTGGATCCTTGCAGCTCCTCTTGATTTACCATGGACTCAAAGCACTCTACTATTTTAAGAAACATGCATTGTTTTCCTTCCATTTCACAATAATGAAATACTTTGTGTTTATCACATTAAAATCAAGTAATGCATGTTGAAGTTTGTGGTTATAATTTGATAAAAAAAATTAAAAATGGAGCATAAATACTTTTGCAAGGTACGCTATCAAGGCCAAAGGAACAAAAGCAGGGAAGTTCAGATAGATTTTCCATACTGAGTTTGTTGCGTTAAGGCCTCTCGTTTATCTCCCCTCAGTGTCACAGAGCGTGACGAACGCTAGATGCTGCTAATCATTAAAGAAAACACAGGTCCAGCCCAGAAGGAGGCTCCTTCTCCTCTCACACATGCATGCGTCCAAACCTAGAATCCCAGAACATTAAGTGAAAAGGCTTCAAACCTTCCTTTTGCTTATAGGGTAGAAACCATTTTGTTATCCCAACATCAAGAATCATTGACTTGCAGCACCGGTATTCTTCATTTACAACCCTCTCCCTTCTCTGATTCAGTTGTTTAATGCAATTAGAGTATGCCTTAAGGACAGAGAAGTTTAAGAAGCTGTGCGTATTTATTGCCATTATCTTTAGTTTATTTGAGGAAGAAAGATTTTTTTAACATGTAGACTTTTTCTTTGAGTTTCTTCTTTTTTAAATGACTTTTATGTCTTGTAAACAGTTCCATTACAGTATTTACCAATGTTATTGTCATGTGCAGTGTATGAAGGTGATTAATAAACAAAAAGCAAATGGAAAACTCTCTGCTCGGAGTTATAGTTTGAGTTGCTCTCTTTACTGGCGCCTATAAATGAGTGTATGATGCAGAAAAAAATGAGTGACAGGTAAATATTTAAAAGGAAATAAAAAGCAATTTTAATGATAAAGTTGAGGCTTAATTATTACATGGTTGTGTGTATTGCAGTCACATGAGGTTAGCACTGACAGTTCCTGATTACAGTAGCATCAGAACAAAAGGGCTTCCACCTGAAAGGCACCAACATCTAATCACAGTTATCTTAATGCATCAAAGGAAAACAGGAATTCACTCAGCAAACATATGTAATAATATGGTGACAAGTATTAAAAGGAAGCTAATGCATGTCGTGATTTAATAAGACCTCTCACTGTGTTAGTAATATTATAAAAGATAACCAGGACAACCAAAAAGAAATACAAAGATGCTACATGATGAAATACAATCGCTCTCAACAAAGTAGTAATGAAGACAGTCCTCAAAGTGCTACAACATATAATAATAATAAAAAAATGATTTTTCTGAGGATTTTGGGAAATGTTGTGCTTCCATGCCACCACATGGGGGGTATGATATTATCAGACAAGACCAAAACATGACATGATTCACTTATAAAACACAGTTCACACACAAAACAATGTAAAGTTTCAATGTACAGCCACTGGCACAGTTGGCATTAGAGACAGTCACTGATCTCCTGATCCGTAAAGTGTTTCTGAGAAGAAGCAACATGAAGAATGTGAAAAAAAGTCCATTCAAGGGATACACCCTCCAACCCTCCCAGAGATTAAAATGTCGACATTCTCCTCTGCTACAAAGGCACACACTTACACACTGAACACAAATGTGGTCTGGAAAATGAAAACAAGCAACATTTTCTTTTACAATAATGACTTCAGCTATTAAAAGGCTTTACCCTGTTATGTTCTGCACCTCTAACAAGATTCAAGGTTGAATGAAACAACACAAATATTGAAGTTGAATCCTCCTCCCACCCCATGAGATTGGTGAAGTATTGTAAATATATACATTTTTTTTCGTGCATGTATTTGCAAGTTTATTGTTGCATAAAAAAAAAGCATTTCAGTTTTAGCATCTCAAAGCACAGCTGAAGTCTGAAGCCAAATATATATGAAATTAAATAGCTAAGCTCTGCGTCTCTCTATATCATAAATTTCCTTATTACACTCTAATAATTAACTACACTATTCTGAGTCTATATCCTGTCTGTTGAATTTATTTACAAGGTAATACTGTTGTAGAGTGCATTCACATTGTAATAGACGGAAAAGTAACTGCAAAACAAATTGTGTGACATTCTTCACTATGAACTGTAGGACTATTTCCAAACCTTCAGAACTCACTAGGATTCGATCCATTGTGAGATACTGTCGCTGATTTTTGACTGCCGACTACATCTTTAAATGCAACGTGATGCAACACCTAGAGTTTCTAGGAGCAATACTATTTATGTACATGAACTTTGTTTTCATTTGACATTCCTTCAGAAAAGATATAAATGAAACTAGGCAAAAAGAAGATTAAAAAAAAAACAGAAAAAAATAACTAGACATCTTTGTCAGACCCTGAACAAACCTTAATAAATATAAATTACCTCAGGGAATGAGTCAGTGAACTCTAGTTAAATGATAATCAGCTTGCAGTTGCACATGTGAAAGAAAAGACCCTGAATATTTGTTTGTCTGACTGAGATTCATGTGGAGGTACAGCAGGGTATGTTACCTTCTAATTAACACCCTTTTGAATATATATATATATATATATATATATATATATATATATATATATATATATATATATATATATATATATATATAGACAGTATGTGTTTCACACTCCTGCAGGGCTTTGATTCCCGGAGTCGGAGGAGGACATGGATGTGGAGCAGCGCCGTCTCTTGGCAATGCTGGAGCCCTGCAGCATGCTGGGATGGAAGCCCGCGTGTCGCCTGGCGTGTTTGGTCAGGTGGTCGCTCCTCATGAAGCACTTTTCACACAGCGGACAGTTGAAGCGCTTCTCGCCCGTGTGTGTTCGATAGTGGCGCGTAAGCTCGTCCGATCGGGAGAACTTCTTACTGCAGTCTGGCCAGGTGCATTTGAAGGGACGTTCCCCTGAAAACACACACACACATTATTACTTAGTTTTCCTGTTGTTATTATTATGCTGATAAAAGTAAAGCTGACAAGACTGTTTTAATGATTGGTTTCTTCTTGTACGTTCTATCTGTCATATCACTGAGATCTGCTCCTAAAAACACATTTAAAAAAAAAAAAAAAAAAAAAAGGCTTATAATAACCCCCCACCCACATATGGCCACACCCCAACTCCTCCACGTGTTCCACTGAAACCACATGTCGGCTCTTGTTTACAACCGGGCGGAGGGGTGTAGAGGTGGGTGACGTATGAGGAAGCGGTGGCGCAGGGTGGGTTACCTCCGGACAAGAACATACAGCGACAACTGAGTCGGATTGAGCTGTATGTTAGTAGCGAACCATAACACAATATGTTGACCCAAGTAATAGCTGCGGATTAAATTCTTCTCCAAATAAACTGCAACTACAGCTAATTAGCGTTCAGCGTGTGATTTATTACACCTCAACGTCATGCCAAGAACGGAAGAACGCGATGTTCCCACAGGAACCCGCGTCCTGCTGTTGCGTGTCAACAACATATTAAGACACATCTTTATCTAATACACGCCTCTTTTTCTGCCTGCTCAGCCAGTGGCAGACATGATATGACCTGGCCAGTCACTCCCGTAGCAGCCGAAGCCATTGGACCACCTGTCCCATAACGTGTTCTGGCTTGCGGGAACATGTGCTCACGTGCACTACACAAGTCGCACAAAGTCAGGACAGTGAGTCCAGTATACGGTAATAATAAAAAAAATAATAATAAATAAACTGTGACTTTGGCACGAGTGGGTAACACTATCGTCATGCGTCTGAAATAATAATAAATGCAGTTGCTAATTATAGTAGGCTATATGACGCATCGCGGGTTTGCTGCCGTTGACAAGAACCGAGTCGGTGACTTTTTTTGTAGGCGTGTCACCCGGTTGAGCCTGCACTCACCGGTGTGGACCCTTAGGTGGGCTTTGAGGTGGGACGACTTCCCGTACATTTTCCCACAGCCAGCAAAGGGGCAGCCGTGCCTCTTCTCGGGGGTCTCCGTTCTCCCCGGTGCCTTGTTCCGGGGCGCTTTGAGAACCGACGATACCCGGCTGCTCCCCCGCTCCTCCTTCTCTTTCTCTTGCCTTCCCGCTTCGCTGGCCCCGCCAAGACATCTGCTCTCCCCGGCGCCGATAGGGTCTGGGCCGCATTTCTTTAAGTCCAATAAAATCATAGCCACCATGAGTAAAGTGCCGTTTTCTTGGTTCTCTTTAAACACATCTTCTGTCCCCTCCAGAGGACGAGAGGGGACGCAGTCTACAGAGACTTCAGCCTCCGACATCACTGGAGCAAATCGGGGTGGAGTGGAGAGAGTCTGTGCAGAGTTTCTGCAGAGTATGGAAAACAAGCCAAAAGGGGGATAAAATCGTATTTAGACCGCAGTCCTTCTTGGAAATGTGGCTAATGATCCCACACGTGCCGTCCTCACAGTCCCTGTCCCGAAAAGACAGAACGTTTTCTTCTGGAGGTGCTGTGCGGATAAATAAACGCCACCTCGGTAGAGATACCAGTTGTACTCCTCTCTTCGTCTTCTTGCTTTGCTTCTTTTTTACTCGTTCTCTGTTTTTCGTTTAAGCTCTTCTGCTATTGAGACGTCTGTTCCGGCGTTCCGTGTGCTAGCACTCGAGCGTCCACTTGTCCTATTTTACAGTGAGCAACAGACAGTTCTCTCAACTCCAAGAAACAATTTCGCGGAATACCGCTGTGTCATAATAGAACTGCGCTGCGATTGGTTGATGGCAACCGTGACTCGTCTCTTAAAGCGGCCTTTTCTTCTTAGTGAGCGATGGAGAGTTGGACCAATCACAGGCCGGATTTTGGTGGCGATTAGTGCAGGAACAAAGGGATGTTACATTTGTGTACAGAAGATGGCTGGGAAATATGGGATTCAGAGTGTAAAATTCACCTTTAAAGTTTTAGCTTGGAAGTTAAGTTTATGTGAATATACATTTAAGTACTTCTGTTTAATAATGAAATAATGGTTGCATACAAAATTATAATTCTAAAAAACTACGATGAAACACATGAAGGAATTACAGATTTGTCATGCTGAAAGAACTTTTAGCAACAAAAAAGTTCAACATGTCCAAATCATTCTCCCAAGGACAATTCCAGCTTGTCAGTTTACCCCACTGCCAATTTGTTGTGATAAAAGTAACAAAAAAGAAATATTCATATGTACTTCTACTATACTTTTGGACGTTTGGGTCCGCTGTAAATGTGCTTTCCACTTGTATCTAAAGTCAGATTTCTCAAGTTCCTATAGGAACAATCTACAGAAATTACAAGTGGCACAGTTTTCACAAACATGAATCTGGGAATATCCAATATAGCCACCATGCATCTAATGATTGCTGCAGAAATATACTGTTTATTTGTGTTTTGTATCTCATTAAGTTCCTTACCATACAGCTGCAGTTAGTGAAAGTGCTACTCCAATATTTAAAGGCATTAAATCCACAGAAATACATTATTATTGCCTTTTATTGCTTAGAGTAGTATCACTGAGTACCTCAAGTACAAAGTTCTAAATCTTGGAGGTAAATAGAATGCAGCATATGAAGCCACCAGCAATGGTTCTCTGGTCATACACTCTACACCTCTCTTTCAGTAGCTTTTGGCTAAAGCAAAGATCATTGTGCTTGAACAATTCATCTTTTTGCCTATTGTGCTTATTAGCTTTATACATTGCTTTGAAATTAACCTATAACTAGTTGATACCATTTTTAAGTACCACTACCAGCAACCCAAGTGTCCCCAGTGGCAACTGTACCACAGTTTAAGAATCATAGAAAAAGACTATGATTAGAAATTAGAAAGTTAGTTTATATTTAACCAGTTGTCAAGGCAGGTACAAATTAGCCAATCCTGTTTTCATTAAAACTGGAGGGTGGAATATTTATTTCCATGAACAGACCTGTAGTTCACTTAGAACTTGCTGTGAGAAGATCTATCAGGCTACTCTTTAAAGAAAGTTGCAAATTAAGGGTCATGACAGAGATATGTGTTTTGATTATTAGGTGTTAACTGAAACTTGCTGCTGTTCTCTGTTATGTGTATTATTGAAATTGTCTCATTCTTCCCTGTGACACTCCCCCTTTAGCTTATCCCTGCTGTCCATGGAGCTGCACTTGAACTCTTAAAGGGATACTGCTAATACAAACACATTAAGCATTTCACAGGAAATTAAAAAAGGGACACACGCAAACAGAGAGAATCCTTTTTGGTAAAAGTTTTAACTGCACAGTAACAAAAGCTGTTAGTTTCCATTTCTGACTGTGGCATGAAGATACCCACACGTTGTTTAGATTGGAGTTTGGGAGCAATCCTAAAGTTTATTTCTTGTTCTTTGAAGATATTTGTTCCTGTCTGGAGGATATGATTCTGTCATCAACATTTTTGGCAGGATTCCGCTTAATGCTGCTGAGTTTTTAGCTTTCAACGAAAAGAAATTACAGCAATAAGTATGCTGGTAGTCCAGTTGACAATGTAATAAACCCAGTCTCTCTTTCCCAATCCCCTACTTTAAAAAAGGGGGAAGGGGGACTTTGAATGCAGTGGGTGGTTCTTGTGGTTTAAGTTCTAAGAAAATCTTTCTGTTTTCAGGGTGCAGAGATTGAGCAATGGTTCTGCACAGTGCAAAAAGAGTTGAAAAACAGTAAAAGAATAGGACATTAATTTTTTTCTGGTAAGACATTCCTTCTTTAAGGGCATCTTTATTTACAAGCAGTAAGAACATTTGCATTTTAGTTTTATTTTTCTTTAAAAATACCCCCTTTTTCTTTGGATAAGTCCTATCTGCACTGCAGGAACTAAATGTACAAGTAAATGAATTTGAGAAGACTGTCCATAGACAGAAAGTTCCTTTGTGCTTAGACAACTTGTGCTGTCCCAGAATTACCCACATAAGCTCCCCACTGCCTCTATCCCCATTCACACCCCCCTTTGCTGGGTTCAGTAGCAGAACCCCTAAATTTCCAAGAAAAAAAAGTCTTGTTGAACTCGGGCTCCCCCCTGCTCCTCCTACAGAGGGGCTGTAAACATTTCAGTGAAAGAGGAGGTGCTTCTGTGGCTGCCGCAGTCTCATCTGCTCCCCTAACCCCCCCCCCTGTTCTCTTTACAAAGTGCAAGAGTTCAGGATTGCGTCGTACTTCTGGGTCATATCTTCATGTTGACACGGTCGTGACAGAGATAAGGTTGTTTTTGAGTGAGCTGGGGCGCATGCACAGTTTAACTGGGAGAGAATGAGAGGACACGTGCGGAATGTCGGAACAAAATGTTCCCATGTCCACGTGTGGCAGTGTGAGCGAGTGCAACACTGCGGGCCCTGCTTCCTTGAGTGAATAGACTCCTTTACCATCAACACATACATATACATGCACACACAACCACACTAGCACACCCACAGGCGGAAGGACTGGAATTCCCAGTCCATTCATCAAGACATAGGCCTACTGCATATGTCCACAACAATTATAATAGGCCTACACTGTACAATTAAGAATCATCACTCTCACACAGGTTAATGAAGCTGTATGAAATGCATTAAAAAATAAGCATACAATGTAAATGTGTTACTTTACTGTTACCTTCAGGGGATACTGCAGAATTTTTGAAGTGAGATTTTGTTGAAAGCTTATAAGTAGGTGCAGGGCTAGCCGATCATCTTGGGGCTTTAAAGGGGTGGTATTATATATTTTCCAGGCACACATTGCCTTTACAGCACAATCAAGCAACCATGTTACCTTAAGTTGTTTTAAAAATGCTGTATATATCAAACATAACTTAAAAGAAATTTGACTTTGCAATTTGACGCCTTGAAATTGGTCTCTTTGTCTTTAAGAAGCTTGTACTCTTTCTGACACTCCACCTTCAGCACGTCATCACAACAACCCTCCTCCATTATGCAGTTTAAAACCATTCTTAGGAGCACTGAACTGAGAAGTAGTTCATATAATAAACTCAGCAGACACACAATTCTACCAGGTGTTTGCTAATTGCTGCTGCTCATCTGGTGGAGCTGTGTGGGGAAAGAATGGGGGACAGGTGCTCTGTGAGGCGGAAGCAGTCAATCAGCTGGGGATTGCAGCTCCAAGGAGTAGCCTTGGGTAAATGTGTATGAGCAAGGCACCCCCGTCAAGGATTTATCAGGCATGCATGAAAGAATCAAAGCATCAGTCCAGCTATGTTTTTGATGAGGGGATTACATTATAACATGGATAAAAAAAAAGTTGATTTTACACAATACTCCTCCCCCATAGGAACATCACCACCACAAATGGCATTTCAATGCAGATTTGGTAGAATCTGGAAAAGGGACCCAAGCTTAAAAGCAGCTATGGATAATTGGTTCTTATTTGCTGATATATATATATATATATATATATATATATATATATATATATATATATATATATATATGTGTGTGTGTGTGTAAACAAACCAAGCTAAAACAGAAAGAAAAGAATAAACTTGTAGCATCAGATCATATTAACACAACAGTCAACAAAATGAAGATTATTCTTTACAAATTTCTCAAGTAAACTTGCCAATTCCTTAAAATATTGAATAGAAATTTTAAACAAAACAAAAATTTTTCAGTTTGTTTATGCTGAAACTTTAAAATCTAATTTAAAAGTGTCCTCACTCTCAATAAGCAAATATAAAAATTGTAGATCTATGCTCTGTGTTAAAATTTAAGCATTATGGGAGGGCCCTGATGGTTTGGGAGCCTTAAAGCTGCAGTATGTAACATAAAAAAAAAAAAATCTGTTTTTTCATATTTGGTAAAACTGTCACTATGTTGTGTATAGTATGAAAAAAAATCTGTAAAAAAAAAAAAATCAAGCTCCTCTGCCTTCTCCCAGAAAAAAAACAGCCAATCAGAGCAAGGAGGAGGGTCTTAGCTCTGTCAATCATGCTTGTGAAATGCTCACATCCTCCCCCTTGCTCTCTGCTACTTGACAGCTTCTTCCCTGCAGCAGAGACTGTTATGAATGCTCAGGCTAGTTAGCATAGCCACAGATGACGGTGGATAATTAGCTTTCCTGTCACGGTAAGTTGTTTCTCCGTCATTAGCACATTGAGCAGCACATACCTGAGCATTACTGACAGCACTAAAACCTTCCTCAAGGCTCTGACTGGTTGTTTCTGACTGGGAACAATGTATTTCTGCAGATCACAATACCAGCACTGGGAGGTGGAGGAGCTCGTTTTTTTCACAGATTTTCTGTCTCATTCCATACAATCACAACAAAGTGACAGTTCTAACAAATATGTAAAATCTTTTTTTTAATTTTTTATATAAACGTTACATACTGCAGCTTTACCCAGCTTCTTAGTTTGCTTATGCCTTCAATTGGCTCTTGGTATATATATATATATATATATATATATATATATATATATATATATATATATATATATATATATATATATATATATTCATCCAAATTAATTGGGCATGATGGCTAAAGCTAACAGGTTGTATGAAAGAAGCCATGAACAAAACCAATTTCTACTGTCTTAGAACTCTAATTACAAAAAAGTCAAAGATGTTTAAGCGAATGCTATTTTATGAACCTTCAAAATATTTTCACATTTGCAGTGGGTGGTTATTTGCTTATAAACTGGTGATGATGATGGCAAGCTACTGAATTGTAGCCACAGCTGCCCTGGAGCAGTCTGATAGAACTGAGGCAGCCAAATTGTGCCATTGGCCCTTCTGACCACCAGGAAAGGTAGGTGAACAGAGAGAGTCAAGGGGCTTGAACCAGAGATCCATCAACTGCAGAACAAACTCCTACCTCCATCGCCACCATCGCCCTAGAGTAAAGCACATTCCTTACTCTAGGGCGAGTAGAAAGTGTCCTCACTCTCAATAAACAAATATAAAAATTGTAGATCAACTTGCAACTAACTAATTCCAGTTAGTTGCAAGTTGAAGAACTAGTGCGATTTTCTATTTGTTGCGATCTTATATCAGAAACAGACACAAAAAACAAAAACAGTGAACTTCCCTCTGTTTTCTGTGTTAAAACAAAAAAACAACATCTTCTCTAATAGTATTATAAAACACAATGTATGCCTCTGGTTTAATAAGATACAAACTGTCAGAACTGCTAATAAAATAGCTTATACTTCCACTTTTCGCTACATTCTGTATGTGCAGCAGCCATGGATTGTTGAATACTAAATAAGGGGTCCTCATCCTAAAACTTTCCCAGTTGAAAATCTCAAGAAGCAATTTTATTGTACTTTCGACTGGGAACATGGAAAATACGTTTGGAAAACAAAATAAATGCAACATTATTTTCACTGGAAATCAAGCTAGGAGAGTTTGTGTCACCTATGATTTTTAATTGAGAGATGTGTTTTAAGAATGTAACGTGTAAAGCTGTTTTGGTCAGAGTTCCTAACAGAAACGTAATGCAATATAAAAATAAATCATTAAAATATCTTAAACTTCCCTATGTTTGGTTTTTATGCAACTTTATTTCTTTATCTGACTGGAAATAATTTACAGGTACAGTTCACAGTATGCATTTTGCATAGGAAGATTATTGTTGGCACACAGCCTCCAACCTAAATTTTCTGTGTAAATAATCATTGGCATCTTTGTAAATAACTGCCCAATGCAAATGTGTCTACATGATACAGCTTGATAAAATAGCCTAAGCATAAAGTGCTACTATGTTTTGAAACCGAAGTTGTCTTAAGACAGCAGAAGTGTTTGGTGGGCTTGACTAATTGTTATCTTCAGACTAATCTGTGTCTACACTAAATGAAAATACCTAAATTGTTGTCCACTGCATGTCAGATTAGCTCCATTTTGCACCCCTATTTTTATTTAATCCAATTTAGTTCAGTTAAAAAGAAAATAAATGCAACAGACAATTAAGTAGTACAACATTACAGTCAAAAAAGAAACCATTTAAATAATACATGTCTTTTTTTCCTTTTCTATTTTTAAAGTTTATCTTGTTGGAGGGTAAAACAGAAGCACAAGTTTGAAATATGACAGCAGCAACTGTCCCACTCATCTGGACAAAGACCAGGGGGTAAGGGTTTTGGCATAGTTGGAGACAACTGGAAATTGTGCTAAAATGCTCATTTTGTCAATTTCTGGCTGAACACAGTTTAAAGAATTAAAACAAACACGCACTACACAGATACCAATCTATAACTGTTTATTTAACAATGCATGCCAGACAGAATCCTAGTCACATTGAATAGTACAGATTTGTATTTGCATCCAAATACGCACTACTTTTATTTCATATGATAATCTCTTTCCCTCTTTCTCTTGGTTAACGTTACAAGCCATCTGTGTACAAGCTGAGTGGAAGAACTGCATGCATTTAAAGCACATAAAATTAAGTGTGACCAATAGGTGGGATACACTATGTCCCCCATCAGCAATTATTGCAGAAGTTTGTGTGCGTAAAAACTCTCCTTCAGCCTACTAGTCTAAAGATTCCATAAAAGGAGAAAAAAACAATCTGATGATTATCAATAAATGCTCATCTTTCCCACACACTGTCTGATATAGCATTAGAAATATTTTTTAAAATACTATACACTGAGACTATATGGTGGGTTGTATTGTCCTGGTATGCCTCTCTGTTGATGGTGTATTCTAAATGTCTGGTTTCACACGTGAGCATGTCATATTCACGTCTGCTGTAGCAATTCCTTCCACAACAACCATATCAATGTATAAATCATACTACTCTTTCAAGAAGTGCAGGACAAATTTGTCATCTGATAGTCTCTACAATGGGAATAAACAGATCACAGAAAAAAATCGGGAGGGCCTAAGTCAAACACAGTCATTGGTTTTCATACTTTGTCGCACAGAACTTGAGCTGAACTGTTCAACCTAAGCTCCATTAATCCCTGCCTGCCAGAGCTTGGTAGACAATAGGTCAACCAAACTTACATCTTAACATCTTAGCCTGTATCCATTTGGTTTGACAGCTTGATTTGGTTCAAAATGGAAGTCGTAACCATGCATGACCAAAGCCTACTCAATGTAACCACTGTAGAAAAAAAGTGGAAGAAAAGAGAGAAAAAAATCCTGCCCTTTTGCTTTTACTAGCAATTTACACTTCTAAAGGTGAGCAAGATGTGCCAGTATGAAGACATTCATTCATGTGCTATAGCTATCTTTTAAGAGAAAACACTATATATATATATATATATATATATATATATATATATATATATATATATATATATATATATATATATATATATATATACGAGAAACCAAAAATCCCCCAAATTCTGAATTATACTCTTAAAGCACAGTGATTATATTGGATACCTTTATCTCTAATCAAACTGATCTTTGTCTTCCTTTTCTTTCTCTTATTCCACTGTCACTCAGTGAAACACTTCATATCTTGCATCACTGGGGTTATATTTTCCCTGAGCACTGAACTAGAGTCATCTTTTCCTATTCATAATGCAACCTCCACATCTGTCGAAGAAGCTGTAAATCTGAGCTTGAGTCAAACAGCCAGAGCACGCTTTTAGTTCTGTTCGACTTTCATGATTGATACTGACCTTGCATTGGCACAGCAAACTTTTAGTTGATATTAAGAACAATACAGGTGCATCTCAGCAAATTAGAATGTAATTTTAAAGAAGTTATTTTCAGTAACTTAGCCTAAAAAGTGACAGACATAGAAAGTTAGGTTTGTTACACCAAGCAAATGAAGAGCCAAAATCCACTTTCTCAGAAAATCTAAATGTTCAATGGGCCCAATAAAAATGATTAACAATTCAAACATGCTATGTTATGGCCCACACAATCATGGGGAAGACTGCTGACTTGACAGTTTTCCAGGAGACAGTAAGTAACACTTCCACAAGGAGGCTAAGCCACGAAAAGATTTTTCTAAATGAGCTGGCATATTAATGATAAGTTCAGTGGAAAGAAGAAAATTGATAAAAAGGTGCACAAGCTTCAGGGATACCCACAGTCGCGAGAGGATTAGGATCTCTTTTAACTTCTTGACAATAATCCATAGACTCTCTTTGGGGTTAAGGTCAGGTGCTGGCCAATCCAGCACAGTGATATTATGGTCAATAAAGCAGGCATTAATCTTTTGGAAGTGTGGGCAAGAGCCAAATCCTATGGGAAAATAAAATCAATTTGTCCATAAATGTTGTCAGCAGAGGGATGCCTTAAGTTCTGTAAAACTTCCTGGTAGACAGCTGTCGTGACTTTACATATGGTCTTGGACAATGGAGCAACACCAACAGACTGTAGAAACTTCACACTGGACTGAAATGAGCTTGGATGCTGTGTCTCGACACTCTTTCTCCAGATTTTAGGACCTTGATTTCTAAATGAAATACAAAATATGACTTTCATTTAAAAAGACTCTTTGGACCACTGAGCAGCAGCGGCGGTTCTAGACTAAATTTACCAGGGGGACCAGAGTGGGGTCAATGTTTTTTTTGATAAAAACAAAACAACAAAAAACAAACAAAAAACCCCCCCACAGTAATATTTAATCATTTAATATATTAAGTGAGCTACAGAGCTGCTTGCGGTTCCGGAGTTGCAGGTTGCAGACCCCAGATTTAGCAGATGAAAAGTGTGATCTTATCTAAGTATGCCTGAAGCTAAAATGCAACACCTTAATTTTAAATGCATTGTTAAAGTAAAACTGTGAAGATAAAAAATAAAATTGGTCCAAGGGAACAGTTATTTATGGTTTCGGTGCCAGTGCATATCACCATAAGAAACTAATTTAGTATGATCTCTTCAGTACAGGGGCCACAACAGGGGGTAGAACCAACTCTACAGGGGCATTGGTCCCTGTTGGCCCCTGTCTAGAACTGTCCAAGCCAAGGAGCATTCCAGTCCTTTTTCTCCTTAGTCTATTGAAGATGCTTCAGATACATTCTGTGATTCAGGAATAGGTTAACACAAGTAATGTCACAGTTGAGGCCCAAGTCCAGGATACATAAGTGTGTGCTCGTTCATGAAGCTCTGACTCAAGTTGTAGTCCACGTCGAGTGAACCCCTCGTCACCCTTGAATAAAATTTGTTTAGCAATCCTGTCAAGACTGCAGTCATCCATGTTCCTTTTCTACCACACTTTTTCCTTCAACCCAACATGTCATTAATATGCTTGGATACAACGTTCTGGAAACAGCCAGCTTCTTTAGCAATGACCTTGTATGGCTCACACTTCCTTGTAGATCATATTAATTACTGTATGGTAGACAGCTGTCAAGTTTCAAATATGATCGTGTGGACCATAAGGTCATAACACAACATTTTGGTATTATTTTTGCATTGTTAATATTTAACTTTTCTGAGAAAAAAATTGTAGTATTTCATTAGCTGTAAACTACAATCATCAGACTTAACCAGAATAAACACTTGAGATATATTTCTCTGTGTGTAATGAAGCTATGCAATAAATTAATTTTACAGTCTGAATTAAATTACCAAAATATTTTTTTTAGTTATATTCTAATATATGGAGATGCACCTGTGGGCTGAAGGGACATTCCAAAGAGGTTTTCCTTAAATAAATGTTTGGTGATGTCTGGTTTTGCAGATGAAAGCACTAACTACAGTTGCCTAATGTCTTAAGCCATTAACAACTGGAGATGTTTAACAGTCTCGAAGATTTTGATTGTAAGATGGGGTGTGTGATCCAGACAAATCAGATCAATCACCTAAAGATAGACAGAAGAGGTACAGCAACAGCAGCACCAGCCGTATGGAAAAGCTCTGCCCTCATGATAACGTCTCACTGTCACATGCAAACAGATTCTTTTATTCTCTTAAGCCACAAAGCCATTGTGCTAAAGACATCTCATATGATTTTTGGTGTATTTAAATAAATAATAATAAAAAAAAAAAAATCTCCATACAAGTAATCTCCCAATAACAATTTGTCCGCTATGTACATTTGATGGGAAAGGGAACAACAAAACTCTATGAATAAATAATTACTGATAATTGATCCCTACATGAGAGAAAAGAAGACAAAAATGAGACACTTCACAGATTCTTGAATCATGTAAATCCCAACATACTCCATCCATGCCCAGAAGGCACCCTAAGTTTGGTATTCTGGCAACTGTGTATTGCCATATTAACATTAGAAAAATCTTATAAGTTGGTTGATAAAACACACAATAAAAACTACTTTAAATATTTTAAATATAATTGAAATGTACAGTATTTCAGACTATTCTATATTTCATAAATAATATTTTACATCATCATTTAGTGCATGTAGGTGGTCATTCTTTATTATATTTAAAAGCTTAATTAGAAAATACTTAAAATTTGACAAAAATATCACTGAAAACATATAAATATCATTTTGTAATTCAAACAGGCATTTACCATGATCATCGCTAATGAGCAAGAAAATAGCTATAAATAGAATCATCATCTTAAAATAAATACAACATGATTAAACTGAACTGTAGTGAGAAAATGTTTAAAAACATCAAACTCAAGATAGATTTTAATAATCTCACCTATATAATCTTTGCAAATTTGTTAGAGAAAAGCATCTTTTTCCCCACCTACTTCTTCCACCTGAATAAAAATTAGAAATGTAAAAACGTGAATCTAGCTGTCATCATTTGATGATCTGCTTCCTTCATAGGATCAAAGATGCACACCTTTGTTAAATCTCACCCAAAGTGCATATACTCAATAGCTTATTTTCAAGCTTTTTTTGAAAAACGTAAATTAATTAATTAGTGCTTTTAAAAAATAATAGTAATAATAATAATCATTGTGACCTGTACATAGTTTATATTAAAGCACATCATCCATCATCCTTTAGTCTCTTTTAGGTGGGTTGCTTTGAATTTCACTGAAAAAATTGGATGAAACAAACGGTAACATTGGAAAAGATGAAGGACGGATCTATTAGGTGAAGCTGGATAGAAAAATAATACCACTGCCAAAATCTGAAGGATGGCTTAACAACAACAGATCTATGATTAATTAAGTGGGAAGATTTTTGGTGTAAGGTACAGTCAAAATAAAAAAGGTTCGCACCAGGTTCATTTGGCAAGCCAAGGCTCATAGGTTTGTAGCTCCCTCTTGTCCTCATCTTTTACAATTGCACTTGTTAAATGTTCTTGGGACAGGGTTGAAAAGGTCTCAGACAAAAGTTGTGTGTCTTGGTCGACTATATCAGGGAGAGTTTTCATAAATGTGTTAGAACCCACTTTATTATAACCTACAAGTTAGAAGTTATTTTAATCCAGAGATAATCATGATTTGTCAGGTTATTTTATAATCTTTAATTCAATAGTAATTTTAAAAGTAAATCATATTTTGACTACCTTAAAGATTATGGGTGTAAACATTTGCTTCTGTGACAATGAAGATGTACAGAAGTATACAGCAGAGAAAGTAAGTATTCAACATATCAACATGTTTTTTAGTAAATAAATTTATAATGGGGCCATTGATGTGAAATTCACTCTAAATATATTTGCTAACCCAAATAATCTACACATACAAATAAATCAAATCAAATGAGTCCATAAATTTAATTATGTGTAATAAAGTGGACTAGAACAGGGAATCAACATTGAACATATAAACAAAATGTCGTGCATTTTGCCAAGGACCTGCTGGAATTTATTAGTATTTAGAAAGTCATCATGTTCCTCATCAGTGCAAATAATATCAGCAGGGTTAGCTCTAATAGATGGTCAATAAAAAGGTTTCTCATTATTGAGAAATGAGCAAAGAGCTGCATAACCCAATGGTTATGCACCTTTAAAAATGTATTGTTGTGGCATTGGCTACAAACATATCTTTAATTTTTAAATAGTAGGATGGTTGGAGAAATCTACCTTGACATTCTTGATAAGAATCTGAGGATGATTCAAGGGTTGAATTTTCAGCAAGGCAAGGATCCCAATAAAATAAAGCAAACTGAAAATCGGTGGAAAAGGATCAGAGATGATAAAAGAGGCCCCCAAAAACCTTTAGGATTTGATGACAGTTGGCGTGAAAGAATCAGTCAAAAGTTTGCACAATGCATGCAACTAGTTTCTTCAGAGTGACTATGTCTTGAAGTTTACATTACCAACAAAGGTTTTCTTCTGAGTATTTATTTACTTCAGTAAGTGCTTTCAGTACTCAATTCCTGTGCCAGTCCACTTTATTATACAACTTAATTTATGGATGTACTTGTGTTAAATTTTTATGGATTACTTGGGTTGTTGAGAAAGAGATAAGTACTGACATGTTTAATTCTTATTTTGCCTGGCATTTTGTAAGCTTTTAAACCTGGTAGTGTTTGGGTATCACTCTGATTTGAGTTAGGATTCCACGATGAGTAAAAAATGGTTTTATGTGGACCTTTACAGCAATTATGCTGACGTAAAACAACAAAACGAGTTGAATATCTCTTTCCTTGTCCCTTTTTTCTGTGTCTCAGATTTAACAGTGCCTACCCACACACTACAGGTAGGATTAACAGTATAGTTTCTGTTTAGGGTGATTGATATGTGTTCCAAAACAGTGACCGATGTCTATTTGATGTAAATTAGGTTGGTGGAAGACCTACAGGACAAATACAACTTCCATTTTCATGGCACCCCATTGTAAGTTACATTGCTACAAGAGGTATAAACTAGTCTAAATTCATAGCTCTTTCTTTTAAGTGATGCACATTGACCTTCTGAGTCTTCTGTCTTTTTCCCCTCTCATTCTTTGCTCAGGATAAAAGTGCCCTTCAATGCTGATCATAACTAAACTTTTCCAAACCTAAAACGTAAGTGAATAAAGTATAGATATGTTCCAAATTAGCATCTATGTGCAATTTCATCCTGCTGTTACTTGGCCCTTTTCAGTTTTCACCAAGGCCCTAACAAGGGCGCCCATGGGCCCTTGTCACGTGTAGTTTTGTCTGTCGAAGCTGCGGAAAGCTGATGGAGCAGCCAGCTTCCTTATAGACAGGCTGTCAGTTTTGGATGTGTCAGGTCTTGCTCCAGACTTGCTCCTGAGGAAAGGGTATCTGTGTCCCGCAAGACCGCGCCCCCCAGGCCCAGGTCCCCTGTCTGCTCCCAAACCCGGTCCCCTCTCCATCCTCTCGCTCACAGACAGGCTCTTCCGATGCGGAGGAGCCAGAGTGAGTGAAGGATGGGAGTCGTCTGAGGAGCAGCTGTTTGCTCGCTCCAGCCTGGAAAGAGTGGAGCAGAGAGGAGCTCCACTGGGCCCACCTAGGCCTGTAATGCGAGGAGTATCGGAGGCTGGTATCAGGTCTTCGGGGTCCTCTGGGTCGGACTCTGTGTGACTTAACTCTGCCTCTCTCTCCGGGTGAGAGGAACTAATGTCTGAGGGCTTATCAAAGGTGAATGAAGTGGATCCTCCTGGCGAGTGTGAGCATTCTGCAGGAGTGTATGGAGATGATACACAGCGGGTATCAATGCAGTCAGTGATGCTGGTGTATTCTGCAGCCTTCACCTGGACTCCTGCCCCTAGTCCACCATAACAGCCTCTCGGCGTGAACATGAGACTGTGGGACTTGACCAGAGGAGGCTCATCAAGGAATGCTGTGCCTGCAGTGGAGAGGTAGCGGCTGCTCTTTGAGCGTTCAAGCAGCCCTGCTGAGGGAGGTGGAGACGGCTCCATATCCCAAGGAGGTAGGGTGGTGTCTGGTAAGAGGTTTGCTGAGCACAATGACAAATCAACAGCCGCGCTGTCGTCATACATAGCTCCAGTTGCTCCACTGCTGCCTGCGCCGCCCTCCGAGTGTCTGTCGCCCAAACCGCTAGTAGCAGTGCTGCTGAAGTCACGGCCTCCTGGCAGCACCGTCTCTATGATATCTGACTGTAGTGAGGACTCTCTCTGGAGGGGTGGGACCACACGGAGAGGATCAAGAAAGACCTCAGCAGGCCCCACCTCCTCAGAAGTTGAGACATAGATATCAATGCATGATGATGGACGGTGCTGCTGGGAAACCGACAGCGTCGCCAGTGGGAGGGGCTTAGACTCCTTGGTGGTGGCAGCTGAAGACACAGATTGCGAGCTATTGGCTCGGTGGAGACTGAGTGAGCGCTCCTTGAAGAAGCTTTCAGCTCGCTCAGCCCCACTTGCACGTTCGACAGCTCGTCCACTCCCAACATAAAAAGAGTGACTCCTTGCCCGAGCAGTCAGACCAGTAGGAGAGGGAGGGGACATAGAGCCCTCAGCTGTTCCCTCCAGTGCCTCCTGTAGACGGTAGGCATTCCCCTCTGTGCTGTTAAAGCTGCTTTGGCGGAGGATGTATGCAGACTCTGGGCACTCAGCTTGGCGGAGTATGTATGCTGAGTCTGTGCAGTCAGATGAGGTCCGGGAGCGTGCTTTGTTGACCTCCACACGCTCAACGCCTGTCACACGCTCCAGAGCCACAGTAATCCGTCCAATTAGCTCCTCCATTTGGGCCAGCCGAATATCCACAGTCTGCAGCGATGCTTTCATAAAGTGTTCTCTCTCATTGACCTCCTCCAAACGCATAGCCATATTCTCCACCCTGATAAAGGGGAGAAAAATGTATTGACTGAATGATTGACTGAATGGCATGATGGTTATACAATTCATGAAAATGTCGAAAAACATCTGTTTTTCTTAATTGGGGGAATGATTTTATTCTCTCTAGCTGCAATGTTTTGAGCTCATTAATCATTTATTTATAAGATAAAAAAACAGAACAACCAAATAACAAATATTGTATGCATGTCATGTAGAAATTACAGTGCCTTGCAAAAATATTCATCCTTTGAAAGTTTTTAGATTTAGTCGCTTTACAACCACACACTTCAAAGTATTTTATTGAGTTTTTTTTATGATGGATCAACACAAAGCAGCAGAGTTAATGGGAAGATGGATGGAGCTAAAAACAGTGCAATCCTTGAAAATCTGTTAGAGGCTGGAAAATACTTGAGAATGGGGCTGAGGTTCACCCTCCAGTAGGATAATGATGCTAAACATATAGCCAGAGCCACAATGTTTTTGAAAACCAGGTGTCTTTTTTGTCTTTAACTTAAAATTTATACACTATTGTCTGTTGGTCTATCAGATACAATCCAAAGTAAATACATTACATTTTGTGGTTGTAATGTAACAAAATGTAAGTTCAAGAGTTACAAATACCTTTGCAAGACACTGTAGACTATTGTCACTTTTCTGTGTTCTTATCTGACCTCTCAGATGTAACTCTGATCCTTTCATCATTGGATGAGTGGAATCTGTCATCTTTCTCTCTGAAGTACTCTTCTATGCATTGTTCCTCAAAATCATGAACTTTCTTCAGCTCATCCTCAGTGATGAAAAGCTCTGTGAAAACATAAAAAAAAAGTTTAACATTGTTAATTTTATATGACTACTAAAACGGCAATGTTTGAACACTGAACACTCTGCAGTTTACACTTTTTCAGGCTTAGTTTAAATGGGACCTATTATGCTTCCTTGAATAAGTTAAGATAGATCTATGGGCTATACAAAACATGTCAGTTATGTTTTTTGCACAAAATCATTCTCAGATAATGAGATTTCACTTTGCTCAGTTCTGCCTATTTTATAGCTCCTTTCAGAATGAGCTGTTTTAGAGTCTGTTTTAGAGTAATTTTAAATTCAAACAAGCTGCTGGTGGCCACGCCGCCAACTCAATGTTTACACTCGCACTTTATGAAATGAAATGACTTCAGACATATAGTGCTTTTCAGGACCCTCAAAGACATTTTGCAATTAAATCAGTCATTCTCCATTCACACACACATTCACACACTAATGATGGCAAGCTACTGGATTGTAGCCACAGCTGCCCGGGCGGGGGCAGTCTGACAGAAGCGAGGCTGCCATATCATGCCATTGGCCCTTCTGACCACCACCAGTTATTTATACACGTCAAAGTGGCTGCAAACAGTTGTGCAATTGTACAACTGTACATCTTTGATCCTGAGTCAGACCCAGAAGCAGAAGAAGTGAAGCATCCTGCACAACCACCACAGATGCAGCGAGTAGTTTCTGAATGATAAGTCAACAACAAAACACTTGTGTTTTCCAGCAGCCACTGTGCAGCGGTAAAACCAGCTGACCTGCTCCACTTGAGTTGATAGGTGAAGGGCTGAGCTTGGCTGGGGCTGCAAGGTAATGAGGCATTTCCCGCCGATTGTGACTTAATTGAAATGTTTTTGAAATGGCTCATTTTCCAGACACCAAAAAACATTAATTTACTGCCAGTGTTTTTTTTAAGTGTTTGGGCTGTTTCTGGAAGCAGCAAAGACCCAAAAGGAAGCACAAAAATGTGCAAAAAGTGAATTTTACATAATATGTCCCCTTTGTCCTCACTGTACATCTTCCACTCACTCAATCCATAGTCCCTTTCGTCGTCATCATGCTTGCGCCAGCGGCAGCATAGATGCTTTAAGACCATTGTTATGTGGCTGAAGATGATGAGGGGGGGAGGAAGCACCGGGCGCTCGTGGAATGTCATAATAAGCTGGTAGCGTTGGAACTTCCACACCTGGTTTGAAATGGACTTTACCTCAAAGAATGTATTGCTGAAAACAATGAAGCATCAATAAAAGATTAGCCATGAGAGATTTACAGTTGTGACAACAAATCTACAATAAAGTGAATCCAATCATCAATGGTGCTGCATTTAATGTTGACTAGCACATAAACTAGCACCTTGACCATATACAGTTTAGGTAAGAAGTGTACGTTCAGTAATTATGGGCACTAATATCATATTAAACTGGGCTTTTAATAATACATTTCAACTGGGGTGGAATATCTATACAACACAAAAAATATTTTAATTCACAAAATGGCCCAATTTTGGTTAATTATGAATTAATTTAGAATTTTACAGGCATATATACAAGCTATAATATTTGGTTGAGTGTCCTTTAGCAAACTGCAAAGACATTGTTCTTCGGAGATATTTAAACTTTTTTCATCTCTGCCATTTGTATGCTTTCAAGTTTTAAACTGTGGCTTTGGCAAGATTATTACAGAATCAAACATAGTCCTGTTGGAGAACCTAACTGTTTCTAGAGTCAAACTGACTCCTCCAATTACATTTTTAGTTATTGTAGACAAACAGTCTAATCTTTGTATTATATGACTATAAAAGTTATTTGTTTAGGTATTTGACTTGTCCATGTGTGCAGATGCAAATTTTAATCATGTCAGTTTTGGAGCATGGGCATTTAACATTGTCACTACCTATTCAGTTTATGGCAATAAAAAAAGACTTTCACTTCCATCAGTGATGCTAGTGTTTCATCAGTTTCCAGTTTATGGCAGGGTTGTTCCTGAACATACTGACCAGTTTCCTTTAAATTGAGGGTGACAGTTAAGGTTGAAACTTGGACACAATTTTGTGTTTCAATAGGGCAATGATCTTAAACACACATCAAAACTGATTATGGAATGATACAGCAGGCTAACATTAAGCTTTTGAATGATCTTCTCAATCCAGTGACCGCATTTATATTAAAAATGTATTGATTACACTCAAAAGGCAGGTCCATGCCAGGAAACCATCACATTTAAACGAGCTCTAACAAGGTATATCATATTGGATGCGACATATGAAAAAGCATAGATGGAGAGATAGACTGACAGATTGATAAATAGGTGTGGGTGGATTGGACTCCACAATCAGTCCACCCTGCAAAAAGAATAAATTACATCCTTAAAATATCAAAATTATTATGCAGGTTAACCTTATGATTATTATATATAGGCTTCTCACAGAAACTGTACAACCAAGTACTGTAGGGATAATGTACAGGAAAGTAAGGGAAAGAAACCCAGAGAGCTGTGATGTTGTCTTATTTGTTCAAATTTTTAATTTACAGCTTTGTTGGGTTTCTTTAAATGTTCTTTGCAGTAATAACAGTGACAATCATGGTTATGCAGTTCTTGGCATGATAAATTATGAGTATCAAATAACTCCATTGTGCCAATACATTACACTGACAATTTCCAATGGCAAAGGCAAAAAAGCAGCTCTGACAGAGGATAGAAGGTAAAACATTAATATCACAGTCTAATATAATTTTATGAATGAAAGAAAGCATACAGTTTATGCCATTACAATTCATCAGTACTATGGGGAAGATGTGTTTCTGAGTGTACTGGAAGTACGCTGATTAATATATCAGCTTCCTGGTCAAAACTGAAGACAAACACGATGTTACCAACACCATGTTTCACTCTGCATATGGTGTGTTGAGGGTGATGTGCTATAATAGTTCTCTGTAACGCATAGCTTTCTGGTTTTTGCATTTAGGTCATCTTTGTCTGACAATGAAATGTGTTTACTGATTTGAAACACTGAAGTGTAATTAAAAAGCAAAAAACACAAGAAATCTCTCTGGGGACAAATACTTTTAAACATCACTGTTTTATTTTGCATGTAGGCCAAAAAGTCCAACTTTGGTCTCATGTGACCAGAGCACCTTCTTCCACACATTTCCACTATTCTTAAAAGACAAGATTTGTTAAGTGCACAGCTAGCAGTTGTTGCCTCTTTAGGGTTACCAAGGGCCTCTTAGCTGCTTCTCTGATTAATGCTCTCCTGTCAGTTTATGTGGAAAGCTATGTGTTACTGGGATTTCATTTATGCCATACTCTATTCAGATGATGAACATCCAATAGTGCTTCATTAAATGTTCAAAGCTTGGAATTTTTGGACTTTATTAGGGAAATAGGTGATATGTAAAGACAGTTAGTTGGATTTTATTTAGTGGTATCAGACAAAAGGGGGTGGGAAACAACAAATGTGTCTCTATATCATAAAACATGTCTTACATATCACAACTGTGTTGTATTTTGTGGTGACTTGTCAAATAAAACCCCAATAAAATACAATGAATTATGTGGAACATTATTGGAACAAAAGATGAAAAAGTTCAAAGGATATGAATACTTTTACATGGTACTGTAGTAAAAATCAATTGAAGGTTTACATACTTAAACACTGCTATGAGTAGGTTGACAAGCAGTATGTTGGCCACCAGCAGGTAGCAAGCCATGATCGCGGGTACAATCCAAGCACCAGTCTTACATGGCGGCAGGGCCACCACCACCCCGTCCTCTGTGGTTATATTCTGGCCGCAGGGAGCTGCACAGTGCCACAAAATGAACAAACACACACTTTGATACAGGGTAAATGAAAAAAAAAAAAAAATACTTTTGTTGATCCATATTTTCATGGATATCTTGGATGCATGTTTGATAAAAGATACATGCAGAGGCACAACTTAAACATAAAAATAAAAAATTCAAAACAAAGGTTAAGACTAATGCACATTAAAGAAAAGAATGTCCTAGCATATTTATTATACTCTAAGTACATGAGTGGAAACAACAAAATAAAAGTTAAAATAAAATAAAATAAAATTTATATACTTTGTATATAAAAATATATATTCTGCAAACAAACAAGAAGCATACTTTATTGTCATGCTTCTTTCTTTGAGGAAGGAACTGGAACGAACAAATATTATAATGGCAAGGACTCATGTACGGAAATGGAAATAATAATAAAACAAAATTCACAGAACGACACATTTATCATGTGTTGTCCCTGTTTGGGTTTTCAATATATTTAAACATGTGTTTAAAATATATTGCCACATGTGAGAGCCATAACTTCATTCCACAATGGTTGATTGCTCTGAGGTCTTTTTGACATGTATTTAGAAAACAATGTATGTTTTTCCATCCATGATGGTTCAGTTGCTGTGGTTGATCTAGTGAACATTCAGCATTTGTCCTTGGTTTGTTTGCCTTGGAGATTCAGTGTGGTCATGCTCATCATTTCTCGGTGCTCAATTTCTTCACACAATGTAGCCCAAAGACAGAGAACTGAAGTAATTTCTTTCTTTTTTTTTTTTTTTTTTTTAGCGTCAACAAATTTTGGACACAAAAACTCTGACAACTGAACCACGTGAAAAAACAGATTACAGTTGATGAAGGGTGAATAATAACTATGTCCTGGTATGGATGTGTGTTTCATTCAAATGTAATTTAATGTTTTTAGTAAGGTTTGGAGATCAGTCACACAAAATGTTGGGTTTAGTCAGTGAAATAATTTCAGCAGTGGTGCTACTGCTCCAGTGAGAAGCTGAGCTGTTGTTAAAATAACTTGATTTGTGCGAACTGTGGTATAGTCATGGTCAGTTCTTCAAATTATAGAAATTTAGAATTAACCAACAAAATCAAGGAAAGAGACATCAAGGAAATATCAAATCTTTGATGGTTTCTCTTGATGTGGCAGCTGACCAAAAACAAAGACCTAAAACAGGTAAAACATCTAAAAAGTGCTGCTGCCATCTGAGCGACCATTGCCAAAACTAGTGGGAGTAAAGTTGCTTCCAGGGTATAGCCTTAGGTCAAACTACTAGCTCTTCTCTTTAAATATCTGTCAAAGACATTAGTTTCACAGAATCAATTTTTCTTGGACTGGTTGATCAAAGTGCTTTCATTTAGTAGCTGACCTAAGATACCGTCATAGTGGCAACTTTAGCCTTACAGCAAGAAAACACATGCACACTTTTTTTCTCAAGTGGCCTCTACTGGTGGGACTTTGCATGACATGGTGGTAACGCGAGGATGACGAAGGAAAGGTGGGATAGGTAGATGTGGTTAAACTGAGGTCTATATGTATAGATTTACTGGAATTTTGAGTGGTCTGGGCAATGTGGGATGGACCATTACTACGCCAGGTTCCGTGCGTTCGTAAGTAATTTTCGACCAGCCAGAGTTTTTCATTCAGCCTTTGCTGTACCTTCTTACTATGCATATCTGAAACACAGAATGGAAACATTATTTCAGATCTCTTCTCTTTGGGCCACTCCTCACATTCCGTACACACCTTCATATACAGTACTATACAAATAGACAACGGAACAGTACATAGACAGACTGTCACTCTTCGGGACATTTTCTCAAACATACTTTCAACTGCCTCTTAAGTCAAAATGTTAACAAGGTACAAAAGAATTCAGACAAAAAAATCCTGATAAAATGGGGCATTCATTTGTGTACTAATGAGAAGAACAATTGGCTGAAAATTTTTCAAGAATTACTCCAACAATGATGATGGAATTTGTCTTATTTACCTTTCAAATGCATTTATATCCCTTGAACTTTTTCACATTTTGTAACATTACACCCACAAACTTTAATATTTTTTATTGGCAAGTTATAGACCAATACATACAGGTACATTCCAAACAATTAAATATTGTGAAAAGTTCATTTTTTTATCACTCATTTCAGAAAGTAAACCTCATATATTATATAGATTTACTACATTGAGAGCGAAAATTTTCAAGCCTTTATATCTTGTAGTTTTGATTACGATGACTTACAGACAACAGAAACTGAAAACTCAATGTCTAAGAAATTAGAAATTTACATAAGAGCAATCAAAGGATATTTTAAAGATAAATGTCAACTTTCTGAAAAGCGTGTTGATTTTTATGCCCTCAGTAACTGGTTCTGTCTCCTTGTGCCTGAGTTACAACATCAATGGAGCATGACATGGAGGTGATCTGCATTGTTATGTCTGATATCTCTCATCTTCCTCTTGATAATCCTCCATAGCTTCTGTATGGAGTTCAGGACAGTTTTCTAGCCAGTAAAGCACAGTAACACCATGGTCACTGAAGCTGATTTGGTATCTTTGGTAGTGTGGGCTGCAACTAAGTCCTGCTGGAATATGAAATAAACATCTCCATAAAGCTTGGCAACAGAAGGAAGCAGGAAGTGCTGTAAAATTTTCTGGTAGATGGCTACATTCAATGTGGACTTCAGAAATCACAGTGGACCAACACCAACAGATGACATGGCACCCCAAATCATCACTGGAAACTTTACTCTGGACTTCAAGCAACGTGGATTCTGTACCCTTCCACTCTTTGTCCAGATTCTGGGACCTTGATTTGTAAATAAAATACAAACCTTATTTTCATCTGAAAAGAGCAATCTGGACCAATGAGCAACAGTCTAGATCTTTTTCTCCTTAGCCCAGATAAGACACTTCTGAAATTGTCTCTGGTTCAGGATGGCTTGTCATGAAGAATGCAGCATTTGTCACCGATGTGTAGGATTTGTTGTACGTAGTGGCTCTTGATGCGCTGACTTCAGCCTCACTCCACTCCTTGTGAAGCTCCCCGAAATTCTTGAAAAGATTTTACTTGACAATCCTATTAAAGGGTGCTGATGCACCTATTGTGTCAATGAGTGTCTTCTGGACATCTGTCAAGTCAGAAGTCTTCCTTAGTAAGGGCAGCGCCTCCCAAGATGGCTGCAGCTTCAGACACCTGTCGACTGGACGGGCTGTACTGAAATGTAATTACCCCCCTGGGGGACTAGTAAAGGTATTCTTATTTTATCTTATGATCGTGTAGGCCATAATATGTCCATTACATAACGTTATGTAAGACTGTTTTTACTGTTTTGTAATAATCTAATTTCCTGAGACACTGAGTTTTTGGTTTCCATTATCTATAATAATCATCAAAATTCTTAGGAATAAAGGCTTGAAATATTTTACTCTGTCTGAAATGAATTGATATAATATTTGAGTTCTACTTTCTAAAACGAGTGACCAAAAATATTGAACTTCTCATTATCTTCTATTTTTTTCAGATGTACCTGTAGTATTGGATAATTATGAAATATAACGAAATCACAAAATATTTTAAATTGTTTTTACAAATAAAAATCTGAAAGGTGTGTGATGCACACCCATTCAGCCTTCTTGAGTCCAGTCTGTAAAACCACCTTATGGTGCAACTACAGCAGTTTTTTGAGGTATGTTCTACCAACTTTCATCCAGGAGATTTAGCTTCATCCATCTTCCCATAGACTCTGACCAGCTTCCCTGTCCCTGCTGAAAAAAACATATCTCCAGACCATGAAACAACTACCACCATGACTCTACATATGGACGGTGTGTTCGAGATGATCTACAGCATTAGTTTTCAACCACTCACAGTGTTTTGCATTTAGGCCCAAAAGTTCGACTTTGGTCACATCTGACTAGGCACAGCTTGTGGCAAACAAGCATGACTTTTTATGGATTTTTTTCAACAGTGTCCCCTCTAACCCCTATATTCCACAAAGGGCTAATTTGTGCATGACTAATAGCTGTCCTTTCAACAGATTCTTACACCTGAGTTGTGGGTCTCTGCAGCTTCTCCAGAGTTACAATGTGTCTTGGTGGGTTTGCTGTTGTGTCATACTTTTTCCATCTTCAGGTAACGGACTGAACAGTGTGTTTAAGGTGTCTAAAACTTGGGATAATATTTTATGACCTAACCCTGATTTAAACTTCTCCACAGTTCAATCCCTGGCATCACTACTGTTCTTTGGTCTTCATTATGCTGTTCTGATGTTCACTGACAAACCTCTGATGCGTTCACTCTCTTCGCATCTTAGATTAAATTATACACAGGTAGAGTTTGCCTTTCTATTGTGAAAACCTTTGTAATCCATGCATCATTTCCCCTCCATTTCACAACTACGTAAAACTTTGTGTTGGTCTTTCAGATAATATTTCTGTATTTTTTTCAAGTTTGTAGCTGTGTTTTGACAAAATGTGAAAAAGTTCAAGAGGTTGGAAAACGTTTGGACACACTACATTATCTCATTTATATATATTTCAAAGAGGAATCCTTGAGCTATGTTTCTGATTTAATCAAAAGGATAAGTAACTGTTTCTAGCTTCTTTCTAAGGAAAGCAGGAATAATCATTTTCCAAATTCAAAATGAATTTTCTCCAGTAGCTGACACCCAAAACTTACGGTCAATCTGGTCGGCAAACACTTCCCCATAGATCATCCAGTAAGGCATGAAGAAGATGTTTCTGGCCAACATCCAGGACGGGTCTTCATTAGGATTGAGGATGGCCTGACGTGCCACCCCAAAACTCATGAGCACTACCAACATGATGATAACAAAATACATCATATCGATCATCTGAAAGAGGAAGGGGAAAAGGAAGGGGAATGGTTAAGGAATGGTCAGCAGGGGTTAAAAAATATTTTAAAAAAATCAAGCAAAAAAAAAAAAAAAAAAAAAGACTCACCCCAATACATTCTGATAAATTGTACACTGATTTCCTACTTCTCCACATTTGAATCAGTTCAGTTAATATGAATGAATCCAATGCAATGAAAATACACAGATTTTTGGCTATTTTCATATTGATAAAAGAATTTAAAGGGTTGAGGATGCACACTACTAATAAAGCCTTGAAATAAATAATTTTTCTTTGCACTACCATTATCTTTTCTTTGGAAGTACATTTTTTTCTTTTGAGTGCATTTATTTAGGGCTCAGGAAAATCCCACACTAAGAAATAATGTTTTTAAGAAAATTACAAGTTCCTCACTTTCTTGGCACCCTGCATTCAATATTTTGCACAACTCCTGGAAACAGGATGTAACCTATTCCTGCAAACATATTTCCCCCTGAGGGACAATGCAGGTCTGCAGTGAGCTAAGAGAGGGATATGGAAGAGGAACAGGCCCAAAAGATCATGGATCCTCCACAATATTTTACAGTGGACATGAGGTGCTTTTCCATATATTCACCAAACAAGATCAAATTGGATCTCCATCCATATGTTTGCCACAGTGGACTGTTTGGTTGCATTTTTATAGCCATTTTGAGATTTATGAAGATCAAAAAACATCTGCTTGACTTGAATAATGTTTGTTTTTGGTTATATTTTGTTTTCCAGATTTTGACATCTATGTAACATAATTTTTATTCCTCCGGAAAATAGCAAGTCATATTTTTAATAAAAGTTTCTATATATATTTGATGAAGCAGTAAAAATAAAGCAAAAAATTAATCAAGTGGGGTGCTAAAATGTGCAAATAAACTCAAATAAAAATTTCAAGAGGGATTTTTTTCTTACTCTAAATAAGTATGCAAAAATTAAAGGTTGGATTTTTTGTTACAAAATATAGTTCTTACCTGTTTTAAAGGAACATGTGATCTGCAGTAAAAGTATAATTTAAGGCTTTTTATGTACAGTTGAAACCAAAAGTTTACATACACTATATAAAAAGACACATGCATTTTTTTCACATTAACGTGAAATCAGAATAAACTTTTCCTGTTTTAGGTAAATTAGGATTACCAACATTTTTCCTATTGGTTAAATGCCAGAATAATGAGAGAGAGAGAATTATTTAAGGCAAGTTTTATTACTTTCTTCAAAGTCAAAAGTTTAAATACACTAAGATTACTATGCCTTTAAACAATTTGTGATATCTGATGTCATGTCTTTGGAAGCTTCTGATAGATTTATTGATAACATCTGAGTTAATTACAGACACACCTGTGGATGTAATTTAAGGTACACCTGAAACGCACTGCTTCCTTCTGTAACATCATGGGAAAGTCGAAAGAAATCAGCCAAAATATCAGGAAGAGAATTGTGGCCTTGCACAAGTCTGGTTCATCCTTGGGTGCAATTTCCAGATGCTTGAAGGTGCGTTGTTCATCTGTACAAACAATTATACACAAGTACAAACAAGATGGAAATGTCTAGCCATAAAACCGCTCAGGAAGGAGATGGGTTCTATGTCCCACAGATGAATGTGCTTTGGTCCAAAATGTGCAGATAGATCCCAGAACAAAAGCTAAAGACCTGGTGAAGATGCTGGCTGAAGCTGGTATGAGTGTGTGATTATCCACAGTAAAACAATACTGAAAGGCCCCTCTGCCAAGAAAAAGAGACTACTTCAAAAGGAACATAAAAAGGCCAGATTAATGTCTGCAAATGCAAACAGAGACAAAGACCTTAATTTTTGGAGACATGTCCTGTGGTCTGTGAAACTAAAATTGAACTGTCTGGCCATAACGACCATTGTTACGTTTGGAGGAATAAGGGGGAAGCTTGCAAACCTGAGAAAACCATTCTGACTGTGAAACATGGGGGTAGCAGCATTATTTAATGTGGTTGTTTCACTACAGAAGGGACTGGTGCACTTCACAAAACAGATGGCATCATTAGGAAAGAACATTATGTGGAAATACTGACGCAACATCTAAAGACATCAGCCAGGAAGTTAAACCTTGAGCGCAAATGGGTCTTCTAAATGGACAATGACCTGAAGCATACTGCCAAACTGGTTACAAAGTGGTCTAAGGATAACAAAGTCATTGTTTTGGAGTGGCCATCACGAAGCCCTTATCTCAATCTTACAGAAAATTTATGGGCAAAGCTGAAAAGGCATGTGTGAGCAAGGCGGCCTACCAACAGGGCTCAGTTACACCAGTTCTATCAGGAGGAATGGACAAAAATTCCTGCCAACTATTGTGAGAAGCTTGTGGAAAAATATCCAAAATGTGTGACCAAGTCATACAGTTTAACAGCAATGGTACCAAATACTAATGAAGCGTATTTAAAGTTTTGATTGTCAAGAAAGTAATAAAAATTGCCTTATAAAATTTTCTTTCTCATTATTCTGGCATTTAGCAAATAGAAACAAAAATGGTAATCCTAACTGACCTAAAACAGGAAATGTTTATTCTGATTTCTTGTCAGACAGTGTGACAAAAATGCATGTCTTTTTATACAGTGTATGTAAACTTCTGGTTTCATCTGAATATACAGTATCATATTTGTAAAATGAATTTGATGAGTTATTTAGCAATTTCACACTTGAGCTACATAATAACAAATGAGTTACTTAAATCATTTCTAAAAACAAAAATAAAATGCTTTTTTAAAATAAAACATTTTTTTTACCTTTTGCTCTAAATATGATTTTATCTCTTTACTTACTCTGACAGGAAACTAGCCTATGATGTTGAAGGAACCCATTAACCAATGACTTGACAGGATCATTTAATGCAAATTCAAATCTCTCTTTCTACCTAACAGCTAATTTTCATATCAAAGACTTTAAGTTCACCGGTACACAGCTTGTGTCAGAACAGTCAAGAATCAGATAGTTACTGATTTAGATCTGTGTGCATAAATCTGAGGCTCTGATCTTGAACTTGTTTAGATCAAACAAGTTAAGAGTCTTGGGGGTTCTCTTTGAACTGATTTAGAGATTAGATATTTGAAATCATGATTAAACAGATGTCAAAGAAGAATTTATTATGAAGAGAAAATAATGATAAAGACAAGAAGCAAACCAAGTAAACTCCACCCGTCTCCTCTTACCATCTTGCCAATCATCATCACATAGGGACCCAGGTACTTGTTGACTCCGAAGATGTCGAGCAGCCGGATGTACCAGTAGATGATGTTGACACAGTAGATGACCCGCCCATAGCTCATGAGTGGTGGCTCCTGGAGGCGCAGGACCATGCCAACGGAGAAGATGAGGATGGCCATGAGATCAGTGATGTTCCAGTATTCTTGTAGCCACACCTTCACCTTCTGTAGCAACTTTCCTGGCTCTGACATTAGGATCTAGAAACCAGTAAGGATATATGGTCACTAAGTACTGATAATAAGTAGGGCTCATAAATACTGAAGCTGAGAAGCAGAACGGTGAAAATAAATGACCTGCAAAAGAGACAGAAATAGGAGAATAGAAATGCATTCCATCATGATCGCCATAAGAGGGCAGTATGAGCTCACCAATCAGAGAATTTGACACCTGAGGAAGCACATACAGTGTAGCTGAAAATGATGTGACACAATGATTTATACATTTCATACACTTACTTTGCAAAAAAAAAAAAGCACAGAGTGGAGCAGAACTTATTATTATGTCCACAATGTATTTTCTGTTTACTCTTTGTGTTTCTTTCAGTTCTCCATCCTGCTTTCATCTTCATCACCACCCTGCTCCCTTTTTGCTTCACTTTGATGTGCTTTTTTTACCTCCTTTTTACAGACCCAACACTGATTTCCTTATTTGTTATCAATTATTCCACAAAATAGGAATTAACCTTTGAATCTCCGCTCTGCCACTGTAAAAACTAATTAAATGTGTAATGATCTTTTACCTCTCTCATCTTTTCAATGCCATTGGTGAAAATGTAAGCAATGACAATCCACTCTTGAGGAGAAGGCCACAGGTCCATCTTGACCAGGACAATGTAGTTAAACAACATCAGGTATCCCACATATGCCATCTGCATAAAAATACAGAAGCAGAAAGATAATAAGCAGTGTCATATTTTGGTGACATGTTTGTCTTTGGGTGTTGTTTATGTTGTGTGTTGTTTATACAAACGGCTACAACAGGGAATTAAATGACACCAAATAAAAACAAAATGAATATATTACAGGAAACAGTTGCTCTGTTTTATGCTGTCATAGGACATGCTGGATCAGGAAATGTTGGATGTCTTTCAGAATCTTACACTTAAGGGTCTGCATGGAATACACACGACTGGAGTAATACTATCTGCATTAATTATGCTAATCGTTAATATCAGATGCTCAAGACAGCTTAAAATTTGAATTCCCTAATCATATTGCATTTAAAATAATAGTGAAATCTTGTTTATCTGTGTAGAGCTGTGTAATGCTGCCTGCTCTCTCTCTCATCTGAGTCCTAATATAAATAAGTAGTGATCAGTCTTGACAGAAAAGCATTTTAAGGCTCTTGTAGTTACAACACATGATGTAGGAATTTATGACATAACAGTACATCAGATTGGTTTCCTCTAAAAGTAAAGTTGGATACAGGTGTTGGAAATTATATTATAGACAAAACAAAATATACAGTTGAAACCAGAAGTTTACATACAGCGAAAAAACATACACATACACATTTTTTCTCACTGTCTGAAATTAAATCAGACCAAACTTCTCCTGTTTTAGGTCAGAATTACCCACATTATTTCTATTTGCTAAATGCTACAATAATGAGAAAAGGAATATATCAGAGATTTATTTATTAATGTCTTCAAAATCAGAAGTTTACAAACAGTACCTTATTGGTTAGTGTGGCTTTGAACTGTATGACTTGGGTCAAATGTTTTGGGTTTCCTTTCACAAATTTCTTACAATAGTTTGCTGGAACTCAGTCAGGTTTCTAGGCCTCCTCACTCATACATGCCTTTTCAGGTCTGCCCAGAAATTTTCAACAAGTTTGAGATCAGGGTTTTGTGATGGCCATGCCAAAACATTGACATTGTTGTCCTTATGCTACTTTGTAACCACTTTGGCTGTATGCTTTGGGTCATTGTTTATTTAGAAAACTCACTTGCCCCTGAGCTTTAACTTTCTGGCTCATGTCTTTAGATGTTGCTTTAATCTTTCCACATCATGTTCTTTCCTCATCATGTCATCTTTTATATGAAGTGTACCAGTTCCTCTTGCAGCAAAACAGCTCCACAACATGATGCTGCCAACCTCATACTTCACAGTTGGGATGGTGTTCTCAGGCTTACAAGCGTCCCCGTTTTTCTTCCAAATGTAACGATGGTCATTATGGCCAAACAATTCCACTTTAGTTTCATCAGACCACAGGACATCTCCAAAAATGAAGGTCTGTGTCCATGTGTGCATTTACAAACTGAAATCAGACTTTTTTTTTATTCTTTTGGAGTAATGGCTTCCTCCTCACTGTGTGGCCTTTTAGCCCAGGTTGGTACAGGACACGTTTCACTGTGGATAATGCTACTGTCTCACCAGCAGCAACCAGCATCTTCAAAAGAACTTCAGCTTTTGTTCTGGGGTCATTTTGCACATTTCTGTCCAAAACATGTTCATCTCTGGGACACAGAACCCGTCTCCTTCTTGAGCCTGAGCAGTATGATGACTGGACATTCTCATCATGTCTATACTTGCATATAACTGTTTGAATAGAAGAATGTGGCACCTTCAAGCACCTGGAAATTGCTCTCAAGGATAAACTAGACTTGTGCAGCTCCACAATTCTCTTCCTGATATCTTGGCTGATTTCATTTGACTTTCCCATTGTGTCAAACAAGAAAGCAGTGTGTCTGAGGTGTGAGCTTAAAATACATCCACAGACGTGCCTCCAATTAAACTAAAATGTCTCCATTAACCTATCTGAAGTTCCCAAAGCCATGGCATCATCATCTGGGCTTTCCCTTATTGTTTAACTTAAAGAGACAGTAATCATTCTGTATGTAACTTCTGATTTTGAAGACCTTGATATATAAATCTCTGAGATATTCTGTCTCTCATTGTTGTGGCATTTAGCAAATAGACATAATTTCGGTAAAGGTGTATGTGGCTTTTTATTCAGTGTATGTAAGCTTTTGATTTCAACTGTATCTGATATGCATTACATTTTAGGTGTGGAAGAAAAAAGTTAGATATAATATATCTTGCTGTAGATCTGTATTTCTTAGCTGGATTTTAATTGGCTTAACTAGGCTAAGTATAGCCTATTGGATTTTACTGTGTGTAAAGACAGACAACTCTATAACTTTGGACTTATTGAAAAATCAGTATTTTACTTTACAATAACATTTTAATCGCAATATAATTATACTTTTTTTTCTTTTTTTTTCTTTTTTTTTACTAGAAAGCAGAAAGAAATATTTTTATACACAGAAATTGGAAGCAGCCAACATCTGCATCGGCAGGGCAAAACTTTTGTATATGTGTAATTGGAAATCAGCCACAAGACCTCCAAAAAATGCTATAAACTGCTTTAACCTTTTTGAAATTCAAGTTCTTTCAAAACAGTCGAAGTATTCTTTAGCTTCTGGGACTAACTGATTAGGATTCATATTCAATGAAGTCAATAAGACTTCATATAATATAGTCCATATCTTCATATCACCTGCAGGAAATATATTAATTGCTTTTAATGTTTTAATAGAACCACACTTCAAAGATCCTAACCTATCCTTTTAAAAAGTGAAAGAATGATATCCAACAAGGTATTCTGTTTTTAAAAGAACTTTTCTGAACTGATCATAAATATTTGAAATCAAGAGAGATCCAGTTTGTTCCACATGTGCAACATAAAAAAGTAATTTTGGAGAGTATTGGATAATAGCTGTAAAAAAATATAAAAGCAGATTAGCTAGCTTTTAAATGTAATGATTACTGCTACATTCCAACATCAGCAACTTTTTTTTTGTAACAAATCCTATCAAAAACATAGATTTCTCATTTGTACTGTGTGGTGTACAGCAAAAATTTGCACAGCTGATGTGTTTTTATGGGTTCTATTCTGAATGAATATATCATCTTAGTATATCTTTACTAGATTAGTGACAGCACCAATGCTAAAATACAGCAAGTTAGAAAACTAAACATCTTAATCCTTGGGCGACTGTTGCCAATGAGTGGCACATCTCAGATATGGTTATCAGGGAAAAGTTTTACATGGTACCTTTCAAGACTAAATTTAAAAGTTAAATTGAAAGGTTCATCACTATTTCATTGTATTATATATTATTTCATGCCTAAAAAGATTAGTGACAGTTTTAACACTAAAGTCAAACTTGCTAGTAAACAAAACGTTAATGTGGTAATTGCCAGTTAACAGCACATCTTATAAATGTGGTTGTCAGGGAAAAAGTTGGCATGCCACCTTATCATAAATGATTTATGATGTTTACTATTTTATCAATAGTAATATCAATATCAATACTATTTTATACCTTAAAAAGATTGGCAACAGTGCAAATGGTAAAGTAAAATTTACAAGCTGACTGAACTTCTAAACCCTTCGGCAGTCAATGCCAATTTTAGCAAGAGTTGTTGGGAAAAAGGTTTGCATTTCACCTTTGTAGAATAAATCTTTGACATGTATTGGTATTTCAGTGCCATTTTATTCCTTAACAAGAATAGTGACTGTGCTAACGCAACAGTGTTGTTACTGTAGTAATCTGCAACCTAAACTTACTAAATTCAGGCCTGTTGTTGGCAATAAATGGCAACAACAGGCCTGTTATGTAAAATCAACTTTTTGAGCTTTATATCATGTTATAATGTTATTCCCTCATCAAAAACATGTCTGGAATGTTGCTTTGATTCTTTCATGCATGTTTGAGAAATCCTTTAATCTTCTGTGGCAGCCATTCAAGGGTGCCAAAACGCTTGCTCTTACAAAGCACACCCTATTTCCACAAAGCTCCACCAGACTAGTGGCAGCAACAATAAGCACAAAGCTGGTGGAATAGCAGGTCTGCTGAATTTATCTTATGAACTACTTCTCAGTCTAATAATCCTAAGAATGGTTGTAAACATCTTAATGGAGAAATGTTGTATCGGAAAGAGTAGGAGCTTCTTAAAGGGATAGAGGGCAATATCAAGGTGTGAACCTGTGAAGTCAAATTTCTTTTAAGTTGTGTTTGATACAGCATTCTTATAACAACTGAAAGTAACTTAGTTACTTGATTATTCTATAAAATGGCACCATGTGCCTTTTATCTGATAAATTTATCAGATAAAAGGTTCACATAGCATCTTGTTAAAATAAATTGAAAAACTTTATCATTGGCTTTTAGGTGTCAAGGTAATACTTCTACTCGGAAATAATGAAATAAAATATATCAATATAAAATGTGTGAAAATTTTTACCTCAGTATTTGATGGTGAATTTATTTTTAATCAGTGTCCTACGTTTTCCATATCAAAAGACAGTTAGGAACATTTAAATTCAGATGAACGGCAAAAGTGTTAGCATATTTTGACTGCAAATTAAAGCAATAATATTGGGAATAGGAACAGCTCATTTTTTAGCTCCAAGTCAAGTATACGACTGATGTAAGTCAGTGAAGGGATTGTAATATGCATAACAGAGACTTTCCTCATTAAATCCCACATGCATAAAAAACGTTGAGCCTGATTATTAATAATGTGGCAGTGCTCCATAGCTTGTGACAGGTAAGAATATAAATTGCATAATAAGTTGAAGACCACATTCTATGAGAACAACAACCATCTGCTCTATAAGCACAATACATCAGGCATAATGTGCAATATTCCTCTTTAACATCAGTTGTAGAAAATGGAGGTTGGTGAAGGGTAATAAAAAAAGGGAGAAATTAAAAAAAGAGAAGGTTGAAATATTTTGTTAGCACAAATAAAAAGTAAAAACTCCTCCTGGTGCTAACGAGTTGTTTCCATTGAATGAGCAAATTGAAGGCATTCAAGCATAGGAAACCAAGGATCAGCTTGTATGAATTATTATGCACTTGCCAGAAGGCGGAAACGACACCAAACAGAAGTTATAAACAGAATTCAAAGACAGCGAGAGGAACAAAAACTTGATACACACTGCTCATGTTGTTGCCATAACTATCTAAAAGTAAATAAAATGTTTACTTAAGGTATGAGTTGCCAGAAGCAATACATCAGAACATTACATCAGGTTTAAATATATATTGTGTTGTTAAATTAGCAGTTTCACAGTAAGTGATTTCATTTCCCTTCTTCCTTCTCCTTTTCTTTTCTCCCCCTTCTCACTTAACTTTAACACCTCAGTAATGACACTGTGGAACAGAAACCTAATGACAATAGAGGCTGTGTGTGAAAGTAGATGTTAATGGCCAAAAACTGCGGCTGCATACTCAGCAGAAACAGTTTCCACAGGAGAATGTGGGAGGTGTTGCTGAAGTCGACACTGACCGTATGAAACCAGAACTTGACAATTGGAGCGTTGTAGAACTCGTATATCTTGCGTCCCATGGGGATAAGGCGGTGGCGGCTCTGAACCTCCTCAACATCCTTCTTTCTGGATGTCTCTGTGGTTACCTTACCCAGCATTGCCTGGGCGAATGTGAAGCCCACATGGAGCAAGAGAGGGATGAGGGAGGGAAAGGTGTGAGGATTTCAGGAAAGAAGAGTGTGGGAAGGAGGGGAGTGTGGTGGATGGAAATGCAGAGGAGATGCAAAATGAGGATAGAGAGGAGGATGAGTATTGGAAGGGGAGGAGATGGAAAAAGGAAGGATTGGATAAAAGAAATTAAAAAAGGTGGAGAAAGAGGGTTATATCATGAGCAACAGCAGCTTTTTTTAATAGCATAATTAAAGAAGCAAGCGCAGGCAATGCCGTCATTCCGAAATGTGAAATGTCTGTGTGAGGTGGAGTTTGAGTGAAGGCTGATATTGTAACACGGTATGACGAGGACACAGACACTCATGGATTGTGTCTCAGACAACAATTAGGAGGCAGGAGACAGACAAAGAGATAGAGACAGGAAGAGGACAGAGTGAGAAGAGAAAAAAAGATAAGACATAGATATTTCATATCAATCTGTGACACAGTTTTTAAATCCATGAGAGAGGGTTCAGAGCCCACTGTTTTTAATGGGTCATGGTCTTAATGTAAAAGCAACACCATTTCTCTGAGGGAGCTTATCCACAGAATTGTATTGTAACTAGAAAAAAAATAACATATACAATGCCAGTCAGAAGTTTTCATACACTCTTTAAAGATATCAATGTTATAATAACTGAAACCTCTAAATGATTTTTTTAAATGTTATTTTGTCAGGGGTGGACTTCAGGGATTAAAAAGTTTGAAATTAATGTAGATTTTCTTTAATCCACAAAGGGTCAAAATCATGCATACAAGCTCAAATGTGAACATACACACCCAGTAATATTTGTTTAAGTGTCCATTAGCAAGTTGCAGAGAAACAACTGTCATTTAGCCATTAACAGGTTATGAGCATAATGGTGCACAATATTTGACTCCTTTTATCAAAATTGAAGAATTTGAGGGAAGTCGTTAGTCTTCATCAAGTGTGTACACTTGCTCAATGCACGAGCACCACTTGCAGAGAAAAATACTTGATGCTGCCATCATCATGGCTGACAGCTGGTATTGTGTTATTAAGCTTAAAAGCTTCACTTTGACTTCTCCAAATATTCTGCTTGTCTTGTGGGCAAATAGCTCAATTTATTTCCAATCTGACCATAAAATCTTTCTGCAGCAGATATTGGCATGTGCATCAGGACCGCTTCAAATTTCAGTCCCGCTTGAAGGTGTCAAATTTAGAACAGGCACTTTTTGGTCAGCATCCTCTAAAGAGGTAGTACATCAGAGGTGTCACAGTGTACCGTATTAATAGACACACATCAGTTGCCACCTTTAACATACGAGTACGTAAAGCTGAAATTTACTGAGGCCAGATAGTTTTATCAGTAGCGTTGAGACTCACTGTGCACCCTCAGCCCCCAACCATATGCTGCCAGTGTGGGTTGCATAAGACAACATAATAGGAGTGCATATCTGATGCACGTTTGATGCCTCCAGTGTGTGCTACCATTAAGTCCATGCTTATATTAAACTCGCTTCACTTTCAACAGTCATACTGGTGGTTGATGGGTTTTTCTTGAATATGCATACAGGGAGCAATTCTCGTTTTTCTGATTGAGAACCATGGCTTAAAACGTAGAGGACCTGACCCTCATCCAGGCTGTTTCACACTCAGCTGCAAGCCTTTTCAATGTAAGCTAAAGATCATGGCTTGAAGATACTAATAGGAATCACATCTTTTTCAAAAGCTAAAGATGAGTTCTCGAGGTTCCCAACCCAGGCACAATCTTCTCCACTACACCTTGAGATCCTGTCCATGACCTCTACAAACAATCAAGTTCTTAGTTAATCAAGGACTGGAAGACAGTTTGTATAATTTCACTCTGTATAAATTTAAACCTATGCACCCAGTTCTAGCTTTGTAAAATCACTAAAGGTATGTTACACACCCGTTATGCCCTGGAGAAAGAATGATTAGAATGCTACTTTAATAGCCCAAAATGAATATGATGTTCATAATAACGATGAGTGTATGTAAACTTTTGAATAACACTGTATGTTTGAGAACTGACCCAAGTTTTAACATGGTATGGTCGTGCTAAACATTTTTTTTTAAATCAGCCTGAAATCAAAGAAAATGTGTCTACATATAAGTACACAGGGACGTGTTTCTCTTCCAAATGTGTGAAACATTGTTTTATCCCAGGCACACTCTAACTGGAATTTTGACAGGAACAGATATAGGTGCCAGTGCGTAACTCACACCATGCCTTCACTGCAATCAACATGCTTGTTATTCATTCAAGATGTTATGCAAGCATTTAAATTATTATAGTGTAGCTTATATAAAGCATCTGAGAATACAACAATACAATCTCCCTCTGTGGTGAAGCGGTTGGTGTATGAATCTGTCTGTGATTCATAAGAATCTAAAGGTGTGTTTGAGCAGTCAGAAGCCAGGGCAACAAGAAAGGGATCATAACAAATGCATTCTCTGGCAACATGGTTTTTTGTTTTGTTTGATACCAGAGTGCCTCAGGGGCTTCAAGTAAGTGTTATAAACCCAGTTTTGTGAGCATTTGCACTGGCTTACTGGCTGGCTTAGCTGTATGCAGATGGAAAGTATGTACAGTGGCGCTGAAGACGTACAATTTCAGTTGAGTCACTTCTTGAGATGATGACTTGATCCAGTTTGGGGATTGAAATTGCTTTTATAATCCCAAGTCTTCGTTTGGAAGAAAACACAAACTGGATCAGGGAATCATCACCAGACGAACTGAAACAGAACGGATCCTATTCCTGCTGTACATCCATGTCTATGCAGATGGACCAACTCTTCCACTGTGAGCTGGGAGAATGTACTCAGACTCTGCATGATTAAAGCCCTGCAGCATCCGGCAGACACAGTTATATAATGCAAAAGCCTGGGCCTCCCATGCTCAGCAGCTGACATGCTGAGTGGTGTGCTGCAGCAAACCATCACTGATGGGAGAGTGGGGGGCAGCAATCGGCTGGCATTCAGTACTGTACCTCCATCAGACCTAAGTTTGGAGGGAAAAGAGAGGGTAAAGAGAGAAAGAGCAAGAGAGACAAGGAGGATTTACAGGATAAAAGGGAGAAAAATAGAGAAGCAAAGAGAGAGCTTGGAAAGAACAAGAAAGAAAGAGGAGGAGAAAGAAAGAGCAAGGAACACACACGAGGGAACCCACAGTCGGCGACAGACTGAGACGCTACAACTCCACACCAAGTCTTTGCTAAGACAACGAGAAACAGGAAAGGCCAATTTTTACTGGAACTGTCCAGCTGGCCAGAATAGAGAAACAAGTAAGTGTGGGGGAGGACTGTGTGCACATGTTTATTCATTTCTCATTGTGGACAATTAGAACAATTTTAAAAATGTATCCACAAGAGATATTTATAATGGCACACAGAATCTGGGCTGTGATCAGTTCTGGACCAAAACAAAGTGTGTGTGTGTGTTGTCTTGTTTGATTATATGTATAATTTCTGAGATGCGGGGCTGAGGTGGGTTCTCTCACCACAGAGTTGTACTGCGTCTCACAGTAAGATCTTACTGTGAACTCCATGTCCTCCTCCTCTTTTTCCTTGACCGGTTTCTCTGGCTCCTCTTCTTCCTTCTCCTGCAAGTAAGTGTCCTGATCCTGTGGCATGTAGGACATCTCATCCTTGTTTTTGAACTCCAGACTCAGAATGGATGGTGGAAGAAGTAGCCCTAAGATCACCTAATTGATAAGAGAAATGTGGAGGTGAAAGAAAGTAAGAGGAAAAAGAGCTTGAAACTACTTCATTGGGATACAGAACCACCTCCCCCCCCAAAAAAAGGGGGAAAAGTTGCACAGTTCTTAAAGGGTTTTTTTGTTTGCTGTTTTCTATTTTGCAAATAAAAGCATGAAAAGAATCCTGTGCATTTCTATCAAGTCAGTACTTTGTGAAACCACCTTTTGTCTAAACCAGCTTTACACATCTTGTTGCAAAATAGCTTAAACTTAGTCTGATTGGATTATAAACTCCTGTGAACAGAAATGTTCATGTCTTTCCATAGATTCTCAATTGGATTAAGGTCAGAACTTTGACTGGACCACTATAATACAGGAATATGCTTTGATCTAAACCATTACATTGTAGCTCTGGAAGTTAGTTCAAGATTGTTGTCCTGCTGGAAGGTGAACCTCCCCTCCTGTCTTAAATCTTTTGCAGCCTATAGCAGGTTTTTATTTTTCCCAAAATTGGCATGTATTTTAACACGTCTACTTTCCCATCAATTATGACCAACTTCTATGAGCCTGCTGAAGAAAAACACCCTTAACAACATGATTCTGAACTCATCATATTTCACTGTGGGGATGGTACATTTAGGTTGATTTGCAGTGTTAGTTTTCTATTATGCATAGAGTTTGACATGATGGCAAAAAAGTTCATTGCAGGCCTCATCTGACAAGAGCAAAGAACCCCCTTCCACGTGTTGTTCTGTCTCCCCTTTATGGTTTGTGGCAAACTGTAACATAACTTCCTATGGCTCGCTTTCGGCAATTGCTTTCTTCCCCTTGTCAGTTTAGGTGGATGTCATGTCTTGGAAAGCAGTTGTACCATACACTGCTTTTTCAAATGATGGACTGAACAGTATGAGATGTTCAAAGGTTGGGATCTAGTTTTGTTAACCCAATTTAAAACCTTTCGAATTTTATTCCCGTACTGTCTGTTGTGTTCCTTGGCCTTCATGATGCTGTTTATGAGAGTTTTGTAATAAACCTCTGAGGCCTTTAGAGAATAGCTGTATTTATAGCTGATATTAAGTCACACACTTGTGGACTCTACTAATTAGGTTAGTCTTGAAGGAAACTGGCTCCACTGAATTCTATTAAGGGGTATCAAAATAAAAATGTGTGACTGCAAATGCAGTTTTTTGTAAAAACATGTCTCATATACCTTGCAGTTTGCAAATATGTGCAATCTTGTGTTTGTCTATCCCAGATAATTCCCCAAAAATACATTGAAAAAGTTCAAGGGATATGATTATTAACCCATCTATCTTCCTGTATGATGAGCTTTCGTCACATGATAAGCATATGATTATCCTTAAAAGGCACCATATGGTTTCATGAGCAGCGCTGCAGAATTTTGGAAATATCGAGTATGACACAAAACAAGTAAAAAAATACAGAATTCACGTTATAGAAATGCTCCATTATAAAAACCTCTCGATCACACACATAATTGCCTGCAGCGGTTTGGCAGAGCTTGGCTTAGACAAGGGCTCAGGAAAGCTTTCCTATTGTAGAAGTTGATTATCCTTATTTCAGAGAGGCATCATGATTACTGTTCTGCTATGGTCAACCAGAGCAACAGATAGAAGTAGTGCATATATGCTGCACTTAAATCAGAGAAGCACAGGCTCAGTTAAAAGGGCTTACAGTAGATCACTGTGGGAAGGAGAGGAAGATGGATAACAGCATAATCATGGGTTCTCTTATCTTTTTTAGCAGCTGCATACACCTGCTAATATTTATGAAAGTTTAAAGTCTGTCACATAGGGAAAGTCAATGACTGAGGTGTCAGCACAATGTATTAATAAATCAGGAGCATTAGTTAAAGGAATATAGGCAAGTAGATGTAAAATATTTATCAGTAACTCTTCACAGAAACTGATGGGTTTTGTTCGTGTTGTCTCATTAAAGGGTCAGAGGCAAAGAGCTAATTCTGTCAGACCTATTCAAGTGTAAAGAAAGATGTGTACCACCTGTAGCAAGTCACAGTCCATTTGGGGACTAATTTGAGAACAAGAATATTGAAGATGGTTGCCCCTGCATCTAATGGAGCTAAACCATATGCAGACTTATTGTTTTGGCAATATTTTGACATTATTTTATTATAAACTCCTGGGGGCATTAAATCTTGTTCATTCCACTTGTGGTTTCCCCTTTGTCTTTCTGCTCTGGTGAGTTTGTCTTAGAAGTGCACTCTCTCCCTTCCTCCTGCAAAGGCCAAACAATATTTACTGAACTGCAAAGTCTTTCACTGCTAAGCCAGCCCTTTTCCATCATCCCATTTTATTCACCACATGAAGGAGTGTGACTCCACACTTCAGGAAATCCTGAGGCAAGTCTTCATTATAAATAGCTCTAACCTTTCTGGTCTGAACAGCTGCCCTGTGTCATCACAACATCAAACATCTGGAGAAGTCACACAAGCAAATATTGCTCAAAATTCAACCATTGCTCTTTGATAAAACCTCTCCTCTTGACTCAAATGAACATTCAGCTTATCAGTATCAATGTAAATTTTGTATTTTTTTAAATTAAGGTCAAGTCATTCATACCCTCTGACTTAAGAGACTTACACAAATTAAGTAAGGGCAAGAAGACTCAGACAGGTCATACCTCCATGCCTCTGTTTAACTGTTATCAATTGATAAACATCTTTCTTCTGCCTGAGCCTGTCCAGAAATTCAAATTAGTTCAACTGAATTAATAATATACAATTTAAACAGTCCTTTATTCACCTGTGATATCTCTAAACCACAAATACCGTGGGAGTGACTGGGAACAAAAAGCATAAGATACTTAAAAGTAAACTGCAGGATTAAGAACTCTATGACATCTTCAAAAACAAATGTTTACCTATTGTGGTATAGTTGTAAACAGTCAGCATTTTCTATACTTGGAAGCAAAAATAGATGATGCTTTGTTTTTCCTAGTGGTTGTCACCCTTCTTTTTTGCACAGTACACTGCACAATCACCACATCATGACTGTGGATTTGCCTTTATTAAATTTTTGTAAAAAATGTAATGGTTTTGCTTGTCTTGGCAGGTATGTTGGAGAATCAAAAATGGATTTTGCTTGGGTTTTTAACATAAAAAGTGAACCACATTTTGTGAGGTCCTCTTACACCAAGTATGTTTGTCTCCAGATATGTGCGCAAAAGTGTTCAAAGGAATACAGTTATTAGTGGCGTTAAGCGTTTTGTCGAACTGTGTGTACATCTTTCTGTGGCATCATTAAGCAGAGCTCTTTTTGGTAGAGAACAAAACTATAAACCAGAGGTGGGGACTGGAGTTACTTGGAATTGACTGCAGTCACAAATTTTATGACTTTTGACTTGACTTTATAAAATCACAAACGTCTTGGACTTTAAGACCAGTGACTTCATTTGGTCTTGAGCTGTTTGACTTGAACACACTTGATGTCTTACACCAAACATACAGTGTGTTAACTGCATTTGGCACACAGCGGTGGAACTGTTCCTGGAGTGGAAACCACCCCCTTGTATACCTCTTGGTGTGCATGCTTTTTCCTCTACTGTTTTGGCAACATGCATGCTGTCTCTACCATGTTGTTTACCTGCTTTGCTTCTGCATCCTACGATGACAACAACGAAGCCAATGGTGGTGGAGAAGGGCTGTCATTCAGCACTATCATAGAGGTGTGCTCTCAATGACAGTTGGGAAAAAAAAAAAAAAAAAAAAAAAAGCTTTGCGCAGTTTCACCCAAACAAAGTTTAGGCATAACTCTTCACAATAAGGTTCGCAACATTTTAAAGGTAGTCAAAAGAAAGTGTCTCAGGTACAATCATAATGATCACATTATCATATCGAATCATACCTACCCCCAATCTCATAATCTAACATAACAAAGAAAACATTCATGTACTGTAAAAAGCAAAATCAGCACTAAGTTTCTAAGCTTTTTGAAGTTCAGTTCTTCATGCTGGTTGTTCCAGTTAACAAATACAGTTTTTAAAAAACAATATATAAATTCTTGAAATTAGTTATTACTCTGTGCTAAAATAACACATTTGGTTAAATTAATTGTTTGAGACTCGAAATTTAAAGTTCAGAACTTGGACATGACTCGGTACTTGCTTGTCTTGGCTTTGGACTCGACTTGGGAGTTACATGTCTTTACCTGGCACTTGAATGAACACCAGTGATGTCAGTAATGAGTTATTTAGTAATGCGTTACTCTAATCTGACCCCTTTTTCAGTAATGAGTAATTTAGTGCATTACTATTTCCAATCCAGTAATCACATTAAAGTTGCCTATCCAGGTCATTGTGCAAACTATTTTTGTCATTTTACATAGTAAAAAGATATGTTGTTGCTTTGCGTCTCAGGCGTGACGTAATACCGTGTAATACCGTGTGTAATGGCGACATAAACAATGGACGGGGGAGAGAAATGTGTGTTTTACAGCTGGAAATACAGGCACTATTTTGAGTTTGTGTCAGCTAAAGACAACAATATTTAGGTTTGTACCCTCTATGCTGTAACCTGGTAAAAACCTGGTAATTCAATATTTGGAAGCGTGGCTAACAGGGACTGAATGGCTTCGTTCACTTCCACCACTGCCATTGGTAAAACTACAAGCAGATCACAAAACAGTGCAGAACACTGATGTGATCCTTCACAATTTCTCCCTTTGTTCGCTGATTGGCCCAGTTGAAATTCAACTGGAGAAATCCACTTCAGTGGGAGAAAGCCCAGATGGAACAATGAAGGGAGATTAGAATCGAGCGGAATTGCGTAGGAAGGCAATGGCCAGGCTATCTGTGCTGGTGACAAAGTGATATTTCTGCACCCTTGAAAATAGGGGAGATGGAATAACGAGAGTGATTTTCTGTACTTCTCTCATGCAGATCGCAATTTCCTCAAATAAAATAAAAACAATTACTTTTCAACAATTTTCTTAGTGTTTTTACATTATTTTTAGGTTTATGTCAACTAATCTGAATGAATATAAATTGTAAAACTTTTTTACTGTCAACTGTAAATCTTTTTTTTTTTTTTTTTTTTTCAATTCTTGTAGTATGAAATCAATTTATAACAACTACATAGAATCTTTTAGTACTGCACTCGGGGTGTAATAATAGTCTTCCAATTTATCAAGCTATCTAGCTTAAAAAAATCCTACATCAAATTTGAAGAAACATTTGGAGTCACAGCACAGTACAGTCAAACTGACAGAGCAATTCCCACCAGGTGGTGCAAAGCACAGCGCTGCAACTAAAATGCAGGAGCTCCCCCACCACTCAAAGAACAAAATCTGAATTTAGATGCAAAACCAGTAAGTCGGGGAGAGTTGAAGAAGTTGGTTGGACAGTATGTAGTACAGGAAATGATCCTCTTAAACACGGTTGACTCGCCCTAGTTGTCATTTTAATGTTGTGGCATTGGGGGCTGTTGTCGGCAGATGCTGAATGTAACTTATAAAATAACTTGTAATCTAATTTAGTTACTTTTAAAATCAAGTAAACAATCAGTAAAGTAACAAAGTTATTTTTTCAAGGAGTAAACAGTAATCAGAATCAAGTTAGTTTTTCAAGGTAATGATACCATCACTGCTCGAGATTTGGGTAGAAAGATTTGATATCACTTGTAACTTGCAAAACAATGACTTGGTCCCACCTCTGGTGTAAACTGAAAACTTTCAGATTAAGATTTAAGATTTTATGAAGAAAAGAGTTGTGATATTTACCCTCAAAGGTAAGAGCTTGGTACTAAGTGCTGTGTTTCGTGTGGGAGTATCTGCTGTGTGCTGTACATGGGTACACAGAAGACACACGCTTACATGGATATATTATCAATAACAGGTGCTGAAGGCATGTCCAAAGAAAAATAGGTCAGACTGCCCTGCAGTTGTAGCTTCTTCAATAATTTGGCATTGAGTATTTCCACAGCTTGGGTTGAGATTAGGTAACATTATTATTGGGTGATTGCTGCAGCATTTAAGAAGTATTTGTTTGAATAATGTAACAGTGGGGGAAAATTTTTTCAACATATCCAAAATAAATCAAATCATATACATTTTTTCTTACCATTGGAACTAAAGGTAGAAATATAACAATGACAGTGGATTGATATGTTACACTTTACAAAGTTTGCAGGTCATTACCAAAATTCTAATATTGTTTAGGTAAATGTTACTTTGATTGGCCAAGTCAAAATCCTGACCTTTGTTAGACAGAAATGTATACATAAACTGAAAATATATTTTGTATATACTAATACGGGGCAGGCAATACCAGTTATTGAGTGCTGTGAAGTTATCTCATACAGGGTATACTAAACATCCGCATCTGTCATCCTACCTTCAGGCCTGAATTCTTGCGCATGCGGAGCCGCCCCATCCACATGTCGGTCAGCAACATCTGACTGCAGGTGTGAGCAATGAAGTCTCGATGTTTGGCTGCTACCGCCAGCTGCAGACAGGTGGCGTTGCTCCAGTTTTTCAGCTCATATGTCAGTAGCTTCATTGCCATCTGCTCGTCCTGTTTATAGGACTGGTCTAAGAGCTCCACAGCGAGCTGACCAAATTCTCTGTGAAGAGTTATGTAAAACATAAAAAGAGAAATGATTTACTTTGTTGGAATGTCAAAATTAAACCAATCTAGTAAAATACTGACATTCCAGGCATTATATCAGATGTACATTACATCTGATTGTATGTTTTTACATGCAGAAAAAGATTTTATTTATTCCATTATTTTAGATCATGGCTAAGGTTAAAGGCTACCTCCCTCTCAAAGATCTAGAGAAAGTGTTACATTCTTTATACTTACATGACAGAAATAATGGAACTCATTGCACTTTGACTTTGCTCAAATACTTACAGTTGAAACCAGAAGTTTACATACACTGAATAAAAATACATCTTTTTCTCTCACTGTCTGAAGTGAAATCAGATCAAACTTCTCTTGTCTTAGGTCAGTTAGAATTACTAAAAATATTTCCATTTGCTTAATGCTACAATAATGAGAGAAAGAAAATTTCAGAGATGTATTTATTAGTATCTTTAAAACTAGAAATTTACATACAGAATGATTACTGTGCCTTTAAATAATGAGGGAAAGCCTACATGATGATGTCATGGCTTTGGGACCTTAAGATGAGTTAACTGACACATTTGAGTTAACTGGAGGAACACCTGGGGATGTATTTTAAGGCAACACCCCAGACACACTGCTGTCTTATTTGACATGATGGAGAAGTCAAAAGAAAAAAGCCAAGGCATCAGGAAGATAATTGTGGAGCTGCACAAGTCTGGATCATTCTTGGGAACAATTTGCAGATGCTTGAAGGTGCTGCATTCATCTGTTCAAACAGTTATACGCAAAAATAGACATCATGGGAATGTCCAATTATCATTCTGCTCCGGGGCACCGATTTACGTCTCTGCTGGTGGGTGCTCACCATTGATATATGGATTGGACATCACATGACTATCGTGTGTCACACATGTGCCCTTGCTATGCGTTGAGTCAGGAATATAAGTAGTCAAGAAAATAACACAATTAGGGAAAGAATATGAAAAGGGGCGCCATGATTTGCTATTAATTGTCAACACTACAACAACAAGATAACGAGGTCCAATGGTATCATATTTCACAGGTCAATAATTAAAGTTAAAAAAATGATATATATTGAGGAAGTGGGAAGCAAGTCAGCCTTTCCAGTTTGACTTTGACAACCTTAACATGTACCTGTGCTGCGCAATTCAGTGTGTTTTGGTAAAGTTAAAAAAAAAAAAAAAAAAAAAAGGCGACCCACACCCTCACTCTCTGACAGATCCTCAGTAGAGCAGTTGTTTAAGTTAGCTAATCAACCACCGCTGCTGTTCAGGTGACCACTTATTAATCATTGCATAATAAACATCAAACCTGAAAACAAAATATTGTAATGCACTAAACGTTCTGTTCTTTTTTTGGGAAATGTGTTCACATTTTTGGTATTTAGTCCTAATACAATTGAACAAAATCTCTGCTCAGCTGGCTGAGCTGTTGTCAGTCAGTTGCCACGGCAATGGGTGTGCGTGTGGAGAAAAGCCAACACAGAAGAGCGAGAAAAAAGAAGAAAGAGTGGTTTTGAGTTGTTCAATTGTTTTTCTGAATTATTTTCTCTTTGCTTTGGTACACTGCAGCCACTGTAGTTTCTGAAAGTTCAGTAAACAAAACCGGACTAATAATTGTCTTGTTTGTTCATAGCAAATCGCAATATTCAAATCAGTCATCAAATAGGATAAAATATTTCATAAAATATTTAACAAACTATGTCTCCTACAGCAGAAGTTATGTAAAATGGAACTAATTGTCCAATATAAAAAATACATTTGTTTAGTCCTCTCTTGCAACTTGAAAGAACTGACCAAATTGTTTATAGATTTATATCGAGGAAAATAGAATCAGAATCAGAATACATAAATTATTAAAACATTGGCAATTTTCTCAGCTTTAATTTAGGCCATATTTTATTGAAATTGAATAAGAAATAAGGGTGCTGCAAACATTTTTGTGACCGATTCATACTCATCGCACATCGGAATAGTCTGGTTTTCTGGACATGACTCAATCCATAGTAACGGTGCCTACAGGTGCATGTCACTCGCTATTGCAGCTAACAGGTGCTCTCCAATCCAGTAACTCATATTGATGGAGCTAACCATGCTTGCATGATGAGTTCCTGTGATCATTAGCAAATCATTGACAAGTGTAGGCTGCCTGGCAGACGTGGGTGCTCAGGAATCTGTGGGTACTCAGACACCAAAGCACCTATGGAATCAGCGCCTATGATTCTGCTCAGGAAGAAGATGGGTTCTGTGTCCCAGAGATGAATGTGTTTTGAACAGAAATGTGGAAATCGACCCCAGAACAAAAGCCAAAGACCTTGTGCTGGCTGCTGCTCTTAAGACAGTGTCATTATCCACAATGAAATATGCACTGTACCGACACGGGCTGAAAGGTCTTTCAGTGAGGAAGAGGCCATTACTTCAAAAGAAACATTAAAAAGCTAGATTATTGTTTGCAAATGCACAGAAGGACAAAGTCCTTAATTTTTTGAGACATGTCCTGTGGTTTGAAGCAACATCTAAAGACATCAGCCAGGAAGTTAAAGCTCAGGGGCAAATGGGTCTTCTAAATGGACTATGACCCTAGCCAAAGTGGTTGCAAAGTAGCTTAAGATCAACAAAGTCAAGGTTTTGGCATAGCCATCACAAAGCCCTGATATCAGTCTTATAGAAAATTTGTGGGCAGATCTGAGAAGGTGTGTGTGAGTGAGGAAACCTGACTGAGTCGTACCAGTTCTGTCAGGAGGAATAGCCCAGAACGCCAACAAACTATTGTGAGAAGCTTGTGGAAGGAAACCCAAAACATTTGACCCAAGTCATACAGTTCTATGGTAATGCTACCAAATACTGAGGAAATGTACATAAACTTCTGATTTTGATGACATTAATAAATAAATCTCTGACATATTCTTTTTCTCATTACAGTGGTATTTAGCTAATAGAAATAATTTTGGTAATTCTAACTGACCTAAAACAGGAAAAATCTCATCTGATTTAAAGTCAGACACTGAGAAAAAAGGTGTATGTGTCTTTTTATTTGGTCTATGTAAACATCTGATTTCAACTGTCTACATCACCAGCAGATAGTACAGAAAACTGAAACCCATCTTCTTATCAGTAAGTGGACATTTAACCAAATATCACCAGTCTTCAATGGCTTATGCTGCCCAACAGGAGTGATATAAAAATCTTGTTGCTTGTTTTGAAATCTCTCAGTGGGCCAGCACTGCAATATCTCACTGACTTGCTGGAGTTTTGTAATCCAGTCAGAACTATTAGATTGACAAATCAGCTACTTGAAGAATTCCCAAAAACTAGTTTAAAAACCAGAGGCAATCAACCCTTTAGGGGGGCAGCCCCCAGGCTCTGGAACACCCTGTCATGGCACATTAGAGCTGCCTGGACCCTTCTACTCTAAAAAGTGAGCTATTCTCCTTGGCTTTTAAATCAAGTTAAACTGCTCTCCCTCATTGTGCTTTATTTCATTGTATTTTCTATTATGTGTTTAGATATACATTATGGTCAGTTTTAAAGCACGATAGTAAAAGTACATTTAAAAACATGAAAAATATGTTTTAATATTGCTTCTTATCTACACAAGCACCAAGGTGTTCACATTCTAAAACACTATCACTGCTGGGACTTTGGGGTTTTGCCAAACAATTACTTTCAATGTCACAGATGCACCGCATGTAACACAGTTCAACTACGTTACATGAACAGATGAAGCGTTTCTTTCTTTGAAAATACTTTCCAAACTCACAGGATGTGCTCTTACAAAACAGGTGAATATCGCAACATTCTTTAAACAAACACATACACACACAAAGACTTTCAAAAACACCACAAAATATGTAAAGAACACATGGGAGATTAAAATACTTGTAGTTAGCTAAGATCCCAGATTGAAAGCAAACATAAAATAAAATTATGCCAGCACTAAGGCAATCAACAGAAACTGTGTGTAGTTAGTGGAGTTAGCTTATGTGAGGCTGAGCTTCATTTGCCACTTCAAAAATGTGTTTTATTTATAATAATTTCCTTAGTCAGCATTGCCATCACTTGCATTATCTTAACTTGAATGTATTTCTTTAAATAACACAATGCATGTATATGTGTCACATCCAATCGGAGTCTGAAGTAGTTTGAAACTGGCCAGTGTGCAGCAGAGGGGGTCATTTTAATATGCGTGCATCCATCTGTGTCAGTGTTGTGGAGGCAGGAATTCTTTCCTACACCCCCAGCTCGAACACTTCAAGTTCTTTCAAATTCATGTCACCCACCTGGAATTGTGGTTGAGTTCTTGGGAAATGTCATCCACCATGTCATTCTCAGACGCTTCATGTGCCATAGCCTTACATAGCTTACATGCCACGAGGGCCTTGGCCATGGCTTCCTCGCCATGCTGCCAAAAGAACAGTGCCATTTTCTGCCGCTTCATGAGTACAGCCCACACCATGAGCTCATGGAAGGGAAAGGGAAAGTGGTTTATCTCTGGGTCATCCAGATCAATGTCCACCTCTTCCTCTCGCTTACGTGTTGTCTTCTGCCGCCCTCTCCGGATTGGCATATCATCCTGATCGAAATGAATAACGTGAGTAAGGTGGAAAGAAACAAATATACTGCAGGTAAATATTTTCCAGCAGACTATTAGACCACTACTTTCCATATGACAGGTGAATATTTCAAATGGATCGATGGAAACTTCCATGCAAGTGAAGTTTTATCATGACTGATAATCTAAAATAAAAGCAAATTCTGGCTCACAGGGACATGGGTTTGAAAAGAGGAGGACAAAAAAAGGACATAATAGTCTAGGAATGCAAGTATAAATGCCTCTGAAACCTATGCTGGAAAAAAAAAAAGCTTTGTAATGTGCATTCTTCATGCACATGGATAACTATAGGTTCATATATTGTGTAACCCCACAATCATTACATCCTCAATTAAGTGTAATAGTAACTTTCAATCAATCAATCAATCAATCAATCAATCAATCAAGTAAGCCTACAGTTAAACTAAGAATTTTTTGTAGTAGGAAATGAGACTGGCTTCAGTAAAAAGATAATAAAACTATCACAAATTAATATCAATTTTGAAAAAAAGTAATACATTTTATTTAAAACATGGAATGTTTTATGGAAAAATATTTAATGGCAATACAGCAATCAAGCTCCTCTCTCAAACATGTTTTCACTGCCATTTTGACTGTGGTGATGAGCTCCAAGTCTTTGTGGTTCACAGGCCTCCTTGCCATCACCCTATCTTTTAACTGTGTCCACAGATCAGACTCAAATTAGGACTCCAGCTTGACCACCCAGAAACATTATAACATTACATTTGTCAAAAGAAACATATTGGTAAAACTACAACATTAAATCTGTCAGGAGACATGAATAAGCTTCGGCTTAACTGGACAGTAAACAGAGGTAATGTTACTGTGAGGGATTGAAGAAATGCACTTGTGGTAATAAAAATGATGGTAGAAGAAGGAAACGAGAGGTGATCATAAAAAAAGCATAAGTTATAAAATCTAAATGTGTGATAAAACAAAAACTACAAATTGCAGAAAAATAAAATATCTTAAAATACAGAGACAATGTCTCTTATTATAGTCTCTGAATTAGGCCTTCAGAGAAAGCGTGTTGGTAACATTCTTAATGTGACATAAAAAAAGTTCAACTACAATCAAATATTTCTTCACTTTTGAACTCACAGCGAGCTATTTAACAAATTTGTTGATGGGGCTGCAAACAGCTATACTGTTGGCACATTATACAAGTGGAAGGATCTGAGGCCAGCATGAGAAAAACAGTAAAGGAATGACTGAATTACAGTCTTAAGAAATCATTACTCACCTCCATTCCCAGCAGCTTCAGTGCTTTGGGCTACAAAAGTGACAGAAGCACAAATAAATTAAAACCTGCCAATTGTATTTTTAGTGCATTGTAATCAGACACAATTTACAGACGAAAATCCACTTCAGCTGTCTAAACCCAAACCAAAAGACTGCATTTTGAGTTCATCCTATTTGAAACAATAACTTCCTGTTTTTCATGCTTTACAGCAAAGTGTGCCTTTACAGTACCGTGTATCTGTCAAAAAGCAGGACATGTATGAATTATGCATTCATGAGCTATCATCTAGTTGGTAAAAATAGCTCAAGTTTCCTTTGGGAACTGCAATATCTATTTGGAGGCTTTGTTGTTACTTTACACGTGCTTGGTGATGGCACATTCAGTTCATCCAGAAAATCACAGTGAAACTAGAACTGATTCTCTCTATTATCTTTAGTTCCTGTCCTGCTTCTTTGCTCCCATGGTATCTGCACCTCTGTAGCCACTTTACTATTTCCATCCTATAGCATGAGGTGGTAGAAACCAAGCCTCTATAACTTACAGTAGAGTGACAAAGGGAGAAAAAAAAACAACAAAAAAAACAAACAAACAAAAAAAATGCCTAAAGTATTCCATTTATGTTTTGGGCCAGCAAATACTGTGATTACAAAATGATTTGGTAATATTAATATAAAGTCTCTGGATTTCAAGAAATGAATGGTGGTTCATAGAACATTTAAAATAGCTACAGTCCCCTGCAAAATTATTTATACCCACTTAACTTTTTCACATTTTATTACATTAAACCACAAGCTTCACTGTGTTTTATTTGAATTCAATGTTATAGACCATAGTGCAAAGAACAACATTATTAGGTGGAGGATGGAGCATTCCTTTGTTTTATGTTCACAAATATGTATCTTAAAAGTGTGGTATCCATGCGTACTCATCCCTGCTACTGTAATACCTTGAAATAAAAACCCAGTGTAACAAACTGCCATCAGAAGTGTGAAGAGAAAAATATTCAGAGAAGCAGCCAAGAGGCCCAAAGTAACTCTGGAGGAGCTGCAGCAGCAGCTTAGGTGGGAGAATATGTTGAGAGAATAACTATTAGTAATGCATTCCAGACACCTGGCTGTTACATAACAGTGACAAAAAGAAAGCCATTATTAATAAAAGTCTGCAAAATGGTATTTAGAATTCTAGCAGAATACATTACCCTGAAAAAGCTATTCGAACTATGGGGATGTTAGAATTTCCCAAGTCAATCTTTAGACCTAAACCCAATTGGGCTCTTTCACACTCTCCATCCAGTCTGAATGAGCTTGAGCTGTTTTGAAAAGAAAAATAGGTCACAATTTCAGTATCTAAATGTGCAAAGCTGGCAGTGACATTTGGCAATTTTGTAATTGCTCCAAAAGTATTTCTACAATCGACTCAGGGGTGCTGAAATACACATGCAAGCCACACTATTCAGACTTTTCACTGCAGAGAATTTTGAACATCACATGAGATTTTCATCCTTTTCACAATTATGGGTTTGTTTCTGTTGCGCAATCACATACAATCTAAATAATTCCTACTTAAGTTTGTGATTGTAATGTGTTTATTTCTGCAAGGCACTGTAGTTCCAAAATGACCCACAAACCTCCAGCCAGGCTTACACTTGTTCACTGTCATCGAAGTGGCTGAGGAACAGCAGTGGAGCATGTATATCCCACTGGCAGAGAACTGTTCATTATATAGCAAGGATAATCGCTCATGTCAACTATGTACATTACTTATTCACACTGATGCTTCCCACTGACACCATGTGAGCAGAAGGAGTGACAGAACAACTGTGTCCCACTCACTGAGGAGGTCAAGGGGTCAGGCCTGTACTGCTTTCTTAATGCACCTGTGCTCACTCAGCTGTCTGATGGTATTACTCCTGTCTCTGTGGCGTAGTACATATGCTGTTTGCACTGCTGAAATTTCCTATGTGCAGTCATTTATGTAATGAGCAGTTTATGTCTTACAAAACTATTGTAATGTCAAGGATTTGTTAATGGACAGTTCTCCTGTTAGAGATAATCACATCTCACTTTTGCATTTACAATAAAAATTCTTGTTTTTCCATATCAGCAAACAGATCATCCCCGATGTTGTCATATGTGCATAATCAAATTTCTAATGCTTGAATGTGTTTACTGATGTATTTTACAACCATTTATAATGCAAATGTCGCTTTTTTTTGTCCAAAAGCAGCTGTCCATTTTGCGCTGTGATTGAATCACATGCCATCTGGGTTCTTCTTAAAGAATTATCTTAAAGAATCTTAAAGAATTTGCTGTATTTACTCGATCAAAACTCAATGAAATGCACACAAAAACATATACTCAAACACAGACATTTGAGTCCACCATTAAATAAAAAATAAACAATTCCAGACACACCTGTGCATAGTCCTGTTTGAATTACACCTGTGGCAATAATTAAATTGTTGAAGCAGAATGAGAAACAGAATACCATGTAACATGTGAAGCATGTGTGTGACGTAAAACACACAAGCCTTAAATGTGAGTATGATCCCTATTTTCTCCGGTTCATTATGGTGCTTAGTAAAGAGACATCACTATGGATGACTGATTTATGGATTCTAGTTTATAGTAAACCTTTCTTTTTCTTTGGTGGACTGTGGCTCTTATTTACTCAAGCACTATGTGACTTGCACGCAAAAAAATTACAGAGGACTTCTTGCGCCTGTTTAATACACAAAGGGAGATTTGCACCTCAATTTCTCCTGCCAAGCAAATACTTTATCATTTAGTTTGCCTACATTTACAATGAGCCGTTGTGCACAGATTTAAAGTAAAGATGCCAATATCTCTCTTTACTCCTGTAAGTTAGCACTAGGACAATAAACACACAATAGCTCAGCGCTGTTTGACACATTCAGTTAATGAAAAACATTTGCTTTCATATGTTTAAAATAAATAATAAAGTTGATCAATTAACTCGCTGCACTGCTAGCTTTAACAATAGAGGGAAAACATGTTCCAAATGAAATAATTTGCCCCTTCTTTTAAGTAAGAGACATTATTGTAAATGATTTCTATATGTTACAAATAAACTGTCTATTAGTGCATGAAATCATGCAGTTGCTAAAAAAACAACTAAACAGAAAACCAAAAAAATTCCAAGTTATAGTGTTCTTTATCCAGTGATTATTGATTGTATTTTAATTTCTTTTACTTTATAAGACTATCCTATCCTTGACCTAGAACTCCACATGGGGAGGCATTGTGTGGGGAGCATCCCTCGGTCTGGGACAGAAACAAAGTAAGCTTATTTCATTCATTCCATGATAATAACACCTGCTGGACTTGATGTTTGCAATGGCATGTCATTAGTGCTGTTTGCTTCTTGAATTACACATTTAGCTAGGACTTGTTTATTCATAGGTTAATGGTAATAATACAAATTGCAATTCTGATAAAAAAAAAAAAATAAGAATCTTTCAATTTAGTATGGTTTAAATGAGATTTTGTAATTTATTTTGCTGCAACTTTCTATCACCAGACTGACCAGATGTCATGTTTTTCCCACCCTAGCCTTCTCATGTCAAAATATTTAAAATGTACCTACTCATGCTAATAAACTACTTGCATCAGCAAATTAAAATTTACTCTTCAGAGCACCCCCTGTGTTTAAAATTTAATTGATAAAATATAATTTCATGCATGTTGCTGTTGGGGGGGGGATTTGATCCTGAGTCAAACTGATATGGTCCACTTCCATTAATGACATTACTGCTGAAACTGATGAACCAGTAGGATGCTAATAAAGGTAAGAATCAATTACTTACCCTTTTGGGCCCAAAGAGGTTGTGGTACAGCGTTCTGAATCTCTTCCTGGTGTAGTTGCATCGATATGCCCCACCCATGAGGTATTCAATGACCAGTCCAATGTCGATGAGGCTGATCCGGTAGTCCGGTGGCAGGTTTCCCTATAAACCAGAGCGTGTTAACAACCAACACCAAATGATTAACAAAGGTAGGGAAACAAGTAAGCAGAAATGAACCACTGTCATACACACTCACAAACACAAAATCCATGTCAAATTGTTTGTGGCTACAAAGGAAAACGTGATCATCGGATTCACCTTGAAGTAGATCCAACTGAACCCTGGATATTCTCGCTTGGAAAGAACACACAATGTCAGTGAGTAAACCGCACGATAAGCAAGAGCAGCGGAAATGAGGAACACAGAAACTCAGGCAGGATCTCTCTTCCAGTCTTTCAAAAATGTTGGAGTCTCAACAAGACTTTGCCTCCTTTTATCTACTTATTTGGTGGTCTGATTTGGCTTGAATGTCAATATCAGCCTAAAGATTTCCAGGATGTGACTCTCACATGAAAGAGGCACACAAGATGTGGAAAACCTCTGGAGCAATTTGAATTAGACTGCAATGTCTGAGGGCGATCACAATACATATAGACATGAATGAGTTGTCATAATTTTATTCAGAAGAATACTTAGATCTTCTATGAGGTTAAATATTATATTGTAGGTAAAAAGGGGAACTGGAATCGACACATTAGCCTGGAAGAGAGTTGCAGTAGGAGCATGGAACTATAGGCAGCGATTAAAGCTTGAGGGAAGAGTTAATATTGAACCAGAAGCCCTTTCATGTGAATTATGTCAGTACTCATTGCTGCTCATCATGCCATCGACCTCAACCTTAGACCCTGCAGTTAATACCCTGGCCCCCACTGCTCCTTTGAAACACACCATACGTCTGACATATTTAAAATCAACTGTGACAACACCACTACCCCTCTGCTTCTGCAATAGGCTGAGAGATCCAAGAAAACGCTTCACTTCAATGTGCTATTTTTTCATTGGTAATGTCCTAAAAATGTGAAGTAAAAAGTCTAATTAAAGTTTTGCTTTTGCAGCCTTTTTTGGAAAAACATTTAATCTTATATGAAACTGTCTATTAAAAGATGTGGTAATTCAACAATAAAATTATAAAAGCTCTTTGAGCTGATTACCCATAAGTTATCTTTGATACAGAATCACTCTGTGAGCAACTATTTGACCATGAGAGCAAGGACTGACATATTTTCTAAAGTTTTTTTGACTACTCTGAACATCTTGTCTGAGGACATAATTTTAATTGGAAGTGGTGGATGTATCATAAAGAGTGAGTATTACTATGTGGTGTTGTATCTACAGAAAGCCTTAAAAAACTATTTTAAATTGGATCTTAAAGGGGGGGGGTATTATGTAAAATGACTTTCTTGAGCTTTATATCATGTTATAATGTTACTCCCTCATCAAAAACATATCTGGAGTGTTCCTTATGCATGTATGTGGCAGTTATTCAGGGTGTCTAAATGCTTGCTCTCACAAAGCACCACCTATTTCCACAAAGCTCCTCCTTGGAGCTGAAGTCTCTCGCTTCTGCTTCATAGAGCACCCCTCCCTGTGCTGTCCCCACTCAGGTTTGCCAGACTAGCAGCAGTAGCAATTAGAAAATGCCTGGTGGAACTGCGCGTCTGCTGAGCTTATCGTATGAACTTCTCAGTCCAACGCTCCTAAGAACAGTTGTAAATGGCATAACAGAGAAATGTTGTGATGGCATGCTGAAGGCATAGCGTCGGAAAGAGCAGTAGCTTCTTAAAGAGACAGAAGCCAATTTCAAGGCATCAAATTGCAAAGTCAATTGCAAAGTTAAGTTATGTTTGATATATACAGCAATTTTATAACAACTCAAGGTAACAAAATTACTTGTTTGTGCTATGAAATGTGAAATATGTGCCTGGGGAAAAAAAAAAAAAAAAACAACATAATAAAGCCCCTTTAAGCAGATTATATCTAGCAGACTGTTAAAAAAACATAATTTCTTGTCATTTTTTTATCTGAATATATGAAAAATGTCACAGTTTAAGTGACAAAAATTGTATCTTAGCATCAACAAGATCTTTTCCTCAGAGCTTTTAGCTAAAAATGTATTTAACAGTATGACCAACTAAAGATGATAAAGCTCTTGTGTCTTGTGGTCATGCTGTCACAGTATGACCACAAGACAAGAGAGATTTATCACCTTTAGTATTACTATGTGATGGTTTTTTTTCTGTTTTTTTTTTCCCTAAAATGTCTTAAACATGTAACAATACTGTTTATTTTTTTAGTTTTTTGTTAAGCACTGCATGCACCAGTGTTTTTCAAGTTCTGCTTTTCCACCTTTGCCATTTCATAATATATTGTCATGGATAGCAACTCTGTGAATAAGCACCAGAAGTTCAAAGAAATACTTTGAAAGACCTTTTTTTTTTTTTTATTATTAAAATAGAATACCTAATGTGGAAAATTAAGTTAAATAGACAAAGAAACCACTGCTGAATCTTTTGCACTCTCTAAATATTGTTTATTTTGTCTTTTGTTAAATGTTGTGTTTTATTGAGTTAATTTTAGTTCTCTTTAGCTATTTGTCTGTCCTCTGTTTTGGTTTACCTTGCCTTTGTCAGTTTTTATCTAGCCCTGGTATTTATTGGCTGCCTCAAAGCTTTCAGTGGCTTTTCCTACTTAGCTTACCATGAAACTCACACTTAGAAAAATATACATCTTCTGTTAGTTAGAGTGACACAATCCTCAGAGAATAATGAAGAAAAAAAAAGAAAATAGCGATTACACAGAGACCTCACCTGAGGATAGTAGTTAAATCTAATTAGGAACATACTTAAAGCACAGTGACACACAAACACTCGGCTACACCATTGAAGTTACACACACATTTGCAGGAAGAGAATAGGAACATTATGCCCTGCAGTTAAGGGTTGCATGATTGTATTACAGAATTGTATGAAGAAGCTGGTATCTTTTTTCCACAGAAATATCAGATCAGAGCTGTGCTTAAGACATTAGTTATCTCAGCGCATGTACAATTTAGGCCCATAACATATAAGTAATCATGGGGGTGTTGTTATCTTGTGATTGGCACACAAGAAGATGCTGAATCCAAAATCTAGTTGATGTTTTATCACCAGTAGGCGTTAGGATGATTCTTCAAATGCGCAACAGAATTAAAAGAAATTATTTTGTCCACAGACATTTTGCAAAATAAAATGTCTCTTTTTAGTCTCATTGCAAAAACTACAGAAAACCCAATGAACCATTTTCCTTTTTGAGAAGCTATACAAAATTTAATTCATGGAATTAGTTATTGACTTAATTTAAAATAATGACTTAATTCATATTAAATTGATTCAAATGGTTGCAACAAAAACAGTATCTACTGAGTTACTCTTGATCAGTGTTGTACTCAGGCCTTAACTCGATAAAAAGACACAAAACCATTTTTTCTCTGTCTGACATTAAATTAGACTACACATTTTCTGTTTCAGGTCAGAGAGGATTATCAAAATTATTTATGTTTGCTAAATTCCAGACAGATTTGCTTTCTCAAATTTAGATGTTTATATACATTACGTAATCAGAATTACTTTTGGAACTGCATAATTTGAGTCAAACATTTTGGGTTTCCTTTCACAACCTCTTACAAAAGTTTGCTGGAATTCTGGCCCATTTCTCTTGAGAGAACTGGTGTAATGAGGTAAGCTTTTAGGGTGCCTTGCTCACAAACTTTTTTCAACTCAGGCTACAAATTTTCTGCGTGACTGAGATCAGGCAGATCTATTTTGAGATGGCCACTCCAAAACATTGACCTTATTGCGCTTAAGCCACATTGTGCCAAATTTGGCTATGTGCTTAGGGTCATTGTCTGTTTGGGAGAGACCCAATCGTGCACATGCTCTAACTTCCTAGCTGCTGTCTCAAATCTTGCTTCAGTATTTTCACATAATATTTCCTTATCAAGCCATCTATTTTATATAAAGTCCACCAGTCCCTCCAGCAACAACACACTCAAACTTCCAGATGTGGCCACATCAAAAGTCACAGTTGGAACGCAATAATACCACTGGGCTCATATCAAAATAATGTGGGTCTTTTTCTTTGAGTGCATTTGCAAACCAAAATCTGGCTTTTCTATGTTACATTAGGATTAATGACTTCTTCCTTGTTGAGGCCTTTTAGCTCATGTTTGTAAAGCACTCTTTTTAGTGTTGATAATGAAACTCCCTTTCAAGCCACAGCCAGCATCTTCACAGGGTATTTTACTGTTGTTCTTGGGTTGATACGTACATTTCACAACAAAACCCATTTATCTCTGGGACAGATAATCTGTCTTCTCTCTGAACAGTATCAAGACTAGACATAAACATGCTGTTTATACATGTTTATATTTGTTTGAACAGATGAATGTGGTACCTTCAGACATTTGGAAATTGTGCCAGAGGATGACACAATTCTCTTCCTGATATCTTGCCTGATTTCTTCTGATATCTGATTATCATTATGTTGTGACAGTATTGTATAAAACAGATAATCTGTTAAAAAAAAATCAAGCACCTCTGCCTTCTCCCAGTGCTCCCAGTACTAACTGCAGAAATACACCGCTCAGTCAGAAAGAATCAATCAGAGTCAGGAGACAAGTTTTAGTGCTGTCAATCACCCTTGTGAACACGCTGGTGCCTATCTCCAGTGGTCACATTTTAAAGTAGTTCAATAAATTTAAATAAAATCCAAAACATTCAGAAAATGTCTGCCAAAAAAAATTGGCAGCATTTCTTTTTTTTTCATCCTCCATTTCTTTGAGATTTTGTAGCTAGTTCCTTTTTTATTCTGGCCTTGCCCTGAAATATATAAAATAGCTTTAAAAATTAAGCGTCACAAAATAAAACATCATTAAAGTTTTCATGTTCTCCATGTGCATGTGTGGATTCTCTCCAGGTACTTCGACTTCCTCCCTCCATCCAAAAACATGACCGTTAGTCTAATTGGTCTCTCTAAATTGTCCTTTGGTGTATGTGTGTGTGTATGTGCACTTGTTTAGCTATCCTTTTTAGGATCACTTCTGGCATATTTACTAACCTTCTGAACACCAATGGCCCTTATGAGGACCAAAGACTGGTACTAATATGTTGTTTAGAGTTTGGAAATACAAACATGTGTGTGTGCGTGTGTGTGTATGGTTGTTTGCCCTGCTAATCTATGTTTCCCTGCGATGGACTGGCAACCTGTTGAGAGCATACCTCGCCTTTTGCCCGATGACCGCTTAAGGGCCCCTGCAGCCCTGCAAGGATGAGCGATGGATGTATAGCCAATGGATGAATGCATGAATGAATGAATGAATGAATAAATAAATAAATAAATAAATAAATAAATAAATAAACTGTGATTGACAACATAAGATCCCTAAAATAAGCTCCCTATTTATAAAATCTTTTGGTATTTTTTGTGTTTGTTTTGTTTGTATTTCATGAGGACATTTAATCAATGATTATTTATTAATTATTTATTACTGCCACTATTTATTTATTTATTTAACTTTGAATGACACAGCTCTGCATACCAAATAGTTTGAAGACACAATCTTAAAGTATGTAAACTTTTTACTTTCAAGAAGGAAATAAAATAATCTCTGTCTCATCTTTTTAGCATTTAGCAAATAGAAATATTGTATGCAATTCCGACTGACCTATAACAGGAAATATTAAGTCTGGTTTAATGTCCGTGAGGGAAAAAATAGGTATGTCTTTTGTATGAAACTGTTTGTAAACTGTATCTGGTTTCAACTATAAGTCCAACTCAGCTCCTGTGGACTTAGAAATATGTAATACTTGTGCTGTGTATTTATCGCAATGGTTTGGGAAAAAAAGAAAAATAATGAGTCATGAGGTTTGGAAAACGTGCAAAGCTCTACACAGCCAGGGCAGTGCGCAAAACCAGGTGAAAGAGAAAAGCTGTCCTCTATTTGCCGGTAGCAGCAGCTAGATCTACCAAATGTATTCACATACAAACATAGACATATACAACATTTAAACACTACAAAAAAGCAGCTGAACCTCTGCAGTCAAACATATTGTCCAGTGAACAATATTAGCATCCAGTGAGCCTGAGCAGCTACAAAGCTACCGAAACGGCAGTGATAGGCATACCTTTTTGACATCTCTGACAAGGTGATAAAGGGTGTTTGATGGTCCATGTCGCTGTTGAAAAACAGAGGGAAAAGATGACGTCGCAAGAATTTGTAAAAAAAAAAAAAAAAAAAAAAAAAAAAAAAACTATGGTGACAACACTTACAGTGGAAAAAGTATTCATACCCCTTGAACTTTTCCATATTTTGTCACATTACAACCACAAACAAATATAAATATATCAATATATGTCATTGGAATTTTATGTGAAAGACCAAAAGTGGCATACAACTGTGAATTAGAAAGAAAATTATATATGATTCAAAACACTTTTATAAATAAAAAACTGAAAAATACAGTATGCAAAAGTATTCAACCCCGTTTTCTCTGAGTGCAACCAATTACCTTCAGAAGTTGCCTGATGATTGCTAATGACTAAATAGAGTCCACCTGTCTGTAATCTAATCCAGCTGCTCTGTGACGGCCTCAGAGGTTGGTTAAGAGAATACTGGGGAACAAACAGCATCATGAAGTCCAAGGAACACACCAGACAGGTCAGGGATAAAGTTGTGGAGAAGTTTAAAGCAGGTTTAGGCTACAAAAAGATTTCCCAAGTTTTGAACATCTCACGGAGCGCTGTTCAATCCAGCATCCAGAAATGGAAAGAGTATGGCACAACTGTAAACCTACCAAGACAAGGCCGTCCACCCAAACTTGGAGAGCACTGACCAGAGATGAAGCCAAGGAGGACCATGGTTTTTAACCACCCTTTTTGGCCAAAATGCAAAATGCTTTGTGTGGCGGAGAACTAACACTGCACATCACTCTGAACACACAATCCTCACTGTCAAATACGGTGGTGGTAGCATCATGCTCTGGGGGTGCTTCCCTTCAGTAGGGACGGAGAAGATGGTCAGAGTTGATGGGAAGATGGATGGAGCCAAATACGGGGCGATCTTGGTAGAAAACCTGCAGGAGTCTGCAAAAGACTTGAGACTGGGGTGGAGGTTCACCTTCCAGCAGGAGAACCACCCTAAACATAAAGCCAGTGCTACAATGGAATGGTTTAAAACAAAACATATTCATGTGTTAGAATGACCCAGTCAAAGTCTAGACTTAAACCCAATCGAGAATCTGTGGCAAAATCTGAAAACTGATGTTCACAAATGCTCTCCATCTAGTCTGACTGAGCTTGAGCTGTTTGCAAAGAAGAATGGGCAAAAATTCCAGTCACTTGATGTGCAAAGCTGGTGGAGACAGACCCTGAAAGACTTGCAGCTGGAGCTGCAGCAAAAGTGGTTCCACAAAGTATTGACTCAGGGGGGCTGAATACTTTTGCACACTGCATTTTTCAGTTTTTTATTTGTAAAAGATATTTTGAATCATGTATAATTTTCTTTCTACTTCATAACTGTATACCATTTTGTGTTGGTCTTTCACATAAAATTTCAATGAAATATATTTATGTTTGTGGTTGTAATGTGACAAAATATGGAAAAGTTCAAGGGGTATGAATACTTTTGCAAGCCACTGTAATTTGTTCCTATTATATCATACCGTGTTGTACAGTTCCTCCAGTCTGGAAAGTGTGAGAAAGCGGTGCATGCTGACACCATTTTCAATCAGCAGCTTGACAAAGTCCACTCTGTCCAAAACCAAGGCATCTAGCATCGCCTGTTCCAGGGAACCCACCTACACAAAGATTAGAGAACACATAAAATGCATCTGTTATGAGATAATAACTACATGTAGTGGTAGGTTTTTTTTATCTTTATGTAAGTCATAGTAATCTTTTTTTTTTTTTTTTTTTTTTGTATGATAATTAATACAAATCAAAACGGAGAGTTGTTAATTTAAATAATTACAGTGCTGACCTAAAAACTTTAATGCAAATATGAGTGAAAATTATTTGGAAGCATTTGGCTTAACTGAAAAATATTTATGTATTTATTTCTTCTTACAGGCCACTGCTGTCCATAGATAAAGATCTGACTTCGCGCGATGTCCACTCTGTTCCACGCAAGAGCCAAACTCAGCTGGTCTGGAGCTGAAGCATTAGCACCTGGAGAAGAAAATAACAGCACGATGATAAGAATTTATCCTGAAGAAAAAATATTTTCCCACCATACATATGTAGTCATGTCCAAATTTCTCATACTAAAACTCAACACTGAATTTTATATTCATGTATATATATATATGGGTGTGGTTGGATTATCAGCTGTTATGTTGTGTTATTTTAGCCAGAGATGTGCATATTTATCAGTTGTTTTTTTTTTTCTGGTTTTAACTAAGTAGTATTGCTAAGGTAAATGGATAGTTAGTAAGAAATTTTGTTGAGGGGCAGGTAAAGCAACATTATTTATATAGTACCATGTATACACAACATAATTTAAATTGCTATACAGAAAAAAAACAAAGACGGTAAAAAAAAAAAAAAAAAATTAGATTAAAGCCATAAAATACACTGAAAGTACAAGAGTAAAAATGGCCTGGCCAGTTTATGTTTGGAGGGGATTCCCTATAGCTCTATCCTCAGTTGTACTCCACTAAATACATGGTTATTCTGCCCCTGCTTTTACAGTTAAGATCAAACTCATTAATATCCCTGGATAATTTGGGTTTAAAGTTATATTTTAACTTTACCAATATGTTTTTTTATTACTGGAAGCAATATTAATGTTTTGTAGTGGCTGAGCCAGAGACCTAACTTAAGAATCTGTGTAAGTGGCTAAAGATTTGGGTAATATTAATTAATTTTCAAAATGCCATTTTTTTCATCAAATGTCAAAAACAGTTAAGATGCTCTTTTTATATTGTTTTATTGCCTTTTGACAAATGCCTATCTCATTTCCTATCAGAAAGAAACATCTTGCTTGAATTATAGTAATTTTACATCTAAACCCTCCAAGGTTTTGAATAATTTTTAGCTAACTGTTGCTGTGGCTGTCTATTGAAAAAGAAAAACATTGTATTATGGAATAATGATTTGGGTTAGGGGTTTTTTTGGGTTTTCTAACAGAGCTCCTCGGACACCTCCAGGGTGAGGTGTTCCAGGCACGTCCCACCGAGAGGAGAGCCAGAGGAAGACCCAGGACATGCTGGAGGGACTATGTTTCTCGGCTGGCCAGGGAACACCTTGAGATTCCCCTGGAGGAGCTGGACCAAGTGGCTGGGGAGGGGGAAGTCTAGGATTCCCTGCTCAAGCTGCTGCCCGCGCAACCCGACACCGGATGGATGGATGGATAACAGAGATCAAAATTTTAAACTGCTCATCATTGAGGTGAAATATACATACCACTGATAAAATTATCTTGACCTTTGTGTTTGAGATATTATTTCCAGTACTTTAATGATAGCTTGAATGCAGTCAAAAACATAAAAACAAACAACTCCCTCCACCCCGCCACAAAAAAGAGAAAAAGAATAATACTATTATTGTGAATAACTGAGCAATTGGAAGATTTTGTAAACATCAAAGGTCATTAATTGCTGTTTAAAATTAGATCAAGCATTGCCGTTCTTGTATTGAGATCTTTCCACTTTCTCCTAATTTCTAATAAGTTATATATCTGCAGAACCTCGTTGTTATTAGTTATAACCATTTTTTTCCAAAACTATTTTTTGGGGGGTGGGAGGTGCTGGGGAAATGAAACTGGCTGAACATTAAAGTGTGTTTGGAATTACTGTTTTAGCTGTCTGTTCTGCACTTTTTTTTTTAGATTAAATTTAATCAAATCTCTTTAAAAAGATCCCAATTGTGCAGGTATTTCTGAGCATTAGGGTATTTCCTCCTCCACTTAACATTCTGATGAGTCCTCCTGAATTTCTCTCACAATCATATGAGGTTTGGATGATTTTTTCTATCTATTAACAGCTATCTTTAGGATTTTTGTAATTTTCAAGACCTCAATTTGACCTCAACCGTTCTTATTATCCGCCTTTTCATAATTATGTTACACAGTGGGAAAACACTGCTTTGTAATCTTCAAATATTCAGTTTACGGATTGCTAGGCACCTGCGTATAATGACCGCTGCTGACTGTTTGGGGTTAAAGAACATAGGCGTTGCCATAAGGCAATACAAAGTCATGTAGAACAAACAGCCATATATGCTCACACTGATTCCTAAGGCCTAATTGACCTAGCAAATCAGGGAGAAAATGCTAACTCCATGCAGAGAGTCCCAAAGCCAAGATTCTAACCCAGGAACTTCTTGCTGCAAGGCAGCAGTGCTATCAACTATATCATCATGCAGTCCCAATTAGATCAAATTATGAAAATAAACAAAATATACAGGTTATTTAGTTGGAGGTGGAGTAATAAATATGAAAGTCTTAAAGAGAAGCTAAGTAGAAATTTGCTGCATTGCAAATTATTAAATCAAATGGTCATATACAATGTTACCATCTCATAAGTTTCTTTCACAAAATACCTTACGTGATGGCTGAGTGACTGAGCTATCATATTGTGCTTGAAAGGTTTGTAGTTTGGTTCTGCTTTGAAGACATATATCAGTTACTTGTCTGTTCCCTCTTTTTTTTAACAAATTGTTGCTTGTCCATTTAAATTACAGCATTAAAACATGTAACTCTATCTTCAAATTGCCATCAAAGTTTGGCAGAATTACAGTGAACATGCAGGAAACAGATATTTTAATCACAATGAGACAAAAAAAAGAAAACTGACCCTATTTATTTCAAATTTAAAACATGTCTGAAGTTTACAAACCCTTTTCAGGAAGCAATGGGGCTCTTATTTGCCTCTATTTCCACGACAAGTGTTAAAATGAAAACTGAATCTCTGGGTAGAAATTTACCCATGAAAACAACCCTGGTAGTGAAGTAATATTTTAGCTATTACCCTGAATCTTCAGTGATGGGAGAATGCTATGAATTTCTGAATGATTGAATATTCCCAGCATTATGTTTGAGTCTTCTCAGTATAAACTTGAGTACAGTTCATATTTTCTTCATTCAACACATTTGGAGTGTGAAAGAAATGAGGTAGTTACTGTGTGTGTACAGGTCTCCTTTGAGACACATCTCACCCCCCTAATTTATTACAAAACAATTTTTTAAGTATCCTAATTTTCCTCTCAGTTTAAAGGGATATTTATTTTGTTTCAGTGTAACCATTATAAAAGAATCTCAGATGTCATCTGAGGTGTAATCCCAATCATACCTCATGGTTATCTTTCACCTGCCACAAAAATGCAAGTGAATGCTTGATATTTTGGTTGCCTATCTTCTAACCAGAGCAACTTCTTCCACATTTGCAGCGGAAGACACTATGGTACACTATGATTTGTGGTAATGAACAGAAATAATTAATTTTCTTTTCAACAATGTCTTTCTTTCTGCCAGTCAACCACAAAGGCCACATTTATGAACTGCACAACTAGTAACAATCTTGTCAACAAGTTCTCCCATGTGAGCTGTGGATCTCTGCAGCTCCTCCAGAGATACCATGAGTCTGTTTGGCTGCTTCTTTGATTAACGTCTTCTCATCTAGCTTGTCAGTTTAAGTGATTTCCAGTTGTAATATGCTCTTTATTTTAAAATGATGGTTTGAGCTTTTTAAAAGCTTTTAAAGCTTGAGATATCACTTTAAAATGCTACTTTAAACTTCTCCAAAACCTATTTACCTCTCCTGTGAATATGATGCTGTTTGTTCACTATGGTCCCCTGACAGATTTCAGAAGCCTTCAAAACGGTGCCGCTTTTGTACTGAGGTTAAATTACACACAGGTGGATACTATGTATGTATTAAGTGACTTCTGAAGGCACTTTGTTGCACTGGATTTTATTTATTGGGATTCAGAGTAAAGAGGGGTGAACATTTCATATGTTCATTCACAAAAAAAAAAAAAAAAAAAAAAAAAAAAAAAAAAAAAAAAAAAATCTACACCATTTAATAATTTCCTGGCATCCCACAATTATAAAATGACATTAAAATGATAATAAATAAAGTGTCAGTTAAATACATAGAAGTTGAAAAAGTTCAAGGGATATGAATACTTTTGCAAGGTTTTGGGGGACAAAGGCTCAGAATAATACAGTTGAAACATTGCTGCTTCACTATCATTCTGGGTCACGTAAGTCCCTATTATTTAAAAACCACAATTTGGTGCTCTCATTAACATTTATGACCTCACTGCAAGGAAATATAAGAGCATATTCTTTTCCAGAAAGCCACTGTAATGCAACAATGGGTGATTTTTAATAAGCACACCATCATCCTCACTTTACACAATGCTTTCCCTGTGGCTTAAATGTCTGAGAAGAATTACTGGAGCTTATTGGTACGAGTTCAGACAGAGTCTCACTAATAAGATGCAGCACCTACTAATAAGAGCTTTCGAGGAAATATGTCTATATTAAAAACCAGAGTGACTGGTGTTTTATCAGAGGCCACTGCTCTCATTGTTTCTTCCTTGGGGGGGGGGGGTTTAACTGCAGTGAATTAACTTTACATACTAAGTCCTCAGGATACAAGCTACGTCAAACAGTCAGCGATCAAGCACCCCTTTAAGTTACATTATAAGTCCTTTCTACTCTGTCTTTTCCCACTTGTCTTAATCACAAAATCTCTCACACTGAGAGACTTGAGCTCACTCACTTAAATTATTTCTCTGACTTTTAGTCTGTTCTCTCCTCAAGTCACATGTCTGATTTGGCTCTGTTTTGTTGAGCTGCAGGCAGTAGCTTACTTCTTTAGCAAAGAACTCTAATCCAGTGTTTATGTAGGATGTGGTGGATTTCATTCTACACCTCCAATTAACTCCAGTGCTGCAGAATGAGACTTGCATGTTAACAACATTGACCATTAAGTATGTCTTTTTTGAGCTCGTCTCCTATCTTTAAGTTTCCCAATTTATTTTATATAATTTTCTTTTCTTTCTCTGTCTTTGAGCCTCCTTTGCTTGTTTACCTGAATTCCATTCCTGTCACAATTTATACAGCAAAAAAAAAAAAAAAAAAGATGAAAAGAAGAATGGAAATGATGGCTAGATCAACAGATAATATGAAAAGAATATGTGAGTTGGATATAAACATATGTAAACTAAAGGAACAAAAGCAGATAAGTCTGGGATTAGCTTAAAAATGGGGAGAGAAAAATGGGCTGAAAAATCATGCACCACCACTGCTGCATATCAATTATTTAAAACACATTCCTCTTTTACACTTTTCCTCTCCAAACTGTAGTTTGCATCTTTCCCTCCTCTGTGGGCTGAAGTGCTTTCCTGAAATGCAGTTCCTGAGATAATCAATCATTTGCTCTGAATTGCTAAGCAGTCTCATAGGACTTGCTGCTTCTTTGTACCCATGCATAAGTTTGTTCAGTCTGTATTTATGTGCACAAAGGTGAGCGTGAAAAGGAATGAGCTATTGTCCCTGGGGAAACCAGAGAAACCATGGTCAATACAAGCTACTGAACAGCAATCAAAAATATGGATTCCTCAGTCCTGTGTGTTTGTGTGTGTGAGTCCCTGGGAAATATGTTTCAACACAGAGTAATACAGGTTTAGTTGAAGTGTACTCAGTTTGATCAAGTTTATTTCCTTTAACTTCCCTAACTAGCAAATGAATAACAATTTGCTAAAGCGTTTGTACTGTTAGACTGCCAGTTAGCCATTGTCCTCCTGCACACTTCAGTTATTTGGAGGCAGAAGAAAAGGGCAAGTGCTCAAACTAAATTATACATACTATGTTGTTTGGGTGAAATGACTGGAGCAGAGACAATCTTAGATAGATCCTGTTCAGCAGAGGTGAGTAACTTTACATTTTTGATGTTTTTCCAAACATTTCTGCTCGTTCGGTCTAAGATCATTTTCTGCTATGAGTGGGCTTGAAGAGTCACTCTGATTATTGCTTTTGGGGGGGTGAGTTAGGATTACCAGCAGTATTTCTGTTTTCTAAATGTCAGAATAATTTCAGAGATAATTTTTCATTACATCCTTCAAATAGAGACGTATATAATACAATTACTATGACTGAACAATTTACCAAAGCCCAGATGAAGACACTGTGGCTTTTTAAGGGTTCTGATAGGATCATTTTCAACAGTTGAGATAACTGAAGGCACACCAGTGGATAGATTTTAAGGCACACATTAAATAAACTGCTTTCTTGTGTAACATTATAGGAACATTATAGGAAAATCAAAATCAGTGAAACTGTCAGGAATTGGGGTTGTGGCTGGGTTGATTTTGCTCCTCCTCAGGTCTTCCACCAGAGGGCGTCCTGGAGGCTTGTTGCTGGGCTGGGCGGTGTAGGCGCTGCAGGTGTGTTTTCCACACAGGTGCAGGTCAACAGCCTTATCTCTTGAGCTGCTTAAGAGGAGCAGGTCACCAATCACTCTTCGCCGGAGTGTTATCTATACATGGTAATGCCTCGCCCCCACTGAACCTCTCGTAACAGTTCTTCTCCTGACCCTAGTGATCATTCTCTTGTGTATCAACCCTCCAGGTCAACCTTCCGAGGACCATTTCGTGTTGCTTATCCTCCAAGGTCAATCTGAGCTGTCTACATACTCACCGGTGTTTCACCTGGACTCTCTTCCCACGACTGGTACCTCTCCTCTCTTCCGCATCTCATCTCCATTCCTCTCCGCACGACCTGTCCGCCCAGCTCCACTCAAACTGCCTCATCTCTAGCTCCTCCGCCCGCGGTGGAAGAACTACTACTTCGCTCCCACAGACCCACAACCCACAATCTCGGTCTCCACTCTCCTCTCCCTGGCTGACTACTCATCACTCACATAAAGACTGCTCCCTGTTGCTTCATTCACTCTATATTCTGTTCTCATCTGTGGCATCTGTGAGTTCCTGGCTCCCCGTGTCACCATTTCAGTCCAGATCTCCACCCACACTGCACATTACTATTTTGGAAATAAACATCATTTATCTGATTCCTGGTCTCCTCCTGAGTTTTTTTTTCTGCATGTGGGTCAGAAGCATTAACAAAGCCATGACAGAAACAAGTACTGGACTGACATAGACTGAAAGGCCTCTCTGTAAATACAGTGCTGGTGAGATGTGTGAATATCTCACCAGCACTGTATTTGTAGAACTGATGGGAACAGAAACTGCATATGGTTATTATGTAATTGTCAAGGCCTCATGTTTACTATGCCACACATCTGTCGGTTATAAATATTTAATGCTTTTTGCGGACTCAAGTCACATGGTATATGAAGGGGTTGCAGATATACAAGCATTAAAATCAATATTTTATTGCCTCCAAGGAACAAGTTGTAAAACCACATCAAAGGCAAACAGTATATATTATCTGTTCTCAAGTACAGCCATTAAATGGTTGTTTAACATGAGATGTGTGTGTCTGATAAAGATAAGACACTTTGAACTTGGTGTGTGGAGCAAAAAGTCACGATGGGGAAACAGTGAGCCCATGAGATATAGTGGTCTTGCTCTCAGGTGATCTATTTGTTTCTTTTACAAAGTATCTGCAAATGTAATTTGCAAACAAAAACAGAAAATAAATGTATTCTTCAGAAGAGACTTTTCCAAAATTACTTGGGCTATATTTTTGTCTCTAGCTGTAGAGTTAATGACCAGCTGCAATCACAATAATTGATGATTTTACAGGAGTTATTTTTATCTCATACCAAGTTAGAAACCTTAATTCACTACAAGCTTCCCTCCAAAAGCTTTATTTCTGGTTGCTGACAAGCTCCTAAAGCTGAAGGAGTTGCAGATCAGTTGATATATTTTAAGAAAGGTACCTTTATAATGGGCACCTGAGGTGTTACAGTCTGAGAGCTATGGTGCAAATGGTTTATCCAAGTTTATTATTTGTGCATAGAAATACTGTTTAAAAACTGAAATTTTTGGTATAATTTCAGTTTTTCTTTTCTCACCCTGTCTGTAGTACAGTTTTGTGACTTTCTTAAGTTTAGGTTTGATTTTTTTTTTTTTCTGATGCTGCAGAATTCTGGGTTTTATTTTTCAAAAGGTCTGATTTTTACAACCAGTTTTTCCAAGTGAAGTCCATTTTTTCTAAATCAATATTTGTCATACCATGGATCATGGTCACTGTTCACAATATGACAGTGTTGGGAAGCATTTTTTAGTTTAAATTTTCAGGTTTAGTATGTGTTTTATGGAATGTTGGCAACAAATTATCTGTAAAAAATAAAAATTGCTGTCATGTTGTTTTCATATCTTGTGACAGTATGAGACAGATAATCTGTACAAAAAAACACCAAGCTCCTCTTCCCCCTCACTGTGGTCCTACTGTCATCTGCAGAAATACACCACTCCCAGTCAGAAAAAAAAAACAATCAGAGCGAGGAGGAATGTGTTAGCTCTGTCAATCATGTTTGTGTATGCGCTGCTCACTCCCTAACCCTTGCTGTCCGTTGCGCTACAGCTCCACCTCCACAGCGGAGCCTGCCGAAAAATGCGCAGGCTGGTAATCATGGCCACCAAGATAATCAGTTTTCCTGTAACGTTAGGATGTTTCTCCACCATCAGCGCAGCTGCCAATCTTGAGCTTGTATGCGCTGTTCAGGGGAGGGTGTAAGCAGCAGTGTACATGTGTGTGACTGACAGTGCTAAGACATTCCTCCTGGCTCTGATTTTTTTTTCTGACTGGGAGAAGTGTATTTTTGCAGATGGCAGTAGGACCACAGGGAGAGGGCAGAGGCACTTGCTTTTGTCAGGATACCTGCCTCACAATATACTGTCAAGATATAGTGACAGTTTTAACAAATATGTAAAAAAACATTTTTTATAAAAGTTACCTACTGCAGCTTTAACAAGCCTGTGAACCTTGGGAATAAAAGACTTTTGAGCAAATGCCGTTTTATAAATTTGGAAAGCAAGAGGAACACTTCTGGAAAAAAAAAATCCTCTTTATTGTACAGAAACCTCCAAATATCTACAATGATCGAGGACAACTTGTAATTGAAGCCACTCAAGCTCCAGCACACACACATACATGCCCTGACCCACCTTTGAGCAATGCAGTGAGGATGGCAAGGTCAATGTCCTGATGACCCTCAGAGCCCATCCGAAAAACTGTTATCTGAGAGAGAATGAGAAAGAGAGACAGGAATAAATACAAGTGTCTGTTTTCCCACACCAACAGAAGTGCTAATAAGTGTCTTTCCTCTTGAATCATTCTATTGTCGCTTTGGCAAGTGCATGAAAGCTTATAGCTCAAAGAAAATTCAATCACAATAAGGAATCCAGTGGAGTGCTTTCCTTTGTTGAATTAAACTCTTTCACTAAAAACACTGGTTCTGAAGGAGAGGAGAGGAGAGGAGAGAATTGATTGGGAGTACGGCACAATACACTGGACTCTTGTACTGCCTTGAGTCTCCACTGGAAAAGACATCACAAAGCTCAAATCCAGTCGATTCAATGAAAGAAGGGCATGAGGGGATTTGGCATGAAGAAATCTGAGAAACAGAAAGAAAAGCATGAAAAGAGAGGAGAGCAAATGAATGGGAACTCCTGCTTCTATCCAATACCATAAGCCATTGTTTTTATTTGATGTGTGTTTGGTGTGTTTGCTGTTCCTGGCTTTTTTTGAAAAATGTTTTACTCTTTATACACACGGAAGCTTCATTTAGCTGGATGATCCATTGATGCAAAGAATGGCAGATAAAGTCACCTGAGAGGGGAAGCTGAGGAATACACCAACTTTTCAGGATTTTTGAAGTCATCTTTGTTTGTTACAGTGCTGAGCTGCAATACACATGCAGGCGCATGAATGCATGTGTGGGCATATGCTCCTATGCATGCATGTGTGAAAGGCACCTTGGGGGAGCTTTGTATGGAAGAATATGTGTGTTCTGAATACCTAATGAGCTATTCCTCTAATCCCTACATCCATCCATCTCCTCCCACCTCCATGCCTGCAGCCCCAGCCCCGCCCCCTTTCCTTGAATGGCTTCATTTTGTGGAGCTTTAGGAATCTGCAGGCTCTGCATCTGCAATTGTTGCTTCCCTTTGGGAGATGCTGCAGTGTTGTGGGTTAATTCTTCTCTTTTTCATTACTATTACTGAGTCTTTTTGTACAGTGTGGACACACAGCAGCACCATCTACACCATCTGTATGCTGATGGTATGCTGCTTTGTTTTCTGAAGGAAAATGGACAGTGGACCCATGTGTAAACAGACTTGGCTCCAAAGAAATTTAGCTGGGGGGGGTCTATGGCTTATTTGGGGGGGTCACTAAGTGAGCTTTTTATTTAATGTAAATACATAAACAGAAATTTATGTAAATTTTCAAGTGAAATAACCATATTGTTTAATAATACAAAATTAGCAACAATGACATAAACTTTGACATGTAAGTGTGCATGAGTCATCATAAAATGCTCAGTAATTAGTCTGATTACCATAAAATTTAGCTCATATGTTGCAGAAATCTATTAAACTAATGTTTCCAATCTCTGAAGTCTTTTCTTTAAATGCAAAATCAGACTGATGTGTAAGACATAAACTGTCTGTAAAGGTAATAGTATGCTGCCTATGCTAGCTATACAGAAAAAAAAATATTTTGGAGTGTGAATGAGAGTGATTCGGAAATATCTGTAAAAACCCTGTCCTGATATCTACCTGGTTTCTCCCTACAACAGATATCTTTTTTTAGTAAGTTATAATCTCTCCTTACCTGAGATACCCTGCATCATCATCCCTGCTGCTGGCCTCTGGTCTAAGGTCTCCTGCCTGACTTTGCACTTTCTATTGTGACAGTAAAGACTTCTTTTAAATATATGAAAAACAATGGTGAGCACAACTTCTGCACAAAAATGAAAGAGGAATGGGTTTATTCCTAGCAAGAAAAAAGCAGCAAGGGATGTAACACAGGCAGAGGTGGGTAGAATAGCCAAAAATTGCACTCAAGTAAGAGTGACACTACTTCAACATGTTTTTACTCAAGTTAAAAAAGTAGCTTTCCAAGAAATTACTCAAGAGTAAAAAAAGTATTTCGTAAAACGGCTACTCAAGTACTAACTGATAATATAATCTGATTTAATATTTTAAAATGATGTCAAACAGACAAAATATAAGTTATGTGCAAATTCTGGTATTTAAAGACTAAAAAAAGAGAAAATACTGCAAATAAATATAAAATAACACATTCAAGCAAAAGAAACACCTTTTTCAATTTTTTTTCAATATTAAACTTTATATAAAATTAATACTTACAGTAGGTAATGTGTATATATTAGAACTGGGTAATGTACTTCCAGTGACAATATGTAGTGTTTACTGTATTCTATAAATCTGCAAATAGCCCATTAGGCTCAGCAGATAGAGAATAACATTAGAAGTACAACGCTGATGTGGAAACATGAGGTCTGTAGGTGTGTCTGTGTCTTAAACATTTTGTTTGTTCTTTCTTCATTGAAGTTACTGGTATTGGATAGAGTATCCAGAAATGTTACTCAAGTGTAGCAACAGTTCATAATAATATTACTCAAGTAAAAGTACAGTGCAGTAAAACTACTCCTAAAAGTCATTTTTCTTCCAAATGGTTACCCAAGTAAATGTAACTGAGTAAATGTAACCAGTTACTACTCACCTCTGAACATTGGTAACAACGACATTAGTATTCTTGTTATCAAGGGGGGTGTGGGGGTGTGCCAGTTTGCACTGTATAACTAAACATGAGCATCCATTAAAGTGAATGCAAAAGGTTAGAAAAAATGAGGATGTAATGTTCAGGATCGACCGAAATGACAGGGTCCACCCACTCTTTTCTGGGAGTCTGAGTCGTGGTCTTGTCACCAGACCTTCTGTGAGATGCCACAAAAACTAAATATAAATTTGAATTTAAAACTTGGGATTTGCAAAGAGGGCTGAAATAACAGAACACTTCCACCCCTGACAGAAACTGCATCCATGTTTTTGCTGTTTGACACTCTTTGTGAGGTCAACAAGGATGAGTATAAAAGCCTCATTAGAATGCCAGTTTGCGTCTGTCTTATCTGTCCTGACACATAGTGACTTTTAAAGGTTAAACCATGTGCATATACCACTGTGATATTTTTTTGAGATAAGGGGAACAACTAAAAAGAAGGACAGTCTCAAAGGGACATGGCTGCTAGTTTACTCCTAATTTTTGAGGGCATTTTTGTTCTTGAATAAGTTCTCCCAAATTAGAAAAGATTTCTGTTCTGGCTATTTGCCCATTATTTCCTGTCGTTATGATAGCAGACTGAGGAGTTCCCCGACACACTGAAACACACACACAGGCAGGGGAATCTTGGTTTCCTTCAGGACTAAGATGGATTACTGTGCAGTACCAGAACGATAATTACAAAAGATGTTAGCATTTGGGTCTATTTTTAGCTCCCATATATGCCTCTTAACAGATACCTCCATTCTCTTTTATTCTTCCAACCATCTGTTGCAGACACTCATCTAACAGCTCCTCCCACGCAACCTTACTATTGGACCATCCAATCCTTTGCCTTGTTTCTGGCTTCATCGTCACTGTTCAGTTTATCCAATTACACCGTCAAGGTGACCCTACGGGCATGGTCTACCTGTTATCTCAGGGGATGTGTGGCATATCCTCTGTGACATTGCAATTGAGCTGGTTTAATCCCGACAGTCCCGCGGAGACTCACAAATAAAGGGGAGCAAAATGTAAACAGACAGATTCTCTTTTTTTCTTGATTTCATCTAAGACAAAGGTGATGAATAGTAGTTATTTTAAACAAACAGGTTTACAACTGTGGTGGACAAGAAAAGTTTGCTTCTATGTTGTTACTGCATGTTTCTCATTTTCACATCAGAGTTTCACTTGAAAACAAACGTAGAGAGATAAAGATACAGTAAATTATCATTACGACATAGAAGATGAAGTGAGAAGGAGAACAGAGGAGGTTTTTTTCAAGCAAAAAGATAAAAGAATGATGGAGCTTTGACTCTGGACTGAAACAAAACCCCAGTGCTATTCTCCTCATTGTGGCTCGACTTTGTTCAAAATTTTTTGCATCTTTAGCAGTGGTAATGTACAAACTTTAGAGCTCTTTCACAGATTGAGCTACACACTTAAGTGTATCAAGCTCATTATAAAACATTTATCTTCATTTCATAGGCAAAGAGCCTACCGATGTTGCAGCACATTCACATAAAACATTTGGCCAACACTACACAAGCAAAAACATTTTTCCAGTTCACTTTCCAAAGCCTTTTGTGGACAATACTCAAAGAAGGTCAACTCCCATATATCTTTGGCACTGCATTTATGTCGTGAACAAATGTCAAAAACAATTAAAACTACTTGTCTATATGTTATAGGGAATAAACGGGCAGCCTTTTTCTACTGCACAGCCAAACAGAGGGATACTTCCCAGCTAATAATGAACTGTTTTCTCCTTGCATCTGTTTGTGTCTTTATCTCTGCACTGTAGCTCATTTTTTTCCACTTTTCCTACCTCCCCAAACTCACATTCGATTTAAGTTACTCCTACTTTCCCTAATGTTCCTCAAACTCCTTCCAAGTTTCTCTTGTCAGGAAGGTTGAGGAACACCGTGGGCTGGTGTGTTCTCTTCAATATTTAATCCAAATTAAACATATAAGGATGGTTCTATGTTAAATTATTTATAGCGCACTCTGAGATGCCAACATGGCCATCTTGTGCTCTCCACCCCCCACCTCTCATAGGGCAGGGGAGCGGGTAAAGGGAAGCGTCAATAGTCCAATAATTGGACAAAAAAAACTGGCTTCTTACATTTTTGGCAGCAGCAGTTGACTGGTAATGCTGAAAGGAGCCCAGTCTTGCAGCCCTGTGAGTTTATTCTATCTTTGCAATGAAGATGTAAATGAAATGTGCCTATATAGAAAGATAATTTTCTTTATTAATCAGCAAAATGGGGAAAAAAATATATGGCAAGTGCTTCAGAATTAAATTTCCTGGTAAGTTTTTTTCTCATCGCTGATAAGATGTGCAGTTATTTCTTCACGGCACATTCATGAAATGTTCTAAGCCAGTTCTGCTTCTGACACATAATGTGATCCCTGATCCCTTCTGTTGTGCTCTTTGGTCTTCACGATGCTGTTCTTTAATAATGTTCTCTAACAAACCAATGAGGTCTTCAGAGAACAGTTGAATGTATTCTTAGATTAAATCAGTCAATCAAACTTTTTAGAGCACCTTTTATAGTCAGATGTACCTACAAGTGCTTTACAGAAGTTAAAAACAGAAACACAGACATTTACCTACTAGAGACACACAGAATCAGATTATCAAAATGATTGAAAATCAAATAAACAGCCAGATAAAACACAAAATTGTTGGTTATCAATAATTAAAAGTGAGAAATCAATTAAGTATAGAAGAAGAGGAGCTGTGGAACTGTGTAGAGTAAAGAGGAAACACTGGTGATATATTTATATTTTTTAAGGAAAATGTAAAATAGTTAAGTAAAATGTTTTTTAAAAAAAACACTCAAGCTAAGACCATGCATTGTTAACATGTTTAACAAATGATAAAACCTAAGATAGTAAAGGACAAAAATCTTAAAACATATGGCAGTACTTGCATTTAATTAACACATTATGAATAGCTGCAAAAGCTGCTAAAACTGAAATAAAATAAACTATGTGAGATAACAAATAGCTTCAAACATCAACTAAAAGCCAGACTGAATAAATGTGTCTTTAGTTTGCTCTTAAAAACATCTAAATAATCAGCTGTCCTTAAGTCTTCAGGAAGGCTATTCCACCGCTGAGGGCTTCAATAAGAAAAAATATGATTCGTTGTATGCTTTAATTCTCTCTTTTGGGACAGAAGAATGAAGGGGGGTCTGGAGGAGCTGTATGACTAACAAGTCTGATTAATATGGTGGACTAAGACCACTAACATTACACATAACTAAATAAACTTGGTGACTTCTAAAGGCATTTGGCAGCACTGGATCTGTAAATCCACTTATTATTTTCCTTAAACTTTACAGTTATGTGCTTCTTTGTGTCAGTCCATCACATAAAATTCCAATACAATGAAGTCTGAGGTTGCAATGAGACAAATTGCAAAAGAGTTTGTGTATAGATAATTTTTCTTTGTAAATAGGTAAAATGCAAATTCAAAGCACATTTTTCACATTATAAAAATATCCAACTCTTTTAATTTACTATGATCCAATATGTGTCTGGTGACTTTTTGCCACCACGCAAAAAATACATTTCTGGAAGTACATTGTTTCATTTGCTTAACTGTGATATTGCTATGCAGTGTGGCTGTTTTTGTTGATATCTGACTTTTAGTGCTCATTTTAATATGACAGTGGTAACACTCTTGTTAGTTCAGAGAGAGGCGTTATCGGATTATCTGAGCTTCACAGCTGCCACTGCTGAAGGATTCACCATCTGCTGTTCCGCTTTTCTTGTATATGTCGTTCAGAGGCTCTGTCAGCGTGAGCGTCAGTCACTTGTTGGAATCCCAGAGAGTGTGAAATCAGACCATTTACATGCTGCACAGCAATGACCAATTCAAGGAAACACAAAAAAAAAAAAAAAAAGACTGTGAAACTGTATATGTATATCTATTTTATGTGCTTTGTTTCTAATTTTGTGGGATAGTACTATTATAAAAGTAGAAGCACAAAAGTAAAGCAATGACTTAAATAAATAACACTGCAAACTATTACTTTAATGCCTGTTTAAATACATGTCCTATGGTTTTAGTGCCGCTACATGACTCTAGCTTTGTAATTTAGCAAAAAGTTAGATTTTAAGAAAAGTGCTGAGGTATGTGTATTTGCAGCTTATTAACACATAAATGCCACTATCAGTCGGGAGTAACAGAAGTCCTCAAGCTAGCAGTTATTTCCTCTTTTTCCAAACACTTGGATTAAATCAAGCCTGTGTGAGAGCAAAAAGGCAGCAAATACGTTAATATTGCTGCAGAGTGAAGACACAGTAAATGCTGCAGGCATTTTATGTACCATAAAAAAAACATTACATTATTATCTGTGCAAGAACAATGCTGCGTGTGGGTGTGTTAAAAAATATATATACAGTGCTGCAGTGTGCTGGTACTGCAGTAGCACCTAAACACAAAACACAATTATGTTTCAGTTGCTTTAGAGGAGATAAAATTGATTCTAATCTTTTTTTTTTTTTTTTTTTTTTTTTTTTTTTTTTTTTTGGTGGAAGCATACAGGGCCTGAAGGTTCCTCATGTGAGCAGTAAAAGAAATAGCTTGAAATACCAACTATATTACAGAAAGACCAAACATTTATATGCTTCTCCTTGTGTTTTCTGATTTTGGTATCAACACCTGTATTTGATACCAACAGCAACAACACCCCTTAAAAATGTAAGTAAAAAGAAATCACACAGGAAATCACACCCATGCAAAAATGTGTGCGGTGACTGTGGTGAGCAGAAGGCATGGATACAATTATAGAAGACATTGATTGTCAAATATTTGGAACATTTAAAGAATATAAAATAAAAATAATAAAATATAGATTAAAAATATCCTCCAATCCTCCAGCAATACTGATTTTGAGCTGCAGAATTACGAAATAACAGCTACCATCACTTTATTGCAGCACAGTGTCAGTTGTGGAGTTAAATACATCTGTTTAGAGCTTAATTATGATTGATTTTTAAATGTTTTTACTGTTGTGTTGTACCACATTGCATACTTTATTTTCATTTAAATTAAATGTATCATTATTACCATAATACCTCCGGCATATTGGCTTTCTTCTTCATCTTTCTTTTATGGCCACTCTGCTCTCCGACACTCTCCATAATGATAGCCAGCAGTACATGCAAAATCCTCATTAAAAGAGGGAAGTCTGCACCACTTTTGCGCGGGCAATCAGTTGCACACACAACCTTTGTAGATTGTGTGTGCAACACGCCAGCTTACTGCGTGTGTTTTTTTGTTTTTTGTTTTTTTTGCTCACGCAAATTAGCATTCCTTATTTGGAATCTTTGTAGATCAGGGCCTAAATCGCTTATGAATCAACACAATACATTTTTACATGTTTAAATTTGCAGCTTTAAAGCATAAGATTTTTAGGGGTAGGTGCCAGCGTTCATTTAAAGTTAATGTGATTTCATTGTGGGGTTTTCCCTTTTCGGAGTAAACCTATAGCTTCAAGCATTACATGTGAGATGATTAAGTCTTTATATGTTCATCATGTTGAAAAAACCCTGAATTTATATTTTTGTCAGGATATATATGTGTTTGTGCTTTTGGTTTCATCTGTGTTTCCGTTTTTTAAATTTCTTTGTTGTTTATTTACTTAGATCTTTCTTTATTAGTTAATTCCTCTGTATGTTTTTTTTTTGTTTGTTTGTTTTTTTTTTTTTTGCTTTTCTTATCTTTTGTACATATGTAATTAGTTCCCGAGATGAGTTTTCCTTTCTGTTTATTTTCATACTAATATCAGGAATTTTCATTTACATCTGTGTTTTGTTTGCCTTCCTCTGCTCCTTTCAGCTTGGTCGCTACAAGTGTTTCCCATTCCCTGATTGCCTCACCTGCAGCTCATGTCATTATCCACCTCTTTCTCTGTGTACACTGTATATTCTCTGGCTTCATTGTTCTTCACTGGCTCCTTCCATGACTTGTCCCATTGTCCCTGCTGTTTTGTTACCTGCTCCTGAAATTTTCTGTTATAATTAAAATATGTGCACAATGGTCATCCCAAGCATCTGTCTGCATTTTGATATTACTTCAAATTAACTAATCATAACAGTTTTTTTAACGTGGTCCTATTTTTCGCATTGGTCGAAACACAAAGTCTTGTTTTTTAACGTTTGAGTAGGACTTTACCATCTGACATACTTTTATTTCTCAAAACAAGCAGAGGTTCACCTCCAAGCAGGAAGACCCTAAATATAAAGATACAATGGAATTGTTTAGATCACTGCATATTCATGTGCTACAATGGTGCAGTCAAAGTCCAGATCCAAATTCAATTTCCAATCTGTGTCAAGACTTAAAAAAAATTGCAAAGAAGGATGGGGGAACTGGTAAAGACATACAACAATACAACTGAAGTTGTAACTGAAGTGAAAAGTGGTTGAAGAAAGTACTGACTTAGGTGGGCTTAACACTTTTTAGATATTCATCGGTAAAATGTTAAAAGCAATGTATCATTTTGTTTTCACTTCATAAATACTATTTTAAGTTGGTCTACATAAAAATACAATCAAAGCCATTGAATTGAACTTGTGGTTGTAAAGTGACAAAATGGTGTATTCAAGCAGGGAAACCTCTGTCAAAGTCAATGTCAAGTGTATTTATATAGCACATTTTAAAAAACAACAAAATTGACTAAAGTGCAATATAAAGCATGCAGGACACCAGCCCTGAAGGATCTGACTTGCCCAGACCAGGAATAACACATGTCCTAAGTAGATGAGCGACATGACCACACACTGTGAGTAACATGACCTGTGTTTTGAGGTAAACACTGCCAAAGGGATACAAGGTACTGGGCAGCTTGTCTCAAATGTCATCTGAATGCATTTGCATCTGCTTAACATACATAAAGGACAAAGTCATAACTGTTTTAGTCTAAGTTTTATGACAAGAAAGCTTAATTTGTACACCTTACTTTGATATGCATTGCTTGATTTATCCAGCAAACTCTACAATGTTTAAGTGATCAGGGACACTGCTGTTTGCAGGTTAATGATGTGTGTGATGACCTGATGTGTGTCAGACTTTGTCTGTGCTTTATTATTCCATTTAAACGCAGCTCATTAAGCTGCTTTTACTGCATCTGCAGGCATGAATATGTATGTACTGAGGTGCTGTAATTGTGTTTGTAATGAGCAGGGTTCTGCATGTGCTCACGTATAAAGAGCCTGAGTGGAAAGGAGAATGACTAACCAGTTCCTTTTTCTTCATGCACTCCATGAGGATGATGAACAGATGTTGGGCCTGTGTGCGGCTGTAGGTGAAGGTTTTCTGGATGGTCACCAGCAGTTGGTCTCTAAGAGACTCATTAATTATGCTATAGAAAGAGAAAGCAGTTGGGAAAAGAGGAAAATATGAAAGAACAAAGTCAGATAGATAGCTTTAGGAAAACAAAGATAACAAAATTTAATTACTACTAAATGAAACCAAGGTTGACTGGGACTCTTGAGTCCAAGGTGAGATGTTAAACGAAAAGGTCTGCAAATAAATGTAGGAAGCTAAAGGAATTAGTTTATTTAAGAAATATAACCCAAAACATATTTTTTAAACTGTTTGGGGAAAAACTATTTAAATTATCTTTCATATTTAAATAAATGACAGCAGAAGTCAAAATAAAATTGTAATATAGAGAAAAGTACTATTAACTTACAGATAATTTGGTGGATATTGTGATTACAAAAATAATCAAACATAAAGTTTCAGCACAACAGATTTTCCCTTTGAAATGAGTGCATATTTCTATTTATCCTTGTATTAATACAATATGTACAGATATGAGTACATACCCTCCCTCCTCTGAGTATTTGTGTCCAAAGGCCAAGATGTCTGAGGCTCTCCCGCTGCCATCACACACAACCACAGGGACTGGAGGAGTGTCCCTGAGGTACTCCAGCACAATGGAGATCACATTAGGGCCTCCCTCCACGATAAGAGCCACCACTGGTACGCCCTGGCCAATCCCTGCACATGGGAAAGTGAGGAGGAGAAACAAGAGGTGAGGAATGATTTTAGAGAGGGAAGGAAGAACAGAATGGAAAATAGAAATGCATATGGGGAAATATGAAGATGGAAATAGAAAGAGTTCACTACTTCAGCCAGACTGGATACTTTTTTAGACAAACTTCATAATTTATGAGGAAAAAGATTAAAAAACATGTTTCGTTTATTCTATCAAAACACTTTCAAAGCACTTTGTGTTGTTCTTCCTAAGAGAGTCTTATCTACAACAACAACAACACATATTTTTTGTTATATCAGCAATATTTTTAATAGAAAAGGAACAACTTTCCTACTCTCAGACACTGTTCACACTTGTAACTAATGTATGTCCAGAGCAGTCAGGTTATGTTGGGACAGTGTTCTAAATACAGGTGTGAACTAAAGGAACTAAGACCGCCTTTGGAACAATTTGATCTGAATTAGTTTAATAGTCTGAACATATTCCATCCTGAGACTCTGAAGGGCCACCCACTGAAATAACGTGATTACCCTCAAGCAGCAGGAGCTGCTACCCGAATGTCTCCCAGTAAAAAGCATTCTATAAACATTGTTTTTACAATTCCCAGCACATAACCACAACATGAGCTATAAAGTGGTGTCCTACATACATACTTACTTAATGAGGTGGTGCAGTGTCATAAAGGTGTGAAGAAAGCAGACAGCTGCAAGCAGCAGTCACATCTCTCACTGCTGTGTGATTTAATCTTCACTGTCTTTGTGTTGACACTGAGCTGTGTGAGCTCACACATTATTTATTCTCCTTCATTTTTCTCTTATTACATCTGCTAAACTACAATATTAAAGCTCATCAAGAGTTTTGGAGCAAATGTCTCCCCAAAAATGCATTTATAACATAAATCACATTGTTGATCTTTGTTTAACCATGTAGCCCAAGTGATTAAATGTATCTGTGATGTTACAGGAACTATAGATTTGATGATTTTCCTGTTTGTTGCTCAGCTGACAAACCACTTTGTGGTGTGGTTACATAATGTAGTAAAGTGGATAAGTTGTTGGATAAATGTCTAAATACTAAAGCTTACACAGGATGAATGGAAGGTGTCAGTATGTACAGTTATTTCAAAAAATTAGAATATGGATTCCAATGAGGCTTGTTTGTTAAATTAAAAGAACCTTTTGAAAATAACAACCTTTAAGCAGGTATTAAATACACACTCTTAACCAAGATATTAATTGTAATTAAACTTTTTAGTAATCATTACTTATGTTTGGTAAAAATAGTGTCTCATCGCAAAATAAACTTAGTTGATTGTACTTCCTATTAAAATATAGAGTGTAATGATTTTGTTAAGTAGAGATAGCTAAGGATATTATGTTTCTGAAGTGAAGGGGTGGGGCCTATTAAAGCTCAGCCTGCACCCTGGCAAGTTCAACAAACAAAGAAGAAGAAGGAGAAAAACTACACGAACAACCAACCAGGAATATTTATTAAATAAATACATGGAAAAATTCAGATATGTTAATTGTTTGAGAGCCTCATATTCTCCACCCGTGATGCGGTGCAGCAAATTACATTTATTCTATACCCAGAAAGCATCGCTGTAGAAGTTCTACAGTAAAAGGTTTAAAATCTACTAATCTCCTGCGTGCTTTTTTTTTTTTTTTTTTACCAAAGCCCTGCCAGCAAAATGAGCAATAGAGTTAACAATACTCAACTATAAAACTGAAACCACGAGTGAAAGGTCTGTTCCAAAGAATCAGTCACTAAAGTGCAAAAGGTGTGTGTGAAATTTGCAACAATAAACTTGATCGTGCTGATGACAGTGTACTATCATGTAATCCATATTGATTATGGAATTAATGTGGATAAGTTATGTACATTAGTATCAATGAAGTACCTTTTTGGTATATGCAGTGTTTACATTCTTCTCTTCTGTACAATTTAGTATTGCTTGCAATACAGTTTGAAGATCAAAATAGTTAAATGAGAGAATGCCACTAATATAGTAGTTATTTGCTTTATGTGGCAATGTAAGTTTAGCTTAAAATGATAATTTTATACAGCTTGGAAGAAATTTATGTCAGCTAATCAGTTTGAGTAAAGACTGAAGGTATTTGCTACATTGTACTGCAGCTATAAGTTAACACAACTAAACCGGTTTAGTTTCATCATTGTGTAAAAACTAGAATGGTTTAAGGCAATGGGTTTTCATGTGTTTTTTTTTCTGGTAAACTCAACTAATTTGGGTTAAGAGTGTGCTTTCTGTATTTCTGCGTATAAACATTTCTACATTATGTTGTTTTTTTTGTTTTTATTAGTCTGATGTAATATTATAATCTTAAAAGTCCTGTTATCATGAGTTGCAAGTAGAAAATCATAATCATTGACTGTTTTTTTTTCTAATTCATTGAAATTGACTGTATTAAAAATCATAGTCTCATCAAATAAAAAAATATTTTTATCAGTTTAGCAAGAGTCTATTTGTGTGAAGGGTAAATTCTCATTTTTAGGGAGCCTAAATTCCCTAAAAAAAATTCTGGAGTATATTATGACAATATGTTTATCCTCTGAAACACACTATCAACACTTCAGTGTTGTAAATTATTTGTAAATTATGTTGCACCTGATCACAAAAGAACCAATAATGAAACTATTAGCAATCACACAAATATAATATTTGATTAACTAAACATGAAATCATAAACAAAACAAACATGAAATCGACCTGCCTTAAAATAATTCTTGAAGAGTTTGGAGAATGAATGTTTAGGCTTTCTTTAGCGGATAAAAATTTAACCTTATCAGTGCATCAAAGTAATCACAGATGAATCCTACACATGGGCTACAAGCATCTTAGTCTTACAATCAGCTAAGGAGAAAAAGAACTGGACTGTTGCTCAGTGGTCCAAACTAATCTTCTCAGATGAAAGTAAAGCTGCATTTCATTTGGAAATCAAGGTCCCAGAGTCTGGAGGAAGAGTGGAGAGGCACAGAATCCACAATGCCGGAAGTCCATTGTGAAGTTTCCACAGTCAGTGATGAATTGGGGTTGCATGTCCTCTGCTGGTGCTGGTCTACGGTCAACCAGTGGTCTATCAGGAGATTTTAGAGGACTTCGTGTTTCCTTCTGTTGACAAGTTTTACGGAGATGCTGATTTCATTTTCCAGCAGGATTTGGCAGATGCCCACACTGCCATAGGTACCAAAAGTTGGTTCAATAGCTGGCAAGCTACCTGAACCCCTTTGAAAATCTATGGAGTATTGTCAAGAGGAAGATGAGAGACACCAGATCCAACAATGCAGATGTAGCTGCTATCAAAGCAGCCTGTGCTTCCAATGTACCTCAGCAGTGCCACAATCTGATTGCCTCCATGCTACGCCCCATTGATGCAGTAATTCATGCAAAAAGAGCCTCAGGCAAGTATTGAGTGCATTGAAATGAACATACTTTTCAGAAGCCTGACTTTTCTGTTTCAAATGCCCATTTTTAATTAATCTTATGTGACATTCAAATTTTTGGAGACACTGAATTTGAGGTATTTATTCTCTGTAAGTCACATCATCATGTGTCTGGTACCTCTCAGCAGTCAAGGGGCAAAAGGTGTGCAACACACCTGGACAGGACACCAGTTTATCACAAATCAAAACAGAGACACATAAAATAAAATCATACACCTAGGGACAATTTAGAGCAGTCAGTCAACCTTACATGCATGTTTTTGAATCATGGGAAGATGTCTAAGCACTCAGGCAGAACCCACAAAGGCCTCAAAGTGACCTGGAATTTTCTTGCTGTGAACAAAAATGTACAACTCACCCTTATATGTTTTCTTGTTGGCTTTTGTATCTCAAATTATCTGCTTATGAAGGAAATGTTTATTTTACTATCACATTCTCATTTGCATATGAGCTTTACTTTCAATGAGTCAACATTGTTTAAAAATACTATTACTAAACAGGTCTAGTGACTGGCAGTTGTATCCCCTTGGTTGAGAGCAACTTCACACGAAAAAAAAAAATAAAAAAAATAAATCTTTGGTGTTGTTGCATTTGCTCCCATAAACTGATCAATGTTTGGACCTTAACGATATTACTCTTTCATTCGTTTTAATTAATTTTTGGGTGGCTGGCCTCAGGTCACCCATGGTCTGTGACACTTGCTTCCTAAAGATATTCAATCTTTTACAGATCAGCAAACACAACGTAGTAAATAGTATTAGATCGTGCTGTCACAGGAAGCACAGAGATGTAAGGAAACTGTATTTACTAAGACGTGTCCAAACATGTCTTTATTTCACTGAATAAGAGAGGAAGACTTTCAGCAAACAACAGGAAGCCTGAATGAAGTACAACAAAGTTGTTTTGTTTTATCCTTTTGTGCTTCCAGACTCCATGTGTTCTGTAACCAGCTCGATTTGGAAATGTTGGCAGCCATTTACAAATCTCAGAGTTAGTATAAGGATCTACATTTTCTAAGGAATACACACCAACTGCAGCTTTTGTAAGTTTAATTCTGGTAACATGATTTACTGCAAATATAAGGGGTTAGAGGCCATTTAAAAAGGTAAACCCCATAATCATTTTGTCTTTGCTTAAAGATTAAAGTAAAATCCTGTTTAAACCACACATGTAGTGTGACATTGCCCTTGTTCTGAATATAAGAGTTAATATTCAGTCATGGCAGAAAGGCTAGAATTTCACAGTTTTTCTTAGACTATCTTAAATAATATTTCTTTTAGAGAGATCAAAATTGGCTTAAATCTGTGTCTACAGGTCCAAGCCTTACAAAAGCTGAAGATAACTCTCCACTCACCCTTATTCTGCTTCACATATACTTGTGTTTTATGCTGCCTGTTTGTCTCTTCTAATTCTAAAGCCATGTAACTGTCTCATCTTCCCCTCATGCACCCACATCCTGGTCTGCATAATTCACAGAAGAGAGACAGAACCAGCAGACAAATGCATGCCTACTGTAGATACACACAAGGGCAAGCACTCCTTTTTGGGATTGCACCCATGAATGTGCAGCGCCTCATACAGCCTTGTGTGGACTTGCAACAGGAACAGTTACATAAGAAGAATATTTTAGGGGTCTTGCCTACTTCAAAGAGGTAACACGTCACTGTGCCATGGCACATCACACAGCCATACATCAACAAGGCAGAATGTGAGAGAGCAGCGGAGTAGTGACTTGCGTTTTTCTACTGGATTCCCCATTTTCTTTGGATGTCTGTTTTCTGTTCTTTCCTGAATACGTGTTTGCATGCGAGGTTGCAGCTGTGTGAGATCAAACATTGATATTGATGACTTTGGAGCTTTGGAGGCAATGCTGTAGTAGCTAAAGTGGATTTTTGTTCAACTGAAACCCACTGAGGAGCAGATGAGGAGGAGAAAGCACAGCTGTGTCATGGCTAATTGGGAAAAGGAAACTCTGCCCGTGTGTGTGCATGCAAACACACACACACACACACACACACACACACACACACACACACACACACACACACACACACACACACACACACATTTACATTCACAGTCACAAATATCGAAAAACACTCAATCTAAACCTTCTTTAACACTTAAACATTCATTTAAAGCAACTTTTCAATTAATAACCACAACCTTCGTAATTGATTTATCGATGCAGAACATTAGACGTTTTTCATTAAATGGTATCAGAAAAACATCTTCTTTGAAAATGAGCTAAATTGCTGCACTTCTCAAACTTGACTGAACATGACTCGTGCCTGCTGCTCATCTCTCAAGTATTGTTCTGCTCTAAAAACGACATGAAACTGTTTTCAAAAACAAACTGATAACAAATTAAATTTTACACTGCCCAGCCTGCCCAAATATGTTCATACTTAACAATATTTTCAAAGACACTCTTGAGTCCAGTGGGTATTACAGTCAAAAGATCGTTTGATTGATCCAAAGAAAAACAAACCAATTAGAGTAAGTTTTCAGATCTGGAAAGCACAACTTGTCCAGAGAGGCTTTTTCTGGTTGGCTTGTAAATGACTATGGTTTTTGAAACACTCATTTTGTGAAACAAAATTTTCCATCAGCTTTAAACCATTGCCCTGCACACACAGACACAGGCCGTTGTTAGATATTACTGGAGTTAAAAAAGGGGTCATTTACATACTGACCTCCGCTGCTTGTAATGCTTTATTTATCAGGTTGTCGTCACTCATAACCGTGAGAAACTGATACTTTGAATGATACACAGACAATCACTCATGTACACAGACTCACATTTAGGGGGCACTTAGAGTGGCCAACTAGACCTGGATGGTGGTAAAAAGCTGTAGAACAGGGAGAAAATTCACAGATTTGATTGGACAACATGAAAACTCCACACAAAAGGTCCTTCCTAAGGCTTAAACACAGAACCTTTTCCATGCAAGGCCCATTGCCAAAGATAGTTACCTTTTTAACAGAGGATTGCTACCACAGGCTCTACATTTTTGTGCAGTATTGGCATTATAATCTCACAACCAGCACAACACTTTGACGTTGAATTAATTATTTCTTTTGACACAGTAGCTCTCCCACATTTACGGACTACTACACAATGACAATACACTCTGCTCATCAATCAGCAGCAGATACAAAGGAATGTACTTCTGGGCCTTTTGGCCCCTTAAGTGCCATAAACACCAAGTTTGTTGTAAATGTTAATTTGTTTAATTGAAATTATTTCCTGTCTAGGTGATTGTTAAGAGGGTTATTTGTAGACTAAGATATTTTATTTCTTTGTGGCTAGGCAAGATATATACTTTTTAATTTTTAGTAAGAGGTCTTTTGTTTGTTATGTTGGCCTGAGTTCTCCCTGAAACTAAATACCAATGTGTTTTCAAAGAGAATATAAACACCAAATGAATGGCATAAAGGCAGAAATAAAACACCTCAAATAGTCATGTCTCCTCATCTCACCATCTAGACTTATTCCCTATTTCCTCTAGACCTGCCAAGGGGTGTAATAGGAATGGAGAAAAAAAACTGTTAAGCAACTTATTTAGTTATGGTATGAAGTTACCAAGGGCTTTTAGTCATTTTGTTGATTCATTATTGTTCAAAGTGATATTGTTTTGTGTCTGATAACAGAAGGTCTCATCTTTCTTTATGTTTCACTCTCAAAACCATTCCCCAGATATGTAAGGCTTCCTTGTAAAGTGTTCAGAATTTATCGCCAAGACCTGCTGTGGATGATTAGCATCTCCCATGGTGGCAATGAATACAGATTGCCTAAACTCAGCAGCCCATGACTGCCAACAATAAATTTAGCATTCAGAAAAATTATTTCCCAAATGTATTAACCAGAACAGACTATAAGCTACAATGCTGATGAAGATTTTTACCAAATAAATGTGACAGAACTGAGGTATTGCCATGAGTCAAGATGTTTACACCACTTGAATGTTACTAGTTTGACACACTGATCTGAAAAATATCATTTTTCAAGGATACGTTTAGTCTAAAGGTAACTAAATGAAAGCAATAGTGTAAAAATGATCATGGATCCAGTTTGTAAACATTGCTATAGCTTTTGTATTTCTTTTAAATAGCATTGAATTCATATAAAGCATTTTGGTTGTGTTAGTCCTTTTTGGGCAACATGGCAGAGCAGGGGTTAGCACTGCTGTCTCACACTAATAAGGTCAGAAAGTCCTGGTTTTATGCCTTGGCTGGGGGCTTTCTGTGTGGAGTTGCCATGTTCTCCACATGCAACCATCAGTTTCTGCAGCTAGTTTGGCTAGTTTCCATGAGGAGATTTTCTAGCCCTAAATTTCCCTTTGGTGAGAGAGATTCCATGCATACTCACTCTTCTCCATCTCTGTGATAGACTGGATCTGTCCAGAAAGTAACTGCCTCTTGGCCGATGACTGACCAGAGATGCTCCAGCTGCTCCCTTTTGTACTCCATCCAACTCAGCAAGATGGGATTAAAATTATTTAAAGAAATTCTTTAAATAATAAATGCTGATGTATATTAAAAACCTTGTTCAATTACAAAACAGTGGTCTTTGCTGTACTTTTGCTTTTCAAAAAAATCAGCTAACTTCATTCTATGGTCATATCATAGTTTATCAGAAAGCACTGATATAACAATGATCTAATTAAATTAGCTTCAAATTATTAACTAAAACTGCCTGTACATAAATTACTACTGAGAATAATGAACCAGAAAGAACAGTTTCTGTTTTGTTAAGATCTTCAATATAAGATGTTTAATAGCAGTAAGGAGGGCTTTAGGATATCCAAGCGCATCCTGCAAGAACCAGAACACTCTTGTTCTGAAGTGAGCCTTTCAGAGTTATGTTGCCACCAGTGTGGAGCTTGATCAACATTAACAGCAGGTAGGTGAAAGTACATCAGCATGCACATAAAGGCGAAGGTTGTTAAGAAGAGCCTAATAACAGAAGGACAAAGAAGTAATTTCTGTCTAAGGGAAACATTAACGCCAGACTTGAATACTGCACAAAGTTAATTTTAGGAAGCATAATACCTATATGCTATAGATTAACATGTTTTGGTGCAATATGTGTGCATCAATCCAAGTATAAATGCAGAAGGTCTTGTGAAAATGCTTGCTGAAGCTGGTAACAGTGTCATTATCCACACTCAAAGGTCACTCAGAGAGGAAGAAACCATTACTCCAAAAGCCACATACAAAGCCATGTTACAGTTTGTAAAAACATTCAAGGAGAAAGTTCTTAGTTTTGCCCTGTGGTCTGATGAAACTAAATTGAAGTTTTGGCCTTAATGACCGTCATTACTGTTGAGGTAGAAAAATTATGATTCAGAACGGTGGTCTGGATGCCTGCAAAGGCATATGAATACTTTCCTGACTGCCAGTTTAAGAGGACAGAAGAGGACAGAAATATGTGGAAAATCAGCTGTGGTTTAGATAAACTGGCCGGCTTATCTGTCTCTGCCCTCATGCACCAGCAGGCACACAGAGAAGATGGCTTCTGAACAGTGCCCAGACAATGTATATTGATAATGAAATGTGTCAATGGAGTATCTATTTAGAACACCCACCACTTATGTCATACTATGGATTATGCTATCCATCAGTGATGTATCTATTTAGAGCAGGAAATAACACACCATTTTTATCTTGTTTGATGTCATTCTAAGGTTTATAAGTAAGATCTGACTGTTAGGAAACTGCCTTTTCCAGCCTGGTTTGGGTCCTTGTTTGAGCATGTACCACCTGTGTTGATGCATCTAATAAAAGTCCAGAGAGGAATCAGTCGACTTGTGTCTCCTCAATCAAAACGAATGCACAAAATCTTTAAATTCTTAACATTCCACTAGAAGGAAGAGGGAAAAAGCTTGGAAAGCCGACACCAATTGTAAAGTGCAGGCATGGCTGCATCATCGTGTGTTGCTGTTTTGCTGCAGAGGAACCGGTGCTTGTAACATAATACATGGAATCATGAGGAAAAAACATTATTTGGAAATATTGAAGCAACATTTTAAGACATCAGCCTTGAAGTTAAAGCTTGGGTGTAATTTTTTTCTTCCAAAATGGAAATTCTACCAAATACTAAAGAAATGTATGTAAACTTCCAAATTCGAAGAAAGCAAAATAAAATTCTGCAACTCATTATTCTATTCATCCAGCAAATAAAAATCAATTTACTAAGAAGAAAAGTTTAGCCTGGTTTATTGTCAAACAATAAGATAAACGTTGTGCAGTCTTATGCAATTTATGAAATACCTTGTTTCAACTGTATGTGATGTATATATTCTTTCAGAATATGATGTTCAGGAAACAGTGATTTTTTTTTTTGTTCTACATTGTACAGAAACATTTTCTGGATCTTTTGACACGTAAAATTTGCACCAGTGTGAATTTCTTTTGTTCCAAACCTAAAAATGCTGAGACCCATGAGAAACTGTATATTCTAAATCTGTCATTTTTCTTTCCCTCCGTATTTTAATATGCAATCAGAAAAAAAAAATCAGAGGCAAAGAAAACAAAATAAACAAACTCTACAAATGTCATTTTTAAGTAACCTAATTAATTAAATGCCGATGTGAATCATGACAGAAAAAAATTCTCTTAATCTACTGCACACCCTCTATTAATGTTTCTTTAAATGCTAAATGAGGAAAAAGGTTGATGCATAGGTAAAGGTGCGAAGTGGTTCAAGCTTTCAAATGTCTTAATTTATCCATCCTTGCGGACAAGAAAGTAATGAAGAACAGCGGGAAATTACGTTGAGAAAAAAGCAGGGAGAACACGAGACACATAATGTGCTTAAATGGTCCCAATTAAAGACACCAGCAATGACTCATCTTTCCTGTTTGAGTGTAAAGCCCTGTTTTAGTGTGTGTGCGGGTTTGACCTTGTACATGTTAAATAAGTATCCGTATGTCTGGAGGAGCACTAAAACATGAGGCTGCTTTACAACTCAACAACAAAAAAGAAAGTGCATCTAATATTAATAAAATGTCAGTAAAATAATAGCTGAAAGTGCATATCTTCTTTAAAACCTGACTTTTTCTCATTTTTATTTCTTTTTCCTAATATTTAAACTATTCTCCTACTTGGCCTTGTTATTTAAACCCAATAGCTGTTTTCTACTATGAACAGAATGGTGCCATAAACCAGGAACTAACACCCAGTCATTCTACTGCATATCTGCCTAGTGTTACAAATAGTATAGGAAGATAAGCTTTCCCAGCATTGCCTCCTTCTTCTTCGAGATGCTTCAATATTTGTAATTTGATTTCAGGCTAAGCCATTATTTGTCAAAAAATTCTGCAGAATGAACATCACAATTCAGTGACTCCATGTTTTACCAAACATACGTGCAGAAGTCGGCAGAGTAGCCAAAAATCTCTAGAGTCGAGCCATGAACTTTCTGATTGCAAGATGACTACTCTTCCCACAGCTGCCCTACTTGGGGCTGCTCATATATTTTTTATTGTGTTTTATACTTTCATCCCCAAATGGCAAGAGAATTTTTGAGTGCAAAAAGAAATGAAGCAAGATGGTGATGTCACTGCAAAGTAAACAAACTCACTCCTGACGCAGAAGAACACTGTCAGTTTTGCACCCTTCATCCCAGAATGCTCATACTATAGAAAACAGTACATCAAAGGCAACAAATACACTTCACAGAAGTGAAAGGATATAGTACAGTTAAATATTTCATATTCACAGCTGAGTAAAATGCTGTTTTACAACTGCTACTATAGATAGCAAGCTTGTGTAAGTAATAGCACGTTTTGTTTATTTCATTAGTGGCTTGATTTATGTGAGTTTATTCTTGGTGTTCTATTTTTATTATTCTAGAGAAAATACTGTTTATAGTATAAATTCTATGTTTATAATATATATTTTTAAATATGTTTACACAATATCACTCTCCATCTAATGTAAGTAATGCATAACCTCTCAATTCTTTCAACTTGGTTTATGTTGCTCAATCTTCTGGACTATAAAATAAAGGCAACTTACACTGACTGCAAACCATAGAATCAAAGCATATTTTCCAAGTATGCTTGGATGCTTGGATTTCCACATACGATCCATTTGAACTGAACTTATTCGCCACATGTGTGTATTTGAAAAGTGGCCACACTCACACAGGTACCTTGCACATTCACAGTAAAAAAGCTCCAAAACCAGTAAAAAGCCATAAGTGAACCAAGAGGTCTACCCTCACTCACTTCTTGTTTTCTGAATCAATCAGATAGCTTTCACACATGAAAAAAAAACTTAGTGGAGGTGCAAATGCACAAGCCAAAGCGCAGATGCCCACAGACCTTTATGAATGCATATTGACCCACAAAAAGAGAAAAGCAGAGAAAGTGTAAATGCATCACTATTCTCAAGACATGCATATGCTGTTATGTTTGATCTCTCTCATTTATGTTTGGGTCAGCTGCTTTTAGGATCAGCTTCTCAAATTCTGTCTACAGTGATAAGATCACATTTACATCTGTAGTGATATCCTCTACTAAATTAACTTGGTAAACTTGGGTTAATTGGTGCAATTGTATTAAATGTTTGCAGTGAGCTTGATTTGACAGCAACCAGTAAAATTCAAATGGTTATGCAGGCAACAGAGACAATACCAAAGAATAACAGAAAATATACAGAATTTTATAGGATATCTCAATACAAGCTTTTTTAATCAAAAAAAAAAAAAAAAAAAAAAAAAAAAAAAAAAAAAAAAAAAAAGGAAATACTTTGCAATCTCTGGCTTTATTAACCTTAAAAAGCAACAACATCCAGTGCCATGCAAAAATATTTACACCCAATTTTGAATTTTGTTATAATATGCCCAACTACAACCACAAACTTTAATTCATATTTTACTGTGACTTCTGTGATAATCTAACATAAAGTAGTGTCAAAACATGAAATAGAAGGAAAATAATACTTGCTTTCTTGACAACTTTTAGTAGTATAAAATTGTATAAAATCTGAAATGTGTAGTGTGCACATTGCCTACAACCACATTTCACTTCAAATACAGCTTTTGAATGTTTTGGGGGTAGGTCTCCACCAGCTTTACACATCTAGAGACTGAAATGTATGACAAACCTTTATAAATTCACTCAAGCTCAGTCACACTAGATGGAGAGCATCTCTGAATGGCCTTTTACATCCTTTCCTCAAACCCTGAATTAGATTTATTTTTGGACTTTTGCTGGGCCATTCTAACACGTGAATAGGCTTTGATTAAAAACCATTGCATTATAGCTTTGACTGTATGTCAATACTTGTCCTGTTGGAAGGTGAACCTTCGCCCAAGTCTAAAGTACCTTGTGGGTTTTCTTCAACGAATTGAAAAGTGCTCTATAAGATATCCTGAGCAAACCTCTGAGTTGCTCACAGAACAGCTAAGTAAACCCTAAAACAATGTCCTCTATAAGTTCTCAAGTTTATAATTAGGGGCATCAGCTCAAAGAAGATTAATTATACAGTAAATGTCTGTCACAGTTTTCAGATTTGTTAATCCACATAATAAACATGTTAGACGTTTGTGGTTGTCTTCATCATGGCTGTCTGTGTCTTCGTACACAATTTATATAAATATTACCAATGTATATGAGAGGTGTACAGAAAAGCCATTAAGTGTACGCAAAGTATCTTTTATCAAAGAAAAAAAGGTTAATATTTGTAACCACATTCCACACCACTGACCATGAACTGAAATTCTTTCCACGCTTCATGAAATGTTGTCACTTATGCACATCATTAACCTGGAATCATACCTGGAGCAAGTCTTGTATCCAACCAACTCCTGACTCTGTTATCTCTCTGCCACAGGGTTGAGCACTCAGGCAATTCAGGTTAATCATTTTGACGTTTGTTTTTCTTTTTTTTCCTGTATTTATCTGTCCATGAGCATATATGACCCCCCCCCAACTTCAGTTGTCCCCACACTGTGTCTGTTTGCTTACAGTCAATAGTTTTCAAATGTTTTATATGCTGATCTGCACCAAGCAGTCACATAAATAATACGCTTGAGGGTTGCTGTACCGTTATCGTGATAAACTGATATTTATTAAAAATCAAAACCCAAACTAACATTTAGTTAACATTTAAACAACATTTAAAAAATAATATTGCAAAAGGGTATACAGTGGTGTATAACTGGAAGGAAAAAAATATAGCTTTAATAACAATAATAAGCTTTACTTAAAAAGCAACAGTGTACAGATCAAACATATCACCATTTCATGCACTGTACCAGATTATAGCATAAGCTAATTCACATCTCCAGTCCCTTGACAGGTTACAAAATAACTAATAATGAATAAATTTCAATTCCTTTCTCAAAACTTTAGCATGCATTTATATTTAGCCCTCTACTCTGAAACTCAAAGTAACACCAAGACCAAGGAACACATCAGGGAGGTCAGGAATAATGTTTCAGAGAGGTTCAAAGCAGGGTTGGGTTATACATCAGGGGTGCCCAATCAGTTGATCTCAGGACGGTTTTAAGTCAATTGCAGCTGGGCCCAGATGGGCCGTTCCTCTTGTTTGACGGACAAATAAAAATGTTTGCTGAGATGCAAAATGTTTACAGCTTTATTAAACATAAAAAAACTGAACACAACAAAACATGTTCAAATGTATGATGCAGCAAAATAAATAATATTCACAGCAATTATTGTGTTTCTATAAGGTCCCGTGCGGCAACCCACATACCCACTCTGACTGATCCCCATTAGAGCAGGTGTTTAAATTAGCTAAACAACCACACAACTCCTTGCCAGTAATCAGAAAATAAACATCATGCCTGAAAACATAATATTACAATGGACTGAATGTTCTGTTCGGAGTTTTATATTCTGTTCTTTGTGTGGCCATTATGTTTGCATGTTTTTTGGTGTTGATGTTCCTGATACACTTGAACGTAATCTCTGCTCTGTCGGCTTCTGGAGCTGTCTGTCAGTCGGTTGCCACAACAACAGGTGTGTGTGGAGTAGAGCTAACCGAGTAAAAACCAGCCCTTTGTTTGACACTTTGCTACGTACAGAGGGTCTGGGCTCTCAGCTATTGAGAAATGATTGCTTTCTGGAGGTGTGGACTGTGTTGAAGTTTTAAACGATTGGATATGATTTTATCCAGTCACTAACGTTTGGCCATGATGTATGTAATGCACCACCTCGATGAAGCTTACCGGAAATTGTGTGAGCTGTAAACAACCCTGTGGGAAGTTGGGCCATGACACTTTTTGCCAGCAATAAAATGCCTTAAACATTCCTCTTGCTCTGACTTTAACTGTTCAATATTTGGGAGCCTTGCTAACAAAGACTTAATGGCTTCATTCATTTCCTCGGCTGCCAAACTACAGGCTGCCTACAATTCTAAAACAGCATAGAAAATCAATGTCATCGCTCACAACTCCTCCTCCTGTTCGCTGATTGGCCCCGTTAAAATTCTACCAGAGAAATCCAGTTAAGTGGGACAAAGCCCAAACTGTGCTGTGAAGTGAGATTCAAATCAAGCAGAACTGCGCAGGAAGGCAATGGCCATCCCAGAGTAGAGCTGACCCAAAGACTAAAAACTAGAATACGAGTGGTTTTGAGTTGTTATTCACCTGTTTAGCATTGTTTTTCCTTTGTTGTGGCCCACTGCGGCTGCTGAAGTTTCTGAAAGTTCAATTAAAACAAAAACTGGACTAACTGTCCCATGCGTTTGTGAGTAGAACATCACGATATTCATAACAAACATTAGTCAACAAACAGGAAAAAATATATCAATTTAACAAGCTATGGCTCTTACAATGGCAGTGATGTGACATTAAATTAATTGTCCAATACAAAAGAAAAATCTGATTGGTGCTCTCTCACATCTTACCTTGAGCATCTTAACAGAGTCTGAGAAGTGCTGTTCTGACACTTCCTCTTTCAAACCTGTTGCTAGCTATTCATTTCCCATTTAGTAGAAATATTAACATTGATGAGACTGTCTCCAAAATAACAACCCTTCTCAACCTGGATAGTTCTGCTGTTGAAAATGAGGTGCTGACACTCACAAATGTCTTTGAAATAAAATCCAGTGCATTATTTGGTATGAGCCAGCACTCCCTGAGGAAAAATATCCCAACCTCAAAATATGGGCTTTTCTCATGGGTGGTTCTAGACCGGGGCCAACAGGGGCCAGTGCCTCTGTAGAACTGGTTCTGGGCCCTGTAATGGCCCCTGTACTGAAGAAGTGTCCCACAGCGAAGGTCAACATGTTATGACTAATCTGTAACACAAGGTCTTATGGCTTCTAGATTCAGTTACGTTATCTACTTCTTTTTACCTACACTGTGATTAATGAAAGCCCAGCCACAGGAAGGAGAAATGGTGAAAGTTACACTGTACGTGAATGGAAATGCACACAGTCAAACATTAACATGCCGCGGTTTCAATATTTAACATGATTTTGGTCAAAATGCATAGAGAAGATTTACTCACAGTGAATTGTTGTTTCCCAAAGTCTTTATTCAAATGGCTACAAATCAAGAAATTGTTTTCTGTATTCTCCTGGCATAGGCCTTCAGTTTTAGCTTAAACAAAGTTGTTCACCTTCCATCAATAATAAGAAAACATTCATGCATGAAGTTTGTCTTGCATCTCTGTTCCTTCTCACTTTTACGTTTTATGATTTAAGTAGAAACATCCCAAGGTAATGAATTATTTCACTGGCTGTGTCCTCTTCTGCTGCCTTTTACTTACTTTGCGCATTAAATTCTCAGTTTAAACTTTATACATCTTCTTTGAGAGCATTTGAATCTTTTTTTCCTTGCTTCTGTAAGGCATGTATGTGATTATAGTGCAAGCAGCCATAAATTATCATTAGATTTGTGCTGCTGTTGAGAGAACTTTCCTGAAGGCAGATGGGATATTATGTTTTCTGCATCTCGTACATGATGTACTTCATAATTTTGCACATCCTGAAATAATGCAGTTTTGTTCAAAAGAATACTAGTGTTTTTTTAAAAAATTGATAAAACTTTAAAATGATTTTAAAGTTTTTATTTTCTTGCACACAAATGTTTTGGGAACATGACACATTCCATTACATATCAAAATTTCAAGAAAAATGATTCAATTTGTTATCAATCTGCAGAAAGAAAAAGGAGTATCACACTATTCAAAAAAATAATAGTGTCAGCTTTTTTATTTACAAGCTCAAAAACTCGCTCTATAACCTGAAAAGTGCTTGAATTAATAGCTTCCCTATGAATTAATGAACAATGGCTTGAATTCAAACTGTCAGAGCCCCATAGACCCAAAAAGAACAATAATCTTGCTTTCATCAGTTTATTAAATGTTGCTCAGTGTGTCTTTAGGCCAGTTAATGTCCTATTTGGCTAACTGTAACCTCTTTATCTTATGCTATCTTCACCTATCTTCCAACAGAGTTGGAACTTGGCTTCACATAATTGTTACAGCACTCGCAGGTAACTGTAGACCTTATCAATCACCCTGGAGCTGATCATTGTATAGCCATTATAACCACTCTTCCATAAATTTGACTGTAGTTTGGTTTTTTTTTCCACTTCTTTCTATATTTGGCTTCCATTTAAAGCATCTGTGATCATTTTAGCTGAGCAGCCAGCATTTTTTTTGCAATTCTTCATATGTTTAGTCCTCTATAAGTTCTTCTTAACAGTGTCTGAAATGACCTGTTTTACTCCAATGCACTATAACCAGCATGTAGAACATTTACCGCCTTGGTCGCAAAATTAAAACTAACAGTTCATCACTTCTTGTTTCATAGAATGAATGACCTCAATGATAAAAGTCCACACTGCTATTACTTTGAATTCTCCACTTTAAATTAATGACTCAATTACACAGAAACTGCAGCATGCATGACATGACTGTTTGGTCTGTTGCTTGATTTGCCAACCTAGAAATATAATTTCTACCAAACAGACTGATTATTCTGGCTATAGGACTATTGGACTGCATTGATTTTGAAGAAATATCTGTAGGACTTAATAAATGAATAAATCTGCAAAGATGTGTCTACTGTTTACACAGCACTTATATCAAGCAGCAGAACTCAAGAGAAGAGAAAACATGAAGCACAACTCAGCACTGAACATTCACTGGTTCCATTCACCAATCCTTCAAAGTTTTCTGTCTGAAGACATTTATTTACACTCTGTCTGTGCTGTGTTTTTATTCACTTTTTAGTTTGAGGGGTACAAGTGCTGAAAGTGTGCAGAGGCAAGAACAAACTCTGTTTCCAAATGTATTATTGAAAGGTTTAGGAAATGCAAAACTGGGCTCCAGTGAGTTTGGACATGTACCAGCTATAATTTTCAAACTTTAGTGAGAGTTAAGCAATGTTCATTATCATTTAAAATATCACCATAAAGACAGACTATTTAAATATAGGGATTAAATGAAAGGATCATGACCTTAGTTAACAATTAAAGTGCAGTTTTCTATATTTCTGTTAATCAGCAGAAAAAAAAATTAGTCATGGGTTTGTTCCAGATGGCTGATTCTTATACTGTATTTAAAGGTTGTTGTGGTGAGAACCCAATTTATGTTAATGGATATTTCATGGAAAATCATACACAGCCGCAGCAAGATTAGTAGCAGGATTTGCAAGATGTCTCAAAAACACAACAGGAGAAGATTAATTACACCTCACTCATTTTATCTCATGTTTGTGTGCTGGTTATGACTGTGGGATTAGAAAAAGAGCTTGTAGTTACATGCATTCTGCAAAATGCTTGCTTGGCCAACTGAGGTACTTTTTTCCTCTCTTCACTTTCTTTGTATCACTTTTTGTGACAGCACCTCAGGCCAAAACTTGGATCCAGTGGGAGGCATTGGTGTGAGAAAAATTCATGCAGTCCACAACTAGCCATGCACAGGTAATCAAATCAAGAAACGACCCTTGCCTGCACAAGGCAAGTTAAGACAAAACAGCATGCAGTCATTTACAATATGAGACAAAGACCTTTAAACCAACGTCCTAAACCAAAAACTAATTTTTTGTGTAATTTAGCAACCAAAGCTGAAGGAAATACTGGATTGGTGTGTGGTTTTTCACATGTATATAAATTCAAAACTGTTCATTACTAAGGTAGAACTTCTTCAACCAAAGAACTCAGTGTATTTTATTGGGACTTTATTTGATGGGCCAACACAACATTCCACATAATTCTGAAAAAGAATAAATATTATACTTGATTTTTTTTTTTTAATTATTTTACTAACAAAACCTAAAAAGTGTTTGTGCATTTGGACTCAGCCCTCTTTACTCTGACACCCATGAAGACTAAAGGTTCTCTTTTACACTTGGAATTCACTTTGCCTCGCCCATGAGCGGACTGAAGAGTCCACCCGTGTGTAATTTATTCTCATAAGACATACAGCTGATCTGCAAGGGCCTCATGTTTTTACAGACCAGTAGTAAACAAACAGCATCATGAAGACTAAAGAACATAACAGAGAGGTCAGGAATACAGATTTGGACATATTTAAAGCAGGGTTAGATTATAAAACTATATCCCAAGCTTCAGATATCTTACAGAGAGCTGTTCTATTCATCATCTCCACAGCTCATATGGGAGAGTCTGTTGACAGGACAACTATTAGTAACGCAGTCCAAAAATCTTGAAATTGTTGAAGAATGATGACAACATAGTTGTAGGGGAAAGAAAACCATAAGACCTGTTTACTGTTTGCTAAAGCTATGTAGGAAGATACTAAACATCAAATAACACCCTGAGTACAGCATCTCCATCGTGATACTCGGTGGTATTCATTTTGTGGGAATACTTTTCCTCAGGAGGGACAGGGAGGCAGAGGTCAGAGGAGATGGGGAAGATGAGTTAAGCAATTCAAAAAGATGTTCTGCAAGAGGTTGCGGAAGATTTAAGACTGGGCTGGAGGTTCAACTTTCAGCAGACAGCAAAACTAAACATACAGCCAGAGCTACGATGGAATTGAGTATCTGTGGCAAGACTAGAGAATCAATATTCCCGGATGCTCTCCATCCGATTTGACTGAGCTTGAACTAATTTGTGAAGAATAGGAAACATTTCCATTCTATGGATGTGCAAATCTGCTAGAGAAGACTCCAAAAGACTTGCAGCTGGAACTGCAGCAAAAGATGCTTACACAAAACATTCACTCAGGGGAGCTCATTACAAATGCAAGTCATGCTTCTTAGATGTCTTATTTTAATTATTGATCTTTTTTTTTGAGTTTTGAAAAGTATATTTCAGTCTTTTTTATCATTACAACCACATTTTCACACAGGGCGATGTAGATTCGGATTTCTTTTCTCTCCTAAAATTAAATACCTTCATTTAAAAACTGCATTTTGTGTTTACTTGTGTTGTCTGACTAATATTTAAATTAGTTTGATCTTCTGAAACACTTAAGTGTGAAAAACATGCAAAAAAAGGAAATCAGGAATGAGGAAAACACTTTTTCACACCGCTGTATGTCCTCTGGTATGTCATGTACCTTTGCATGTCATATATAATTATGGTGGGCCACCATGGCCAAAAATGCCTGGGCTATTTTTTGGTCCCGTCCAGCCCTGGTTTAATGGGCATGAATACTTTTGGCAATGTATGTAAGTTCTTCAACAAAAGAAAAATAGTGATGGCACTGTGCTCTTCATAACACACAAGTGATGATCAAAGACTATTTAAAATATGGGTTTAGATCCATTTTAACTGATATCACTTAATTTCCATGTGAAGAGGAGAAAATAACCAAAACTGACTGAAGGGTACCATTGGAGGTTGTGAATGATTCCTTTGTGATATGTACATTCAAAACAACAGAAAGATTTATTGTCCTGCTTCCTTGTAGAATACCTCAATTACTTTTGGTCACCTTGAATTTAAGAAAAGGCTAAAATAAAGGTAGGAGGAAATACAGTAAAGAATTATGATGCTTCCATGACATCTGGGCATCCCTTTGCCTTCCCAGCCCTTTTGACATGACTCCAGGCATAGGATGACAAAGGGAAGTCCACAGGTCACATGACTGGTAGAGGAAGAAAAAAAAACAGTACATTTGCAGAATCTCTCAACCCAGACAGTTTTCCTCTGAATCCTCTGAGTTTAAGTGCAGTTTGATTCAACATAGCCTTATAACGTCACTATCACCAAACATCAGCAGATATTCTGACAGTGAAAAACAGTGGTTCTGACAATTTTGATAATGGCATTTCACTTGGTTAAACCTGCTTCCTGACACTCTGGGAGCTCTCTGCAGCTCTTAAATAAGCACTGACGTCAAGTGAGTGCTTTCATTTTTCACCACACCCAAAGGGAATTGGCATAAGCCAGAATCATGTTCAGAGAAAAGCTATTATAACAAATAAAACATGACTGCAAAAGTATTTATTTAATTATTATTTGGTTTAGAGCAAGAATCCTACTTAGGTGCTGCCTCACCATAGGTGCTTATTTGTGTTGGTGAGAGACAGAATCAAAAAGAGAGGAGAAAGACACAGAATGTGGATTTTTTTTTTTTTTTTTTTTTTTTTTTTTTTTTTTTTGAGTTATAATGAGGAAAATGATAAATTGTGTATGACAGAGGCTTAATGTAGAAGAATACAAACACAGCCTAGTTTTTGCAGAAGTGTTTAGAAGAATACAATTTTGAGGAACTCTTCACTGTTGGAGTTACTGCTGCTGTTAACTCTGGTTATCCTTTTTTTTTTCCATAAAAAGTGCTCCTTGAATGGTGATTCTCTCTTTTTCCTCTCTCTTTCAGATAGCAGATAGCCAGAGCACACTGGATATGGTTCTACTGGAGGTTTCTTCCTGTTAAACAGAAAATGGCTCTCCCTACTGTCATCCCATGCTTGCATAGAAGATTGTTTTATTACTTCTCTCAGATTCAGAACTAAAACAACTCCTATATCAATATAAGCTAAACAGTCCCTAAAAAGAAAGAAGCCCTTATTCCAAAAGCAATTTAATAAGCCAGATTAAAGTTGAGTGAAAATGGACTCAGACAAAAAGACCTTAATGTTTTGAAAATATGGACAGTGGTATGATTCACCTAAAAGTGAAGTGTTTGAACATAATGGCATCATTTCTTTTGGAGGGGAAAGAAGGAAACCTACAAGCCTGAGAGCACCTTCCCAAGTATGGGGTTGACAGCATCATGTTGTCTAGCTTTTTTAGTGAAAGAATATCTGGTGCATTTCAAACACTACATGGTATCATGTGGAAACAACAATAAGTGAAAATATTGATGCAAAATCTCAAAACGCTAGAATGAGTCTTCCAAATGGACAATGACCCCAAGCATACCACCAAATTAGTTTGAAAGTGGCTTAAGGAGAACAAAGTCAATGTTTTGGGGTGGTCATCACAAACTCTGCATCTCAGTCCCTTAGAAAATTTGTTAGCAAAGCTGAAAAAGTGGATGTGTGTGAGCAAGGTGGCCCATAAACCTGAATCAGTTACACCAGTTCTGTCAGGAGGTTTTAGGACACCCAAATCGCACAGTTTAAAGGTAATAGTATCAAATACTACAGAAATGAATATAAACTTTTGAATTTGAAGAGAAATATCTTGCTTATTATTCTGGTATTTAGAAAATGCAAACAATTTTGGTAAGCCTATCAAACCTAAAACAGGAGATTTATTTGATATAAAAAGACTGTGTGTCTTTTACAGTGTGTACATTTTGTTTCAACTGAACACAAAATTGAATTGAACTTAACTGAACTGAAATTAAGTTAAACGGTTTAAAACACTTTCCACTCTGCGTATGTGGTATGCACATTCAAGTTTCAGGCAAATGCAAAAGTAGTACCAATATATCTTAAATTTTCATATTTCTATGTGCTTAACAAGATGTATATCACCCTCATTTTACTATTTTTTTTTTTTTTTTTTTTTTTTTTTTTATTTGCATGGGCATAATCAAGAGCTCTGTGTTTGCTCTGTTTTATCTTTATTTCTTCACTGCAAGCACTTAGAATAGAAACCTGGAGCATATTTATCAAGCATTTTTTATTTAAAGATTAATTCCATCTGATCTGTCAGGAGTTTTTTTAAATCCCTCAGAAAGTAAGGAGAGCTTAAGGTTTCAAAGGTTAATCAAGTTTTGTTCTGGTGTCTAAATATACACTGACAGCATGAGTTCTTGGGAAAATGGGTGATGATAATTTTAGACTGTTTGTTGCTATAAAAAAAGACAACCCAGTTATCTGACCAGTATTGTTCATCATAATATAACAAATAAAGCTTCATTATGATGTAGTTATTTTTAAAACACGGCCCATGATTACAGTACACATAGGTTAGTTTATGGTGACCCTCTCAGATATGTTTAAGTCCACTCACGTGTGTTGATCTTCTGCAGGGAGATGTGTTTCTCCAGCTGGCGTCGCAGTTTGACTTCAGCTCCGTACTTTCCTGTGGTGCCATTGTCTGCCAGGATGAAGTGGGAGTGGAGACTGTTGAGAACCGTCAGCTTGCTCATGGGGTTGGACATAGTTTGGTACGGACGCACCACCTTGCCAAAGAGGAACGACAGTAAAAGTGAGAGAAAAGCACAAACACACAAAGTGAAAGGGGAGTGTTAACCTGGCAAAGAGGTGGTTTGTTTTGTGGAAAGATCAGGCAAATTGCTGTTAAAACATTTTTGTAGCAAGAGGAGCAGCTGAATGGTGATGCATTTTTATATTTTCAACAAAATAAGATCAAATAAACTAATTCAGTTAAAACCACAACCGAAATTTGAAAAAAAGCAAGGCTTATTTTCTGTTGATGAAATCCCTTAGCATTGTAGATTACTTTGGTTTTAAGGAGCACTTTTCAATTTTGCTCAGCTTATCCTGTTAACTTGTCCAGCAAGCATCTTTCTGAGAGCTACAGGAACAATCAGTGCAAATATTTTCCACTTCTAAAGCTTCAAGTGTCTGATATTTGCTTGCACCTAAACAACCCTGCTATCTTACCAACACATAGCTAAGAGGATAGAGTAATGAATTCTCTCATGATCAAACAAATCTCGCAAGATTACATATATTCCACAGGGTGAGGATAATGAGGCAGCCTGATGAACACAACAGGTATGGTTTAATGAGACATCCAAAAGAGTTATTTTGAAGAATTTTGATCAAAGGTGCACAGCAATGAGTTTATTCTTTTTTATGTTATTAGTATTGCAAGTGGCAGCAGACAAGAAGAACGTGTGGTCATCAAACTCCATATGGTGGCATAGATGCATGGGAAGATCCACACTTGTAACATTTTCTTTTTGCTGTTTCTCAATAAATACCAACTGGCCCTGCATACCTGTTTGCTTTTGTTTTCTGTGCTGTTCCCACCACTCCCTGTTCTTCCTCATCGCCTGTCTGTCTCTGTTCAGGGGTACTTTAGGAACTCGAGCAGATCACCATTGTACATTCAACTCTTTAGTAAACAGGCCTTTATTACCTACACACAGACTATTAGATTGATATACTTTCATTTTATAAAACAGTCATTGGTTTAACACCAGTGTATTTGACTGCCTATATGTCATCTAAACAGAGTAACTACAGCCTCTGCTCAAGATTTAATTACATTCTCTGTTCCTTCAGTATGCACATAACTTGGATGGATGGATGGATGGATGGAGAGATAGCAATCCTTCCATTGCCTATTATTCATGATCAGGTTGCAGTGTTATGACATCCCGCTTCCAAGAACTCTCTACAGCTCATTCTGGTGTCCCCCCACCAAGCTCTGGGTCTGTCCAAGGATCTTCTGGCTGTGGGACGTGTTTGAAAAACCTCCTGAAGGAAGCAACCAGGAAGCTACCTGATCATATACCTGAACCACAATCATATCACTCCTTTCGATCCTGAGGTGCATCTTCTGTGAGCTTTCATATTACCTCTAAGAGTGAAAGCTTTTTACACTTGTTAGATCAAAAATCCAAACCAGAGCCCTGATGCATTCCTACAATCATTTTTTTTACACCACATATTTATTTAATGCTACGAAAACAAGAACAAATTACACTGAAAACTCAACTGATATTTATAAATGACAAGACCTTCCCAGAAGCTGGAGCATGGTGAACTCGAGCGAGCATAACAATATGAGGTAAAGTCATCTCATCATTAGGCGCACAGTTAAGACTAATCAAGTGAGAAAATAAGTCCCTCAGCATTCGATCATCCCATTTCAGCCACTGACGTTAATTGGCTCTGCTTGACTTGTTCAACAGGACAGAGTGTGGCACATTCTGATGAAATCTTAGCCAAAACATAACAGCAAATCCTAGAAATTTCAACAAGTCAGCATGAGCTCCACGGTCTTATTAGGACCTGCCAGCTCTGCAGCTCACTGTGAAGGAGTGTTTAACAGAGATCGAACTGCCTAACTCTGTAGCTCGGTTAATGAGCTGAACCCTGGGGCAAAGGTCTGATAGGCACAGCAGCTAATAGGAGCTAATTCCAAAGAAATATATCTTTTAAAAACTACTAAATATGAGTGTTTTGCAACATGTTGATTGTTGTGTGTCAGTTTGAACATAGTTATACAAAAGATACACAAATGCTAAAACATGCAAGTTCTTACTGAGTGTTAAGTTTGGCTGAGACTTACATCTTTGCCAACAAGGTCCTCCTGATTTTCTACAATGCCCCATGGAGCTATACCAATGGTGCAGATTTTGCCCCTTGATTTGGAGGCGTGGTCTTTCAGCGCATCCCCCACGTGGCGGATCACTCCTGTGTTTGAAAGGTTCAGAGAGAGAGAAAAAGACACGTTCTGTCACAATCAATTAACAGCTTAATGTCACAATCATGCACTCTGTTGTGATATTTCAACACCATCTATTAGGAGCCAAGGAAAGATGTGAATAGACACCCACGCAGGCACACACACACACACACCCCTTCAAGCATCTAGGTGTCGTCCTCAGGGGAGCAGCAGTCAGACCTGGAGGCCATCTTATCACATTTCTCCAGCTGACATTCATTCTTTCTCCACCTCCATCCACTGTCCATCCAATCTAGCCATCCATCCATTATTCAAGCTTCTCTCTTGCTTCTGTACCCATTCTGTCACTAAATCTTACTTTCCTTTCCTTTTTGTATTCAAGTGTGGGCATCCTCCATCACTCGATATTGTTCTGTTTTCTGTTTGCCTGTTTTCATCTGAGCTATTAAAGATTACAACCCCTGCTGGGTTTTTTTTTTCCCATTGACTCCGCTAAAATAAATCTTTATTTACTAAAAATAAACAAAGAAAGAACAGCAGCTGAGGTGATACTGCAGACAAAGTGAGGTAAGGGTGAATCAAAACATTTCACAAATGACAATACTACCTCCTATTTGAAAGTTCAAGAGAAAATAAAACACGATTCTCTATGCCATAAATGGACAAACATTTTCAGTTGTAATTTAATTCATTAAAGTTACAAGACAGGGAATAAAACCAGTTCTTGTTAGAAGCTTAGATACAACCATCATCAAAATGACTGTTATATTAATTTTAAACCTTTAAAGATTTATTTATACTGTTCGTTTTTGGAATTAAATGATAATACAACAAATATCTTCCAGGATTTTTAAAAGCAAGAACTGGGTACACAAGTTTGAATCTATTGTGGATATTTTTAGGGGGGGTTTGGTTGGATAAACATAATTTAGCAAGTTCCAGAGAAACCACATGACCTTTGCAAGTCTGGGATAATTCTCACATTTAACCACTCTATTTGGTCTATTTGGAGTTTATTTAAACTGAATGATTTCCTGGTATGGGTTCTGCTTTTAGGCGTCATCCATATATTTTCAGTAGGTTTTAGATCCTGACTATTTAGTAAGATTAATATATGCTTGCTTTGTTCATTCCAAATAGAGCATTGATGTGCATTTGCAGTCTCTGTCCTGCTGAAACACCCAGTCATGTCCAAATATTAACCATATGCCTCAAACTTTCACTTTCAGATCATAGAAATTGGCTGGGACGTATGGGAACAACTCAAGAGCCACCTCAGCTCAAGCCTTCTAAGAACTGGAAGATGCTGAAACACCAGCGTCACTGTCCACATGGAAGCCAGGTTAACATGGCTCTAACCTTCTTCACCTCCTGTCAAGGAGGAAAAGCTTAGCCACAACAGTAATGCTTTTAAACCTAAGAATACTGTCGAGAAGAGTGCTGTGTTGTGCTGTGGGGCTGGTTTGCCGCCAGAGGTGCCAGTGCATTACACAAGCCAGATTTAATAATAATCAAGGAGGACCACTATTTTTGTTTTAACTCAGACTCAGTTTAACAGCTAGATAAATGCCCTGTATTTGTACAGTGCTTTATCTAGTCCCGGGGACTCAAAAGCGCTTTACACTACATTCAGTCATTCACCCCTTCACGCACACATTCACATGCTGATGGTTAAAATTTAAAAACAATTGCGTTTTCCTTGTTTTCCTTATTTGAGGAAGTCTGAAAAAAAATTAAATTTCAAAAAAGTAACTGTTGTAATAATGATAACTAAAACTTGAACAGAGTAAAGCCTTTGAGTTAAAACCAGCAAGAAGTAAAAAAGGCAAGGCAGGGGCATATTTACCCCTATGTTGCGTCATCTCCTCTTTTAACAGCAATGTCAGCATGGGGGAACTGAGTAGGGCTGAAATATATATTTGCTCTCCAGAGGAATTCAGCAGCTTAACATTGTTTTACATCGGACATTTCTTAGATGGTGATAGTATAATTTAAAATTGTTCCTTCACAGATCTGTTTCCCATGCCTGAAACCACATGGCATACTGTTTGTTTTTTATGGCATGCCACATGAAGATGTGATTTTCATGACTAAAAATAAGCTCTCCATTCTGCTTGACATTAATTTAATTCAGTGTCCTTTAATAAATCATTGGCCTCACTTCATGTGTCTGGTGCTACTTTAAGTGTGTGTAATTTGAGTTGAGTGAGCACAATCTGCAAACCACCTACTGAGTGATATGACAAGGATCCAGTGGTTCATCATCCTGAGAGCCCATACTGGCTTGACAAAGAGCTCTTTAATAGCTAATCATTCATGTGGAACATTTCCACATACTCATCATACTCCTGTCAGAAGTGTCCACTTCATTTGTAAAATGAGCATTTGGCTGCACAGAACAAGCAAAATTCAATATGAAGAGTTGAGCTGATTCTGGGTGTTTTACAATCAGAAAGAAATTTCACTTGACCTTAAAAGTTCACAATTTTAACTTTTTTTTTCTTTTCTTTTTTTTCTTTTTTTTTTTTTTACCTGTATTAACTCCTCCTGTAAATATCCAGGCCCCTGTTGTCATGGCTGCCTTGATGAGCCCTTTGCCAAAGACCTGCTTGAGCTTAGGCTGTAACTCGAAGTTCTGTAGGCCTCCATGGACTGAGATAAGCAGTTTAGGAAGCTCCAGCTGCCATTCCTTGGTCATCAGGTGGAGCAGTAGGTCAGGCTTGGTGTCATAAGACACTCGCACATACTGTAAATTGAACACAATAAACATGTGGTAAGCAGACATAAAGTGCTTTGTGTAAGTACTGACACCCCTTGAACTGTCCATATATTTATATGTCACATCCACAAATTTATAAATAAAATTTATATCTGAAATGTATGTGTGTGTGTGTGTGTGTGTGTGTGTGTGTGTGTGTGTGTGTGTGTGTGTGTGTGTTGGGGGGGGATGGAGGTGTGCTGTATTCAGGCACCTATGATCCAATATCTATAAAAGAAAGTCAGTGCGACCAATGAAACCAGGGTGGTGGGTCCTCTGGTATTGAGGAAAACATCTGGAAAAAGGTGCTCTGTTTAAATGGTCAAAGTTGTACTCTTACACTTGCATGTAAAAGATATGTAGATCGATGAAAATGGAAAATTTACCACACATCAGCCTGAACAAAGTGTTCCCACTGTGAAATATGGTGGTGGTAACATCATGATGTGGGGAAGGTATTATTCAGTAGGGTTAGAGAAAGTGCTTAGAGTAGATGGGATGATGGATAGAGCTAAATATAACCTGTGGCGCAGGGTCACCAACACAGTGCCAAACGCGTTGTCCCTGTGCCTGCGTGATGTCGTGGCGCCCGGTCACGCCAACGTGGCACCAACATTCGGGTCAACTATAAACGCCCCACCACTTCCTCGGCTCACATGCGCTCGTCGCGAACTTTCAAAATCGTGGCTATAACTCAGCCTTGAAGTGCTATGTATTACTCAGTACCCATGAAGTAGCTCTCAGTTGCGAACAGGTCGGTGACCCATGCAATAGAGGCTGTAAAAGACAAGAAACCGGGGTGGAGGTTCATCATCATCCAGCAGTGCTATTAAACATTATAGCCAGAATTTCAATGTAATGGTTAATATTAGGGATGAACGATAACTTCTTTTTTTAAACCAGTACCGATAACCGATAGTTTTCTCATTCCAAAGGCCAAAACTGATATTAACCGATAACATCCCTGGAAATAAGAAAGGCTAGTGAGCAAAAATGTAAGGCTGTGACATCAATACTGTAAACAAGATCAAAAACAGTTGACTCTTTAAAAGAAGATATAAAATTTTGAAATGAAAAACTATTAAGCCAACATTTGTCAAAGTATATCAATAGAAACCATATCTTAAATGAACATATATTTAAATAAGGTTCATTACTTGTTGATGTAAAAGAAAAAAACAAGGTCTCTAGAATTGCTCCAGTATTTAAAAGGAATACAAAGTGGAAAAAATGCATTCCACTCGTTCAAAATAGAAAGAGCCCTGACACAAGTTAGATTCAAAGTATATTTATTTATATTACTAATGTATAATTAGGGATATTTGTAACCTTTATGTCCGTGAAGTTGATGTAAATAAGAACAGTAGAGGGCAGCACTACGCTAAGCAAGCCTACAGCCTGCCGAAAATCATTAGTAGAAGAAAAACTCATGCCATTAACGTTGCTGCCAATTAAAGCTTAAATGGATTTGGCGATCAAATCATACTTATCTGTTAGACTCACATCAGAAAAGTAGTGACGGCAGCTCGCCATGATAAACCGCGATTCCAAGTGGCTAATGAGCCGAAACAGCCCCCATCTTCGACGAGGGTGGAGAGCTGGTCCTGAAGTGCCGTCATTCCCATTATGAGATCTTTAATTGCTTCAGCCCTTCTATTTTCTCGGACAATTTTTCAGGTTTTGTCAAAAGCTTCTCCGATGGATTTGAGTCCCGACAGCTTCTTGAAGGCTGTCTTACCGTCTGTATCATCGCTGGCGTCCTCAAACGCTTTGAATACTCCGTCAAAGCGATGGTTGTGTTTTCGGTGACAAATCAAATTTGACGTGTTAAACGCGCTGTTTTTATCCTTCCAGAACTTTCTTTCAACATTTGTTCCACAAAGCCAGCGTATCATCTTCCTACGAAGCCTTGATGTTCTCTGCTAACTGACGAGCTGGGCTGCGTTCACGTGGTGTTAGAAGTTCCCAGTTTGGGAACTTTCTGACCTTTTATGTTTATATTCTGTTGTTTGCATGTCACACACTGGAGTAATTGATATATTATTTCTTTTTAAACTATTATTAAAATTATGACTCAGTTTTTTTTTCTGACATGAGATAATTTTAAAATGATTTATTTCTAGTCATAGTTGTTTTCTCCAATTATACTTGAACTGCTTGCAGGTCTCATGCAGCTCACCGGGCACCTGTACCACCGAACATGTTATCTGTGCTATTCGTTATGATATCGGACTGATCAGAATGACGTCATAATTTCTTGTTTTCGGGCCCATAGTTATCGGCCAGATAGTTATCATTCACCCCCAGTTAATATCAAACTATATTCATGTTAGAATGACCCATTCAAAGTTCAGACCTAAGTCTAGCTGAGAACCTATGGCAGGAACTGAAAATTGCTCTTCGCAGATCTTTTCCGAACCAGTTTGTATGAGCTTGAGCTGTTTTGGAAAAGCAGTAAGGCTTGTAGCTGTAACGTGACAAACTGAGAACGTTTTTTTTTAACTTTTGCTCAGCAAACACACTTTATTGTTTATATATATATATATATATATATATATATATAAATGAAGTTATAAAATGAAAGGGTTCTTGGGCATTTCAGAACTGTCCAACAAGCAATTTTAGGTTTTCAAGCTACAAAAAAATGTGAACAGATATTTTCTGTGATTGAAGAACCACTTGCATTGTGGGGAATCTGTTTATCCCTCAAATGTACCGTCAGAGGCATAACCTAACCTAACCTAACATTGGTCTCAATAAAAAATATAACACTGGGTCAAAAAAAAAAAAAAAAAAAAAAAAAAAAAAAAAAAAAAAATCAAAACATATCGAATGTGTTGTTCCTAATTCCCACATTTCAGAGGAATTTATGTGTGAAATTATTCTGTTCACGTTATTATCATAGATGGAATAGAGTAATATTCTGTACCAGACCACTTTATGGATTGGTTTCTGCTATGTTAATGTTTTAAAACAATAATTCTTTATATTTCTATAATAATTACATTAATTAACTGTGTTGTTAAGAATTTGCTCATTATCTTGTTTACTTGAGTTATTTACAATAAACTACAAGGTAAGTTGGATTAAGTCCCCTTATGAGCTCTCACATAATTTGTTTTGTTTTGCATTTCAACCAGTATTAAAAATATCAACTGGCATATATATTTATCTAATAAAACCCTTATCTGACTACTTTCCAAGAAAATTTATTTCACATACCCACACATCTAACATTTTCTTCTCTTTGCCTGTGCTGCCAACCTACAGTCTATTTATATTCTGTTTTCGTACAGAACAGAAATAGACAGTTTTGCTTTTTTAACCTGTTTATTATATCACTTCCTAAACTAACAATACCCAATTAACTGGTATTTTTAATTTTTAATATAGTTCACAATCAGGTTTAACAAGCTGTATAGCACTCAGCCTGTTGTTTACAAGTTTATTACTGTTCAGTGTTGAATAATCCAGCTGGAAGCTGAAAGCATATATATGTTGGATTTTAAACTAGAGATAGTCAAATGTAGTTCAGGCTTCTCATAAACACCGAAATAGCTCTTTCATTTTATACTGAATTCAAGTCTGTGAATCAATCACAAACCTCAACATTATCAGCCACCCGCTGTGTACAACAGAATATACTTATACTGTTGCATTGTACAAAACACGGGGCAACCCATTCTCAGTGACTGGACATAATAAGCCATATGAAAACAATAGGCAAGTGATTTATTTATTTATTTTTGTGGTGTTTTGTGCTGCCCTGAGTAGAAAGCCATACTGCCTTGAAAAAGATTTTTAAAAGTTGGGGGGGTCTCCATAGCTTATTTAGCCAGTTAAAGTCATACTGCATGAGAAGAGCAATATTATAAGATTTAAATACTGGAGGTTTTGTTATTTATCATCTTGCTACACCAATAGAATGCAACTGTTAACACTAAAGAGACTTACCATGGCTTTGTTGGAGTGTCCTCCTCCCTGGAACTCAATGGTGCCGAAGGCATCAGTGGGGCTGAGCTGTGTGTGCTTACTGATTGACCACTTCTCTGACAGGCTGTCATTCTTAGCCAAACGCTCTGCCTTGTCATTTTGACTGGATGAGATACCTGGGGGCAAACCCACATGCTGACCTATGAGACGACCGCAACAGCACCTATATGGGAGGAAAAGGTTAGAGCCAAGTTAAGATACAAGGCTTTACCTGAAATAATTGAAATGTTGCAAACTGTGAGCCCTAAGCAAAGTTGCTCTAACAGTAAGAATGAGAGGAGAGACTGTGACAGAAAGTGATGGAGAAAAGAGTGAAAGCTTCCATAATCATGTGTAAGAAGTGGACAAAGGTGAAGTGGCAGCTTGTCATCTCGCTTTCATCTTCTTTTATGGGGAAGAGATGAAGGATTTGCAGGCGGGTGCAGAATCTCACCGACTCTGTCCCTTTTTGTTTCCTGCTCTTAAAACACCCGTCTGCTATTCTGTTTCTCCTGGTCTTCTCCATTTCAACAGCCCGAGACTTGGCAGAATGACAGTTGTGAATTGTGCTACTCCTAAATTAGCAAGTACTTATTCAGAAGCTCTTCAATGCAACTTTCAAATTTTGTGATCAAGGTAAAAAGAGAGTCTTTGGAGGAAGAGTCAGGAGGCTTGGATTTTCAATTCATTTTTCTATCATCTCTTACCAAAGCTTCTTTTCCGCCCTCTGCCAAAAGTGTAAATGAAGAATAAACGCTTGACAAAAAAAAGTTGATTTTTGCAATGAGAAACATCTTGTTCCGGCTTCTCCAGCTTCCTCCTGCTCTTGGCATCCACTTGATTTTGTGTAACTATGCTAATCTTGTTAATCAAGAAGCCATGAGTTTTTCTGTCATATGTTTGAGTTTGTATGGTGCTTAATGAAATCAGCTAAACTATCTGAGTTTGTTTTTCCAAAAATAACCAAGATACATCCTCTTGAAGTGAAGTGAAGTTTATGGAGATTAAACAATTCAAAATAATTCAGACTGGCTGGAATACAGAATAACATTATTTTTAAGCATCAACAAACATTTGCACTCACCTATGGGGGTCTTTGGCGCTCACAATGATATGAACACATTCTCTCTTGCTGAATGCCCTTTCTATCCACGATTTCTGTGCCTGCATAAATAAAGACAGAAAATGTAGTCAGTTGAAAAAGCAGAACTGCTTCCTGTGCATGGAGAAAAGACACCTGAAACCCAGAAGAAATTGGTTCGCATGATGTTAATATCACTCCAGCTTTGAGCAATGGCTAATAACAAATAAACACAAAAATGCTGAAAGTAGTTTCACAAACATTCTTGGACAAAAAGAGGTATGAAATAAAATGTGCACATATCAAAGAATTTTGAAGTTGGTATTTTAATGTACAAGAACATCACAGTTTTACACTGAATTGAGAATGAAGTCTCACATTTTTTTTTTGCAGTTACTCAGATAGCTCATGGGGAAATAAGGCATTCGATGTTAGAGTTCTCCTCCCAAGAAACCTGCATGCCAGCCGAGCATGTTTAAAATCACAGCGTGTTCAGGATGTGTACACAGGTATTTCATAAATAACAGGTAGATGTGGAATTGTGTGGTTTCAAACAGACAGTCAAATTGTTTATTTGTGAAACTGATACCCTGCAGCTGCATCTAGTGCAGGTGAGAGAGACTAACAGAATCCAATTATCCTTTTTCCAACATGATTGAAATGACACTGAAGAGCCATAAAGTGGCACAACCACCTCCCGGAGTAAAACCATAATGTATAACTGTATCATTTGCATGGATGTAGTGCATGCATAAATAATGTGATCAATTAAAAGAAGATCCTAAAAAGATCAGCTGCACCATTTTATTTGTAACAAACTCCACTGTTTATTCTCAGAACTTTGGCCCTTTAACTTCTGCTTCTCCATACACTGCAAGGTTTATCCTGTGATTTCAATGTGTGGACACTATCTAAGGAGTAATAGGGTTTTTTTTACTATACAGTCCTTAAGAAGATAAAAGCATATATGACCAAAATAGAGTATCCCTCTATTGGGCTGTTATGTCCTTAAATGCAAACAAAATCATTAACCAAAATAACAAATAAAACCTATATTTTATACATGCAGAAAAGATTTTTCATAATGACAACTTTAAGACATCTCTTGTATGGAGAAACCATACGCATGCAGTTCTCAGGAGTGATTTTGACACATTCTTCAACACAATCTGTCTTTAAATCTTAAACATTCTTGGGGCATAAGCAAAATCAACCCCCAAAATAAATGCTTAGGAACGCGAAAAACAGGAAAAACACACACAAAAGTTGCATTTTTGATGCAAGAGCTGACTATTTACACAATATGCAAGTGTGAATTCACAGACATTATGTTTGACAAGCCAAGAGAGCGCTACTGTATCTTGACCAAAGATGCTGGTCAAGATACAGTTGTCAAGATGCTGGTCCTTTATAGCTAAAACTTGTTTTAGCTATAAAGGAAGGTAGGAAAGCTTAGAAGGTGTCTTCTAACAAAACTGCCAAACCACAGTATTTCTTATAAAGGAGTCAACCATCCACAAATAGGAAACAAATGTTAGTCAACTAAAAGCAAAGCAAGTGTTTATATGACTGTGTTTTAGATAGATATGGTAGATGATATGATTTCATGTAAGACGGATGCGTGTAGCATACACTGGACCTATTTTCACTTGAGTTTTTGACCCTTCAATAGGTTTAATTAATTCAATATGGCTCTCTGGAGAAGAAAAATGACTTGTCCTGGCTTAAAATGACCTGTAGGTAAGAATCAGAGGCTCAGAAAAAAGATAAAATGTAATAGGTCAATGTTCAGCCAGGATGGTAAGCAGACCAAACACAAAGGCTAAAAGAAGAAGAACCCCAACCACAGCAAAGATTAAAAAAGAACAAGTCTTTTTTCCGCTGTTTGCTGTGGGAGAGCAGCCCCAGCTCTTCTCCCAGTCAGCAAAGCTGGGAACTGCTTTTACAGGGCTTTCTTCACTGTCACAACTACAACAACACCCGCCTCATCCGCCTGACTGACCTGTCACGCCAAGCCACCCCAAAACCCAACGCAACTGTCCACAACCATGCCATGCCTGCACACTTACCCTAACACCAGACTTCCCTCGATTAACCATTACTCTGTGGGGCAGAGGGGGCTGCTTTAACAGATTAGCCTGGCAATGATGACTCAGCAGGCCACTGCTGTACCCCCGCCCCCCCAGCCCAATTCTTTCTCTGTTATGCCATAACAGTGTATTCATCCGCCAGCATCTTCTGGCATGAAATAGATCCTCTCGACAACTTTTCATAAATAATCAACAATGACTTGCCTGGCAGCATGGTTCAAAGCAAAAAATTTAAATTGGTATAGGATAAACTCCTGTTCCCATGGAAAACCCCGAAAACAAAAAGGAACCAATCCAATTTCAAAGGTGGAATACTTTCAACTGTGTTCTGTTTTGACTCCTTCTCCAACACTCCTCAGCACTGTTTATGAGGTTTGATAAAGCATGGTGTGATGGCACATGGCCTGCACTCCATTGTGTAATTAATATTTATTACTGGGTCACACTCAGACACACACAAACACGCCAGCTATCGAGCCAAACATTGGATTGACTCTTGGAAATGTGTGCAGGGTGCTTGAGTGTGAGGCGTGACTGTGGCAGCAAATAACCAGCATCTGACAGCCTGTTAGGGGTCTTGACTCCATTACAGTCCAGATCCACCGCCTCCACCCTCCATGCTCACTCTTCTTCCCCCTCCCCTGGTATTGTATCCTCTCTTTGTTATTGGCACTGGCAGGGAGCTGAATTGAGAACAAAATCCAATCAACATCCTAATGTCTCCACCCTCTCCTTTTGCTTCTTTTTCCTTTTTTAAAAAAAATCCTGTTTGAATGGCTTGGATGTGATATGACCATACAGGTTTCAAGTACCGGGCTGCATAAAGGCACATCCTCACACAATATATGAACTTCCTTACCTGACTCCAAACAAAATGCAAATAAATAAATGAAAATAATTAAATCAGGTGATTACTCAAAGCCATTTCCTGTTTATTGTTTATTTTCATGTCTACTCATGATTTACGTTGATGTTACAAATATCAAAAGAGATGTCCAATCTCAAAGTGTTTGCTGGTTTTAAATAACAAAACCTCAGTAAGGGGTTTACAAACACATGATGAAATCAAAAAAGAAACAAAGTTGGATCTCCATTTTAATTAAATATCTGAAAATCTGATAAATTTGTAAAGCACAGTTGTTTCAAAACACTAAAAAGATATTTTTTCCAGCTTTTATACTATAATATCATACAATGAAATAATATAATATTTTTCTAGAACAAAATTTTAATCTTTTAACATTTATGAAGTAAGACATTACTGAAAGAGCCCACTACATCATTCAAAAATATTATTTTTTTTATTATACTATATAAGAATTATATATTAGACACTGACATTACAGCTGAAAAATAAATCTACACTCAGACAATTATTATATGTGCTACATTCAACAGAAGCTGAAAGAAAATAGGAAACAAAACAAAAAGTTCAGAAAATAAAGCAAAAAAAGGAAAATTAATCTAAAAACAATTCATAGCAAGACTATGAAACATATCTTGTTGATTTTCTTGACTCACCTCTGTCTACTTAAGGACTGCACTGTTGTAATTTTCTTTAAATATCCGTTTTTGTCTAAAGTGTAAATTGAGAGATTCAGTGAGCAAACCACAAGAGAAAATCTGATCAGAGGAAACTGGATCACAACATCTCTCTGTCTACAGGCTACTAATCTACTGCGGATGTTAGCTTTGTTAGAACGAGTGGGCATGCATGGGTGTGTGTTCTTGTGTCTTCATTGTATTGTATTTGTGCTTTTAGTGTGTAACTATCTCTGCCCAGTCTCCTCTTGACATTAAGGGCCAAACAGATATGGGCAGTGAAGGGATTAAAAGAAAAAGCTAATTAATCTACAAAAATTTAAGTTTGCTGCTAGCTCACTATATTCAAACATAGATAAATACATTGGCCTCTCTGGCAAAGATGTGTAAAATAAAAATACAAATAAAATGAAATAAATCTTTTGTTGTGGCTCTCTAATTTCACACAACCTTGCAAAAAGTCACATTTTACACATTTTTTGGATTTATTGCCAGAAAGGTTCATGTTAGTCCCATCTGAACAAAGCACACAAGTCCATCAAGAGTTAAGGAAACTCAAAATGTTTACATTTGTGATGAAACAGCTGATTTTTTCCCCTGGCATTACTCCTAAACACACAGCTGACATCTAGATAGCATTAATGGCTTTCATTGAAATTTGGTGATCTCAAAGGAACATTCTTGAGTGAAATTCTCCTGAAAATAACATCTTTTTTATTTTCCAGCCTGCTGGTTGTAAGATAAATAAAAAGTCATATTCAGTCTGGTGAACACTAGCTTTAAGAATGGGACTCTGTGTCAAGTCATACTTATATGTAAGGGAAACAGAAAGTCACAGGTTTTTCTCAAAATGTTTTTAGAAACCTAGGAAAGCAAAGTACACATTTAAAGAATGCTTAATTTACATTTATTTTCATAGGTTTGTTAGGGCAACCAATAATCTTATCATGTATGACTTTCTAAAAACAATTACTTTTACCACAGGTAAGCTGTTGAATAAATATACTCATGTTAAAGGTTGCATTTTTCTAAAATTTTCTGTGTGTGATTTTGTTACTAAAATAAAAGATGCATTTCTTTTAATGTCTTCCACATCTGTATATTTGATAGCACATAGTTAACTAATCCTGCTAAATACTCTAAAATCTGCAGATTTTGCCAGAAACAGTATGTGCAGGGAATTAAGAGTCTCCTCCTCTTTTGCACCTCACCTGTTTAGGCTTCTTATTAAAACTGGTCAGAGAGAGAGAGAGAATCATCTTGATTTATTGCATTTCTGTCAGAGATCACCACCAGAAGAAGGATTCTGACTGGCAAGGGAGCCTATTAGGAAGAGCAACATGACATTTGTCCAGCCTGCCCACTGTCCTTATTTTGCCCTAAATGACTTTCACACATACACATACAAACACACACCTTGCTGTATGAGATTTTCTCCTGTACCGGCAGTTTTATTGGTTAAAAATGTGGTTTGCAAGCTGTTTAACAGACCTGGAGAATAAAAAGGACCCATTTTAATTACAAAGAACAGCAGGAAGCCAAACAGGAAGAGTATAACTGTAACCCGAGCTAAATTAAGTCAAAGTACAATGAATGAAGACATGGAAATGACAGCTTGTCTCTTTTTAAAAACCATAATCCACACAAATGTGAAAATAAATCCAAACACACACCAACACCTCTTTTTCTATAATCCCAAAGTATCTTTGGTGTCTAAATCAAAGCAACAAGACAAAAAAAGTCATTTTTACAGAGCAATGATATAGTTAGTCTATATCATTGCCACAAGTGCTAAAACACAATGTGACACAGAGATAAACTGCAGCAGTTTATTCCAATGCAACAACTGTAGATGTGTTCAAAGGCTAAATTGTACAAAAATACCAAATGTTCCTGGTTCTTTTGCACATTGGAGGAGATAGCTTTTGGAGAATCCACATAAACAATCTAATACATTTTTTGCAAGTAAATGTGCAAAGCAATATGTTTCTGCTTCACCCACTTTCTATGTCACTCCAGAGCAAAAACAAAACAAAGTTAAGAAATATGTAACTTGTTTATGGGAAATGCTGACAGGCTGTACAGTAAAGCTCCAAATTATTCATTTTATTTGCAGATTTAACAATAACATTGATTTTATTCAAGAAGTTTGTTTCTGAAGGGAAGTGAGACAGACATCACACTAAGATAATAAAGCAATGTTAAAGGATTTTTAGTTAAAAAAGTATTACTATACTCCTCAAGATTATTGCAAGAAACATTTTTAATTAACATTAAAACAGCAAAACAGCCTTCTTATGATTGCTTGTTCTTTACACCTGTAAATGGCCAACATTTAAGTATGTTGATAAGCTCCAAGTCTTTGAAGTTGAAGGACCTCCCTCAACAGATCTTCTGCTTGATTCAAGTCTGGACTCAAATTATTAATAATTCTTCCAAACAGAAGAAACATGTTGGTAAAAATTAAAAGATTAAGTTTAACCTAAGTCTGCCAGGGGTGTGAATAACATTGGGAAAATGGCAATGAAAATAATAATTTATAAAACTGTACGAATTTTAAAAACTAGAGATGAAATTTGCTGTTGACTGGAACCAAATGATTTTCAGCTTGATTGGTCCTAACTGCTGACTGGACCCTCAGAAACTCCAATAACCAAGTGCAGAATATCTACGGACTGCAAGGTCATGTTTTTCACGATAAAAGTTGTTTCTGAGGGAGGAAGACTTGAGGTTAGCTATTTTCAATGTCTGCGAGGTGTTTGAAAATTAAGTCAAAGGATTGACTTTTTGAGGCATGTCAGTGATTCATTCAGGATGCAAGAGTGTAAGAGAAAGCAAGATGTACTGACAATAACAGGAAGAATGAATGGAGTGCAGTAAAGTTACTCTGTTTTATGCTTTTGATCTTTCAACCTCTGTAAGTCCTGCATCTAGCTAAACTTGGACTTGCTGGGACCTTTTGGAAATCTCAAAATTAAAACCAAGCTCTGCATTCATTATAAGGAAAGGAGCTGTTTTCAGTTGGTAAAGGTAATTTTTATAATTGCTAATATCAGATAGTAAAGACAGTTTTACATATGAACTCCATCACCATTTTGTTTTGTTTTAAAATGTTGATAAAACCCCATTTCAAAACTGACTCCTCACTCTCACATTTGGCATGGCATTCCCTCTGCTTCTGATGTGAATAATTATAACTGGCCGTGGCAGGAAATCTAGAAAAAGAAACATTTTTCAGGCTGTTCTTATATATTCTTACATTACAGATAGAAATCAAAATCAGCTCATATCAGTATGGTGACGTCAGGTCAAAGCTTTACAAAAGCTGGATATCAGAAATTCCTATGGTGTCTGCGGTTGTTTGATTCCAGTCCTCAAGGGATCATGTCCTGCATGTTCTGATGCATCTCTGGTTCAACACACCTAAAACAAATGAATTGTTCATTACTAAGCTTCTGCAAAACTTGTTAAAATGCTGCAGAGGTAATTCAGCCTTTTATGATAGTTCTGTTGAAGCAGAGACATGCTTTAGACATGCTGGGCACTACTCCTCAAGGACCAGAATTGCACTGCTCTAATAGACTTAGACACATTGTCTTAAGATTTTTCATTTGCTAGATTGTTTAACCAGGAGAAGTAATTTGCTCTGTGTCTTCTGTCCACTGAGCATGCTAAAAGGTATTGGAAATCTGTTATTTATTTACTTACAAAGAAGGGCATAAAATGATTGAGTTGTTTAAAGCAATATTGATGACTAAAACAAACTGGCTGCAGCCACTTCAAGAGTACAAAGGAAGGGAGGTATATAATCTTAAACCACACTGATACTGTTGTATTTAATAAGCTTGAGAAGATCAAATGCATTAGGAAACAGCAATGAACTGTAACAGAGCACTGGAATAGACTGCAAAACCATTAGTGCCAGCTGCAAACTGTTTGCAACTCAGATCATGTCACTTGTAAGTAAGTGCAGTGTGGGGTAGGGGAGAAATCATTTATGCAGCTGAAATGGTAACACATTCTGACCTGCACTCGCTCACTTGACAAGGTTAAGCTTCCTGGAAAGTAGCTAGTATATGGGCCAAAAACACACATGCATGCTCTTTCTCAGAAAACACATGCACAAAAAAAGTTTTCCATCTGTTTCAGCATTGTATAGTTTATAGATTTAGAAACAAACAAGAGTGGCATTACAGCAGAATACATGTGCCATGTGTATGTGTGTGTTTACACATAAACGTCCACACCATGTCTATATATGCTTGTGTGCTGTAAACAGGAAAAGTTAAACCTCAGTGCAAACCCACAATTTACACCTCTGATCCTTCAATTCTTTCCTCCAGTGGATACTCCTGTGTTATATCAAGATAAAGTCTTAATCCAATCCTGCCTCCTCCGGTACTTCTTAAGACTTTTCTGTCTGGTCAACATACAAGATAATCCAGTGCAAATATTTTATTTTTCTTCTTGCACCTGTACCTTTAAATAAAATATTGAACTTTTGAACATTTCCCAGTGTATTGAAGACATAGAGGATAACAGGCCCTGTGAAACTGAGGAGTTCTGCCTCATGAGGCAATTGCTTGCAGTTTCATCATGCTTGTTGTTGTCCAATTAGTACCATGAAAAGACAAAAATAAAGAAAAGGTTAATAAAATCCCAAACATTTCTGAGCACCAAAGACAAACACCAATTATTTAAATCCTGTAATTTGTCAAGTACCAGTGTGAGATGTCTGTTAATTACACACAATAATAAGCCTGGCTTTTTGTCAAGCATCTGCTGAAAATTGCACACATTAAAAATAGTTTCCTATTTTCTCAACTGCAGTTACTTTTAAATAAATCTACAGTTGTGTGTAATCTGTTGTTTAACCAGCGTATCTTTGTAATGATATTGTGATCTGTCCTGACTGAACCTGGCTTCTCACCCTATAACAATTGGAAAAGGACATATTTCTTTCCACCTTGATTTTCATCTTTGAGCAGAATAAAAAAACTAGGGAATAGTATGAATTATTTGATGACTCAATTTTCCTTAGACAAGATGAAACCAACCTCAGTCAAATTTCTGTAGGCAGGTTCAGTTGTTATTGTTTTTGTTAAGTTTCAAACTTTTTACCAATGGTTTTTGCCTGAGGTGTTACATGTTATTTTTAAAGGGTCTGAAGGTCTTCTATTAAGTACAAATCATCAATCATTATTTAGGAAGGCACAGTTAAACACTATTACATTAAATATCCTTACATTTGCTTTGATATTTTTCATCACTTATATCCAAGTAGGCATTACTTTGTGAGAGGAGCCAGAGATGCAAGTAGAATACAATGACTACAGTATTACGCAATGAAAATGTAAGGTGTTTTTAAAAAAATGTAAAAAGTAAACCCGAAATTCTGCCACATAAACAATTTATAGTCTTGGGAAGCCGATGTTAAAAGCAGCCTCAGTTTTCTGTTCAAAGCTGTCATGAGCAGTTATTTGTTCAGAGATGATATTCCCCATGACTTGGTGGCAACAAGTGGTTACTTCTGCTAATGTTTCTTTCTATCATCTCAGACCCAAACATTTTTGTTCACTTTACTACCACTAACTGGAGATTTTCTGTTCTTTAAGCAGTTCTCTGTAATCTGAAAATTGTTTGTGTAGGAAAATGCCAGCAGACCAGCATGCACCAACAACCATGCCATTTACACCCCCCCCCGTTCCTCATTCTGATGCGTGGTTCAAACTTTACCAGATCCTCTTCAGTATGCATAGATGCCTAAATACATTGAGTTGACAGCACTGGATTGGCTGATTTGTTATTTGTGTCAAGAATAAACTAGTGTATTTAATAAAGTAGTTGTTGAGGGTGTATGCAAGAGGATATCATACCTAAAGCATTCACCTTCCTATCTGGGGTTATAATAACATTTTCTTCTGAAGGCCAAGTCACATGGTACCAGCAACTGGACAGGTATTTGCAATATTGTTGGAAATTTACAGTTTTTGAATCAATGGTCTTTTTCCAAATAAATTGTGGATTTGTGTTTCATATGTTAAAAAACTTTATGATTATAGTAGTTAAGTCAATGATCAAACAATACATCTTTATGTATTGTTTGATCATTGTTTGATCAAACAATACATAAAGATACATAAACAATCAAAATTGTTTGATTTTTTTCCTAATGCTGACTTGCAGATCTTTATCTGCAAGTCAGCATTAGGAAAAAAATCCATTGTCACCTGAGTCTTCATTCAGAAAAGAGAAAACTTAACTATATTGCTTTCAACATGTTTTCATGTGCTTCATGTTTACTTCAGCAAGGCATCTTCATTAAAACTAGGTGATCAAGATAACCATCTGAGTCAAAATAATTGGAATTTCAAATGCATTAAGTAAAAAATACCCTTTGCATGTTTAGTATGAGGGTGTTCATACATCAATTTAAATCTTTAATGGACTGCTGAGTATTTCACTGACTTTCTTGTGCGCATGTGTTTGTTGAACGTACGGGTGTATGTGTGCTTGTTTTAGCCCCCCATCATTTTCAATCCATCTCCTGAGGCTAAAATAAGCAGCTCTCTTTCCCACAGGCTTCAGCTAAGCCTAGCAGAGCATCTGGTCATGCAGGCTCTAATCAACACTGGCATGGCCATTCTGTCTGTGACAGAGGGGGGACAGGTTCACAGTCCGGAAAAGCTGGAAGAGGCGTATGTGAGAGCAGGTGAGAAGCAATGGAGAGGTGAGGTAAAAGGAAATAAAGACACAGGTAGAGGTAGATGGGTGGAAAGATTAAGAGTTAAGGGAGAGTTGGAGTTATGTGATGCTGCATTGCAAGGGGAACTGCAAATATGATAGAACCAGAGAAAGTGGCAAAGAAGAAAGATGTGACAGAAAAAATTATAAAGAAAATTGCATAGAAATGAACAAAATAAAAGAAAAAACAAATTCTTAGACTCAGGAGGGTGAACTTGATGGAAAAAAGAGAAGACTTACAGAGCAAATGAGAGGAGAAAGGATGAAGAATAAACAGGACGAGAGTGAAGAGTTATGATTTGTATTATGTACATTTTGTCTGTGGCAAGAGGAGGGCAGAAAGTGAGAAAGAGGAGAAATGAAAAACCAACAGAGAAGGAAAGTGATAAAAGACAGCGTGAGTGGCAGAAACCCACAGGTAGTAACAAGACCAGTTTCCAGCAGTTAACTGCACCCACTGTAATCATCACCTCTGTTTCTGTTTAAGCACACCTTGACTGATATGTGTGAGGTTACTTGAAAGAAATTACAGATGACAACAAGGAGAGTTTGTGTTTATCTTGTTCGAGTAGGTGTTGTAAGGAGGATTGGCAGTAAGACATGAGATGCAGTTTTGGAGCAGTATTGTACTTGGGTTGTCATCCTGTATGAAGGCGGGATTAGTTGCTTTGTAACAGTGAATTTCAGTATTTTTTGTATTTTTATCCTGAGTCATGTGGGTTTGTTGTGGTGTTGTCAGATCATTCATCCATGAACTACACCTGCTTTGTTCTGTGGAGTCTCACAGAAGCTGAGGTCTACCCCAGCTGACAACAGTAGCCCTAACCCTAACCAAACAAGTCTAATGCAGGTTAAAACTTGGACAGGTTACTATTATGTTACAGTGCAACACAGAGAAAAATACAACACATGACTGTGCAAAGAGTAGCTCTTGTGGATACTAAAGTTAGTATGCTCACTTTGCAAAGGTGTCAGACACTTTTAAACTTGAGACTGTTCACAATCTAACATTTTGGAGCTTAGTGTTGAACTGATATATTCCAAATTGAGGAAATACACTTCGCAATGGAGGCAAAAGATACAGAGACCAGTGGTAGTGTGCAACAAGGAAACAGCTCTATAGTGTCAAGCAGCTTCTACTACTGGGGTAAGAGCCTGGTTTGCATTACTGGTCATAAATCTGACTTATTTCCAGTAAAGCTGCCCTCAGAACGAAGGTGGGACTGGTGCTCAACACATGTCCTTTAGATACAGAATGTGCATCAAACAGCTCCAAACCATGCAGAAAGTAGTTGACCAATGTGGAAAGAGTTCACAATTTTCTCTTGTTTGCTGTTTCATTTCCTCTCTCTCTCCCTCACTAGTAGGCTTAGTTCTAGTTTGAGCCAAATGCATGATAGCTGATAGCACTGCCACTGCAACTTTGCACGTAAAACACAGCCATTATCAACTTGTTTTGAAATCCCTGCTTCTTTTGCCTGTTTACTCCTGTGGAAAGCGGGACTCACTCCTGCAATGAGTTCAGCTCCTGCAGCTTTTGGTCTACGAGTCATTTAATCTTACCATAGGGTAGAGAGATGAGCTTGAGGGGTAAAGTATGTTTCTTCATCACATGAAAGACTTCAAATGTCTTGGAATCTTGTCTGCAAGTGGAGATAATATACAGTGGGAGACTGAGAGGTTGATTATGACAGCAACTGTGTTGATGCATGTGCACGATCGATCTACTGTGGAGCAGAGACAGCTGAGTCTAAAAGAGCCTGTTTCTGCTATCCAAAGAACAAAACACCAAAATTGCAAATACTCAAAGGTGAAGTTAAATGCCTCATAAAATTTAAATCCTGTAAACAGATATCTTTAGTCAGCAGTTGTACTCTTTCAGTCATTTTTCTTCAGTTTTCTTTGCTTCCAACTGCACTTTGTTGTTGAATCCTCCTTATTCTCTTGTCATTGATGATGCATAATGTGACTTATTCTTTACCAGGCCACTTGCAATTGGAGTTGGCCTCTCTGCATGTCAACACCATTATGATAAAGTGGCACACTGATGGCTCAACCAGAGCTTTTGCGCTTCACCACTCCTTGTCATGTGCATGTCTATGTGTGCACAGCAAGCTGTGCCTGAGTGCTGTAATGAAGTTCCAGGTCCAGAGGTGGTCAGACCAACAGCTGTGAAATTGCCTCTCAGTGACCACTATATTTTGACCCACAGTGAGGCTGAAGATGTGTGTGCGCACATGGGACAAAAGGAGACTGAGAGGAAGGAAAGGGGGTCACACAACAGAATCAGAAAGAGCTGATAATCTGACCTGTGTCATAACAGCCCATATTGATCGGTCTTGACCTTGTCTTTTTCTCCTCCATCAAATCTCACTCTTCGCTCTCATCCTCCATTGTCTCTTTCTTCAGTATATGATGAATGTATTCTTCCAATCACATTTACACGGCATGTGATTAATTTTTCATATACCAAAGTGGTTCTACTGTCACACTGTGATTTAGATGAGCTTTCATTAGAGAAAGTCACACTGGCTAAGGAATCTTGGTGTTCATTAGGAAGCAGTTGAATGTTTGAAATGTCTTTCTGCCAACTTGAAAACAACTAGATGTACAGTTTTTTTCCTCCTAATTGCGTTTTGAGAATTTTCCTGCAGATTTGTTTAACACCTCTGAATAATAAAAAAAAAAAAAAAAAAAAAAAAAAAAAAAAAAAAAAAGAAATCTACAGGAAATACAAATATGCAAAAAAAAAAAAAAACAAACAAACAAAAAAACCCCCCAGAATTTCCCACACTCAACATCTCGTTTCTCATCCTTACTGTGCGTAATGATGTAATGACATTTATTCATTATAGTACAGTTGCTTTTTATGGTTACTGAGCTGAAGCAGAAAACAGCAGCTACAATAATTTTTCACAGTCACAAACACAATGAATTCACATTAACATTCTGAAGACACACAAACACATAATATCTGTCTGTTTTACTTTTTTTTTTTGCTTTCTCTGTCTGTCTCCCTGTTGTTTTCAGCTCAGCAGGAACAGCTGATGAGTTTCCTCTTCTGGCACAATATAAGTATTCCTCAAAAACAAAAAACAAAAACAAAAAAAATCCCCTAAAAAAGCTCCAAGTAAAGCCTATAACAACAACAGATCTAATTCTTTACAAATACTGAATATCACAAAATGTCAAATAATCACATTATATTTCCATCTACATCCACAATTTTTATTTACTTGTGTAAGTTATTAGGGCAAAGAAAGAATAATGCGAGCAATTCCTGTTGTTGGTGTTTATAAGTCCATTTTTCTGCTGACCCCACAAGGTTTGTGTTCCTCTCATATTACCTTTTATCTCTTATTTTAAATAGGTCCTTTTAGCCACTCTGCTCTACCTTTATCTTCATGGGATTGCCAGTAATTTTTCACATGCTTGTATTTATTTTCTCTCCCTTCCTCCATTCAGTCCCTTTGCCATCTCTCCACAACCATCTCCCTCACCTCTTACACAAAACCTGGAAGGGTAGGACTGTGTTACCATGGATACTAAAATGGGGCGGACCCATCACCCCCCACCTACACCCCGTCCTGTCTTCCTGTGACCCCCTCCTCCCTGCCCTTCAGGCATAGCTGGGAGCAGGAGTAGTGATCTCTGAAGGATGCCAGTGTGTATCGGCGCTTTCATACAACAGCAAACACAATTTGAGAGGAACACAGATACTGACTCCCAAGGTCCAAAAGTATCCATACCACTTAAATTTTTTTTTACCTAAAGTCATATTACAACCACAAACAAGATGACTTACTCTGACAGACCAACACACACCAGGGCAATAATTTTATATGCAAGAGAAAATAAAAGGTGGACTCTATTTAACGCATAAATACAGTGAGCAATACATAAAACCAGGCCACAATATTCAGATTTATTTGTAAAAAAAGAAATTGGGAAAACATGTATGCTTTTCCTTCCATTTCACAGTTATGCTCCGCAACACCAACAACATATATTGAGGTGTGTGCTGCAAAATGTAAAAATGTAACGTGAAAAATGATGTGGATTTTCTTCGAGCATGTATAGATAGCTGAAGCTGTACTGTTGTTTGCTTCAGTGTATAGAAAGTGATCTACAGAAATCCTGAGCTCCACTGTGGCCTTAAATGCTATATTATGCCTACATATATAGATATATATTTATTGCACAGTTTAACAAATTATTGCATGTTGACATTTCTGACACATGCTCTTTTCCGTGGAAGACGCATAGGTAGGTGATTTGTTATCTAGAGGATTGAGCTGTCAGAGCTGTAATGGAGCTGTCTGGCTGATCTGAGTAAACATCGCTGTGTCAGTGATGTACAGACTGCCTGTCACAACTAAGCCTTTTTCCTTATGTTGCAGTTTTTTTGACAGAATATTGCAAATGTGCTTTACTATATTTATTCCCTTTTTTGAGTATTCTAAATGTTATAAGCAACAGAATTAGAATTCCAAATATTTTGTATTGGCTTCTTGTTCGCCTCTGTGCAATGCCTTTTAGAAGTTTTCATACCTTCTATTTTTTTTAACATTGCTACCTCTAGTTTGAAAGTACTTTAGTGTCATTTTGCTTGATAGATCAGCACAAAGTAGCACATAATTAAGTAGAAGGAAAATGATACATGGGAATAATTTTTTAAAATAAAAGTCTGAAAAGCTTGGGAGGTATACGTATTGAGCGACTTTACTCTGATACCCTTAAAAAAAATCTAAGGTAATGAATTCCTTTCAAAAGTAACCATAGTATTCTGATTCTTCTTTGTATAATTTAATCTCAGAATAAACACACGATTCTGTCAAAGCTTCAGAACTTTGTTAGAGAACATTAGTGACAAAAAAACAGCTTCATGATGACCAAGGAACAGAGCAGACAGGTCAGGAATAAAGTTGTGGAGAAGCTTTAAGCAGGGTGATAAAGTGATATCCCATACTTTGAACATCTCACAGAGCATTTTGTTAATTTATCAAATAAAGGGTATTGTTGTAATGTGACTAAGTGTGAATACACTATGCTGTAATACTTGTTGTTTGGACTTCTGAAGAGTTAAGGGATGGTAAAATATCTTATTTCCTAAGGGGAAAGGAGGGCAGATGGGCAACAGATACAAAGTTATCTGATTGAATCAGATAACTTTGTGCTTCCACAGAGACTCTGTAATGCAAAGCCACAGCAGTAGAGAGCTCTTAACATAAACCTGAGTCTTTATCTAACTGTAATCTCCAAGTCTATCTCCATCTTTCTGATTATACATTACCCTTTGACTAACCCAACATTTGTTTGTGCAGAGGGACACAAGCAGAGACCGGGGCATAAAAGTCTGAAAGGTTAACAGTAAGCCAGAGCAACATTATGCACTGTAATAAAATTAATTCAGAATGAAAAGGGACTTTGCTGTGAAACACAAAATCAGAATAAAACAGTTTCCCAGGCCCATGGAAGAGATCAGAAAATTGCAGAAAAATATAATTAAGAGAGCTGTGATTCTCAATTTAAAATGTGGTTGTCTTTTTCACAAAAGACAGACTGCCAATTAAAAGTTCAAGAAAAACTTTCTATAAATAGTTTATTTTTGTGCCTCTGTGTGTTTCTCAGTTTGTTGTGCCTGTGACATGGCAGGTCAGAATAACCTCTTAAGTCATGGTGACAGCAGATGTGGTCACTGCAGAGATTTTGTTTGTGTGGTGCAGATAAAGATGTTTTGATGTTTGGACAGCAGACAGGTTAAGAGAAATGTTGTTCTTTTCCAAATGAATAGAAAATGTGGCAATGTCTAATTCTGATGTCAAGGTTGTTCCTTCTTGAGAGACTGGCTCAGTCCCTTAAGAATCACTTAAAGAAGATCAGCCCTTCTGTTTATCTACATGCCCTCAATTAGTCAAACCTGAGTAAAAGAAAGTAAAAGGGTTTTGTGAAGTTTACACAAACATTATCATTCTATACTGTGATGAAATTTTTGGAGGTAATCTTCTCCGAAGGAAACAGGCCAAAAAAGAAATAACCTTGACAGATAGTCACATCAAAGCAGATACACAAAGTATACATAAAGCAAAAAGACATGGGAGGAGACTGGTTAGGCTGAAACAAGATGGCATGATGACTGCTAGGAGACTATATTAAAGATGGGAAATGACAAATAAAAAGTGAATGACATAGTAAAGGCAAAACCACAGCAGGGTTCTAGTTGAGAGAGAGAAAAGCTAGAGAAAGGAGAAATAGATTTATACATATATCCAAATATGTTGTCCTTTTAGATATAAGGCTCAGAAATAAGAAAAAAATCCATTGTGAAGGTTCCACTGCACACATACAGTGTAATAACAGTGCAAATGTGAGGTACTTGGAGCAAGTGATGCATGGCTTAAACATGTAATGATGCCAGAAAGTTTAGAAAAGAAATTCTTCAGGCTTTGAGGTCACAGTCACTTTCTGCTAACATATTTAACATAAAAAGTAAACAAATAAAACTGGTGTTTGTGACATTAAACATTAGAGCAGAGGTCCTGAAACTCCATGTTCAAAGTATCAAATATGATTTAGGCAGAGTAAATGGTGCTTAATAGCTACAGCTGTTTGCCTGTGAACCTAACCTGCACTCTGTTTTCTTACAAAAAACCATAACAAGCACTCTAATTTTATACAAAATATGAACTTAAACTCATTCAACTTGATTGTATTTTTTTTTACCTTTGGAAATCAAGTGTCTTTAAATAAAACTACAACAAGAAAACTTTCATACCCACAGAGAATATTAGAATACTCAGCAACAAGGGCCCTATGAGATCCAATTGATTTTTTCCCCCCAAATTATTATTATTAATTGTTTTGTTTTTTTCATTCAAATTTTTTATGATTGTATGTTGTATAGAGTAATTACATTTTTGTAATTTGGTCTAAAAAGGTTAAAGTCATTTGGTTAAAATACAGAATGTCAACAAATAACCCAAATTCCTCTTAATTAATTTCAAGCTATTAAAAATATGCCTGTTAATTTTCTAGACTTTTGTAAAAGTACTTAAAGTTTTGTGTGAAATGTATTCAGATCTCTCCTATATGGTTCTTCCATGTGTGACCACGTGGGTCACACCAAAAAGACAAAGGGAGAACCAGAAGCCAAGTATACACTAACTCTGACATTAGTTAAACCTTTATTTTGCCAGTCAAAACATTAAGAACAAGTCCTCATTTAAAATGTTAGCCTGAATGTGCTAAAACACTTATTACACATATTAAACATATTTATTGGATTTAATCCATCAACTACAAAATTTTATGATATTCAACATTTTATTTTGGATAAAATTTTATATGTAAAATTTAGCTTTTTTGTCTGCCTTTTCCTAAACGTGCAAATCATACTGCCTGAAATATATGGCATGGGCATAGCCTGGAATGACTTGCCTCTCAGTTCTGATCCACATCAGAGTGTGGACTTTGAGAATTGCTGCTTCAGGCTTGTAAATGTTGAAGAGATTTAGAGATATTAAGAAAATCAAACACACTGACAGTGACACTGGGTTTGACTTTACTTTCTCAACACTTTTAACTGCTGGATGAAATCTCCAGCAGTTACAACCTTACCGTTACTGTTAAAATCTTACATAACCCTTTCTCTAAATAACATGGTCAGAGCTGCAGGAACAAGCTTTTGAGCTGGCCAATTTTAGTCCAAATTCTCCACTGTCACCACTGCTGTGTTTAATGAGGGGGAAGTTGGAAGACTAAAAGCCTAACTGAACAGCTGAGCTGTGATTTTGACTGACAGGGTCGTACCTGAGTTCAAAAAGGTGTCTGCGATCGGAAGGATGTGTCGGAAAAAACAAATGCTAAATTGTCAGAGTGGAAGGATCTATGCTCCTAGCTGTCATGCAGGAAAAAAGTGAGAATAATTAGTTATTCTTCAGCTATGTGTATGTTAAATTTATAAGTGACAATAAAATCTTTCAAACATTTGCCACTTCCAGAAGAGGATTGAGATTTCTTGGAATCAGGTCTGTATTTACTGCAGAAGATCAGCAGTTAAGCTCTGAGAGAACAGATTCAGGTCTCTGACTGCTGAAAGCACAAAAACCTATTTATCATCTCCCAGATAAAATCTTTTACTCAACTTTTGGCTGTTATCTGATCAGCTGAATGAAGTAAACAAAACTGCTTGGTGAACAATCAATAAATCTGTACTAAAGGCCTCCCAGCTGAAGAAAAAGAAACAGGCTTCTTACTCTCTGTAACACATACAAAAGATATAAAACGTTTTAGACAAATTAGACAAACATGTTAGAATTAGTTTTTTTACTAAGTTAATGATCCAATGAGAGAATAAAAGTCACCAAAGTTACAAACTAACTCTAACCTACCAATTGGTAATTTATGAATTACCAATTGCAATGTGTTTTTTTTTTTTTTTCAGTCTCATTCCTATGATTGGCTCTCACTATACTATTTAAAGTCGGGTAAAATATGTCACACATAATCTGATTCAGTCACAAACTTTCACGCACCCCTGAACATTTGATGAAAGACAATTTAAAGTTTTCACAGGCAGGTGCTTAAAGCCGAATGCAGCATACCCACTACAGTCTAGGTAAAAATCTTTTCTCTGTGAACCACCACTGAAAGTTGAAGGCGTTACAACACACATTCAGAAAAGAGCCTGTCAGATAAGTCAAGATGAACTTTGGCCCTAACGACAGTCTATGGGAGGCAGGAGAGTAGCAAAACTCATTGAAATTATTTATCCCACCTACACAAAGAAATAAAAAAATCAAGGATGATAAGATGCAACAGATTTGTATGAGAGCTGAGACAAGAGCTTGATTAATTTAAAAAATATTTCAAGAACCAGTTGGGTTTTTTGAATGTATTTCCATTTCTCACGCCAACAAAAGAACATTTCTTGTTTCCATGTTTTTTGTTAAGTCACTGCTCAAAACCCAGTTTACACCCCTATTTTTGTTTCAGAACATTTTTTCTCACTTTTGTTTTTCTGCCTGGGCCATGAATTATCGAAAGAGGAAAAGTAAAACTCTCAGACGTCACAACAATTAGAAGTATGGAAACATTGGTATAGTAAATATTTGCACTTCTAGGACAGCTGGCATTGCTGCCTGTAACAGCTGTCTCTGTATTTTTTTAGATTGTAAACAGCATTTGATGGTGATATTTTTGAACTGTTTAACAACTTAAAACTTTCCTTTGTGACAAAGCTTATTGTTAAAATCCTTTGGGTTATCCTGATTAACCTCTATAGATATAGGCTTAGGCTGCTGGATGACGAATGCGCTTCACTACTTTCTCCTACTACTCTCCAATTATGCATTTACTACAGTTAATGGTGTGTTAACTTTATGTTCTCCATTTTTTTCTTGATAAAAGTTACATCTGGGCTGGGGTTTCTGTATAGCCATAACATGTCTCTGGATTACTTAATTTTACGTTTTAAACTCAAACAAGACAGAAAGTCTCGTATTTGGACCAGAACCTTTGAAAAAGAAAGTGCTTAGTCAGTCACTTATTTTGGGTGGCATTAAATTGTCCTCTGGTAATAAAGTAAAGAAATTTAGTGTTATCTTTGACCTGGTATGTAATTTAAATTCCATATTTAATAGAGTTCCAGGACTTCCTTCTTTCACCTCCACAATATTGCGACCAATAGAAATATCCTTTCCCAGAAAGATGAGAAAAAAATAGTTCATGCATTATTACCCCAAAGCTGGATTACTGTAACTCTTTTAAAATCCAGAAGTCTAAAAAAAATGCAGCAAAAAGTCTTCAACTTCTGAAAGAGGCTGCAGTGAGAATTCTGTTGAAAATGAAAAAGAAAGATCCTGTTTGTTCAGTTCCAGCTTCTCTTCACTGGCTCCCTGTTCAATTTAAAATAGAATTTTAAATTTTCCTCTTACATATAAATTCCGTAATCCTCAAGCTATGTCATATGTAAGAGATGTGATTGATCCATTTGTTTACAACAGATCATTTAATTGTTGGACTACCTGTTTGATGGTGGTTCCTGAAGTTTCTAAAAGTAGAATGGGAGAAAGATTTTTATGTTAACAGCTATCTCTGTAGTTAAGTTGCTATAGCCTTAGACTGCCGGAAGACATACTGATCAACTTTCCTTAAACTGCTACTTTCTTTTACGACTCTGCATTTCTGCATTATCTGCAGTTACTGAGGTTAACTTTATGTTCTCTCTCTGCTTTTTGTCTTCATAGAAGTTACACCTTCAGCCATTCCTGTCTAGAGTTTGAAGGAGATGTTCTGTGTGTACGGTTTTCATCTTTTAGATTTTACTACTGGATCAGAGCTTATCTGTGTTTCTATCCTATTTTTCAACATACAATACCCCTGGACCAGTGCATCTGTGTTTGAACAGATGACCAACAACACTGAGCCAAGTTCTGTTGGAGGTTTCTGCCTTTCTAAAGTGCCTTGAGACAACATTTGTTGTGAATTGGCACTAATTAAATACACTGAACTGAACTGAACTTTTATTAACAGTAAGTACCATTAACATATCTGACTGTAACAGCTGTCTTTCTGTGTATTTCATAGATTGTAATCCCACACTGACCCTTCTAACAGGCTGACAATATTTCCCAATCCTTAATTCTCCCTAACAAATAGTAGTGGAAATATTTTTATAACTACAGCAAGTCTTTCTGCGTGGTTAACTGCACTAAATGTTCTTACAAAGCACATAACATCAGTCTCAAGTTCAAAGTTAAAATATCCAAAGAAGGTGATGCTGGGCTACAAACTACTTACTCTGTAGCCAGCAGACTGTCTCATTCACATATAATCTTGCTTTACCACCAAACCTGTACTTCATGGTCCTGCAAACTGGACCAATTTCTTTATTATTATTTATCTACATTAATCTGACATGGATTTATACATTACTGAAAGCATACTTGTAATAGTTTGGGATAATTTTAACTGGAAACATTTTAACAGGTAAAGTGCTCAGAAAGTACCAGGTGGACATCCCAATTAGGAGTTCTCCTAGTTGATCCATGGAATCCTGTCAGCAGCATTGTCAGTTACATGTAGACAAATGGATCAGTTATGCCTGCACTACTATTAGAATGCATTAGCAGTGCTATGAATCATTATTGTCTCCTTTGTTTATCTTCTGTAGGCTAGTTACCTTAAGCAAACATTAAACTAATGAAGTGAGACGCCTGACATTATGCAAATTGTAAGGAGGGACAAGTTCTCATGGCAATATGCATATCTCTCTGAGGATTTGTGGCCCGAGCAACTTTGTGTCTACTAATGATGCCTTGAAAAGCAGATTTCTGAAGAGACAAACTGGAGGAAATGTATGTTCCTTCTCCTGACGCTGATCTCTTGCTATCCATCTCTATCACTGTTAATGGACTGTCTGTTCCTGTGTCACTGGTGATGTGCTGTGGGACTCAAAGTCTAATTGGACAAGCAGGACCGATGTTTGGTTTAACCACAGACATGATGACATAATGAAGACAAAATCACAGCTTTGTCTACAATACCTGACATCCACTTGCCTACATGTGTTGTTAAATTTTCAAATTTCCCTTCTGTATATTTACTACAAACAAGCATTACACTATGAATCAACATTTGCTAAATAAATGTAAAACTGTGTTTGAAAACTGAAGGCGGAAAAAACACGTCTACATAAAAACATCTACTGATGTCTAAAGGTGGTTGAAAAGTGGTTCCAGGTGTTCAAATGGATTCACTAAGCCTGGTTTTTGTTTGTTCAAGCTAAATTTGAACAAGTATGGGTTACAAAAGTCACATCTTCAACATATTTTTCTGAGTTAAGTAAAGGCTAGGACTGTCCAGCCTTAAATAGCCACAGTTAAGATGTCTATAGATGGGTGCTGATGCCTCATTCCAACAAGTGGAAATTGGGGAAAAACTGCTCAAAATCTTATACATACCAACAATTACTAATATGTACCAACAAGCACTTTCAAGAGCTGTGCAACCTTGTACATCAAATTTTAAACTGGTTTACTAACTGGGGATTGATTTGTAACTATTGTAACTGTTGCAGTTGCAGGAACATAAAATAAACACCAAAAATACTGACAGTCATTAATAAATATAGTTAAATATGGTTAAAATGGAAAAAATGGAATTCAGTTGAATGGAATAATACCTAAACTACAACCCCAAATCCTACAGGAATTGAAACAGAGGCTTTGCAGGACTAAAGAGCAAAGAGAAAAGGAGGAAGTTCAAACTATCTGTTTCATCGATCATAATAGGCACGGATCATGTCCCTGGCTCCAACGTCTCTATGCCTGTTTTTATAGACGTGCAGTCGGATAGGGATTTCAGGAGGAGCGGCAGGGGCAGGTGAGGTGGATTGGCAGTGCTTATTGGCAGCTGTTGCTGTGGAGTGTCATCTCTGCTGTCCATAAACTGAGCTGTTAGCATGTCATGACAATCATGAATCTGTCAAACAGCAACAGCCTTTAGTCAGAAGCTTCTTCAGATTTGTTGCAATACCGACCTATCCACAGCATCACCATGCACAACAACTCTTTGAAGTTACGTGGATGATATGAGTTACGACAACATTTAGGTGTGAATGAACATTTTAACATGCATAGCTCTGTTTGTTGAAGTTTATGTACGTACAAAATAGTAGATGTTTCAGCTGGAAGAAGAAGAGAACAATGTTAATTTTGACTGTTTTTTTTTTCAGGATAATTAAGACTTTGTGTGCCATTTGTCCTTGTTTGTATTCTAATTGGACAAAGAGGAAGTGGGTGATACAGCAAATGCCCTCCAGTAAGAAATCATTACACCAGCTAGGAAAATACCCTGCACTGAAAACCCACAGATGCTTAATAATGATTGAGGCAAGGAAAAAGAGAATGAGATTGGGAGACAGTTTTAAATGTATGTAAATTCAGCCTGATAGAGCCTCAGAAAGGAAAAAACAAGCATTTACAATTATTTTCATTGGGGTGCAGGAAAATTATTACTGGCTTGATTGTATATTAAAAGCCTCATTTAGGATTGTAATAATCCATTTAACTCAAATTTGTGCTGTCCAGTGAAAGAAATGTTGATTCAAGAATTTGCAACAGCATTGTCCCATGCCTTCAAAAAGATACATTATGTAATTAGTTACATAATCCAAAGAGGGGTTCAGGCAGTATCAAGTTGCAATTTGAATATAAAAGAAGGCCATCCAGAGATAAAAAAAAAAAAAAAAAAAAAAAAAAAAAAAGCCAGACTTATCATCAGGATCAAGTGAAAAAGGGGCCAATAAATAATAATTTTTTAAAGGCATATGAAATGCATTTATTAACTTTATGACTATGACATGAATAACTTTTTATGACAAAGGTAATGTTAAACGTTTAATTATATTGGTTTCTTTGTGGATTAGAGAATAATAACAACACCTATTGAGCCATTGTGTCTCAGTAAAAAAGCACCAATAATTTACAGCAAAACTTAAGTGAGACCAAAGAAGTACAGATAACAGGTTTCATTTAAAAGTTAAAAAAAAGTCAACGTTTTACAATTGCATCACTCATGGTGGCAACACTTTTGAATATTTCTGTTACAGTATGTTAGTCCTGATTTTTTTTTTTTTTTTTTTATTTTGTAAGCTTTGTTCGAAATATGTTGGGTTAAGGCATTGCCTGTTTGAACAGTTATTTCCTCTGGTTTTGGATGCTGTACAGCTTGAAGGATTCTTGCTTTTATTTTTTTTTATTTGAAAGTTATTATGGATCTTAGGCAAAAAAAATTCAAACAGGAATATTTTTCCCAGCTTCACCTGCATCATCCAGTTGCTGTGTAATGTGCCTCAGCTGCAGCCCATCTACTTTGGACCATCCCTCATCATAGCCCATCATCGTGCAAGTCTCTGCTTATAAAGCTCTCCTCCATGACTCCGTCTGCTTCCAGTTGAGCTACAACCCACCACCACCCCTTCTCCACCCTTGTTTTCTCATAGCTCCATCAGGCTTCCTTCAGCCTCCACTCCACCACCAGTGTCCGGGCCCCGGGGGGGAAAACATCTCTAATTCTAAACCTAAATCTAAAAGTTCATCTGTGTTTATTACAATTTACAGCATTTAAGTCCTCTGCTGGGGTCCGAGCGCCAGAAAATCCTTTTTTCATTCATGTCAATAAAACGTTTTATTTCCTGCGCTTTTTCTGTGTGAGTCTCTCCAGGTTGAAATGATGCTTATCCATGAAACAGTGGCAACAAGGTATTGTTTTTACATCTGGAAGCAGCTAATTAGCATCTCAGCTCAAATAATACCTAAACTACAATCCCAAATCCTACAGGAATTGAAACAGAGGCTTTGCAGGACCAAAGAGAAAAGGAGGAAGTTCAAATTATCTGTTTCATCGATCATAATAGGCACGGATCATGTCCCTGGCTCCAGCATCTCTATGCCTGTTTTTCTAGGTGTGCAGTCGGTTAGGGATTTCAGGAGGAGCGGCAGGGGCAGATTATCAGCAAATTTGTCAAACAGGAACAGCCTTTAGTCAGAAGCTTCTTCAGATTTGTTGCAATACCGACCTATCCACAGCATCCCCATCTACCATCTTTTTTCTTTCATTTGAGAAGAACCAAATTTTAAAGATTTAATTTCAGTTGCCATTTAGTCCCTGCAAAGTTCTTGCATAGTCATTTTGTTCTGCTATATTACTGAGCATCGGGCAACACCTTCCAACTCAGTTTCTCAAAAAGTTTAGCTTAGTTTAGTTTTTAGTTTATTTTTAAAAATTTATATTAATGAACATTTATATGTAAATGCATGAGATTATAGCCAAGTGACTAATTTCCATCTGCAGTCCCATTGGCAGTCAAGTTATAAAACACAAAGCTCAAAAGCTAACAAAGCTAATAAAAATATTTTATAGGATTGCTGTTTTTCATGTTGCAGGGTTGTCATGGCCTGGTAATATTCCCTGTATTTCTTTTAATCCATTTATTGTCTATTTTTTACTTTACCAAGATCACTGCCAAATTAACTAAAGTTAAGGAAGCTATATTTTGACATTTTAAATTTACCAATCCAAGCTGTGCACCATACTGCAATGCCTCAATGGAAAATAGGGAATTTTTGCTAAAAGACTGATTTTAAGTCAAAGTCAAAGTCCTGTTAAAGATTTAATCTTTCTTTGCATTCTTTGCATTTGGATAAGAACTCCAATTTTCTGAATATATGTTTTAGGTTTGTTGTGCGGGGTAGTTAGGGGCAGTCAGTATCCTACTTGTAACAATGAGAGAAAAATACTGAAAAAAAACTGAAAAAAAGTTTTTGTAGGAAAGTGAACCTGACTGCTGTCCAGTGGAGAACATGTTTAGAAGGAGCAACTAAGGTGAGGTCGCTTCTTGTATTATAACAGGTATTATTCAGGGTTTCTATTTCTGTCAATCTAATTCAAAAACAACTACAGACCATAAGAAATTGTGAATACAGAAGAAAAGAAAGCATCCTTTTACTAGGACAATTAGAACACGTCTGTTTTAGATTATACACTGCTGAATACCTTATGGAGTCAGCTAAACAGGGGTAAAACATTTTCACAGCAACAGTGCATGCAGTTAACAGATCAAATCAAATGTCTTTGTGGACCAAATATCATTTGTTCAAGGTGAATATGACTTCTTATCTGAATTTTGGAACAGTTTTCTTCCCATGGTTGAAGCTCCTTAGAAAAAAAGCCAGAGACTCATCTATTTTCTGCTTCAAAAGCGGAATGGTATGACACATTTCCACTCCTGCTGTCCAGCTTTAGCTCTTCTCAGTGGGGGAAACCAGCACCCATTCTCTGTTGGAAAGACGAAGGCCTCCCAGGGTGGAACCAACTTCTACCTTCCAAGAAGCTACTGTAGGCCTTTAATTCCCTAAAACGCTCTCATCAGCTAAGGTCCATCAACAGCAGTGGAGCCACCTCTGATTTCATTTTACCAGCACCATGTACCTCCAGGTAACCTGATTACTGCAGTTATGAATCATCAGTGACAGTTTTAAATGTGTTTTAAAACAAAGTTATTTTAAATTAACACAAAACATAAACTAGAGACAAGCATAAGTGGATGACTTCAGGACAGGCTTCAACTTGTTTTTGTCTGATTTGGTCCTGGTTATTGCAGTAGAAATACAAGGAGGAGAAAAAAAACCCCCAGAAAACTACTCTGGCTCCTTAAAACTGTCCTGGCAGTGAAAACACTTTTTTACATTATGACCTTCATAGTTTTGTTCATCATGAAAATAGAATAACAGTTAGAAGTCGGTAATATTTACTGTATTAAGTTTAGCATAATTGATTTTAATCATTCTTTTATTGTATTTTAAATGAGAACTTGTCTGTCATCGTGTGTATGAGTGCTGTGATTGAAAAGCCTGAATTCAAACCTTCATTTATCTCTACTGTAGGTGTCATACAGGTAAAGATTAACACAGAAAGGCCAACATATTTATGAGACTGACGCTATTAGTGTTAATACTTCCTGATTTTCAGGTGGTGAACTAAGAACTTATTCATTTAATTACTTTACTGTCTTTAGATACTTTTTAATACTTCCTAATGACTAGACTAGTTCTTAACAAAAGCAGTTCAATTCAGGAAATGGGAAAAACATATGTACAGCTGTCTTCAACAAAAAATAACCAATATAGTGTTTGTTTGACTGATTGTAATATTCTGGAGGAAATTAAACTTGAATGGGTTGTCGTCTGTGTGTAATGTTTTACTTGACTCCACCATGAGAATTTCTAAAACACGCCATACACAGATTTTTCTGACTTCTGTCAGCAGGTAAGATAATGACTGATCATACATTAAATCAATAAAACAAATGTTAACAAAAGAAAAAAAAAATCTGAAATATCTCTTTTTTTTTTTTTTTTTTTTTTTATTGAAAAAAGTATGCTTCATTCGTCTTGTTGAGAGGAGGCAATGGCAGGCTGACAAGACAAGACAAGGCAGGTCAACTACAGCAAATGGACTAAACCAGCACGATGTCGAGTTTAAAAATACCCCCAGAGTTACATAGTCATCTGCCACTACTGCCATTTTCATAGTGGGTGAAACAAACTATATTTTAATTGCTAGATAATAAAAATGCTGATGCCTGCTCATGTGAGAGTTATCACTTTGGAATTTCATTCTTTTGCAAGTTGCAAATGGAGAATCCCATCTCAGGCTAATGTCAACTTAATTTCCCTTGAGAGTTCAAAGAAACACTGCACTCAAAGACCCAGGCATGCACATGCATAAATGCCACTGTGCCTTCTTTTACTTCACACAGTATTAAATTTTACATATATAATGGTTTTGAAAAGCCTTTAGGCTCAATTTCACGCTTGTTTCTAAGCAAATGGCTTCAGAAAACTAATCAACTAGATTATCAGCCATCAGTGAAAGGCACACTTTCAGAAAGTCCTTCATGTTCTTTAAAAAACATGGTGTACATTTGAGGGGAAATCCCCTGACACAAACACACACACTCTGAGTAGCCCTGAGAAGTGATCTATCTCGAAAAAGACATCTGACATGTCCATAAACGAACATAAGGTAAGCTGGGTCATTTCACTGCAGATTACATGTCACTAAACAAGCTTTGTGACAAATGTAGTGGCACTAAGTGATGTGTGCATTTAGACAGCAAACTCAGCAGCTTCCCTTTAATATTACCAGGGGCTGTAAGTTAGTGCAGCTGGGTTCTGTATCAGGACGGACTGGTGCATATAAATATATTCATTTTTTAAGGCCCGATAAAGCATGTTAGTATCAGAACAAATATCCAGTTTCCACAGTTTATTTCAAATTTGATTTCTAGAAACAATGCCATGCATAGGAGATCAAACTATAATAAAGTGCATAATTTTAGATTTGTAAATGTCATGTTTCATTTGCAAACTTTGATTCATAAATTTAATGTGAACAGAACTGAACTTTTAAATTATGACGGCTGAGCCTAAGGCGTCCATCTGTGAGAGCTTTGTCAACAAATCTTTCTGGTTTCAGAGATGAAGAACCATTGGCACTGTGAGTCGACCTCTGAACACATAGGACAGGGTTAGAGGCTCTTTCTAGGCACATAGTATGAATGTGCATGCATGTTTTTTTTTTTTTACCATGTCTGGACCAGACTGATAAGGAAAAAACTGGCTAAAGACCAGGGTGAGTGAAACCTCTGTCTCCCTCTCTCTTTTAGCAGCTTGTCTCTTTCACACTCATTCCTTACAATATTTTCAAGTCTCTTACTCACTATACTTTCATGTTCTGTTACAAATCACATTGTTTTTGTTCACATTCTGATTTTCTCTTCTTTAGACTGGAACTGCTAAGTTACTTCACTCTTCTGAGTTATCTCCTTTTTTAAGTTGCTCATTACAACCTAAAGCTTTCCCAGTCTCTGTTTCTCAGCTACTCAGATAATAGGATTCCCCCATTCTTTTTCATTTGCTGAAGCAGCCTATTAGCCCTTTCTGCAGGCATCCCTTTCTGTCTTTTTCTCCTTTCTTTTCTTTCCTGACTATTGCAGTTAGGCTGTCAACCAGCAGGCATGAAGCTCTAAGACAAATGCTGGGATATAATGAAATGGAAGAGGTCTGGAAAACTTAATGGGGCAACAAAACAGAGAAGTAAAGCAAAGAATACAAACAGGGGCTATGTTGGCAGGAATGTCATTAGTTTGAACTCATCATTAACCTTTGATGATTTTATTAATGATTTTCTCTAGTCCACACAAAGTCAAGTATATAAATACACCCTCACTTATAATTAAATCAATTCCACTTAGCATGTTGAAGATAAACTACACAAATCCTATTGCTATGTAATTCTGTCATCATTGAGTTAGAATACCCAGCTGTACTAAAAAGACAAGGAATTAGCTTTTTGACCACAATGACAAGAAAAAATTAGGAAGAGGTTTTTAAACCTAAGAACATGACACCAGCTCTCGAGCATGAGGATGGTAGAATCATGATTTTGGCCTGTTTCACTTCCAGTGGTACTGATGACTTCCACATATTAATTGAAATAATTAAGGACAACCTCCAAATTCTTCAACTTTACCTCAAACCAACAACTAGATGAATGAAACACTGTTTTTACACTTGATAGATCATGGTTAACCATGATTTATGGCTAATTTAACCATAGAGTGGTCCTCTATGGTTGGGTTGATGGTAGTGATGGTGGTAGAACTTTATCTAATACCTGTTGGTTTGAACCCCACTTTTATGTTTTAAAAGTGATGAAACTGTATTACTTACCTAAAGTTAGACACAATATATTGTGCAGGGTTACACTATTCAGGTGGAGACTGCATGGTTTAGACCTCAACAATCTGGAGCACTAACAGAGATTGTATATTTCTATTTCTGAGGATTTATGTTTTTTAAAATATTTTGTAAACATGCTGTTTATAGAGACATCAGTCCTATAGCCAAACTTCTCAAGTATAACTTTAGATATATTTGAAATGTATTTGACCAGATGGGGGCATTTGTAGACTGTGTATATAGTATAGAATTTTCAGCCCAAGTTGGTCAGATAATTATTTAGTATTGTAGTGGTAAAACTTAACCGAGAGATGCATCACATACTCCATGCTTACACAGTGTCCCTAAACTCTAGCATTTGCACCCCTTATACCAATATACACAGTAAGATTAAAAATAAGATTTTAGGCTAAATCACTATGTAGCCAATGGTTTTATTGCATGAGCAAAAAAATTTAAGGGGAAGTTTAAAGAAATGTTTTTAAAAAACAATCACAAATGTTGGACTTTATGATTACATGTACATGAAGCACAAATTCAATTTAAAGTTAATAAAAGGCATCTTGTATCACGTTTTTTTTTCCTTAACGAACCACGTTTGCACTCCAGGATGTGTGACAGAGGGTTAAAATGCTTTTTTTTTGTTTTGTTTTTTTGAAAAGCGCTATACTTCCATGACCTGGTTAAATCCATCTAGACTCAGCTCTAGAAACAGCACATAACTGTGACGGTTCTATGAAGATTCAAATTAAACTGAAACATTTCAGCTAAATATCGTGCTAAATATTTCATTTCATCTGACAAGTGCCGACTGTATCCATTTTATCCATGTTCACATCCCACAGAAACCTCACCACATCTTCCTAATTCATTTGGTATGTCATAATAGCACATCTAGAGGTAAGCATAATTAAACCAGGGGCTTGCTCCATGAGATGCTCTGTTGCACTGCCACCATTTGACTATCAGCTTAATTGCTTTTCTTTCCTCAATTCCCACCTCACTATCCTGCCCCATTCCCTCAATCTATTCAGGGGGGAAATGCTTCCGTGCAAACATGCAAATGTCAGATTGATTTTGAAATACTGGGAGCACATCTGAGCATGTGGTTGCTTGCACACAATTTCAACTTGAAGCATGGCGCTTCTAACACATACACTTTTTAACATGCACAAATCTCAGTGGATGTGTCTTCTACATCCCTGTTTGCACTCATGATCCGGCATCAGACCATGAAATGATCTGCGTATGTTTCTATCTGGGTCTCTGCTTCAAAATTTATGGACTGTGAGATTTTTTTCCAAAGAGCTATTCCCATTTATAGCCTCTCTGTGATCGAGGCTTTCTTTGTCTGGCTGTCTTGGCAGCCACTACAGTGAAGCACCTGACACTTGAGCATGCTGTCACACACATACCTGCATCTGTAATCCACACTCATTTTGGAAAAGAAGGGCAGCTCTGAACTGCTTACAAACAAGATTTTAAATTTAATTTCAAGCAAGAGGTTTACTTAAAACAAACTCTATAGATGTACCCTCAAGAAAAAGAAAAGATGCAAATAGTTAGGAAATACCACTAGGCAAGAATGGATAACAATTTGAATTGTTGGGGTTTGTTTGTTGATTTGTTTCAACCCTTTTCCAATCAACCATGCAGTGCCTGCTTTTCTTGTGACTTAACAATAAATTATTTTTTATCAAATATAACATATTCAATGTTTCAGTTATAATAATGTTTTTTAAATATATTTTTTTCCGTTATTTCAATACAAAGACTTTTCAAAAAATATAGAATAATAACCCAATAAATTTGCCATTGGTTTTCAAATGCTTTTTGAGCAAGACCTTTTTTGGCATTTTGCTCATGTCGAAACACATGTAGGCTATACCAAGCTGATATTAGGTGGTTGGAAATGCTTCCAAAGAGCAAAATCTCTCATTCTGTTACATAAAGGAGAAGTATTGTAGCCTTCCTTCTGCCAGCTGACCAGCAGTGCCTGGCATCATGTGGAAGATAGCCAGCACTGCTTTGTTCAATAGTCCCTTTCGGAGTATCATTCCACAGCCTTAAACCCCTGTTTAAGGATCATTTTGTCATTCACATCATACAAGTTGATCCGGCATGATCATGGGTCATATATGCTTTGAACTAAGGAACCAAGCTCATTACTTGGTTGATCCCGGTGTCAGGGTCCTTATGCAGGCCGTTCAAATGCATTAATGGATTTAAAAGCAAAGTTGTCGTGCCTATCTTCCTGAATATGTGATTATCAGTGACAAATTCAGCTGACCACATGTATTTCTCAGATTACATGGACACTGCATACTCATCACATGTCTCTGCTCACTCTGGACCTATAGAAAATGCTACTGCTGCTGCTTTGCTTTAACTCGGGGTTCTTTGTTTCTGAATTCTGGTACTTTTCAGGACCAGAATTGTTGTCAGATGAATTTACTGTATGCGAGTGAAGGAGCCATCAGTCAGCTGATCAACAATGATTTGGAATATGTGGGGGAGAGGCAGTACTGACTTACTCTCCTCTGCATATCCAAACTTTAAACTGTAAGAACAGTATGATCTAAATTTTGGGCAGTTTTGAAACTGTAACTTAAAAAAAAACATCTTATGTTCATAGCAGTTACTTAACCTTGTTTAGTCTGTAGAAATGTGTATGTATATATAATTTTGACCCTCAAAAAGAAGATATAGATGCAATAAAGATGCATAAACTATGGATGCCGAGAGCAGACGTGTTACACATAAACTTTTTTTCTGATGGTTTTCTCAAGATAAAGACTTAATTTCGAGAAAACATTTGTTTTCTCGAGATCACGAGATGATTGGTGCATGTGTTAAATCTGATTCCATCATTCAAATGCATGCCACACCAGCAGGAGAGGACTTATAAGGGAAGGCATGGCATGTATGTGTAATTCTGTAAATAATTCTGTGAATAAGTTATAGGTAAACCATAATGACACCATGTCGTTGGTCGCATGATTAAACCATTAGGAAATTAACTCATTATCTCGAGAAAACGGCCATCGTAATTTCGTGATAACGAAATAATTAACTTGTTAACTATCGGGAAAATAAACATGCGAGGACGACCGCTCTCGGCTTCCGTAATTAACAGCTGTGAACAGCTCTGAAAACCTAACTGTATTCAGAGTTTGTAAATGTGAGAATTACTGAAAGCAATTTAAATGTATGAAAAAGAAAAAACTCAGGGTAGAAAAACATCTCACTCTTTCTTGATGCATGTTGCTATGGAGGCCCTTAAAGACAAGAGAGAAACAATTTTCTTTGAAGACCCATTTTCGAAGTCAGACCAAATTGTATTTTTCTCATGACTTTGACAGCTAAGAGCAAGCAATAATAATAATAATAATAATAATAATAATAATAATAATAATAATAATAATAATAATAAGAAGAAGAAGAAGAAGAAGAAGAAGAATAGATTAAAATCTTTTAAAGATTGTTTGATTATCTTTGTGGAACATTTTTTTTTTCCAGAAGAGGGTAGGGGGGCACAAAAAATTGTGATGTTCAAAATTTTACCAATTATGCTTTACCATTAAGTGTTTCTTACTATATAAAAAATATTTCATTTCTGCTACCAAAGAGCGGAACATAAAACAGTCTTTTTCTAGGTCTTGTTTTTTTTATTGTCTTGCCCTGAGGCAAGCGAGAGGGAAAAAAATCTGTTGTCTTGTCTTTCTGTCTTTTTTCTTCTTTTCATCCAACACACAGCGAAAGAAAAAAAATAGATAGATAGATAGATAGATAGATAGATAGATAGATAGATAGATAGATAGATAGATAGATAGATAGATAGATAGATAGATAGATAGATAGATAGATAGATAATTTGGGATACATAATGCCAAATAATTTATGGTCAGAAAGGTTGTTAAATTAGTTGGTATAGTCAGGATTAAATAGAGGTTACAGTGAGAAGCACAGAGGCTGAACTTTAATAAGCCCTATACAGTTCAGTACATTGGTGTGAATGCCTCTCTATTTATTCATAGCATACTTAGACCGTGATTCACAATTGCAGGCTCAAGCTGTGTCATTTTTATGCAAACCTGGTTCAGAATGACGCTTGTTACATAGGAGTCAAGTCAAAGCTATTTCCTGATAGTTGAAACCGTGTCCCTCAAAATAAAGGACACGACACTGACAATTATGAACATTTGAAAATAATACAATATAACTCTGTCCATAACAATCTCCACAGAAGAAGTAGTTCTTATATTCAGCTTCCTGTAATTTTCCATCACAAATCCTTATATGTCACATATAACAACTTTAAACATTAAACAGGCAGAGGTAAGATGGCAGCGTGTCTTCCCTATAAGGTCGTTCTCTGCAGTTGACAGAGATACGACTCCTGCTGAGGCCTGTGATCCGATGGGATGATGTTAGTGGGCTTTGCATCTCTAAAACCATCATACTGAATTTTAAAGTAGGCTGAGTTCTAAACGAATAACTCCATTTATGGCTTTTTAAGGTCTAATTTCTCTCCAAAAAGCATCTCAAAATGTCATTTGGAGCCATACTTATTGTAATATAAACAACTTCTAACTTTTTGCACTCAACTTCACTGTAGCTGGTGGTGCCATCCTTTTTGTGGCCAGAAAAGGTATAACAAAAGTACACACATAAAAATGAGACAACAGAAAATATATATTTTTTTTCACTTTCACTTCAGGGGCTGAGAAAAAAAGAAAGAAAAAAGAAATTTCCACTCAACCACACTGTTGGTTGTTTGCTGTACAAATGAATTGTTCTTTAAGACTATGTTTATCAAAGTCAGAAAGACTTAATGGAAAAGCACAGTTGGTCACATTTTGTACGTCAACATTTTTTTGTGCTTCTGTTAAGAATAAAAAATTCCATGAGGAAAAAACAAACAAACTTTACAATATTTTAATCTAGATTTTTTTAATTTTTTTTTTTACTTGCAAATAACTTTTAAGGCTATGAGAAAAAATAGAATTTGTTCTGATTTAGAAAATGCGTCTTCCACCCCACCTCCCGCATACACACACCCCTTCTTTGCTTTTCCAGCCTTCCTTAATGTCCTACACTACGGACTAAAAAGTATAAAAATTATCAATAAAGTCTGTTGTTATCTTGGTTAATCAGGTTTTTATCTGAGCTGCATGAAATCATCAAGAGGTAGGGAATAAACTGTGTAACAAAGTTTAATTGATGATTTGAAAAAAATTACCCTTTGTGTCATTTCTCCAACTGCAACTGAATTGTAAGTACCAAAAAGCCTGTCTGCAACAACTCACTTGACATTGATTAGCATGTTAATTATTCTGGAACCAGCTTATTTTTTTTTACAAAATTTACCTTCAAAGTCAATCCATGTGACTATTCACATATGAATGCATTTCTCTGTAGTGACCCCATTTCAACACAACTGAGAGAATCTCTGTTAGAGATGTAATCTACTAGGAGCCAAAAAGGAGAAGCAGAGCAAGTAATTCCCATTCATGTTTGCCCTTCAGTGATCTGCCTCTCAATATGTCTTGATGGCCCAATGCCAATCTGCTTCTCACTGTTGTGGAGAAGCCAGTTTGAAGCTTCAGTACATCACATTGCATATGATGGTGAGATCGTAGCTGATTCTCTGTGGTACACAACCTTCTGACAATGGGAAAACAACATGCAGCGCACACATCATTACACAGCCTGCTCTCCCCACTTTCTCCGCATGGTCAGTCTCTTCTTCACATTACTATTTACCTTATATTCCATTGTTATTTTGCATGGTCTTTTATGTACGTATCAGCTATAGAATCATGTCCTCCTAATAGTGTGTTGATCCCCCTTTCACTTCCAAAACAGCCCTGAGCCAGCCCTGGCATGCACTCCATGAGATCCCTAAAAGCACACAATGTTCCCTGTCACCATCCGGGAATATCTTTTCAATAAGAGTGTATATGGCCTGCAGTGATACTTAGGTAGGTGCTTGGATCCACATGGACGGTAGGACCCTAAATTTCAAAGCAAAACATTGATTAAAACATCAGAGTGTCTCTCCTCCTATATTGTATCGTGGTGCCATATGCTGCTGAGGTGATACACAA